>OX336388.2:819990867-820590867 GCA_946902985.2 Meconema thalassinum | reverse complement strand
AGCAGTAATCAAAACTCCTAAACACTTCCTTATTCGCCGACTAGATACAGCTCCCAATCCAGAGATTTATTTAGTTTAATAAATAAATAAATAAATAAATAAATAAATAAATAAATAAATAAATTAAATGCATAAATAATTAAATAAATAACTTCACATAAGGTAGGTACTAGTAGCTTACTTTTAGTTTGGGGGAGGATGTACCGGTACTACAATAGATAACATAACTTTTAAAGGGCAGTAATGAGTAACCTACTACTCTCATAATTTACAACTTGATTTGGATATAGCTTAACTGGTGTTCAAGATTGTCGTCATTTAATTAATCACTTAATTAATTGATTTATTTCTGAGTTTTCAGTCGGTCCACACGTCGACTCGAGGCCTAATGTTAGTGGGCTATACGCTACTCAAAATATTCAATTGTCTCAAAAGTTTGTTCTGTTTCAACATTTTGTCACTGCGTCTGCAAAATCCGCTATGTGGCACTATTCCATACTTTCCTCGCTAACAAACCTGTAAGTTTCCTCTGCCTATGTTTAAATGCAGAGAAAATGAATCCGAGGTGAATTATGCGGTCGGACTGTATCTAGCCTACATAGGCTTTGGAGATAGGACTATTGTTAAGGAAGTGAGTGAGTGACATTGTCACATAGTGGATTTTGCAGGCGCAACGACGATTTATTTCAATGCTAAACGCCGTAAGTCCCTCCACCCGCTGCACAGTTAAGTTGTGAACTTTGCTAGATCCTGTTGGATACATCAGTTCGTGTTTGTGGCTGTAGGCTATTAGTGTGGACCTGTCATGCTTTTAAAACTGCCACACGAATCACACAGAAGTGATTGAAGATGCAGGGAGTATCGTCATAACAGACAAGCCTGTGGCCACAGAAAAGGCGCTACTCTAGCTTGGCTACCTGCATATGTCCGATATGTGGATTCCACTAAACCGAATGACCAGAATTTGCGATTCTTGGCGCTGAAAGACAACCTACCATAAACCAGGGAAGTGTTGTTGTGCTCGCGATACTATTCATCGTCTGACCTGAAGTAGTAATTCCATCACGACAACGCCAGGCTACATAGTAGAATACTAGACTACTATTGCAAAAAGTGAGAAGTTGCAAGAATTGAAGCGGGGTGTGTTTTTCTTGACGGATCTCCTTAATGGTCAGTGTCTCTCTGCAGGCTCAACATGGAACACTTCGACAACGAGAAAAGTCCTAGGTTATATTAAAAAAAGAAGGATTTATAACTTACGGTACATGAAAGTTAGTTATTCAGTTAGCTAGTTAGTTAGTTAGTTAGTTATTGTAGTTTTAAGCAGCGGAACAGCGAGGTCATCTGCCCCTAAAACTAACTGTTGATGCTGACTGATGCTGTTGATAATGACGGTTTATTCTGCCCGAAATAAAGTGAGTTTAGGCTCCTATCCCACATGCTCAATTTGGTTAGACTGTAAGTGTTTAAAGTTCTGATAATTATCCACCCTACAGTTCTGTATGCCTCTCACCAAGGCGGATCGGGTTCGATTCCCGGTCACTACATGTGAGATTTTCGATGTGAAATGCCATGTCCTGTGGTTCGGATTCCACGTAAAACGGAGGTCCCGTGGCTTATGATCGCGAGATTAACGGTCACGTTAAACTACAAGCTTCCAGTAGTCTCGTCAACTTCCCTCTCGTGTCCGTGCAGCACTCTCAGGAGTTATTAGCAGTTGGAATGTGAAGAAGTAGCGAATAAATTTAAAAGATAACCGGAAAAATACACATGGCCGATTCTGTGGAATTACATGCTTTTTTTCGCCAAGTGAATATCTTCAGCTCCTGCTTAGTTAACTGATATGCTTATTTTTACAGTTACAGTATGTGGAATCGAACCCGAGACCACAGGTTTGACATCTAGTTCTGAACAACCCAATCTCCCCTGCCCACGTCTATGTGACGTGTTGAATGAGGGGGAAATAGGATTAACTCACGTGTTTCGACCGTCACGCGGTCATCTCCAGGGTTGGGGAGCGTTGCAATACCAATCAGAGAAAGTAAGTCTTTGTGTTTTATTTTCGTGTATTGTTGTGCTTTGGAGACTCAATATTTGTTGTTCTACCGTCAGGTGCGTAACGTAAGGTTCTCCGCGTGTGAGCAGGCACAGTCCACATCCTCCATAGAACAATATTCATGGGACGATGTTAACAGTGACTGCACCTTAAAGGTCAGTACATACAGTAGTACTTTTCTCATGAGAAATAATAGAATAATGAAAATAATACAACATTAATCTGGTAGAGTGACATTACAGCTGAAGGTACTGAATCAGCTTATAAATTAAAGAAAGGTAAAATAAAATGTATTTACTCAAGATTCTTAAATTTTTTAAGCATCGGGGATTTGTTGATCGTCCGACCGACAATGGTGTCAACTTGTGTGTCCCTGACGCGTTGCTGTAGGGAAAAACCATTCGGCGTACTTGAAATCATCACAGATTGCAAAAATCACGGAAATTAACTGCGTATGACCCCAACACAACACTTCTGACTGCAACTCGAGCTCAACAATGTACAGACTAAAATATTTAACACTGGTTCAATCACAGGAGCTCCATGACTCTTTCTATTTTGCCACCTGGCAGAGCTCGCCCACGGCTGTACCATATTCACTACCTGCTTACCGTCAGCACAGAATGTAGTGAAGCTTCTGAAAATACAGCACTGAAGGTCAAGAGGTTTAACAAACATTATGGTCACATTCCCTGAAGCAAAAGATAGTAAGATCCCCGAAGCTTTGTCTTCGTTATAACAGGGTGTTGCTAAAATTACTTCATCGTTGCAATGAGGGGTAATTAACATAGTAAATATAGGAAATCAGCCGGAACCGTCGCTGTACCCGGCTTTATCGTTGTAAGGAGGTCTCACTCTATTTGTAGTGATTGACCCTATGCTTTGTTGATGGTCATTGCAAATGCATTGCGACGACTTCTTCCAACTCATTAGAAAGAAGCAAAGAAACTGCGTGTGATATTCATTATGTAATGTGGACCGGCACCAAGACCACTAAACTTGTTATGTCACACATCAACTGAAGAGTCGCGTTTTGTATTTGATTCAATGCGATTCTGTGAAGCGGGCGCACTCATACATTGCCGCTTAACTGTACTAAATACACTCATGTGTTGAAATGATTCGCGCGCCACCTATAGTAAAATGCATTCAAGTTACTAATTCAGGAACCATCCCGGGACTGTTCACCACAACTCACCTAAGTCTCATCGCAATTGGATGAATGGTATGAGCGCGTACGGGACAGACAGAGAAGCAAACAAACAAACAAACAAACAAACAAACAAACAAGAAACATTCATGGTATATATCGTAGGCTATAGAGATTCAGTGTTGAGAGGCTACACGTAACGCTACATAGTCTAAGCCTATAGTTGCCCCGCCGAATCAAATTGGACAAAAAGAGTGTTGGTCGACTGAAAAGTATAAATTGAGAGTTTACTTTGTTTCAGTAAAAATTTCTTCGCCCGGCACCTTTAACGGTTTACCAAGCGTAAGCTTAAAAGGTGCACGGACAGCAGCTTTTTCTTCGACTCGATTCGCTGAAATCGTTACTGCGCTGCATTCTTTGGTCATAAATGATTGATTTTCTACAGAATCCATCCTCGAGAAATAGTTTACATAAAGATGAAAACAGCACTTGACCGCTAACAACTGGGGGCGGGGTAATTTGGTTTTGCTTTTATTTCGTTTTTTCAACTATTGTTTTTGTTTCCGAAGCCTGTCTCATGTTTAGTGGCACTGTGCTGACATCAGGACGGTTAACAAGGTTGACAGCTAAAGTTAGGAAATATTTGTGATGTGGTGTTGGTGTCGAATAAATGAAATCTTCAGGGTTGAGAGGAACCGAAAGGGAAGGCAACTTGCACGGACGTGCAGGAGGAGGTGTAACGCACTCGTGGAAGGCGTCAAATCAGTCGGAAAACTGAAATTCTCTCGACGAAGCTATTATTGTGCGTTTAACGTATATATATAAAACGAGAAATTTACAAAAATAGCCGATGTTTCTTTTCGAAATGATGTACAGTAGTTTCCTTGTTGCCGACATTTGGCTATCCTTTGACCGCACAGTGGTTGCCAATTCCTGCTCACTCGGAGGATTAGCGGTTGTTCTCCAGACCAATGAATGCTCTACCATTGCTGATTTAGAAGGTTCGTTGAGACGCACACATCGGATGTGTTCTGACAATTGGGTGAAAATAGTTCAGCCCATCTGCCCGATATAATAATAAGAATAATAAACGTATGGCTCAATTACTGTTGATTGGTAGATAATATGAGTTGGTGCCATTGAGGTGATCTACTCTCCAATTTGGATCTTCTGTTTACCACTGCCATCTAGCAACGATCTGCGACTGTTATCATAAATGTGATGCGGTGCGATGGATTTTTGTCCACATTTAAAAATCTGACTTGTTCTGCAGGGAAACGAACCCGAGGCCTTGAGGAGGATACTCTATCACTGATCCACCATAGAAGCTCCCTAGCATAGACCTAGCCACAACGGCGCCACCTTCGGCCAAACTAAACGTTATTTTAGGAGCGGTCATATCTGTTGAGTATCGGGCTGCCTGTGTTAGTAGGCTAGCTACAGTATTTCTTGAATTTTAGGTTCCTATTTTGACGAGATAAATGTCTAAACATGCGGGGTCTAAAAAGTCCCGAGTGCTCAACACAACCACATTTAGTAAAGAAGAGAGAGATCATGTTTGGCTGAGTCGCTCTTCATGCACTACTGAGCTGCCGATACCGTAAGAGGACATTGATTCCACTTCCGGCCTCAACACCTCCACATCTAGGCTGCTACAAATTAATACGTCTCATGCTGTCATTTGCAACGGTTCTCCGGAGCAGGTTGTTAGGACGGAAGCTGCGCCTGTATGTTTTGTTCGGTAACTTACCGTGAAACCGGTCACGCCCCCAGTCATATGTGGGTAAGGTTAACCACACAGGACAGGCACAGTGAAGATATAGGCCTATTAATATGGCGCGAAATGTGTTAAAAGACAACATCGCGAACTGCTTGATCAGCGATGAAGGCTTAACGGGCTTTATAAAGTAGGCTAACTCTTGTTGAGGTTCATCTGAGAGCAGATATCGTCGCTGTTCCTGCAGGATCCGCTATGTGGGAATATCGCCAGTCACACCTGCCAGCCATGTGTGGATACAACCGACAACAGTTCACGTGGGTTAATTATATCGTCATGTGAGAATAGGAGCGGGGCTGTATTCTTCTTGCTTCTTGCTGTCGTTTCGGCCATCTACGGATCACACTATTTCAACTGTCCTTTTCCATGTCTTTGCGCCTGGCCCTTAACGTTCGCCCAGTATTCCCGCATTCGTTTCCTATGCTGTTCCTTCTTCGCTTCAGTCCATGACTTGCCAGTTTTTAGTTTTGGCTTTTCTTGCAATCCATGATGTTCTTGGAGTTTCGACTTGAGTGGATATCCTTCAGGGTTATTCCCACTTGACGCAGTTCTTTTTTTTTACTTCGGTGAACCACGCCGCCTTGGTTTTCTTGTTAAGAAGAAAACTGAAGATCCTATTGCTCAACCTTGTAGAACTCATACGAGCTCTGTGGCCATAGAAAACTATTCTTCTCTTACGAATGGTGTCCGTGATATTTTCTTCATGATTGTGTCGTTTTCGAAAATCACCATTTTCTTTGATTGGGCCTAGGATTTTTCTCAAGATCTGCCTTTCTCTTATTTCTAGCTTCTCGATCATACCCTTTCTACTCATAGCGAGGCATTCGGCACCATATAAAGCCTCCGGTCGTATTACTGTGCAGTAATGTCGTATCTTGGCGTTAATGGATATTGATTTCTTCTTGTAGACATTTTTAGTTAGTTGATATGCCGCTTACAATTTTCTGATCCGTGATGTAAAGGCTTCTTTCTCCGAGGCGTTGGCATCCATCCACTCTTCAAGATATTTAAATTTCCCTGTTCTTTTGATTTTCCCTTCTCCTACCTATAGCACGCTGGGTGCTGACTTAATGTTTGTATTATTATTATGATTTACCAAAAATTGTGCCTACTATTTATGGATGGCTGATAGAGAAAGGGCAAGCCCCACATACACAGCATTAAATCAATACAAATCTGATATGTTACATATTATATACAATTTACACTTTACATTGCTATGAATAGAGCCCTCCACGGATAAACAAAACGACTTTTATTCGCATCCGCAAGTTACCCGAATCTACTGGCATTAAAAATAAAAAATACGAGCCTTACAGTAGTCGCATATGATGTGTAACATGTGACATGTTATCCCTTGTTAACAGTGAACTCTGCTGGTCATTGAAGAAAGTGCTTGTTAAACCGACCAGTTTTCAGCAAATATGATATAATGAATATTTTAACACCAAACAACGACAACTTGAAGATGATTTATTGTTGTAATATCTTTTGTAGCCTCCGTGGCTCAGGCGGCAGCACGCCGGCCTCTCACCGCTGGGTCCGTGGTTCAAATCCCGGTCACTCCATGTGAGATCTGTGCTGGACAAATCGGAGGCAGACAGGTTTTTCTCCGGGTACTCCGGTTTTCCCTGTCAAATTTCATTCCAGCAACACTCTCCACTATCATTTCATTTCATCTGTCATTCATTTAATTATTGCCCCAGAGGAGTGCGTCAGGCCTCGGCAGCCGGCACAGTTCATATCCTCGCCGCTAGATGGGGGCATCATTCATTCCATTCCTGACCCGGTCGGAGACTGGAAACAGGCTGTGGATTTTCATTTTCAAGAATATCTTTTATGGTGCCTCCAAACCTTGAAGTAAACCGTATGCGATATACATTGAACATAGCCACATGGCTGTCAGTACGCCGTGGTGTCAATCTCCACCCCCTCGCGCGCTCATTGTTTCCGTCCCACCCATTTCCGTTTCATTTTTCAATATACAGATACCGCGTGGAAAGATGTTACATATCAATATTTTTAATTAGATAAAGCCTAAAGTGTCAAAGCAACACATTTAGACATTTGAGGAGGAAGTCGTTTCTTTAGGCTTTGTACAATAAGTCAAGTGCTATGTTTAGAATGAATGTTACACAGCCAGAATTGTAACCCTTTCCTGTTCGGAGTGTTAATTGTGCTTAATGACATAATTTGAATGAGATTTGCTTAAATCATCATCTTATATTTGTCATGAAAAAAAAAAAAACATAACGGAGAAATGTGATACCGATATGTGATAAACATCCGGGTCCTAGTAACGATATTAAACAAGTTCGGATTGTATTCTAAAAACTATCCGCAAATTTACTCCAAACAATATTGGCAGCTTATCCACACAGGGCTTAAGCTATAAACACAATCTGCTGTACATGACATCTATATCATACAATTAAATAATTGTACATTATTCAACGAGACTATAATTAGAGCCCTGCGCGGATAAACAAAACGTTATCCGCATCCGCCCCGCATCCGCACGACTGTTATCCGCATCCGCCCGCATCCGCACGACTGTTATCCGCATCCGCCCCGCATCCGCACGACTGTTATCCGCATCCGCCCCGCATCCGCACGACTGTTATCCGCATCCGCCCCGCATCCGCATGACTGTTATCCGCAACTGCCCCGCATCCGCGTTACTTTTATCCAAATCCGCTGATATTTTCAATATTATGTTTAATATTAGATAAAGCATAAAGTGTTAAACCAACACATTTGAGGAGAAAGTCGTTCCTGACAATGTGCTTCATTGCAAGGGACTTGTAGGATGACACTTCTGGTCCCTTGACCTCCGCTTTAGACAAAAAACTGGCTATACTGTAATGGCTACTTTCGCACTTGTGCCTTGTAAGTTTGATGTGCCTGATGTGTGTCCTGTATACTTTTTATAGGTAAAACATCCTACTATATCGTTCACCTTTTCTTTTCCATTGAAAACGAAACCAAATGTCTGCCATATCGTTGACTTGAGCTTTGTTTCACGCGCTATTGAACATTCGCCTTGTTTTATTTTAATAGATAGTTTATCCATGTTGGTGAAATTATGTTCATACTCACGGCCTACTCACGGTCACGGTAACATTCACTAAGTAAACTTCTCTTTACGCTAGGAGAAAGGGATTGACATTTGGCCGGAAATTCCAAGTCAGTCATCATCCTTCTGCTTCTTGACCCATCCATGTTGGCATAGTTGATGTCATAACTCTCCGTTGCAATATCACAGCCAACGTGTTTCAGTGCTAAGTTGGAAATAAATCTACAGACAAACCTGGAACCAAATCTTCCAGGGTAGATTAGACGGCGAAGTAGCTGACTTGAGGAATGTTAATGATGTCACCACGATGAACTAACAAGGTTATTGACAGCATTATATCTCGTACGTATAGTAATAATAGCAGTGAGAATTGATGATGACGATGATGATGATGACGAGATGTAAAGACCATCTACTACAAACATACGGTACTTAATAAAATGTAGTTGAAAGCATATTGAGTAATATAATCTTCTCGTGTATAAGTGTTATACGTGCCTGAATATTTCGTACGCAATAGGCTATAGGAGTATTCCTCTTTTATTAAGCATGAAGCTGTAGATTGGCATATCAAATATGTAATATTATCGTAAGTTTGTATTCTAAAAACTAACCGCAAATTTACTCGAAACATTATCCGCAGCGTATCCGCTATCCGCACAGCCATGCAAACTATATCCGCGGGTTTATCCTCGGATATCCGCATCCGCGCAGGGCTTTAACTATAATGGCAATAATTAAGACACGAGTATGTGGCGCATCGCAGACAGCACAACACCTCTTCTCCTATCCATTGTGGCCGTACAACTGCACAATGAATGACTTGACTGAAGATAATTCAAGTGCTATCGAAGTGGCTAAGTTCTGGGCAGAAATTTTTGAAGTCGTCTGTTCAACACATACTTGAGTGCATTTTATGTTTTGTACTCCTGACACGAATAAATATAAATAACCTGCCTTTTATATATATATGCAAGATATCAGTTGCAAAGCGCTCTTTATTCTCAGAAACGGGGGACCAATGCTTGGTGGGACTGTGATAGAAGGTATCTGTCGTTTAGGCAGTAATCTGGTCTTTATTTGTGTGAAGAAATGGTCAGAGCCGACGTTACAATCTTTGCGGACTCGCACGTTCATGATTTCTTTCTTGCTTTTAACACTGATTGCAACATGGTCTATTTGAAATGTACCTATTGCTGGGTTCGGTGACTGCCAGGGGTCTGGTATCTCGCCTATTTAGGGAGAACTGCGGACATGATCCTCAACTGATACAACCTATAATACACAGTACCATTAAGCGCTTGCCGTTGGTGTTTGCCCGTCTGTGTGCTGGCCAGTATGTCTTCCGAGTTGAGCGTTCAAGTCACCTACCAGGAGCTTGACATGGTGACCGGGGATCTTATCATCGAGCATCCGCCAGAAGATTTGGACCTTTCCAGGGATCTTCTTGTTGTCATCATTAACTGAAGCGTGTGGAGAGTATCCCTTGTTGCGCATCTGCAGGATAGCACAGAGATATGTTTGCTAGTTGACGTGAATCCGATGCCGGAATCCATTAAAACACGTCGTATTAAAATAACGTTCCAAAAACACTGGAGATGTGAGTTCTTCGACGCTTACTACCCCTTAATTACTCTATAGCTAGAGCCCTGCGCGGGTAAACGGAACGTTATCCGCATTCGTCCCGCATTCCCACGTCTGTTATCTGAATCTACTGGCATTGCAATAATATTTTAATTAGATAAAGCATAAATTACTGTTCGGAGGGTTAATTATGCTCAACAACATAATTTAAATGCGATTCGCTTAAATCATCATATTACATTTGTCATGAAAAAAAAAACAACATAATTGAACAAGTAGTTCCGTGACGAACTAAAGAGCCTACTTTTCCTCAAATTATAGAAACCATATATCAACTGTTGGCAGACCTGGCTACTCAAAATATATTCTTAGTTCCATCTCTTAAGTTCCACAATGCACATGCAACATTTGGTTGAGGTCCAATAGATAGTGTGCACGTTACTTGTATTTAAATATTGAATGTATCAGCATGCGTAAAATTAGGTTGGCGACACTGCCATAAATTGGATGCTCATACTTAAATTGAAATATTATGATCTATATACAGTCTGCGCCAATTTTGTAAGAACTTCATATTCAATTTTAAACCTATCAGCACGTGTAGATTCATGTTGGCAGCACTGTCGTATATCGGTTACTGAAAATTAACCTACATTTGCAGGTACCATTTGTATGCGAAGTTTAGAACTGTTAGCCTGCATACTTTCTGATATATTGAGATTAGGATAAAATGTATAGAGTGCATTTTTCAACAGTTGGCAGACCTGTTGACACTAACAAATGCATATTCATATCTGGTCTGGTGGGCAAATCACATACCAAATTTGCTTGAAATCCAATTGATAGTATGGAAGTTACATGCATTTAAAGATTGGACCTATCAGCAGGCATAGAATCATGTTGGCAACACTCTCAAGTATGGGATCCTGTAAATTAGTCTGATGTAATATTATCTATATGTGTGTCAATTTTGTAACAATTCCCATGCATATCTTCCGAGATATCCAACATAGAACTCAATTTTCAATTGTAATTTTTCAGCAGTTGGTAGCACTGACGTCTTTTTCAAATATGGCCTTGCGGTATTCAAACATAGTTCTTTACGTATACCGAATTTGGTTTTGATAGCTGCAGCCGTTTAGGAGTTGTTGATAGGGGGGGGGGGGGGGGCACAGACAGACATACAGAAGGACAGACAGACACACATTTGCCCGGATTGATCTCATAAGTCTACTTTTTCCTCATTATTACAAAATTTGAAGAGTAGGCTAAAAATGTGATAGGCCTATGCCATAAACATCCGGGTCCTAGTGTTGATATTGAACAAGTTCGGGTTGTATTCTAATAAAAACTATCCGCAAATTCACTCGAAACATTATCCGCTCGGCGCTTTATCTATAGCCTTCTGACTGGAAAGCCACATCAGTAAATCTAGTTTCTTGGACTGCTGCTATTGCAATTTTACGGTTATGCAGGATATCGGTCAATTGCCTGAGTGTTCCGGTCTTACAGAGGGTTTGAAAATTTATTGTTCCAAAGTGTGTGACGTTGTTGGGCTTTTCGCCTGGAACAACCCACTTGTCGGGTGGCGAAGGAGAGAATCGAGATCACATATCGTCAGAAGGCGAAGTGAAGCCCATTCCAGCTGTCAGGCAAGAGCTTGCCTAAGGGGTTTCAAACACTTGCTAGCACACAATACAACAGCACTGTCTAGACTCTAGACATACTGTATTTCTTGTACAACATGAATAAAAAGAATTGTTCAATGCCATTGGTTTCAAAATGTTGTTGCCTTCTTCTTCAGGTGGCCCCTTCGCCCCGTACTTTGTACTTACAAGCGTCCAGCATACACTAGTGATGTGTGGGTTGCCTAATGAATGGTTTTCAAAAGGATGCCGCTCACGGTATGTTCCTAATGGTTGATGATGATGATGATGATGATAATAGTTGTTTTAAGGGGCCTAATATCTGGGTTATCGGCCCCTAATGGTTTGGGTGATGTGAAATTGTTAATGAAATGAACCTAAACCTCAAACTCACTACAAACTGGAAGAGGAAATGGAAAACATAAATAAGAATAAGGGAAACAAAAGTCGGGAGGAAAGGAAATGCCCTCAACCCTCGAAGAATGAGAATTAAGGGACTTGGAAGAAAGGAGAGACAGGAAAGGCCGATAGGAAAGGTAAAGAGGAGAGGGACCGCCCCAAGGTCAGAGGAAAAAGGGCAAAGCTGACCCAGCTCAGGACGCCCTCAGGGTCACCAAATCCCGAACTCACCAGCCGTGAGCCCTTGAGGGTGTAGCACAAACCAGGATGCACCGTAAGTGGTGGGGCTACACACAGCCTGCCTCCTTGAGGACCTTGAGCAGATGGCAGGAGATATAATTAAAAGAAAAGAAGATTGAAGAATGAGGGATCAGGAAAGATGAGACAAGGGCCAATTAAGGTGGTACAGTGAAAGACTCCCTAGACCCTGGATACTCTAATACAGTCGGGGTAGGAAAAGAACAAGAGTTGACCAAGGGAGGTCGATAGGAAAGATGACTGAGAGGAGCCCGGCACAATTAAGTGGAAGGAATGCCGGTCTCAGCTGGGGTCCCATGGTCACCAACCCACGTCCCACAAGTTGTGATTCCCTGGGGGGTGTTCATAATGGGCCCCATTGCGCAAATTCCAGGCTGATACTTGGTACAGCAGCACTACAGCTTTAGCTCGCCCAGGAACACGCAGCAATCAGCCGGACTAAACATCCCACTGCGTGCAGCACACCTGCTATAACAGAAGCAAGCATAATAATAATAATAACACCATGGATGAAAGAAGTACAAAAAGACATGCGAACTGCTAACAAAACCGACACATCAGACAGAGACACCTTCCGTAACAAAGTGAACAACTGGGAAGTCCAACCAGAGCAACCAAAACCTACTCCTTACAGATCTCAATGGTCTGACGAAAGAAAATTGGCATTCTCCAACAGAATGAAACAATACTGGCAAAATAAGAACGTCAAGAATTGAGTCAAATTGCTTAACGCTTTCCAATATTGGGAAAATACGCTGTAAATAAATAAATAAATAATAATAATAATAATAATAATAATAATAATAATAATAATAATAATAATAATAATAATATTAATAATAATAATAATAATATCGTATGGCCTTGGTACCGGGTGCAAACTTTGTTATTTGTCACCCAGAGGGCAGTTATCATGTCGAATTTAGTCGTTCCTTGGAACGCTATGAAAGTCAAGGAGATTATATATCTCTTTGCCACCATAAGCGCTTTCTAGCAGAGAAAGGAGGCACCTTTGTGTCGGCGGAAAATCCCGAGATTAATTTTGCCATTATGAACTGAATTCAAATGGGTTCTTTAACATGCCAACAACGTATGACATGCGTGCCGTGATTTTTTCGCCTTTCAAAAAAAAAACACTTACCATGGCCAGGAGCGAACCTGCAAGCTTGGGGTTGGTAGTCCGACACGATAACAACTCACCCACCGTGGCAAGCCAGCAGAGGATTTATCACAGAATATACTGTACATTTTTTAGAACATACTTTTTTGTAACTCAGCAATTCTTGTAGGTTTGTGCCGTGTCTTGTGTGGGGTTTCGCCTAGGACACCAAGCTGGCTCATCGGCGGGCTCTTGGTGTCCCCGCCCGGACCCCCACAGGAGTGACGAACTGCGCGCTACCTCCATTTATATAAGGTGCAACTGCACCTCTTGACTGCGAGGACTAAAAGCTCAAGCAGCCTTAACCTCCCTATGAAGGTTTCCAAAAAGATGGTATATTGGCTTTCACGGCCAGTGAATTAAAACTCAGCAATTCTTCTAGGTTTGTGCCGTGTCTTGTGTGGGGTTTCGCCTGGGACACCAAGCTGGCCCATCGGCTCATCTTTTTTGTGTTTCTTCGGCTGTAACCCATTCAATGTTTCCTTAAGCGTGACCGCCCTTGACTATTTATACATCTAAAATATTCAACCAAATTCTAAGTGAATCGTCCAAATAGGTTGTAACGAAAAATACAGTTTCCAGGGAGATAACTTGATGCACCTCGTTACTACTATCGCTACAAGACAGAGGAACACACCGTCGCTGCTCCTGCATAACGCCCCCGGACACTGAGACAGGTCCAGACTTAATCCCTGTTCGGATTCTCCACTAGTGTGCACCACTACCAGTCCATTAACACCGGGACTCGACCACAAGAGTGGAAACTTGCTAACGTGGTCCCTGTGTTCAAAGGAAGACATGGACAACTACCGCCGTATTTTTCTAACGTCTGGTATCTGTAAATGTATGGAGCGCCTGGTTGCTAGAACATACTGGAATTCCTGAGCGAGCGAGTCCTGTTAAATCCAAGCCAACATGGCTTCGTTCCGGGGAATTCTTGTACAACTCTTGTGACAAAAGTGATTGATGACTGGCAGAACTCCTTGGATCAGACTAACGTCTCCCAAGTAGACTGTGTGGCCCTGGACTTAAGCAAAGCTTTTGATCAGGTGCCTCATCAAAGACTGTTGTTAAAGCTTGGCAAATATGGCACCGGAGGCAAACTGATCACATGGTTGACGTCATTCCTGGTTGGTCGAACACAGTATGTCATGTTCGGCGGGGCCAAGTAGCCGAACATAGTGGTAACTTCGGGAGTATCACAGAAGTCCGTGATCGGGCCTTTGTTGTACATGACTTTTACCCTCGACCTTCCAAGCTGTGTGACGTACATGGTGGCGCAGTATGCAGACGACTCTATAATTTACAGAGGCATAAAAAATAATGATGACGTCCAAGGACTACAAGAAGATCTGGACCGTGTGGCACTGTGGTGTGATGTAAATAAGATGACCTTGAATGTAAACAACGGTTAAGTAGGGCCAAACAGCCTTTTGCACATAGCCTTTCACTGAGCGGGCAAAATTCTTCCCATGTGCAATTCACTGCGAATGCTGGGGATACACATTTCCAGCAATTTGAAGTGGAATGTACACGTTGAGGAATCTAGGTGTAAAGCATTTAGAATTCTGGGATTTGCAAGACGTAATCTTCTGGGATTCAGAAGCCGTGCACTCCTCTCTCCACAATACCCAAACTTAAAGTTATTAGGGGTAACAATCTCCGACACCCTGAATTGGAACATTCAAAGTGAAGAGGCAAGATGTAAGGCCACCAAAGTTCTGGGTCTCTTGTACAGAAACATGAGATGTTTAAGGACAGCCTACCTATGCATGGTCCGTCCGATATTAACGTACGGCTTACCTGCTTGGCATCCCACTACAGCGGAAAACATGAACAAGCGCCGCGCAGAGAGGCTAATAGCTCATCATTCCCCTTCCCCTTTGTCACAATTCCCATCTATAGAGGCAACAGCCAAACAAACTGATTTGTTTTTTTTCTCAAAAAAATCCCTCACAGGTTCCATCAATATTGACCCCTTTTGCCGACTGTCATTGGCATATCGCTCAGTTCGGAGAGGACGAGGTGTAACTCTCGTCCCGCCCTTCGCTCGTAGCAATCCCTACCTGACAGGTTTCTACGGCCGCTCTGTGCGGTTATGGAACACGCTGCCAACATCTTGCCTCTTCGGAAATTCAGGCCGTAAATAGAAAGGTACATTGTATAAATAATCTTGTGTATGAGTGATTGATTGTCTCGCCGAATGAATGCATGTATGGAGTGATTGAGGTGATGCAAGCGCGTGCGTGAGAGACTGAATGAACTACAGTATGTTAATATTGTAAATATGTAAATAATGCAAATCTCTTAACCAAATGTAGATGTATATTGTGCCTGTGAAACATGCAATATGTATGTGAGGCGCCCTTTTCTACTCGGCCTTCCACACTTGTGTTTGATTTATGGTAAATAAATAATAATAATAATAATAATAATAATAATCAAACCAGTACCGCTATATGCATCTGAATGCCTTATCCTATCCGAGAAATGTTTGCTCGCGAAGTTAGAGAGAAAAGAAAGAAAGATCCTACACATCATACTTGGCCCAGACTTCAAAAATGGCATCTACATCAGAAAATCCAGGCAAGAAGTTTACTCGAGGATAGAGAAGATCACAGACACAATGCGAAAACGCAGAGTTTGCTTCTACGGTCATATGCGACGGATGATCGATTCCTGATGGACGAAACGTATCTTCAGTATATTCGACTCAAAACCAAAAACGACAATGCCATGGTATGTTAACGTCCAGAAAGATCTGAAAGAAATGGGGATACGAGCAGAAGATGCACAAGACCGAAATCTTTATAGAGCAGCCATCAAGACGTTTGGGACTTTCCGGGACGAAAAACGGACAACTGGTGCGAAATGGACAGAGGAACGTCGTGCTAAACACAGTGAGCTCATGAAGGCAATGTGGATCAAGAAAAAAATGAGCAAATGCCAGAATGTAAAATGAGGCTTATCGTGGTCCCTAGTTGGCCGATTAGCGAAATTGAATGAATGAATGAATGAATAATAATAATGTTTATGGACTTCCAGCCAGGCATCCCACTACCGAGGAAAATATGAGGAAGTTAAGTGCAGTCCAACGTCGAGCAGAGCGACTCATTTACAAACAGGGTAACAAAGCTATGACAAAATCATTAACATCCATCAATGACACAATATAACCAAATAGATCACACCTTTCTCCGAAAATCTCTAGCTGGCACCATTATACTGTCCCCATTTCACCGCCTTCAGCTGTCATATCGCCCAGTCCGTAGAACACAGGGTGTCAGCCTCGTTCCTCCATTCGCCAGGACAACAGATTATCAATCTGGGTTCTACAATCGCTCTGCTCGACTCTGGAATGAACTGCCTCATGCAATAAAACACCTTCCTCCACGACAATTTTTCCGCAAAGTGAAGGCTCTAGTCTAAAGGGACTAAAATGCCATGTAAATTGAATTCATATACAATGTAACTTTGTGTAGGAGTGGGAGAGTGTGCCAGCGTGTATGTATGTATGTATGTATGTATGTACGTACGTGTGTGTGCATGTGTGTGTGTGCGTTTATCTTACCTTTTATGTTCGACGATGTCGAAATGTAAACATTATGTGTCAGAAAAACTGTATCATAATGAGGCTCATTATAACACTATTATTAGCCTATTTTTATTTTATGAAAAAAAAAATGCTTATGAGATCATCTTTTGTCTGTGTGTCTGTGTGTGCGTGTGTGTGTGTGTCCCTAATAAATTCTAAACGGCTGGGGCGATTTCAAGGAAACTCGGTAAGATCATAGCACCATTCTGGCCGACCCCGACCGTGCCCTTCAAATTTTATTGTGTCTCACTAATCCTACATGGCGGCTGTGCGAAATATTTCACCAGCATTCAGTATCTCCGAAACTATTACCGATATCACCCTGAAATTTTGTACGGTGATAAAGGGAACTACTAGAAGTTCACCTATGAGACTTTCAAAATCCTGGTAACTACAAAACCAACATGGCGGTAGAGCGAATTTGAGACTTTTAAATAGACTTTTCTCGCAATTTAACCATCCAAACGTAATGAAACTTGGCACAGCACATGTTTATACACATTGCAATTCACGTGCGTCTAATTTAGTTCAATTCTTTACATAACCTCAAAATGGCGACAGTGCGAAATATTTCACTGGCATTCAATATCTCCGAAACTATTACAGATATCACCATGAAATGTTGTACAGTGATACAGGGCACTGCTACAAGTTTACCTATGTAACGTTCAGAAATCTCTAAAGTACAAAACGAACATGGCGTCCAAGCGAAGTTGAAACATTTTAATAGACTTTTCTCGTGATTTAACTATCTAAGCGCAGTGAAATGTGGTACAGTAAATGACTATACATATTTTAATGCACTGGCATCTAATTTAGTTCAATTGTTTGCATAACCTCAAGATGGCGGCTGTGCGAAATTTTAAAATTAAGTTTTCATTTCTTGTGTCGTAATCATGCGAGCGAAGAAAAAGTTTGAATAATGAAGCTACGCAATAATTTTCCTTTAATGGTACATAACTCTATGGCCTATACATATAACAATCCAAAATGGTGAGCATCCGAAATATTTTGACGGTTCTCAATATCTACGAATCTTTTACAGCAATCAAACTGAATTCTTTTATGTAATAGAGGCTATGAACATAAGTTCACCTATAGGACTTTCAGTAACCTGGTGAGCACACATCCAACATGGCGGCAACGCGAATTATACATATTTAAATGAACGTTCCTCGCGATTTAACCATCTGATTGCAGTGGAAGTTTGCACGTTAAATGCTTATACAAATGTTAATCCACTGGCATCTAATTTATTTCAATTGTTTTCATAACCACAGGATGGTAGCTGTGCGAAATTTTAAAATCTCGTTTTTACTTCTTGTGTCCTAATCATGCGATTGAAGTTTGAATACCACACGTACACAATAATCTTCATGTAATAGTAGACTACAGAAATGATATCTGGGATGAAAGCAATGATCCAATAACATACCATTCCAGAATACTTAATGTTTACGACTAAATTGTTTATGTTTCAGGTAGAAGGCACATACTCGAGTCTTATTAGGATTGGGCATGAGTTGGTTTCTTTCATAGTTAGTACCAAGCTGTTCGAGAGCACGACTGAGTGTATGCTCTACAACTTCAAACTGTTCTGATTGGGCAGAAAGAGCAAGGTCTCCAGCGTAAATGAAGCTTTTACACCCTTGAGGCTGTGGTTGATCGTTGGTGTACACATTAAATAGAACAGGTGACAATACACTTCCCTGGGGCAATCGATTCTTCTGAGTTCTCCATCGGCTGCGATGTTCTTGGAAGTCAACGAAGAACCGGTGATCCTGAAGAAGTGTAGCTATCATGTTAGTGAATCCATAGTTGTTCGTTAGGTTATAGAGTTTATGTAACAGCATTCTGTGGTTTACGGTGTCGTATGCAGCAGAGAGATTAACAAATGCTACACCTGTAATAATTTTCCTTTCAAAACCATCTTCTATGAACTGAGTAAGGCGTAGGACTTGAGAAGTGCAATTTTTGCCTGGTCAGAATCCAGCTTGTTGAGGGATTAGAAGATGATCAACTACAGGAGTTAAACGATTCAGGATCATTCTCTCTGGGATCTTATAAAGTTGACAAAGAAGAGAGATTGGTCTGAAACTTTTAGGATCATTTGGTACTTTACCAAGCTGTAAAATAGCTACTACACGAGCCTTGCGCCATAATTTTGGGATCTTGAAAAATGCAATGCAGTGATTATAAAGATTTAGAAGCCAAATTTTCGTGACATTGCTAAAATGTTTAATTTCTTCAACACAAATATCATCTAGTCCTGCTGCCTTGCCATTCCGACATTTACGGACGGCAGCTTCTAGTTCATGAAGATAAAATGGTCTTGTGAGTTCACTGTTCTGATTGTGTACCTTATCCTAAACTTCGAAATCTTATTTTCTAAATAACGATCTTGGTGTGCTATTATTTATGAGCTGTGATGCGATTTTATTGGCAGTGATGTTTGCATGTGTGGAACTCTTAGTTGGATCATTATTTAGTTTCTTTAGTAGCCTCCAAGCCTTCTGACTATTAACAGAGAAGTCTGTTTCCTCCATAAGTTTCACCCATCTTTCTCTCTTGTTCTGTGCTATGGTGGATATTAGCTCTTTTCCTGCTGATATAGTTTCGTCACTAAATGGATTATCTTCGAAGAGTGAAAGATAATTACTCATCAGATCAGCTGCTTTAGGTGTTAAGCCATGGAAGTATTATGTCCTGCACCATCGAGGCATCTATAACCGTGAAGCCTTCTTCACTGCATTAACAAATGTATCGTATTTTTCTGGAGTTGGCTGGATATCAGCTACAAAACTTTCCAAAGTAGAACTAAATTTCTCCCAATTAGCTTTCCGGAAGTTGAATCTTCTACGGTAGGGTATAGTGATCGGTCGGGCTAATGCAGTAACTTGGCACATCACAGGCCGATATTGAGATTTAGGAACTGGAGAGCAGACTGTCTTCATGCATTGTTAGCTGATGTGCTCACTGGCAAAGATCAGATCTGGATTGTATCCACGATGCCAACGCCCACTATTGAAGGATTAAGGAAGTTTACTGTCATGTATGAGGGTTAATTGGAAGGTATCGGCATATTTTAACACCTCTTCTCCATTCTCATCGTCTTGAGCATAACCCCATACTGTACTGTGACTGTTAAAGTCACCAACTACAAAATTGACACTATGTTTATGGAAACTATTAGGGGTAGCAAAGGAAAAATCAGCACCTGGTGGTTTGTATACAGAAGATACGGTGCAATTACTCAGCTCAGCAGTTAATATTTCCATATCTTCGTGTTCAGAGATGGAAGTGGACATGATTTGAAGATCAGGTCGAACGAATAAAGCACTTCCGTACTGCCTGTGAGGTCTCTCGGCAATAAGTCTCAAGCCAGCAATTTTGGGACGTCATTGCTGATAGTTTATGTAGGTCTCTTGTATGCAAAGTATGTTACAGTTGTTACTTCGACATATTTCACTCAGGAGCTCTTCTTTTGGGGATGAAAGTCCCTCTGTATTAAACGTAATTATAGTTAGTCTTGAAAAAGGCCTTTGTGGAACAGATGTCATCATCTTTCTTGTACTTCTGGAATGCTGATGCTCAGTTCAGTACCGGTTAAGTACCTATGCAGGGGCCCCACGAGCAGGAATCAGCTTCACCCCCAAAAGACTGGTAAAAACTAAAAAAAACTAAGACGGTATATAACCTCGGACAACCCCTACGGAAGCGACGTCATCGATGGTGGACTAATGAATGTGACCATGCGGTTGACAAGCGTGTCACAGCCTGGACGAAGTAGAACTCAACTAAATGACAAGAAGACTCGGAGAATTTCACAATGGTGCGGAAACGATCTGTCAAGACTGGAAAAGTTGGATGAAGAATTCGGAATGTACAACACCAGAAACTTCTATGGGGCCTTCAAAGAAGAACACTCTGGCTATAAGCCACAATGGGAGAACATAGGCGGTGCCTGTAGGAACGTGGACCCTTTGTCAAACTACTTCGAGCAGTTGCTCATAGCCCAGGGACAGATTACCTGTTGAATCTGTGGAAGCTTTGAAAGCAGGTGGAAATACGATCACACGAGATCCTGGGAGAAAGCAGGATCCCTGAGTGAGTCGAAGCCAGCTCTCATACACAAGAAAGGTGATCGCAGTGATGCCAACAACTACTGAGGAATATCTCTAGTGCCAGTAGAATACAAAGTGCTCTCAAGGATTTTAATGGGCAATGTGGAGATTCAATGTGATCAAACGATTGGTGAATATCAAGGAGGATTTCGGCGAGGACGCTCCTGCACTGAGCAGGTTTTTTAACCTAAAAGCCATTCTTCAACCAAAAAAATTGAGGAGTGCGAACATCACTGTGGTTTGCGTCGACTTTTAAAAAGCTTATGACTCGAGCAACTGCGAGACACACTTCTCCGTACTGCAAGAACGAGATGTGGACTACAACACAAGCACTCTCACGGACACCACCTCCAAGGTGAAGTTCAGAGGAAAACTGTCTCGGAGTTTCAAAATCAAAACCGGGGTGCGACAGGGAGATGGGTTCTCACCCATTTTGGTGCTTGGTAATGCCATCAAGACCTGGGAATGTACACTGAGGAATCAAACCAGTTACTGTTAGAGCCGGGACTCGAAAGACAGAGATCATGAGCCTAGCTTTCGCAGATGACATTGCGATCCTAACCAACAATTCTAAGGATGCTGCCATTGCTGTTCAAGCCCTGAACGAGATAGCGGTTAAGGCAGGATTGCAGATATCGTACGACAAGACCAAGCACTTCGAGAATCAGCACCCTGGAAAAGTCCCTTTGACGACCATACATGGAACGATCGGGAGTGTAGATCGCCATCCCGGCATTCACCTGGAACAACCCACTTGTAGGATGGCGGAGGAGAGAATCGAAACTACATATCGTCAGAAGGTGAAGTGAACCCCATTCCAGCGCTTCCGTTAACTCGGTGAATGGGTCCACCCCAATGGTAGAGACGGCACCTCCATCGGCACCCAACTCAGCATACCAACTGTCTCGCAACTGCTACAACAAGTGCAAGATCTGTCATTACAAAACTGTTGTGAGGCCACAGTTTTTGTACACTGCAGAGAACTTCTTAGCACTCACAAAAGCCAAGTTAAAGAAAAAAGACTGACAAAGTCGAATTTAGATGGGAAAGCCGCACAAAAAGGAGTTTAGATTCTAAAGACTTACAAAATGCAATTGAAATTCAAAATACCCACAAAATGCAATTTAGAATCAAAATACTTCCAATCATGCAAGCAAGGGGTTGAAAATAAATACAAAATGCAATTGAAATTCAAAATACTCACAAAATGCAAGTGAAAATCAAAATGCTTACAGATTGCAATTTAGATTGAAAGTACGTGCAAAATGCAATTTAGATTGAACTCATGAAACGGAATTTAGATTGAAAAGACGAACAAAATGTCAAAGAATAAAGTGGAACCCTCGAAGAATGAGGGATCCGGAAAGATGACAGAAAAGCCAATTGAGGCGGGAAAGAAAGAGACTCCCTAGGCCTCGGATACCCTAATACCGTCGGGGTTGGAACAGAACAAGAGTTGACCAATGGAAGCCGACAGGAGAGAGGAGCCCGGCACAAGTAAGTGGAAGCAATGGCAGATTCAGCTGGGGTCTCATGGTCGCCAACCCACGTCGCACTGGATGTGAGTCCATGAGGGGGGCTCCCAGCTGGAACCTACCGACTGAACGCAAACTCCGAACTGTATCAACGGTTGGAAACGACCAATACCAGCTTGTGACTTAGGCGGCTAAAGTTTTTCGGGCACGTTCAACGAATGGACTACGGCAGACTTAGCAAGCGGATTAAAAGCTACAAGACTGGAAGCCTGTGGCTCAATGAAGTCCACAAAGACTTGGATTACACTAGAATTTCTGACCTTGATGTCCAAAATCGCTCCAAATTTGCTGATATGGTTAACTATTGGTCCCCACCACCCAAAGTTCCTGAATGTAGGAAACCCCTTTCACACGAGAGAAAGAAAAAACTAGCAGCCGAGCTCAAGAGAACTAGTAATAAGAGCTCCTTAGTGGGCTTAAAACAATAACAATAAAAATTGGTAATTTGTTATCTGTTTTCTTGAAATGAGATAACAGTGGCGGTTGTTCTTCGGCAAGGGTGGGAATCCTGCTACCCGCAGGTGCGCCAAATGGAGTAGCTGGTGATGGGGAGACTGCAGGCTTTGCAGTAATCACGTAGGGCAGAGGTTCCCAAACTTTTTTAACCCACGGCTCCCTTTCAGTACAAACATGGCTTGGCGGCGCACCTAGTATAATTTACCCATTATGCATTGCATTACATTTTAAATTTCTCTTTTGAATAGTTAATTGTTAATATATTTTTACATAAAATTGTAAATGAAATTAAGAGTTAAGTGCTTTTCAGTCGGTCAACACGAATGTACCCAAAGAGATGGGTTATGCCCTAATCCTGAAATAAATTACATGAGATTAATAAAACACTAGGATGACCAGTTTCGATCGTCAAGCGATCATCATCAGATCCATTACACTTAGGCTACAAAATCTATGTTTGAAATACAGGTGAAAATATTTACAATATGTACAATTATTTAGTTGCAGTATTGGTACTGCAACTGTCAGTGTATGCTAAATGCAGTATATATGTTAGGTGAAATGCTAAATGGTGATAGCTATCCGTAGATTGTACTTTAGAGAGATTATATGGTTGTAAACTATGGTTAAACTATAAAATTTTAGGCTAATTACTTATCTGATTGTCTTCCGTACAACAGCTACTCGCAGTTTTCGTGCTCACTGGAACTCACTGTGCGGTCGACTGCGGTGGTTATCTTAACGACTGGTTTTTCCCTGCTTTCTCCCCCCTGCTCCTACGTGCTGTGGGGAGTGATAGCGATGTGTTTATGTGAGGTGTTGCCAACCTAGATAAGATGTATGTTATTGAATGAGGTGGGTCTACAACTATTAAAGACCGTGGATTAGCCCTCGCCACGCGTGGAGCATAACCCATTCGAACTAAGCGTTGACGGTCTTATGAGGACGTCCCGGCACCTTTAATACTGCCGCGAATATGGGCCTTGGTTTATTGCAGAAGAACGAAGTACGATGTACTTTTCTTCTGCAATAAACCAAGGCCCATATTCGCGGCAGTATTAAAGGTGCCGGGACGTCCTCATAAGACCGTCAACGCTTAGTTCGAATGGGTTATGCTCCACGCGTGGCGAGGGCTAATCCACGGTCTTTAATAGTTGTAGACCCACCTCATTCAATAACATACATCTTATCTAGGTTGGCAACACCTCACATAAACACATCGCTATCACTCCCCACAGCACGTAGGAGCAGGGGGGAGAAAGCAGGGAAAAACCAGTCGTTAAGATAACCACCGCAGTCGACCGCACAGTGAGTTCCAGTGAGCACGAAAACTGCGAGTAGCTGTTGTACGGAAGACAATCAGATAAGTAGTTAGC
This sequence comes from Meconema thalassinum, assembly GCA_946902985.2. Taxonomy (NCBI): domain Eukaryota; kingdom Metazoa; phylum Arthropoda; class Insecta; order Orthoptera; family Tettigoniidae; genus Meconema; species Meconema thalassinum. The sequence goes on along the minus strand of OX336388.2, from coordinate 820,566,676 downwards.
CTAAAATTTTATAGTTTAACCATAGTTTACAACCATATAATCTCTCTAAAGTACAATCTACGGATAGCTATCACCATTTAGCATTTCACCTAACATATATACTGCATTTAGCATACACTGACATTTGCAGTACCAATACTGCAACTAAATAATTGTACATATTGTAAATATTTTCACCTGTATTTCAAACATAGATTTTGTAGCCTAAGTGTAATAGATCTGATGATGATCGCTTGACGATCGAAACTGGTCATCCTAGTGTTTTATTAATCTCATGTAATTTATTTCAGGATTAGGGCATAACCCATCTCTTTGGGTACATTCGTGTTGACCGACTGAAAAGCACTAAACTCTTGTTTACTAAGGCAACACTGAAAATATGGCTTCAGACACCACAATGTAAATGAAATTGTTACTATTTTTATAGCAACACACAATTCAGGATTTTAAACATTTCTCACAGATTGGTCAGTTGCTGACAAAGTTTACCAGGGTTACCTTGTTCTTACAGAGGTCATGAAATAACATTTAACATACAAGAGTTGTAATAATACATGATTTATTGCAAAAAATCAACTTGAAACAAACATTAGAAAAACACAACTATAAAACACACAAACTAAAAAATTCTAAAACATAAATGAACATAAATTAAGTGCCAACTTGAAAAAAATTATACATAAATTAACAAAGTCCATAATTTTCTGTTTCAATGGGAGAGATGCGCTTGTTTGTCTTTTATAAGTTCATTGTACCTGGGAGTAAATTTTGATAGAGCAACCCGAATTTCTTTTTCAATTTTAAGCTTTGCTCTATACTTGGATTTCATCACTGCAACAGCAGAAAAACCACACTCGCAAAGGTAAGAACTGGCAAACGGAATAACAGCACGCAAAGCCTTCTTGCTCATCACTGGAAATTCGTTATCAATACCACTCCAAAACTCAAACAGGGATTGGGACTGAAATTGTGATTTCAATGACAAGTCCGTTGAAATGTCAATCAGCTGTTCTGCTTCTTCATTACTGAAGTGTTGAGGTATTTCAGTTTGAAAAGGGTGTTTACCCACTACTGCACTTTGATTTCATCTTTTGACAGGTAGTCTTCAAAATAACTCTGTAATTGAGACAAGTGCTGAGTCAACATTTTTTTCATTTCTTCTTTCAGAGTAAAATCGTTTTTTTGTAGAAACTGGTTCAAAGATGAAAACGTCGAACAATCTCCATTATTCAAACTTTTTCCCTAAGCATAAGTTTCTTCTTGAATGCTTCAACTTTACTAGTCATTTGAAAAATATCTGTATTGTTCCCCTGCAAAGACTTGTTAAGAATGTTCAAACGTTCAAAAATGTCTGTCAGGAACGCCAATTTAAGGAGAAAACTTTCATCAATAAAAATATCAGCAAGAACATTATTTTCTTCACTCAGAAACATGTGGATTTCTTGTCTCAGTTGAAACACTCTTAGCAGATAATTGCCCAGAGATAGTCATCGCGCACTGCTATAGTACAAAAGCAATGAGTGTTGAGCGCCTGTGTCATCACATAGTTTAGAAAAAAAACTGGGCCTTCATTGGTCTTGTTTTGATTAAGTTTATTACTTGTATCACGGTTTTTAAAGCTGCACTTAACTCTGAACTTTTCTGCTGCCAGTGCTTCTCGGTGTATAATACAGTGTGTCCAAACAGCATTTGGGGCTTTTGCTCGAATGCGAGATTGCAGTCCTTTGTAGTGGCCTGACATTGACCGGCCTCCATCAGTACACACCCCAACACAGTTTTCCCAGTTAATATCATTCTCTGCCATAAAACCGTCAACAATGTCAAACAATTCTTTACCATAGATGCCTCCATCAATTTCTTTACAAAGCAACAAGTCTTCTATCAACTGTTTTTCATTCACATACCTAACGTAGCAAATTAAATGAGCGTCCTTGTGACTGTCAGTAGCCTCATCTAATTGAATTCCGAACTCTTTACCTCTCAAACTATTTAAAAGTTGGTTGCTAATATCCTCAGATATGTCATCAATCCTCCTGCTTATTGTATTGTTTGACAGAGGAATTTTAAGAAGCTGTTTCCCTGCTTCTTCGCCGATCATTATCTTAGCCATGTCAACAGCAGCAGGTAAAATCAGCTCTTCCGCAATTGTGTGAGGTTTTTTGCATTTTGCAATGCGATATGCCACTTTGTATGAAGCTAAAAGAGCATCGCTGTTGGCTTTGGAATGTTTAGAAAAAGAAGCCTTTTGTTTTACTGCATCAGTTTGCTTTCTTTGAAAAAACTCTCTTGGTTTCCCAACCGTGTTTGGGTGGACAGTTTCTAAATGTCGTTTTAGTTTGCTAGGCAGCATAGATTCAACAGATAAAACCTTCATGCAAGCAACACATTTTGGGTGCTCTTAATTATTAATTTCAATACAAGAAAAACCAAAATCTAAATACTTATCGTCATATTTTCTGTATTTTGGTTTACGGCTTCCCTCAGCTGCCTCAGCAGTATCAGCATCGCTCTTCGCAGACGTTGATGCGGACGCACTACTTTGCTTACTTCCTTGTACAGTTTTATTTGATGATAAGAATCTTTTCATTTTAACGAAAAATTTAATAACTAACAACTGAAAAAACAGAACAAAACAACAGCTTCACTACTTTGATTATTTACTTCACTTGTGCGTGACGCGCAGAACACCTGAACACTGCCAATAACAACTGGCAACTGAAAACAAAACAATAGCAGAAACTGGAACGCAAGCAGTGGACTGTCTGCCGAGGACGTACGACGATTTCCGAAAATACACGAAGGTAGTTCCGTTGCCTAGCAACGAGTTCGAAGAATAGAATGACGTGCTGGCCGCGATTGCAGGCTGCGCTAAATGTAGAGTAGAGTGCTAGACTGGATAACGTACACGGACGCGTACACATAGAGGCCGCCGGGCAACATTCACGGCGCTTTCCCCAAACGCAAAAGCTTACAACGACAAAAACGTACCGAGACGCAAAGTTTTGTAGTAGGCCTTTTTGGTAGACAACGGCGGCGCACCTGGCACTAGCTCGCGGCGCACCGTGGCGCCGCGGCGCACATTTTGGGAACCGCTGACGTAGGGTCTTCAATTGCAACTAAGTTCTTACATCTTAATGGATTTTATTATGTTATTGTTGATCCATTCAGCGGCTTAACTACACAGTGATCATGTCTCCCCGTTTAGGTGTGTGGAATATATCTGATAATCTGTGTCATGGTGATGGCTGTATTAATGTGTGTATTTGTAATTGAGTAGTTCTTAGGTAGATGTCAGCTGTGGGCTTGATTTACGAACCAACCCAGCATTCGCCTTGGAAAGAAGTCAAGTCAAACTAATGATGAAGAGGTTGAAAAGGTCACGAAGAAATATATAAAATTCTGAGGTCAAGGGAGACGAAAATGTTATAGTAATGGGAGCTTGGAATACTGAGTTAGGACAAGGAAAAGAAGGGAAGATAGTAGGATATTTCGGATTAGGTGAAAGGAATGATCGAGGAAGTAGGCTGATGGAATTCTGCACCGAGCATGAGTTGGTCATAGCTAACACCTTATTCAATAACCACAATAGAAGAATATACTGTTTTATCCCGGTGTTGGGGGATGGGATAAACAGGGTAGTGTAGATGTATTAATTTGGGGGTAGTTCCCGAAAGGGTGTTGTTTCCCGTAATCGGGGGAGACTACTAGTGTGTTGGTGAAAGGATGTGATCTGTTGGGGTGCGATCCTACGGGGTGCGTCTACCTGTTAAGGGATGAATGTCTAAGACGGAGCTATTAACTTACCTTACCAATTAGCGTGAGCGAGTGAAGACGAGCTCACGTGCAGAGTCGGCACTTGGCTGCTGCCTGTCTGTTATGCTAACAAAATGGGTTTCCTGACGATGCAGTTCTCAGCATTCACGGTCAGGGGCAATTAGGAATAAGTGCGGGTGGGGCGTAAGAATGTAAAGATGTGTGAAATGATTACAAGAAGTATGAGTTTACTGACCAAGTATTTATTGGTCAGTGGCGATAATACACTGTTCCTTTAAGTAATGGACGAGTATGAGACAAAGTGTACAAATACAAATGTGTTCTGGGTGAGGTGTTACAAGTAATTAGGAGATCTGAGCACACTGCTAATTCTCATCTGGTGACGTCGTGATGGAGCTGGAAGGGACCTGGAGATGCAGAGCCGCTGGCCACGAATAGACAATTGGGCTCTCCTGGATCTACCTTTTAAGGCTTCCCCGAGCTGCTTACTTAGCGTTTCATCACTGTTGCTGTTCCAGATAGTGTGGTTGTTTGTAAGTTGTGTAAGCGTGGCTGGAAGCAATACCGCTGTGCCTGCTTGAGTCAAGGAAGTGTGTGAGGCTTATGGCATGCCTGTGAGCGTAGTTTATGGTGAAAGATGAAGGGGTGGGTTAGGTCCTAGGTCCTAGGGGTACTGCCCCTGGGCTGTACAATACACAAGGATGAGACCAGGTGATATATGGCGTTAACAAATCGACTTCGTTATGGTCAAGCAGAGATTTCGAAACCAGATTTTGGATTTCAAAACATATCCCGGTGCTGACATAAACTCTAACCACAATCTGGTTGTTATGCAGACTAAAGTTAAAGAAATTGAAGAGCATTCAAAAGCTAACATGGTGGGCAATACACAGACTGAAACAGAGGGACGTGAACGAACAATTCAACACGAGTATAAGAGAAAAACTAATGATGGACCCTCAACAAACTTCAATTGCAGAGGAATGGGCAATTTGAAGAATGAAATCTTTTGTAGAAAAGAAAGAAGAGGTAAAAAACCATGGATTACTCAGGATATATTAGAATGAATGGAAGAAAGGCGGACGAACAACAATGTAAAAGATGAAAGGGGGAAAGCAGAACACAGACGTCTGATAACGTTAACGAGAAGTACAAGGAAGCGAAAGAAGAATGGTTGAAAGAGAAATGTGCAAAATAGAAAACTGTCTGAAAGTAGGAAAGGTAGACACAACTTATCGAAGGATTAAGAGAACTTTCGGGGAAAGGAAGACTAAATGCTGTAATATTAAGGACACAGATTGAAACAGAAAGGGTCGAGAGATGGAAAGCTTAAATAGAGCTCAGCATCTTTTCTAGGTTTATGTGGTGTCTTGTTTGGGGTTTCGCCAAGCTGGCTCATCAGCAGGCTCTCGGTGCCCCGCCTGGTCATCCAAGAGTATTTATTAATCTCATGTAATGTGTTTTTCAGGATTAGGGAATAACCCATCACAATTGGACAATCGTGTTGACCGACTGAAAAGCATCAAACTTTTGTTTTTTTAAAAGCAGTCCTTCATCATTTTGCTCATTTCTCCCATCTTCATAGGAATATCTTTATTTTGTTGTAGTTGTTGTTTCGTTTGGGGGCCTTGGTCATCGTGGTCAGGGTCATGCAGAATTTGTCTGATAACCTGTGTTATTGTCGTAACTGTGTTAGTATGTATAGGCTTATTTGTAATTCAGGTGAGTATTTGGAAGAAGACGGCCGTGACCTCAAGTTAGGTACTATCCTGGCATTTGCTTGGAGTAGAAGTAGGAAACCACTTCCGGGATGGCTGAGGTAGGAATCGAACCCACCTCTCCTCATTTTGCCTCACGAGGCTGAGTGTACCCCGTTTCATCCCTCAGAACAGATTTGAATTTCTAGGCAAAGCACTGTAGGGCTCTCATTGGCCTTTCTGTACATTTTGAAAAATAAAATTTATAAGTTGCCTAAACTGAAAACGAAATGATAATGCTTCATTAACAGACAGCGGTTTAGCAATTCCTATAAATATGAGAGACACTCTATTAAGAAATCGAAAGCTCGAAGCAAAGAATGATATTGAAAATTATCACTCGATAACTCTCCAGTTTGGGCGGGGGCGCAATAGCTACTGAAAAACAAGTAGTTCTGTGAAGAACTATACAGCCTATTTTCATATATCCTACGTATGTTAATTGCCTCTATAAACATACCAAATTTCAGTTTGATTGCTCTAATAGATTCGTAGATATTGAGAACAGACTAAATATTTCGGATGGTCACCATGTTGGAGTTTTATATATGTAGGTCTTAGAATTATGCACGGTTACATGAAGATTATTGTGTACGTGTAGTATTCAAACTTCAATCGCATGATTAGGACACAAGAAGTAAAAACGAGATTTTAAAATTTCGCACAGCTGCCATCTTGTGATTATGGAAACAATTGAAATAAATTAGATGCCAGTGGATTAAAATTTGTATAAAGATTTAATGTACCAAGTTTCATTGCACTTGGATGGTTAAATTGCAAGAAACGTCCATGTGAATATTTATACTTCGCGTCACCGCCATGTTGGATTTGTGATCACCAGGTAATTGAAAGTCCTATAGCTGAACTTATGTTCAAAGCCCCTATGAACATTAAAAAATCAGTTTGATTGCTCTAATAGATTCGCAGATATTGACAACTGTCTAAATATTACAGATGGTTGCCATGTTGGATTGTTATATGTATAGACCATAGAGTCATGTACCATTAAAGGAAAATTATTGCGTAGGTTCATTATTCAAACTTTCACTTCGATCTCATGATTTCGACACATGAAATAAAAACTTAATTTTAAAATTCACACAGCCGCCATCTTGAGGTTATGCAAACAATTGAACTAAATTAGATACCAGTGCATTACAATGTGTATAAACATTTGCTGTACCAAGTTTCATTGAGTTTGGATATCTCGATAACAGTCTATTTAAAACTTTCAAATTTGCTTGGCCGCCATGCTCGTTTTGTAGTTAACCGGTTTTTGAAAGTCTCATAGATGAGCTTCCAGTAGTGCCATTTATCTACGTACAAAATTTCATGGTGATAGCGGTAATAATTTCAGAGATATAGAGTGTCGGGGAAATATTTTGCACAGCCGCCATCTTGAGGGTATGTCAACAATTGAACGAAGTTAGATGTTGGTGCATTACAATGTATATATACTTATACTGTACCAAGTTTTATTGCGTTTGGTTGGTTAAATCGCGAGAAACGTCTATTTAAATGTCGGAACTTCGTTTGGCCGCCATGTTGGTTTTGTAGTTACTAGGTTTTCAAATGTCACATAGGTGAACTTCTAGTAGTTTCCTTTATCACCGCACAAAATTCCAGGGTGATATCCGTAACAGTTTCGGAGATATTGAATGCTGATGAAATATTTCACACAGCCGCCATGCTGGATTGGTGAGACGTAACAAGATTTGAAGGGCACGGTCGGAGTAGTCCGGAAACCGAGTTTCATCGCCCTAGCCGTTCAGATTTTATTAGGGGACACCCACACGCACACACAGACAGACACACGGACAAAAGGCTAATAAATACCTGTACTAGTTGTATTAGATCCTGAAATCCGAGGATGTATCATAAATCTTACACATCTGACCAGACCATCATCTCCTATGCAGCGTAGCAACTCAATCGGTATAACATCTATGCCTGGTGCTCTGTTCCTGCTTAAGTCTTCCAATGCTCTGTCAAATTCTGATCTTAATAATAAATCTCCTTTCGCATCCTCAACAATTTCCTCTCCCCTTTCCATTACATGATTCCCAATCTCCCTTCCCTTATCCAAACACTCTATGTAAGCTTTCCATCTCTCAACCTTTTCTTCCCTATCTGTTAGAGGCTTTCCATTTGTGTCCTGAATATTACAGCACTTAGTATTCTTTTCCCCCAAAGTATTCTTAATCCTTCGATAAGCTGTGTCTACTTTACCTAACTGGACTAAATGATCACTATGTCCAAGCCCCTCAAATACAACAACACAATAAATATAAAGCGCGTTCAAAAAGTAACGAGCCAGAGGCATAATTACAGAAACCAGTACCTGTATGTTAAAAGTTTTGGCCCTGGCTGTTGAGGCACTTGTCCCATTGTGACACGAGGCGGTGACTGGCTGTCTCATAAAATTCCCTGGGCTGCTATGTGAACCAGTTCCGCACGTACAGCGGGACGTCGGCGTCCGAGGTGAATCGTTGGCCCCGCAGAGCCCTTTTCAGGGGACCAAACATGGCGTAATCACAGGGAGAGAGGTCTGGACTGTATGGAGGGTGGCCGAGAACCTCCCATTTGAATTTCTGCAGGAGTGCCGCGACTGTGTTGGCCGTATGAGGTCGTGCACTGTCGTGGAGCAGAATGACCCCACGGGTGAAATTGCCTGGTCGTTTTGTTCTGATCGCTTGGCGAAGGGTGGTCAAGGTTTGCGAGTAACGCTGGGCAATCACGGTTGTCCTGTGCAGCATGAAGTGTATCAGAAGGGGGCCATCTTGGTCAAAGAAGAACGTCAGCATTACTGGCAGCGTTGGATGATTGATGCACGCTACTGCTCGCTTTGTATCGTCACGTGACGAGCACGCGTACCCTCTAGTGACGGGCTGTGACCTTCCACGCTCTGGTCAGAACCACACCTCGTAACACACACCACGATTAGCCGATGTCGTCACCGGTTTGCGCATTCCAGCCTCCGGCTCGTTACTTTTTGAACGCACCTTATATATGATAAATATATGAAGGACATTTTCTTTCTGAAAGTACTGTACAGTAGGCTGTGCTGCACGTTTTATGACGGGCAGTGTACAATAGCATGGCGCCTGCTAGTGTGGCATGCCACATGACGGGCCAGGTACAGATCCGCCTCCTACATGCAGCTAATTGGGATCCGTGACATGTGAGTCCTTCCGCCCCCTGGACGACATCGGCAATCAGCCTAGGCTCCAGGTAGCAGGCTTACAGTCGCCTTCTTCAGTCTAGTATTGCGACTGCGGATTCAGGAATCCTACGTTCGTTTCCTATCTCTGCCAAGAAATTTAATTCAGACCAGTCCCCTATTTCATAAAACTTGACATTATGTCAGATTACATAAAATGTCCAACAATTTGATAGTTCGACAAGTTTCCGTTTCTCAAAGCATGACAATTTGACAATAATATGTCGCGACAATTTTGTAAACTGTCGTCACATATTGTTAGAAATCTGTTTCAGAAAGTTGTAATACCGACAGGTAGAAATCCGACAAATATGTCACATATGTCACCAGTTTTTAGCCTACTTTCGATTTTTGCAAAAAATGAAAGTAGACTTATGAGATCAACACAGGGCGAAAAATGGTGTATCTGTCTGTGTGTATTCTGAATCCCCCTATCAATTCGAAAACGGTGTAACCGAATTGAACGAAATTTGGTACAGAGGTAGCAATAGCAAAGGGCACCTCAGGGTCATGTTTTATATCGCCGCCATCTTGACGGAAACGGAATGGCGGCCACCCAAATGATAAAAGCTTAAATCAAATTACTATCAACCTAATTATTTGATCTCTACCAAATTTTACAACAAAATACCTTTTTGTGGGAAGAATCATTTGACTGAACTACAAGGTCATCAGCCCAATAGTTTGCAGATAGTGGCCATGTGTGTGTGCAAATCGATTCACCATATCAATTTAAACACGGTGAAACCAAATTGAATGAAATTTTGTACAGAGGTAGAACTAGCAAAGGGCACCTCATATTCATGTTTAATATCCGTATAACACGTTGTATTTCAACAAGCTACTCCAACCAACATTGAATTATGCTCCTTGAAAAGGACAAAGAGTTATAACAATACCCATGCATTTAGGAGAAAGTAGGCTTTATGTTCTTTACTGAACATCTTGTTCTTTACGAACTAAGGTATATGTCAGCCGGTGTTGTACAATATTGTCATCGAAAACTCGACAGGTGCCTTGTTACATGTCGAGTATTAACGTAACCTATATTTTCGTATTGCGGCGCGTTAATAGCCTACAGCACACACCCCAGGGGCTCACATCTAATGGGATCACGGGGCCCCAGCTGAGTCCGGCATTGCTTCCACTTACTTGTGCCGGGCTCCTCTCCGTCTTCTTTCCTGTCGACCTCACTTGGTCTCTTCCGACCTCGACGGTATTAGGGTATCTGAGGCCTAGGGAGTCTCTTCCTTTCCCGCCTTAATTGGCCCTTGTCTCATCTTTTCTGATACCCTCCTTCTGCGGCAGATCAGCCTTCTTTTTTCTTTTCCTGTTACCTCCTGCCTTCTGCTCAAGGCCCTCAAGGAGGCAGGGTGTGTGTAGCCCCACCACTTCTGGTGCACTTTGGATATTGCTACACCCTCAGGGGCTCACGGGTGGTGAGTTCGGGATTTGGCGACCCTAGGGATTCCTGAGCTGGGTCCGGTTATCCCCCTTTTATCCATTACCTGTGGGGCGGACCCTCTCCTCTTTCACTTTCCTGTCTTTTATGGCTCTCCTTCCTTCCAAGTCCCTCACTCCACATTCTTCGAGGGTTGAAGGCATTTCTTTTCCTCCTGTCTTTTAATTGACTTATTCTCCTTTTGTTTTCCATTCCTTCTTCTAGTATATAAGTTAGTAGTTAGTTTTAATTATAGTTCACATTTCATTATCATCTTCAAGATCACCCAAACCGTTAGGGGCCGATAACCTAGAAGTTAGGCCCCTTAAAACAACAATTATCATAATCTAATAGCCTACAGTGATGTTAGAATCGTTTGAATGGAGCGATTGCAGTAGTAGAGACTGATTGAGATCAGCGACGTACGTAGGGGGTTACATTCATACAGTAGGCCTAAGGTAGTTGCACATTATCAAATTGATATTTAGATTATTGTTCATAAAAAGGAATATTTCAATAAACATTGCAAGAAAACTATTTCAATTATATTTTCCACCACAATAAAAATAATGAAAAGAATCGTTTATTAAATATAAACAAGAACATATAGCCTACTTTCTCCTAAATGCATGGGTATTGTTATAAATCTTTGTCCATTTCAAGGAGTATAATTGAATGTTGGTTGTAGTAGCTTGTTGAAATACAACGTGCTATACGGATATTAAGCTTGAATATGAGGTGCCCTTTTCTAGTGCTACCTCTGTAAAAAAAAATGTCATTCAATTCAGTTTCACCGTGTTTGAATTGATATGGGGAATCGATTTGCACACATGCATGGCCGCCATCCGTAAATGATTGAGCTGATGACCGTGTAGTTTGGTCAAAAGATTCTCTATACATAAACGTATGTTGTTGCAATATTTGTTAGAGATCACTTGATTAGGTTGGTCGTAATTTGATTCATGCTTTTAACATTTGGGTGGCCGCCGTTACGTTTTCGTCAAGATGGCGGCGATATAATACATGACACCGAGGTGCTCTTTGCTAGTGCTACCTGTGTATCAAATTTCGTTCAATTTGGTTTCATCGTGTTTGAATTGATAGGGGGAATCGATTTGCACTCATACATGGCGGCCACCTGCAAACTATTGGGCTGATGTTCTTGTAGTTTGGTCAAAATATGCTTCCCACGCAAAGGTATGTTGTTGAAAAAGTTGGTAGATATCAGATTATTAGGTTGGTCGTAATTTGATTTAAGCTTTTAACATTTGGGTGGCCGCCATTACGTTTCCGTCAAGATGGCGGCGATATAAAACATGACACTGAGGTGCCCTTTGCTAGTTCTACATCTGTACCAAATTTCGTTCAATACGGTTTCACCGTTTTTGAATTATTAGGGGGGGGGGGGGGTGTCAGACAGACAGACATTCTGAGTACACACACACACACACACACACACACATACACACACACAGACACACAATTGTTGGCCCTGTGTAGATCTCAAATGTCTACTTTCATTTTTTGCAAAAATCGAAAGCAGGCTAAAAACTAATTAAATGTTAAAACTGAGATGATGCAGCGGTATCATATGCGACCGCTTATAATAATGATATTATGTGAGAACAAGATGTTCAGTAAATAACATATAGCCTACTTTCTCCTAAATGTATGAGTCTTTATCAAGGAGTATAATAGAATCATTTCTTGGTTGAAGACCTTAGAAACTATTTACCTCTACCAAACTCCACAACCTCGGAGAAACTACTACTGCACCATCATTGAAGAAAAAAAGAGAAGACATATCTCAAGGATTTTATGGAACTGGGGACATGATCGACCGGACGTGGGCAACATCCAACTTTGTGTTGAGGCATGTATTTACACGTCTGGCTGTCCATGGCTTTCACCACCTTAATTGTATTAACAAATCTTTCCATGGCCCTACAGTGACGTGTGAAAGCCAACTATGTGGACAAGCATATGAACGCTACCACTCAGAGCTCTGTAGTAAAGGAAACAATCAATCAAAGACGATGCAATTCAAATCCCCAGTGCGCAATTTTAGTGTACACGTTCATTCTTTATTTTCGATTGCTATTTGGCTGCAATAAAAGTATTAATTAATATCCTGAACTGGCACCAATTGCTAGAGTTCAGGTACTATGTGAGATCGTTTTGCTCTTTAGTTCAAATAACACACAATAGGATGTTACAAACGATTTAAAATAAAAATAAAAATGTATCGTATTATCAACTTTTCATTCTTCAAATTCGATGCGTATAGAATGCCAATGGTATGCTAACCAATGAAGTTCCTCGTAGACCAGTCATGCCATCTAGCAGAAAGGATTCGGTTAACATAATCCTAATAGGGCGAGTGCATTCTAGCGGCCATAAAAAGAAACTGTAAGGTAATCTGTGGGCCGGTGCGCAGTTCGCAACCAGCTGGCATTGATAGTTCAATTGGTTGCTGTTAGATGTCTCGTGGCGAATTTTGTTTTAATTAAATATATATTTTCCATTGTAATATGCACAATATAACGCTTAATTTTAAAACGTTTGAGTTATTACAAAACGATAAATATAAAAAAGTCAAGCAAAGAAAACTAACTCTGATAGGATTTGATCCCCAGTCATACGAGTGAAAGTCTAAAGTTTCACCACACAGTCAAACATGTCAACCAAAATTCGCCGATATCAATTGACTTACATACAACGTCTTAGCAAATAATGATTTGGACTAAACGATTTCTTCAGTGGAGATTATCTTTCTATATAAAGCATTTCATACAACGTTTATATTATTTCCATCAGTAGGCTATACTGCATGCAATACTCAAACTAGTGAAATGGGTCAGGCACTAGATATCAGCTGCCATCTTGTCTTGTAACTGAGACGGCTCAGATTTATAAAGCCACTTCTGCACTATAATATTACAATATAAACTTTTAATTTCGAACGGGCCACATTCTTTAGAACAGTTTAAACAATTCCCGGTCCGATAATCGGAACTGGTGAGTCCCATGCCATGGATTGTAAAGTTAGCACAATTCACACGGCTGCCATCCTGAAATGGTACGGTGATGACCTTGTAGATTGGGCACAAGACGCATTCCATTTGAAGGTATGTTGTTACCAAATTTGGAAGAGATCGGATGATTAGTTTAGTCGTTATTAGATTTTACGTTTTGAACGTTTGAGTGGCCGCCATTAAGTTTTGGTAAGGATGGTGGCGTTATAAAACATGAGGTGCACTTTGCTAGTTCAATTCGTTCAATTCGGTTTCACCGTGTTTGAATTAATAGGGCGACAGACATACAGAGTACACTCACTCACACACACACACTCACACATACACAGACTCACAATTTTTGGCCCTGTGTTGATCTCATAAGTCTATTTTCATTTTTTGCAAAAATCGAAAGTAGGCTAAAAATAATGTTTTGCTCTCTGGTGTATTCTTTGGAATACACGGCAAAGTCAGAGTTAGCTTTTGCTGCTCTTAGATCTATTTGTTTCATTCTTTCTTTTCCCTTTCGCAAACACCAACAGTGATTGCTTACGTTCTATTTCCTCTGTGTCCTTGCTTATGTTATTTGTAAGTCTGTTCTAGATATATATTTTCCATGAACAACCTAGTGGCATCTGGCAGCTAACCTCTGAAGTTCCTCAATTTCTCCAAGCTCAAGAGGACTTCCTAACCAATTAAATCACCAGGTTTCGTCATTGTCTCCAGCTAACATCTCCATGAAGACTGATCCCTGAAGAAAGTTTGCATCTATGAAGATTCTTTCATTATATTATGTTGGTTATAATTATGTACAGCTTCTTGTCTATAACCCCACTCCTTTTTGCTTCCCCTACCACCCCTCGCTTACCTTCCTCTGCCGTGTGCGTCTTTGCTCGTTCTCATTCATCATAGTTCGGCCGCCGTGTACAGTGAAAAGCCCTACCCGGGCCAGTCTCCTGCTCTCTTGAGACTTTTTAAACCAGACGCCATGTCTGAATTTTAAAACAACGGTCAACAGGAACCATCGCCTACTCTACAAAAATGAGCTAAGTACAAAACTTCAATGGTTTTCACCATATTTTAATAGTTCTTAATTAGCTAAATGCTTTTTAATATAATTTTATATACAGTGTGAAAAATTGCAAACTGTTGTGCAATAACCGTCTTCTAGGGATTTTCCTTTATTAAGCTATGACTATCTAAGCTAGCTCTAAGATGAGATTTAGTGCTTCTTGTACTAAATAATGGGAATTACCTTCCCACTACGAGGGATCTAATTTAAAATACCCACTGCCTATAAAACGTAGCTTTTTTTCCCTCCGTGGGACCTTACTGCCCCATTCAACAGTCATCAAAACCCCAGAACTTTCTAATGTCAAGTGATCTTTCTACAAGTAAAGTAATCGAATATTTTCCACTCAATTATGGAAATGCTTTTCCTAACTGAGAAATTTACGTTACATAAACTGCTGGTTAACACCTAACTTGCTTGCCTCCGTGGGAAAATTACCTCATCATTCAACTGCAATACATAAACTTTCTAACGCAATTCAACTAGTGATCTCCAGCAATTTCTCTTTACAAACCTTCTGTGCTGCAATAGTAAACTTTTCAACTCCATCAATAGACTATAGTGCAAAACAGTGCCCGTTCAACTACCTACCGCGTCGCGTTCGATTGAGAGCAATAAATTTGGCCAGGACTTTTTCCTAAAGTTCCCATTTCTTCCTTCCCAGATACCCTATTAACTCAATATAATTAACTGTAAATTTAAGTCAATTTCTATGAGGCCTCGCTTGCTAGCAAGCGCCCTCCCAAATTTGTTCCATGTATCCCTCATTCATTCTGTATAAATATCAGCAGTTATAGAAACTGCTTATTAATTTATTTTCTTATCCTGCCAGTACAGGAATTGTTAATTTTCTAAGTGTTCAACTCTTTAACTAATATTTTTTTCTCTCTAAGTTTCATTATACGACCTGTATATCATTGTATTTACACTATAGTAATTACTGTTTTGAATAGCGGTAATTTCCGCTTGTAATATTTTCTTCTTTCCTGTCATAATCAGGAATTCAATATACTTTTTACAGCCTTTTCGATTTCCATAAAGGGATTCCAAAAGTGTCTACATTGTACCTGATCTAATTATCAAAGTTATAATTGCTTCATAATTGTCTTTATAAACGTTAAAGTCTAAATCTTAAGCGCATATTTTAAAACCTTTGTATAGGTTTAGTGCTTTCACAAGTTCGAAACTTGAATTTGAAAATTGTAAACTTATTCTTATTAGGTCTGAGACCTTGGCATTTTACAATTACCTGGTTTTCTTAATTCAAATCAAATTCTAACATAAGCATTGTTAATTTTCTAAAATTTATATTTAATGTTAATAAACTCTCTATTATTGTTTGCTTTATCTTTTTCGCTAGAATAACGATTAAGCAGGACCTTATCTTCCCTGACTCTTCCTATAGGCTTAAGCTCTCTTTTCGAAAACGAATAAATATTCAAACAATAAAGTCTTTACTACTAGTTGCACTTTAACAAAAAGTATCCGTAACAACATTTTCAAAGTTTCTCTTGTTTTTTTTTTTTTTTTTTGCCAATCCTAGCAAGCCACTAAGACAAGTATAGCTAGCTCTGCAAGCTTCCTACTTGTTGAGATTTTTTTCTCTTACTTATGGTTTGTTTCCAAAAATTTCAGTTTTGTTTGAGCTAGGTTTGAGGTTCTTCCTCTTTTCTAAGCTTTTATTCGGCGTCTTACTGGGTAACAGCTTAGTTTTCCTTAAGTGCAACAGTTGGTAATCTTCCAAAAATTGTCAAGAAAACGAGTAAAATTATTGCTAAAAGCATTCATATTGCTTTATCGCTTCCCTTTCTGGGAGCATTTGATTGGTCTGACGGAGATCCAACTGTGCCCAGAAATAAAATTATTATACCAAATTCAAATCCTTCCAGCATTCTTGAATGCATCATAAATACCAATCCTTCTAAAAGGAAAGTTGGTAAATTCCTTTTTCCGCGGCTCACTTTGCATTGTCAGAGTGCCACCCGTCCCCATAATACTAGAATACCGGCCGAGAGGGAAAGTGCAATCAATGAGCACTTGCAGGCAACCTTAATTCACGCTGCACTCTCCGTCTGCTTAACACAGACCCCCGCTGGCACTGCCAATTCTTGGTTAATCTGTTAAAAACTTATTGTTGGATTCTCATCCTATCTGCCCATACTTTTTTTTAAACCGAAACCCATCTCCTTTTCTTTCGTATCATCATCCCTTAGGTAGAGTTAATCCCCAGCGAAAACCTACCACTCTCCGTGTTCCCACTGCCATTACTATTGACTCTCAAAATCTGCCATCTTGATGACTTTATCTGTATCATTAAATGTAATAAATTGCAGAAACTCCTCATGTACTGAATTATCTTTAACGAAAAGACACACAGTGACACAGATATCCACATTTAACAGCCCGAAGTGACGTGAAAAAATTACAGATTGCACGATTTAACAGCAAAACAGATCCATAGCTAGCTACAATACTGGAGTCGTTGCGCTGCGAGCCAAGTTTAGGAAATGTACCAAGTTATTATTATTGTTATTTCGCATGGCATAAAGGATACACATGTTACAAATAAGGTGAAAAATTTAATTGCTAGTATAAACAAAATGTACGAAAGTTCTGACAGGGAAGAAGATACAAGCATTACAAATGGATGCCCAGCGAGTTTAACCAATTCACTCTTCATCTGTAGCCTCATGTATTTATTGTAGCGTCCCACTGAACCTCCTTATTGGGCATTCCATGGCAATGTGATAAACAGTCTGTGGCACTTCACTGCAGTCGCAGGCTGGACTGTCGATCATCTTCCACTTATGCCTCCAATACTGGCATCCACCATGTCTGGTTCTTAATCGATTTAGTGACGTCCAACTTTTTCGGGTTAAGTTAAAACCAGATGGGCGTTGAGTCGGATCCAGAATTAGATGATATTTGTCTGGATTCGAGGAAACCCAATTGTTGCACCATGCTTGACAGACATTAAATTGCTCTTGAACCAATTCCTCACCTTGTAACCTGGGAGGTTTCCTAGATGTCAATCTGAGATGTGGTTGAAAAATGTCCTGATGAATAATTGGTAATGAAGGATATTTTTCCCATTCTTTCGTCAGTGCCATTTGTCTACGGAGGTGAGGAGGCGGAATGTTTGAGAGGGCTGGTAACCAATCCAGAGGTGTTCCTCATAGTATCATTCAGCTCAGTATCATTTTTGGCCTATTTTCATTTATGAGAAAAAAAAAGGCTTATGAGATCACCTTTTGTCTGTGTGTGTGTGTGTATTGGTGTGTGTGTGTGTCCCCCTTCTAAACGGCTGGAGCGATTTAAATGAAACTCGGTAAGTTCATAGCACTATTCCGGGCGACCCCTTACCGTGCCCTTCAAATTTTGTTACGTCTCACCAATCCAACATGGCGGCAGTGCGAAATATTTCACCAGCATATCTCCGAAACTGGAATTTTGTACGGTGATAAAGGGAACTACTAGAAGTTCACCTATGTGACTTTTGAAAATCTGGTAACTACAAAACCAACATGGCGGCAAAGCGAATTTGCGACTTTTAAATAGACGTTTCTCGTGATTTAACCAACCAATCACAATGAAACTTGGTACAAGATATGTTTATACAAATTGCAATGCACCGACATCTAACTTCGTTCATTTGTTTACATACCCTCAAGATCGCGGCTGAGCGAAATATTTCACCGGCATTCTATATCTCTGAAACTATTACCGGCATCACCCTGAAATTTTGCACGAAGATAAAGGGCACTATTGGAAGCTCATCTATGAGACTATCAAAAAACCGGTTAACTACAAAAGGAACATGACGGCCAAGCAAAGTTGAAAGTTTTAAATAGACTTTTCTCGCGATTTAATGATCCAAACGCAATGAAACTTCGTAAAGGAAATGTTCATACACATTGTAATGCACTGGTATCTAATTTAGTTCAATTGTTTACGTAACCTCAAGATGGCGGCAGTGCGAATTTCAAAAATTAAGTTTTTATTTCTTGTGTTCTAATCATGCGATCGATATCAACATTTGCATAATGAACGTACACAATAATCATCATCTAATAGTACATAACTCTATGGCCTACATATATTAAATCCAACATGGCGACCATCCGAAATATTTCGACGGTTCTCAATATCTATTAATCTACTACAGCAATCAAACTGAAATTTTGTAAGTGTGTAGAGGCTATAAGCATAAGTTCACCTATGGGACGTTCAATAACCTGGAGAGCACAAACCCAACATGGCGGCGTCGCGAAATTTAAATATTCAAATGAACGTCTCTTGCGTTTTAACCATTCGAGCGCAGTGAAACCTGATACGGTATATGCTTATAGAAATTATAATCGACTGGCATCTAATTCATTTAAATTATTTTCATAACCACAAGATGGCGGCTGAGAGAAATTTTAAAATCTCGCTTTTATTTCTTGTGTCGTAATCATGCGATTGAAGTTTGAATAGAACACCTTCATGCTATTTAAATCTAAGGCCTATCATATTGAATCCAACATGGTGACCATCCAAAATATTTAGAGGGTTCTCAATATTTACGAATCTATTACTGCAATCAAACTGACAATATGCATGTTCATAGAGGCAATTAATATTATTAGGTTGTATGAAAATAGGCAATTTAGTTCTTTACGGAACTACTTGTTCTGTATATGAGCGCTATTCAACCATACAGGACAGCAATATTCGGCCACTGGGTATACTAGGGCAAGAGCTGTTGTTCTAAGAGTTGATGCAGTTGCACCCCATCCTGAGCCAGACAATTTGTGAAGAATATTGTTTCAGGCTTTATTTGCCAAGTGAAGAACGTGATCACATATCAAATATATACATGACTGTGTGATACAGGTGTTTAATTGATTGGACAATAAGGATTCAAGCAAACAAATGTCTCTGTCGTGGGGGGTGGGGGGGGTTGTAGGGGGGGGGGGGGGGGGTATAAAACCTAAAACCCACCCCTCGGTACGCTACTGATTAGGACATAGTGCAAGTGAGGTTACCAAGGGATTTTAGACAGATAAATAATCTTACTGAATTTTACTGACTTCGTTTTCAAGGAGAAATTTCCCATCAGTCAAGTTAGACTGACTATTTGCTGCAAAGAATATTGGAAACTAAGCCTCCGTGGCTTAGGCGGCAGCACGCCGGCCTCTCACCGCTGGGCCCGTGGTTCAAATCCCGGTCACTCCATGTGAGATCTGTGCTGGACAAAACGGAGGCAGACAGGTTTTTCTCCGGGTACTCTGGTTTTCCCTGTCAAAATTTAATTCCAGCAACACTCTCCACTATCATTTCATTTCATCTGTCATTCATTTAATCATTGCCCCAGAGGAGTGCGTCAGGTCTCGGTAGCCGGCACAGTTCATATCCTCGCCGCTAGATAGGGGCCGGTCGGAGACTGAAAGCAGGCTGTGGATTTTCAATATTGGAAACTACCTAATCTCCTGCATCCGACAAGAAGAAATTAGGCCCTTGAACCTTTGCAGCAGGCGGTCTGTTTTGCTAGACAGAGGGAAAACTCCTCTAAGGATACTTTATTCGTGGTATGACGGCTAGCATTGTTAGCTGTCGCCCCGGAGGTCCGGGTTCGATACCCGTCTCTGTCAAGACATTTAATTGTGGTCTGAGGGCTGGAATGGAGTAGACTACACTAAGCCTCGTGAGGTAAAACTGGGAAGCTGTGGGTTCGATTCTCACATCAGTCATCCAGTAAGTGGATTTCCATGTTTTCCCACTTATACTCCTGGCAAATACCGGGATGGTTCCTACCTAAAAGGTAACGACTGTTTCCTTCCCAATTCTCGCCTGATTTATAAATCCACACACTACTACTACAACAGATACCACAATAACACAGGTTATCAAACAATCATCACCACACTCGTTCAAGTACATGGGGCCAAATGATCATGATGTCCAAGGCCCTCAAGTCAAACAACAAAAGCAAATTTATTTTCAAGGGTGTGAAGAGAATGACGAGTTCAAAGTTCTTAGGTCGTATTGTTCGTGCAAAGCTGGGTGATTTTTTCGTGAATTGGCTGTCTGCGAAGACTTTAATATTAACCCACTTTCTTTTAGCTAGGGAAATGCATTCATCTAATGGGATTGTTTTACCTCGTCTATTAAAATCCTTCAGTATGCCTTCCTTCGGAGGGGAAGTAAACCCGGCGGTCCAAAGTCACTGATTTACGGCATGTAAAAGATCCCTCCACTAACTACACTTGTGAAAAGCAAATTGTTAGGTTAGATTTCGTTGAAACGCTCTATAAAAATTCCAAAATTCACCACTAGGTATCAGTGACCTCGGGTAGTGAAAGGTGGAACTACTTGAAATTGAATGGAACTTGTAGCTCACCCCATGGGTGTCTGCTTGAAGCAGCTACAGCCTCTGGCGAGCACACTCCCAGCACTAAAAGCCACACACAAAATAAAATAAATAAATAAATAAATAAATAACCTCATCTTTGCCGTACTGGAGCCACTGAAATTCCTGGTAAAATATTGTACAGCCCGGGGGGCAGTACCCCCTGAGAGCCACCCCGCCATCTTCTACCAAAACCACCCCAACTGGAAACATTATAATTCCAGAACATATCTCTACACAGCAAGCGGCGACCACCTAAGCCTAGGAGGTTGGCCAATGGCTTGCAAAACACACATAAACATTTACACTAACAACTATCTGGGGCAGCTACACTGATGCAATGCTGACCAAGCAGCGCCGAAACGTATAAGAATGGAACCTGGACAGGAGGGATTATCTGTCCTGTTCTTCGCCAGCGGCCCTGCCCGACGTCCGTTCCAGCTCTTCACCAGGTGAGATCTAGTTCGTGCTCAGAATCCTTACTCTTGTAAACACCTACCCTAAACATTTTTACACTTCACAAATAGTATTTTATATCTGTTCAAGCTCCCCAAGAGGGACATCACATTACATCAACTGACCAATAAATACATGGTCAGTAAACTACACGCTTGTTACTAATTACACTCCACTTCACATCCTCGTACCCCACCTGACCTTAGTCATAATGGCCCGTGACCGTAGAGGCCAGTAATTACATCAGCAGGTTTCATTGTACCCGAGCACGCGACTCGACAGCAGAGCGTCGAGCCACTGACTCGGCACATTCATTGAATTGCCCATCCTACTCAGCTGGCAAGCTAGTTTAGCAGCCGGCACTTAGACAATCATCCCTTGACAGATAATTGCATCCTGCAGGGACGCCCCCAATAGCTTAAGCATTCACACCAACACACTACACTAGTAGTCTCTCCCAACCACGGGACACTACTCTCATTTCGGAAGCAGCTCTCTAAATTAGCACAGATACACTACCGTGTTTTTCCCACCCCCAACCAAAGGATAAAACATATTTGGTGGAGGCGCGGCTACCACGCAAAATAAGGGTAGGGACTCAAACAACGAGCCCCCGTGGTAGAGCGATCCGGACCGCAAACAGCCAAGCAAAAGTGAATTTTTTTTCTGAGGTGAAAGCATTATTTTTCCCTTCCCTCTAGAAACACAAGGGAAATTTTAATACCCCCCCCAACCCCCCCCCCCTAGAAAGGATCAGAAATCTCATACATTA
Organism: Meconema thalassinum; assembly: GCA_946902985.2. NCBI lineage: Eukaryota > Metazoa > Arthropoda > Insecta > Orthoptera > Tettigoniidae > Meconema > Meconema thalassinum. The sequence continues at coordinate 820,544,779 of OX336388.2, read as the reverse complement.
GAAGTCACACACATTTCTTTTTAGACAAACACTTAGCTCAGGATGGCACCACATGCAGAAGCAACAGGGATTGTAAGCCATAGAGGCAATAGAGGTACACCAATATTACTCACATTATAACTAAGGTGCCAGAGGCATATACAAAGGCGACAGGCACAAATACGGGCACTCCAGACAAACGTTGGAGCAATATAGGGCAAACAGCCATGCACCCCGTCAGAGGGTAGGACAGCGCAATTGAGATGCGCACACGAACACTCAAGTAACATAATGAACACCTGAATAGGAGCCATGTCCAAAGGAACAGAATATACGACCGATTAATCACTACACATGGTCCTGCAATAGATAACACAACCCTAGAGAGGATGAGGGTGCACTACATAATTTTATATGCCCAATACAGGGAGCTTATTCGCGAACAGGCGTTTCTCCAGTTGGCGGCCACAGGACTGTATGGGACGCAAACACGTCAACACAGCAATTTGCCAACAGGCCATATGCCTCAATAGGCAGTACGCCCAAATTTGGGAAAAGTACCGGGAACTCCAAAGCCAACAAGGCCATTTTTGAGTTCGCGGCAGGGCCACGAGCCCAGCTAGGAGAGGTCATAGGCGTAGATACGCTGACTCAGCAATTCGCGAGGATGTCCCTCTCGACACGTACCGCCACACAGGGGAAGGAGTCGACCGTGGCCATAGACCAGAAATCGGTCAGACTACCCTCCAATACGTTGCCCAAGCACTCACAGACAATTACATGATCCTTACCGCCAGTTCAGAAGGCGATTTTGCCAGAATGGAGGCGGACACCAACACATGCACCCCCAGTGAAAAGACATACAGGGGGATCGTTTACAGTTCACCAGGGTGTAACACACACGCCTGCACACACTATCATGCCTCCACAACAGAATACACGGGGTTTAAGGGAAGTTCTACCGCCCACCCCACGAGGCCAGACAGACAGGAGGGCATACACACATACATACATTAATAGAATAGCGCGGAACCTACACAGCCCTTCAGGCAGCAGCATACCTACGCCTATTAACAGGCAGTACGGGGAACGTAGGCTTAGGCCTGCCTTACTTAAAACACCCCTGAAAAATAGTAAAGGAACGCCTCAATGGCAACCTGAGGCTTATTCCCTCATAACAGGGCGCAGTAATTCACCCCGACGGACGAGGAGGCGCGCATTGTAGTGAAATTCACTGACCGCGCAAGCCCATGGATAAATATTCCCACACACAGAATTTTCCACTTAAAATGCCGAAACATTCCCAAGACCTTCACGGGGGCGCGTACACACAATTAACACTAAAGACAGGTTCTACCCCTGTAGAGGGTAAACACACAAAAACTCATGCACAAAACTGTACAATTTACATGGATATATATATATATTTGGCCCATAAGTGCACATTATTTCTTACACTGCCCATAGCAGATTTATTTTTTAGTCCCCTTTAACAGCGCTCAAACTAAGCGTAAAAACCATAAGATAACACTTACAGTTCAGGGGAAAATACTGTAATATATACTGTAATATACGGGAATATATTCACCCCAGGCCTACTATAACACAAAATTTGGGGAGACACAATATATGAACAGAGGTAGGGTCTTTTACATAACGAGGAACCCAAAGCACACTGTATATGCAGACAATAGAAAGGCGTGTCAGCAAACACACGCACATCTGCTTAACACATGCAATAAACAGACCGCCAGACTAGTAGCAGGAACTGCCCACGCCAGTGAAACTTGACACTATCGCCAGTCAGCGATAAGACATGCATGAACAAGCGACTTTCGCGTGTGCCAGACAGGCTAGGAGCGCTTTCGCTCCGGCTGTAACATACACAATCATTCACGCCATTTTCAAAGCCGGATAACTCCCGAAATTAAAGTACGAGGGTCGTTCCGAATAACACAAAACACTCACACTAACGTATATTTTCATACGCGTGTCTCAAACATACAATACACGCCATGGTACATAATACACAGAAATTGTAGTACCGAGGCCTTAGCCCAAGGCATGTGCGAACACACAGAAACACGATACAAACGTGCCAAAAAGGAAGCTAGCCAACGGCATTTTTGGTGCGACAACACAATCAGAGGCCACACTAGGGACGAACAATATCCCAACAGACTATGCAGACATAAAACACGGAGCGCTACACAGGATCACGGGTCCGAATACCCAGTAAAACCGGACGCCGTGACAGACAAGAATTGTCGACCGACGAAAGATCAGTTACATACAACACACGGGTTCTTCAACATAGAAAGTCAGAAAACTCAGCCACCGCGACCAGACACCACATAGACCCATTCACAGGGGAAAAATTCACTCCCACCTAGACGGAAACTGGCCAAAATTAAGGCAATCCGCAAGTACGTCCAAATTAAACCAGGAATATGGACACGGGAACAGACAATTACACGGGCAGCATTGCAAAAACAGCATGCATACACAATCCCACACAGGAAAAACCATAGGGTCCCGTACAGACACTGTGCCCCATAGAATATAGCTAAAAGGGAAAATAGACATAAAAATATATAAATTATATGTATATGAATGGCATATTATTACTGTGCACATGCTTTAAACATACACTAGAGGTGACAGATGCATTGCACTAATGCCATATACAAGCACATAAACGATTGAGCCACACAATCATGAACACAGGCAGGTTCTTTAACATACATATAGGGGCGCAGATTCGTTCTAAGGTACTCGCTACAACAGCCTACTTAGGGCATTAGCGACCACGGGACTACCAATAGGGGACGTACCGACAACGCCAGGCCTCTACAGAGACCACGAGACACTTTTCTTGGAAACATAGCGCCCGACACCTGAATACGGGGGACATCACTATCACAAACAAATGCCTACACAAAACAGGCAACACCGCATATTAGGCCAAAAATCATGGCAAATTTGGATTACCCCGAACATAGGCAATAGACTTGCTAGACACAAATCATAGATAATTACATAAAGCAGAGGTATTGCGGAAGCAAAGTCCAAGCAAGCTTGGGAGCGAAAAGTATGACAGGTTAACACATTGGCCCTCCTAGAATGCAAAACACATGTCGACATACGGACAGTGGCGAAAGTCACGTTCCGTCAGCCTTCATACATAACATTAGAAACTTTCTGTATACAAGGACACAAAAACAAATACACAAAAAAGCACTGCGTTGTGAATAAGCGAATTCTGGCGCGTTGCAAAACACTGTTGCCGGTAGACATTTTTTCATAACAAGACGTGACAACGACTTGCAGACATGATGACACTAGCACAAAAACAATAGCAATAACGACATACAGTGACACGAATGTTGATATAGGAAATGGAAACGTCATTATAACAGGCTCCGCTTCCAATAGTGTAGAAATACTATGGACCGTATTAATCTCGGGAATACAGGATCCCATAGCCCTACCATTACTGACACTAGGAACATGTCTACAAGGGCGATAACAATTTGCCACGCGACACGCGATAAGACTTATCCGATGACATCCCACGCGCCTGCATGCGGCAGCGGTAAGCGACCTCACACACGCAGCCGTGCTAATTAAGGCCACGGACACTCCCTTCCCACACGCGCCCAACAATTAGGGGCGGACGCAGACAGATTCCATGAGGGAACAACCCCACTAGTAACTTCTTTTCTTGGTTTTTTATCTTTAAAAACCATTATAGGCGATCAGGCCATGCCAATTCATACCTACAGTCGCTTGCTACTCTAACGTTATGAACAGGAAAACAGATTAGGCCGTGACGTCACAGCGTCACTGCACTTAAACACCCTAAGGGCAGCCCAAGGGCGGTGCCCACAGACACAAACATTTTTACACAACGTGGATATCACAGATCCACAGCCATTCGACATACTGGTATTTTAGGAGACGAGAGATGCTTTATGGCATCTCAACTTAGCCAGCGTACATCCCAAGGAAAGATAGTGAACATATAGTGGCTAAGAGAGGATGGCTATGGTTCCAACTACGGGCTACCATACCAATGCCCTTCTTCCTACATATCCTGTCACCTACAACACTATCCAACACAAACATACAGACACATAAAAACAGCAGACTACATTTCAAAATATTCATCGGGGTTGATAGACTTCATGCGTCTAGCAAATTGAGGTATGCTACACCTTGGCCACAAACGCCTACACCTGAATATTAGGGGTGAGTCAGAAACAATATCAAGTGGAATGCACATCTCTATGTAGAGAGATGAGGCCACATTTATATTAACAATTATTTTTATTAATTAATCCCGCATGCAAGGGACATAGACTTATTATACCTTGACACATGCTTTATCCTCAAGTGAGAGCGGACACGCCTCATATCCATCCCCATGCATGGAACATACTATCCACATACCAGGGATTTTATTATTATTACACCTGCATGGCATTTTTAAAATTTTGCACACCTGGGAAAAACCTACCCCATCCACTCACTGTAAAGACCTCCTAGCAGCAGCATCGGCTCCCGGCCACCATAAACATGGAGTCCAACGATGCACGACCCCCCTCCTACCACGCTTTAAGCCCATTCAGTAAATAACACCCCCGGATCCTAATAACAAGGGACCCAACGCCCTAAAAACCTACTAATACCTCTAGGAAATTACCAAGGCATTACCGCTGGAAATCCGACATGGCACTTACGAGCCTAAAGTAGACTATGCATTTAGAAGATCCTACAACCCCAGTAAACTAAAAATTTTACATAATTACATAGTACACACAAACTTATTTACAAAGCACATTATTTTAAAAAGGAATCTGACACCACACTAGATGGTGTTGAGAAGGTAAACGGAGGGAGCAGAAGCTCCACGGAAGGGCAGGGACGGGGCAAGACGCCAACAGATCCTGACCCAGACTAAAGACGAAATAACGTAGGGTTGAAGCATCGATGACTTAGCGCGGGCAAACGTCAAGATCTAGGGTGTGTCTAGCCTACCCCCTTGTCGGAGAAAAGTTACACCCACTATGCGCTACGGTCATCGAAGCCAAACCTGCTGGGGAGACTTTTGACGGCTAGTAGGAAAATTAGCCAGCTCCACACTAGACTCAGGAGACGAACCTAGAGACGACCACATTAGGACTAGACTCTTAGCTAGTTATAATCTAAGTAGAGCTTCTATGGCGGGGAGCAAGTCTTCCATTTCGGTGAAGTGAAGATAGTGTGCCAAGGGCTCAGCGGGACAACCCCAGGCCACGCAAGACCTCATCGGGATATGGGGTGAAGAGGATTCCCGGACGCTAAATTCCCGGATGATATTATTTTATCGGATGATTTTTCCCGAACGATGTCCCGTGCCCACATAAATGGATGACAGCGAGTCTCCAGAGCTTAAATGGTAACGCAGCGGGCGGCCAGAGATATTAAATAGGTATGCAACGGGCTGCCAAAAGGGGTTCTGTGGGCAACCCAGCATAAATATACAAATAAATGACAAATGGCGAATAATGCCAACACAGGCAGGTATAAGAACAGCGGAAAGGATATCCAAGCGAGGCGTTTGCTCTTTAGCAGCGCAGTCGCGCCAGGCCTATACTAATTATTAAGAGGGGGATGTCGACAATTAGTATTAAGGGAGGGGACTACGGGCCACTGCTGGGTTCCGGTCCCTGCAGTAGGTCACAAGGGCCCCCTGGAAGGGAAACCGACCGGGACGAGCCTCCGATCAAAATTCTAGTATATAAGATACAGTTACCTTTAAAAGGCAACTTAGACTTAAGCAAATTTAATAAGCGCTGTTGTAAAACAGCAGCTAGAGCACATTTCGGAACTAGACTAAGGACCATTTCGGCTTGTAAATACAAAATATATATTTTTTATTGTTAACTAACATAATTTAGGCTAAGCACCTTTCAATTAAGATAGAGCGTTCGGCACCTGGCAACTAGAGGTTACCAGGGTAAACCGACAATACAGTAAGTTAAATAGGAATATGCGATGCGAACGCGACATCGAGCGTTCGGCACCTGGCAACTAGACGTTACCAGGGTAAGACCGACAACACATTAAAATAAGTAGGAAATATGCGATGCGAACGCGACATAGAGCATTCGGCACCTGGCAACTAGACGTTACCAGGGTAAGACCGACAATACAGTAAGTTAAATAGGAATATGCGATGCGAACGCGACATCGAGCGTTCAGCACCTGGCAACTAAATTCGTTACCAGGGTAAGACCGAAAACACATTGCGGAGACACGCGCATGCGACGCGAACGCGATACAGAGCGTTCGGCACCTGGCGGCTAGACGTTGCCAGGATAAGCCCGACTAATCAATAAAATAGCAATAAGTACACATAACGGGGCGGAGGCACTGAAGCCGTCCGAACCATCAGCGAGGTACACGGTACAGCCACTGGAGCTGACCTACCCCGATAACACACGAGACGTCCGAAGAGGTCTCAAGGGCGGTGGCATTATCCAAGCCGACCCTTAAAAAGCGGTGTGCGACATATGCGAATAATAATATTTGGCCAAGGGCATATTCATAACCAGTCTTTATATTTCAGCACAGAGCTCCACCACTGCAGCATCGTGGGAGCACAAACGACCAGGTTCATGACATCAGGTAAAGCTGACGTCACGACACACAAATACACTCATACACTTGTATACACGGAGGAGACATTACAAATACACAGGAAGACAGGAGTACATTCATAAGTATAATAATAAGGCTGTAGCCGGCTTAGGTTAAGCTAGACTTAAAAGGTGCACAGTAGACATAAGTATGTGTACGAGATATAGTCAAAATGTATGTGGATATTATATCACACTCTATTTCAGGCACAACAGGAGGCGGCCTCTACGCACGTTCCACCGGAAAGGGGAACTAACTAATAAACTATTATTTTCCAGATCATCAGCACCATACACATGTCTTTTGTAAATATATCTTTCACACACACACATATGTAATACACTTTCTCTAGCTTAAACACGTACACACCGCAGTAATTTTAGTCGCGCCCTTAAGGCGACGGCGCCGCAGTTAGCTACGCGAGGTGACCGTGGGGCACCGAGCGGAGCTGACGCAACACATGACAGACGCTTGAATAAGGAGCGGATGCGATAGCCAGGAAAGACGTAGCTTTGTGAACGTCTATCCTAGCCATCAAGGTGAATTCCTCCACCCACGGAGGGAAATTCACGAGAGCAGCCGAACGGTTTAACCACTAAACCACAGCGGCAGGTCAAAAACCACAGATGAGTGGCACGAGGTAAAGGTGGCCAAGAAAGAAAAGCACTATGGCCATATGCATAGGAGAAAGGAGAAGGGTACTCATGAGTAGAAAAAATTAGTAGTAATAGTACTATAATTAAGCGTAGCATGTAAGAATTATAATCGAAAATCGTAAGCAATTGTAAAACCGTCAAATATGAAGAATACACACAAAACACTCCAGCATTCTAACACCAAACACGTTTCTACACACTTTTGTCTCTTTCCTTTCGATTCTACTAACGCCAAATTTGTGAAGGTGTCCCGTTTCATCCCAACAATAAATCATTCTGATATGCCTTTAACTTATACCCTGGGACACCTGTTTTTCTATTTTCTTCCATCTTTTATACAATACCTTGCAGGGAGCAATTTTTTTTCTCCACACAGCGTCGGACGGCACAACCACCCGTCCAACCATGTTTTTTTCCTTCCTGCATAATACCAACATGCATACAACTTCAAGAACATGTATTTTCTTTGTATTTTATATTTTTATTATTTTTAACGTCGAATTTCATAGTGATTAATTTTAGATAAACAATTAAATATGTATACCCACAACCCACCCCCTCTGAGCACACGCTAAACTCACATCACCACCAACACAACACGACACCGACCTGAAGATAAGAAGAAGAGGGACAAACAGAAAACAATGAAAAATCATCGCAACGACACGCCTACTCTACTTCCCGTTCGCGAGGACGCGAACTAACGACGGAGGAGTCTTGTACAGCCCGGGGGGGCAGTACCCCCTGAGAGCCACCCCGCCATCTTCTACCAAAACCACCCCAACTGGAAACATTATAATTCCAGAACATATCTCTACACAGCAAGCGGCGACCCCCTAAGCCTAGGAGGTTGGCCAACGGCTTGCAAAACACACATAAACATTTACACTAACAACTATCTGGGGCAGCTACACTGATGCAATGCTGACCAAGCAGCGCCGAAACGTATAAGAATGGAACCTGGAGAGGAGGGATTATCTGTTCTGTTCTTCGCCAGCGGCCCTGCCCGACGTCCGGTCCAGCTCTTCACCAGGTGAGATCTAGTTCGTGCTCAGAATCCTTACTCTTGTAAACACCTACCCTAAACATTTGTACACTTCACAAATTGTATTTTATATCTGTTCAAACTCCCCAAGAGGGACATCACATTACATCAACTGACCAATAAATACATGGTCAGTAAACTACACGCTTGTTACTAATTACACTCCACTTCACATCCTCATACCCCACCTGACCTTAGTCATAATTGCCCGTGACCGTAGAGGCCAGTAATTACATCAGCAGGTTTCATTGTACCCGAGCACGCGACTCGACAGCAGAGCGTCGAGCCACTGACTCGGCACATTCATTGAATTGCCCATCCTACTCAGTTGGCAAGTGAACCCTTTAGTATTGCAGTGTTTATATGTAAGAAATCTTAATCAAGGGGTCGCGCTCAGTTCATAGTGTGATGTTTACGTTCGCCGAACAACATGCTCTACTGAGGTAAGGGTCATAGGATTAAAACTATAATTAAGAAAGGAGTGACAAGACGTAAAATAATAACATAATTTAATGACTATTTGTGAAAAATGAAAAGAATATCAACAACAATAATAAAATTCCTCCCTGAATCTTCCCATGACAAAAATATCTATTAAAAGTTGAGGAGTCAGACGGATCTCCCCCTTATAAAAATGTGGATCCAAGCTCCACTAACTTGCATTGGGATTTCATGTACGCGTAATGACTAACTACGAGGAATGAGTACTTTGGATGACTGTTCGTTTACATCGGGCAACAGCCACGATGCTTACGATCAGTCATCTCGTAAATCAACGTTTACGGATATGGGTCACAACACTAATAAAACCATTAAAAATTAATGCTGACACACAATCTAAAATCTACTAATTACAGGAATCTCCCTCGAGACCCTTCTTTAATGCGGTGACGCATCTGACAAAATGAGCTGCCAACCCGGCCAATTGCTCAATACACAAACAAGGAACGATAGCATCGCACGTGACTACACGGGTCACAAATATGAAACATAAACATGGAATTAAACCAACAACAACAAAAGCCTCAACGGCTGAGATTACCTTATATGAACAAACATGCACGTTAAGCTAACGCTTCGGAGATTATAGTGATTCGTAGGCAACTCCCATTTATTTAAACAATTTTTACCTCTGATCAGTTCTTATTCTGTATTTCAAGTAACTTTTACGGAGCCAAAGCACTCCCTAATGACCTTGCTGCAATCCTTTCAGCCCGCCTTGTGAAACATCTACCCCCTACCACAACACCTATCATCGTCCAGCCCAGTGTGTAAAAATAACCAGACCAACTGTCCCGTTATCTCGTAGAATCAACAGCAACAAATCTCAACCACATAAACATATGGTAAGACATTAATCGAAATAGCGACATATGTCCTCGCAAGGTAACCATATGGACCTGGCACCAAGCTGACAGAAATCAGTCTACGCTGAAATTCCCGCTTGTAATGACCAATACAATACACACACACACACTGCTAGGAATGACATAACACTTTTCACACAGGTCGGTAGAATAAGATTCTTACAAACTACTCAAAAAAAAAAAATTTAAGCCTACGAGAGAGCTGACTGCTCCTCGCCACAAACCACATTGCTCCAACGGCAATAAACTCACTGAATCTGATCAATAATAAACATTACAAAAATTAATTTACCCTCCAATCTACTGCATGATTATACTACTTCAGTCCTACTTCTGAAACACAACATATCTCCGAGAGACGTTTCTCAACCGCATTACGTAAACATATGCGAACACGGTCGTCCACATAGTCACGTTAGTTAAAAGAACTAGAAACTACCACTAAACAAAATTGTGCGAGCTGTTTCCATGCAAAAGGTGTGTCAGACCAAAACTAAATACACTACGTTAATCAACACAAGCAAGATATTTACAAAAACTATTTGTCCCATATACCATAAGTTAATTTATCAGATAATAAGAATATTATTCAGTACTCATCCTCAGCCAATCACCGTCAACGGACATCTGCAGCCAATTCCCAACTTAATGCTGCTTAGCTCGTCTCAAACATTTCGACGGAGTGTTGTCGGTTCCAAACTTCTTCCATGGTCAGTGACGTCATCTCTCGTGCTGATGTAAAAAGTTATAAATTATTATACACTCGATATCTGACTACTAAATTCGCCGTTCTAGGTACTTAGTTCCCCAGAAACAGTCTGTTGGCGAATTGTCGAAGATACTGTCCCTACAAAAATAGTACAGTGACCATCTAACACACTGATTTTAACACACTTTAGTATTAATAAAAATCTGTGTCCTCATGACACGCAAAGTACAAGTGCCTACGTCCTTAGACGCACAAAATGTAATCAGTCTTACGTCCTCGGACGCACAAAATATAATCTGTAGTAGTTACCTACGTCCTTAGAAGCACAAAATATAGTCAGTCTTCTTGGCTCTTCACGCCACTTATAAATGAACTGGCCCTAGGTATCGATAGAGGGGGAAATTATATAAAAATTTCTCAAAATAATAGTGGTACAGGAATGAAACAAATATCACTGAACTCGTAAAATTGCGCAGGTCAAGAATATGCCCATTAATTCAAGAATCGATCGTAGAGATGTTGTCTAGCCGATCTCCCGCGTTAATGCTAGATATCGCGTGCCCAAGCTAGACTTGGCGCGCTCGTAAGCATTCATCTCTCATTGGTTCCACATATTCTGTTAACTTCGCGGTTTTTATCATACATCGGCCTCGTTGGAGTGTCCAGTGGTACCATCAACCACTCACGTTACTGCATTATATTTTTTCTAGGCGCGAATAGTACAATGCACATGCCATAAGCGTGTCTCACCACGCGTCCCTTTTATTTTGAGGTGGCCACCACCTGTCCTTCTGAATCATTGCTATGCTATTTCGTTTCACAATCCTTAAGTATCTAGCCTTTTGTCAAACTGCTGCAGGTATGTCCCAACTGTCTCCAACAAATGCTTGAAATTTCCTCATCTTCGTCTGGCTATTTTATGACGCTGGTGGAAATATTAATTAATTGAAGAAATAAAATATCGAATCCTTTATCCATCAGAGGATAAAGGGTTCACAACTCCTCCACTCACAAAATTTCGAACTTAGGATAAAGTCGACAATTTTTAAAAGACTTCCGTAGGCCAATTTGTTTTATTTCAGAATCACCCCTTTCTATTACTTGGTCTAGCCGCTCCTGTCTTGAATGGCATTTACTCGTTTTATTTCCTGCGTGGACCTCCCCTCTCAGTCTGCTTGCGTGACGCGCTACTGCCTGAGGCAACACTCTGCCCGTCTCGTTAATGTTTGTCAACTCCATCTCAACTTCCTTCTTCACGTGCCGTACTCAACTGCCCCCCGTACACTTGGTTGATATAGGACGTCCATATATTTAAACTGCATCATTATTTCGGCGCTCCCATGGTTCGCTTCTTCGATAAGTTTTTAAGTTGGCTGCATTGTAGACCGACATTGTTCCTGTGCTTAACTCTTTCACTCTGTATGCATTATTTCCTAGGTTTCTTACAATAGAATAGGGTCTTATGAACTTTTCACAGATTTGGCTGAAGATTTTCTTCTCTGGATCAGATGTAGCGGGTCGTTTCACCAAACGAGCTGGTTGATTTCTAGATCACGGTGAAATCTCTTGTTTCTCAATCGCCGTAATCTGCGATCTGCTTGTTTTCTCATGTAGGCTCTCGTTCTCTCAATTCGCAGGTCAGGTGCTATCATGGGATCTTGTGGGCAGTTAATGATGGTTTTCCACGTCCTCACTGGATACTCGTTTTTGTGTAGGACCATAGGGATCTGTCCTGTTGACTCGTGCCTGGTAGAATTCATGCATGTCTCTACATCCTTAATTTTATCCACCCACTTATGATTTTCTTTGGGAATGAAGATTCTCAAGTATGATGTTACACATTTTATTGCTCTTTCACTTGGATTAGCTTGGGCATGTCGGATACTGCTTAAAACGTGTTTATACCCATGTCCTCCATACCTTTCTTGAATTCGGCGCTTGTAAAATAGCTGCCATGATCTGACAATATAAATTCTGGTTTTCCAAGAATTGGAATAACTCTATTTCGAATACGACTGAGTACTTGCTTCGATTTAGTTTTCTGAATGGGGCATAATACGACAAACTTAGAAAACACATCAATGCACACTAGCAAGTGACGGCAACCTTGCCTTCCTTTCGGGATTGGACCGAAACAGTCTAGGGCCAGTAGCTCGCAGGGTTTCTGAGGTAGCAATGGTCTAGGATACTGCCTCATTAACTAGTTATTGGGCTTTGTCCTCTGACAAGGATCACAAGTCGTAATGACGTCACATATAGTTGTTCTCATACGTGGCCATGTAAAAGTCCCTCCTATTGTCGCTCCGCACTTGTCTACGCCGACGTGTCCGTAACTTTCGTGAGTATGCCATGTCAATCCTCGCTGTAAAGATGCAGGTACTAGTATGCGTAACTTGGTGTGGTCATTATCTACCCATTTGTGCAGCAAATTGTTGACATAAACATATCTTCCTTCTTTTGCTTTCGCTTCTCGAAATGCAGGTGTTCCTGTAGGTAGCTGCTTTCTGAAGTATTGAATTAATAGCATCATCCATGGTTCCGCTTCCTGTTCTCGCTGTATCTCACGTAACTCCTCCAAGAATTCCCGGTCCTTCGGTGTTAACTCCAAGTGTTGTACCATCTCTGTTTCTTCAACATCAGGCTCTGGGTTCCTGCTGAGTGCATCCGGAATCACGTTCATCTTCCCTGGACAATGTTCAATCTCAATGCTAAACTGCTGAATATATATAGACCAACGTGTCACACGTTCGCTTGCCATCGACGTCTTAAACAAGAATGTTAATGCTTTGTGATCAGTCCTGACAACAATGGGGTAACCATAAATTATTCGTTTCCACTGTTGATGCGCATGAAGAATGGCCAACAGCTCTAGTTCCGTTACAGTATAATTGCGCTCGTGCTTACGCAATTTTCGGCTGACAAATGCCAAATATGTTTTATGTTGCAGGTTAGCTGGATCTTCTTGGTAGAGCATGGCACCTATACCAATTAGTGAAGCATCCGCTTGGATTATAAATTTGTGCTTGAAATCTGGATATCCTAACTTAATGCAGTTTTCCAGTAGCTGTTTTGTCGCTTGGAACGCCTTCTCGCATTCCGCATTCCATAACCATTTATTATTCTTTTTTAGCATTTCCTGCATTGGAGCTACAGTCTCCGTGTAACCTGGACAGTTTTCTTTAAAGAATCCCGTTACGCCTAAGAAAGCCCGAATGTGCTTGACTCTCGTTGGTGTAGGGAAATTCTTTATCGCTTCGATCTTAGCTGGGTTTGGCTTCACTCCCTCCTTGTCAATGATGTGACCCAAATATAAGATCTCGCTCTTGAAGAAATGCGATTTCTTCAGGTTTACTTTGAAATTTGATGCATTAAGGTTGCCTAATACTTTATCTAAATTTTCCATGTGAATTTCAATGTTGTCGGATGCCAGCAGAATGTCATCAATGTAGCGCACCGTCATCTCCTTAACTTCCTCGGTTAGATTTCGATCCAGGGCTCGGATTAAAGCACAGCCCGCTGTTTTGACTCCGAAGGGCATTCGGACGAAACAAAACGTTTGGTTATCGAATAAGAAGCCAGTTAGAAGCTGTGAATTTTCATCCAATTCAATATGGTGGAAACTGGACGTCAAATCAACTGATGAATAAATGCTCTTGTTCTTAAAGCCTTTTAGTACGTCTCTAATAATTGGTGCTCTGTCATACTCAGGAAAAATGAGTCTCATGTTGAGATTTCTGGCATCTAAACAAAGTCTAATAGATCCATTTGGTTTTGTGACTGCCAAAATCGCATTTAGATAAGGTGTAGGTGTCTTCCTTATCACTCCAGCTTGTAACATCTCATCTATAATGACCTTGACTTGACCACGATATTTTTCCGGAATTGGGTACAATCTACTTTTGAAAGGTGACCAATCCTCGAATTGCATTGAATATTTGAAATTTAATATTTTTCCAGGTACTGTATCAAATACTGCTTTGTGCTTCCTTAATATCTCTTCCAATTGTTTTCTATGTTCACCCCCAAGTTGAATGTCATTGAGCCACTCCTGTAGTAACTCTTCAAATTGTGCATCACTGTTATCTCCTTCTGTTAATAAAGACCATATCTCCTGGGATTCACTCTCCTCATCTAGTTCCACAACAGCTCCTTCTATGATGTTATCTTCTGCCTTTCGTATCTCCTCTTCCGTCTCTTCTGATATTGCTTCCAATGCCCAAGGATTTACATCTCTTCCGGTAGTAATTTCATCCAAATGCAATCCCACGTTTTTCAGTTGATCATACTCTCTAAAACTGACTGTATTCTTGTGCAAATCTATCACTGCTTGATAGTCACAAATGAAATTTGCACCAAGAATTATATTAAAATTCATCTTTGCCATGATAATGAATGTTTGCCCAAAAGTGTGTTCCAATATGTTCAGTTCTAAGTATGCCTGACGTTTACAAGTGACAGTGCGTTCAGGAATAACACCCCTCACTTTGAGTTGTGGTACGGGAATCACAGGAATATTCTGACTCCGTCCCAACTCTCGAACCAAGGCCTCCGATACCAGACTGATCTGCGACCCCGTATCCAATAAACATCTTATATTAATTCCACCAATCCTCGCGTAAATAATGGGTAAATGCCTAATTTCATCGTTCCGTGGTTTCACCGTCTCCTCCAGGCAATCTTCTGGCAAAGCAATCCATTCTTGTATGTTCGCTACTATCCATCCATCTTCAACTTCCGATTGTTGCGTTCGTAGACTGTCTCCTTTATCCAAATTTAGCATTTTTGTTTTTGGCTCCGTTGCGACTCCCATCATCATTTTGTCGCCCACGCCCTTGATATTCCTCTTGTCTCAGTAGACTTCTAGCTTCCTCAGTATGTGTGTCTGGATTCTTCATGTTCCCAATAGCTCTCTCCCATCGTCCGTGCTCTCCACCTTGACTAGCGTGTAATTCCTCTAGGTAATTTTGCGATTGAGCGTGCCTATCATCCCAGTCATTTCGATAATTAGGTGTGTCTTCTTGATTTTGATCTCTCCTTCCTCTCCATCTTTGATTCCCATTGTAATTACCGTATCTTCCATAAGGCCTCTCATTTCTTCGATTTTCACGCCATTGTTGATATCCTCTCTGTTGATATCTATTGTTGCCTTGATATGACCTATTGTTGTAATTATTTTCGTTACGCTGGTACGGTCTGTTTTCTACCTCTTCCGGGTTTCGCCTAGGTGTGGATGTGCTTGTATTTGTACCCTGCGTTTTGGTGTTCGCCTGTTTTGGTTTTATGACCTCTGTCGTATTTACTAACTCCAGTTGTCTTCCTCCTCTATAATGATTATGAGATGTAGTCTCATCTATCTGGCGTAATATCTGCTCTGCATGTAAGGCCGTACTAACGTTCGCTGCGACTAGTACTTGTTGCACGTTGACTGGTAATTGCCGTGCTATAGTCATCACCAGATCCGCTTCATTTAAAGGGTAATCAAGGTCGCGAAATTTTAGCATTTGCATGTTAAAGAAATCTGAGTATTTCGTTTGCTGGGTAGTTTGATATTTCCTAGAGTAAAGCTCCATTCTTAGACTCTGTTGTAATGCCGGCGACCAGTACTTGCGCAGAAACGCGATTTTAAAATCTGTCATAGTTCCAAAGGTATATTTGAAGCTTAAAAACCATGTAAGGACATTTCCTGACAAAAACCTCTCCATCATTCTCAATCTACGTGCTTCAGGTACCCCAGTGTCATTATAATGATCTTCAATTTCTTTAATAAAGGCTTTAGGTGTCACCCCTGAATTCTCCGTGTACTTCTGCGGTTTATAATCGTTTGAGCGAATTACTTGGATAAGTTGTGTGGGCTGATGACCGTCCTGTGGCGTGGAACTCCTTTCAATATTCTTGCGAAACCCCTCCGTGTTTGTCAATAATGGGCTCTCCGTCTGAGTCGGACTCCCTGCTGTGCTCGTCCCGTCTGGGCTATTTGAGTCGTCCTGCTTGTCTTTCATGGTTCCCGTTTTAAATATGGAGGATAGTTCTATTGACCTGAGTTCAGCTTTAATGATCCTGTCTGTTTGTTCTTTAAGTTTCCTCTTAATTTCTTGTTCTAATTCTTGAATACGAGTATGATTTTCGCCTACTGTCTTAAGGATGGTTGATCTTTCCTCTTTAGAATCGATATTCATTTTTCGCCAATCTTTTCTTATTTGCTCCTTAATTGTGCTTACTTTCTCTTCAATCTGGGTTTTAGCGTCATCCTAATTGCTTTCTATCTGGCTCAGCCTTTCGTCGATGGTACTCTTTAATTGCTCCTGATCCGCTTCTAGGCTTTTCCATTGCTCCGCTGATTTTATTTCGAGACGGTGCATATCTTTAATTATGCCGGATATATTTTCATCTACCGCTGATAATTGTTGCTGAATGACCTTGCCGCTTTTTTCCATTTCCTTAAATCGTCCTTCCAACTTATCCTGAGCTATCTTGACCTCGCTCGTACTCATAGTGCATGCTAGTTCAATTTGCTCTAATTTAGCTAACACCGTTTCATCCAGAATGCTAAGTTTTTGATCAAAACTAATTTCCATTTTCTTAATCTGATCTAATTGTTTTTCATTGTTTTTACTAACATCTAGGGCCAGCAATACCATCTGTTGATTAGTGTGATCCTTCATCTCTGCGGTTAACGCCTCTAATTGGTTCGTGTTTTTAACATTCTGCGCCTCTAACTGCGAATTTATAGTGTCATTGATTTCACTTTTTAATAATCTAGCTTGTTCCGCCTGATATTCATTTTGTTCAATCCTACTGTTGTTTAATTGTGTCCGCAATTATTCACTTTGTTCAGATAGTTTAGTGTTTATTTGTTCAGATAATTTAGCGTTTAATGATTCACTCCGTTCAGATAGCTTAGTGTTTAATGATTCACTTTGTTCGGATAGTTTAGTTTTTAGTGATTCACTCTGCTCAGATAGTTTAGTTTTTAGTGATTCACTCTGCTCAGATAGTTTGTTTATAGCTTCACTTTGTTCTAACATACTACTATTTATTTGTTCAGATAATTTCGCGTTTAATGATTCGCTCTGTTCTGCCAATTTAGTGTCCAACAATTGCTGTGTTCTCCTAGCAGCACTCTCAATGATTTCTTGAATCTGTTCTACTGTTGCCATGTTATACACTTTATATGAGACATTAGGGAAATGGCATAAAGCAATGCCCCCTGACACATACATATAATCCCCATGCACATTTAATTTATTTACCCTACTCAGTTCATTTATAATTTACATTTAATCCCACTAGTCGATTGCATCTCTGAGTGGTTCTAATTTTACTCAATTTAATTTAAACCCAAGCACATATTCAGTCATTAAATTGTTATCCTGATCTGATATTAACACTGACTAATTAACAAAGTATTAATTGTCATTTAAGGCAACCAGCCTCCTAACATTTTCATGAGTTTGACTTTCTAAACAAATCTAGTTTTAACTTTAATCATTGGGCGCCCGGTATCACGTATATTACCTTTTACTTAAATTCAATAGACCAAAAACGTGAACCGTATTTTACATTGCAAACTCCTGATTTTAATTTATCTTTCACACATTTGGCGGTATCCTCTTCGCCTCAATTACTTTTAATAAAATATCACTTTCCGGTGATTAAAATACTGTCATATCTGCCTGCACTTGCGGCATGTCAGTTTTACTCAAATACGCCAACTAAATGTGTTCCAGCAGCGAACCAGCAACAAAAATACACCTTCATTGTTGCGTCAGTTTGTAATCCCAACTACGCTTACATTGAAATGTGCAATTTCTCTGCCGTTACACCACAGTGAACCGCCCCACGCTTGGCCGCGCCAGTTTACCTCCTATGAACCCTTTAGTATTGCAGTGTTTATATGTAAGAAATCTTAATCAAGGGGTCGCGCTCAGTTCATAGTGTGATGTTTACGTTCGCCAAACAACATGCTCTACTGAGGTAAGGGTCATAGGATTAAAACTATAATTAAGAAAGAAGTGACAAGACGTAAAATAATAACATAATTTAATGACTATTTGTGCAAAATGAAGAGAATATCAACAACAATAATGAAATTCCTCCCTGAATCTTCCCATGACAAAAATATCTATTAAAAGTTGAGGAGTCAGACGGATCTCCCCCTTATAAAAATGTGGATCCAATTTCCACTAACTTGCATTGGGATTTCATGTACGCGTAATGACTAACTACGAGGAATGAGTACTTTGGATGACTGTTCGTTTACATCGGGTAACAGCCACGATGCTTACAATCAGTCATCTCGTAAATCAACGTTTACGGATATGGGACACAACACTAATAAAACCCTTAAAAATTAATGCTGACACACAATCTAAAATCTACTAATTACAGGAATCTCCCTCGAGACCCTTCTTTAATGCGGTGACGCATCTGACAAAATGAGCTGCCAACCCGGCCAATTGCTCAATACACAAACAAGGAAAGACAGCATCGCACGTGACTACACGGGTCAGAAATATGAAACATAAACATGGAATTAAACCAACAACAACAAAAGCCTCAACGGCTGAGATTACCTTATATGAACAAACATGCACGTTAAGCTAACGCTTCGGAGATTATAGTGATTCGTAGGCAACTCCCATTTATTTAAACAATTTTTACCTTTGATCAGTTCTTATTCTGTATTTCAAGTAACTTTTACGGAGCCAAAGCACTCCCTAATGACCTTGCTGCAATCCTTTCAGCCCGCCTTGTGAAACATCTACCCCCTACCACAACACCTGTCATCGTCCAGCCCAGTGTGTAAAAATAACCAGACCAACTGTCCCGTTATCTCGTAGAATCAACAGCAACAAATCTCAAGCACATAAACATATGGTAAGACATCAATCGAAATAGCCACATATGTCCTCGCAAGGTAACCATATGGACCTGGCACCAAGCTGACAGAAATCAGTCTACGCTGAAATTCCCGCTTGTAATGACCAATACAATACACACTCACACACTGCTGGGAATGACATAACACTTTTCACACAGGTCGGTTGAATAAGATTCTCACAAACTACTCAAAAAAAATATTAAAACCTACGAGAGAGCTGACTGCTCCTCGCCACAAACCACATTGCTCCAACGGCAATAAACTCACTGAATCTGATCAATAATAAACATTACAAAAATTAATTTACCCTCCAATCTACTGCATGATTATACTACTTCAGTCCTACTTCTGAAACACAACATATCTCCGAGAGACGTTTCTCAACCGCATTACGTAAACATATGCGAACACGGTCGTCCACATAGTCACGTTAGTTAAAAAAAAAACTAGAAACTACCTCTAAACAAAATTGTGCGAGCTGTTTCCATGCAAAAGGTGTGTCAGACCAAAACTAAATACACTACGTTAATCAACACAAGCAAGATATTTACAAAAACTATTTGTCCCATATACCATAAGTTAATTTATCAGATAATAAGAATATTATTCAGTACTCATCCTCAGCCAATCACCGTCAACGGACATCTGCAGCCATTTCCCAACTTAATGCTGCTTAGCTCGTCTCAAACATTTCGACGAAGTGTTGTCGGTTCCAAACTTCTTCCATGGTCAGTGATGTCATCTCTCGTGCTGATGTAAAATGTTATAAATTATTATACACTCGATATCTGACTACTAAATTCGCCGTTCTAGGTACTTAGTTCCCCAGAAACAGTCTGTTGGCGAATTGTCGAAGATACTGTCCCTACGAGAATAGTACAGTGACCATCTAACACACTGATTTTAACACACTTTAGTATTAATAAAAATCTGTGTCCTGATGACACGCAAAGTACAAGTGCCTACGTCCTTAGACGCACAAAATGTAATCAGTCTTACGTCCTCGGACGCACAAAATATAATCTGTAGTAGTTACCTACGTCCTTAGACGCACAGAATATAGTCAGTCTTCTTGGCTCTTCACGCCACTTATAAATGAACTGGCCCTAGGTATCGATAGAGGGGGAAATTATATAAAAATTTCTCAAAATAATAGTGGTACAGGAATGAAACAAATATCACTGAACTCGTAAAATTGCGCAGGTCAAGAATATGCCCATTAATTCAAGAATCGATCGTAGAGATGTTGTCTAGCCGATCTCCCGCGTTAATGCTAGATATCGCGTGCCCAAGCTAGACTTGGCGCGCTCGTAAGCATTCATCTCTCATTGGTTCCACATATTCTGTTAACTTCGCGGTTTTATCATACATCGGCCTCGTAGGAGTGTCCAGTGGTACCATCAACCACTCACGTTACTGCATTATATTTTTTCTAGGCGCGAATAGTACAATGCACATGCCATAAGCGTGTCTCACCACGCGTCCCTTTTATTTTGAGGTGGCCACCACCTGTCCTTCTGAATCATTGCTATGCTATTTCTTTTCACAATCCTTAAGTATCTAGCCTTTTGTCAAACTGCTGCAGGTATGTCCCAACTGTCTCCAACAAATGCATGAAATTTCCTCATCTTCGTCTGGCTATTTTATGACGCTGGTGGAAATATTAATTAATTGAAGAAATAAAACATCGAATCATTTATCCATCAGAGGATAAAGGGTTCACATCAGTAAACTACACGCTTGTTACTAATTACACTCCACTTCACATCCTCATACCCCACCTGACCTTAGTCATAATTGCCCGTGACCGTAGAGGCCAGTAATTACATCAGCAGGTTTCATTGTACCCGAGCACGCGACTCGACAGCAGAGCGTCGAGCCACTGACTCGGCACATTCATTGAATTGCCCATCCTACTCAGCTGGCAAGCTAGTTTAGCAGCCGGCACTTAGACAATCATCCCCTGACAGATAATTGCATCCTGCAGGGACGCCCCCAATAGCCTAAGCATTCACACCAACACACTAAACTAGTAGTCTCTCCCAACCACGGGACACTACTCTCATTTCGGAAGCAGTTCTCTAAATTAGCACAGATACACTACCGTGTTTTCCCCACCCCCAACTAAGGGATAAAACAATATCCTGCACATCTGCTGAGCATAGGGGAAAGTGCTTAGACCCAGAACCGGTGATGATCATGGTATTCTCGAAACCTAACAGGAGGAGGAGAATTCTTAATTTTGTAAATTTCAAAATTCCACAGACATACAAGTAGGCTTCTTAAAATACAGCTGTAAGTTTTAATTTATGTCTGCATTTACTGCTGCTAGTTAGTTATTGCGTTAGTTGTTGTTTTAAGGGGCAGAACAGCCCCAATTTACTGCTGCTGGGGGACAGCCCCAATTTACTGCTGTAGAGGATAATAGCAACCTAGGCCTAATTCCACAGGATGCCTTTTTACAAGCAAATAAGAGTGCAGAGAATCCTTTTGTAAGCTGCATTATCTTACTGATATATTTCATCCTCAGTTTTTGACTGACGTCCTGCTTTTAAGGCCACATAGCACATCGGCCTATACATCAATCTTCCTCTTTTCATAATTTTTAGCCTGTTAAATGCCAAATTCATAAAACATTTACCAGTACGGTATGTCTAATTTAAAAACTGATATTAAAGCAACTCAACCGGCGGTATATCATTTTAAAATTAAACCGACTTGTATCGGAAATCTGATATTTTGTAAGAAAGGCTACCTTAAGTCAATTAATTTCTGAAATGTCAACTAAAGATAATGCCAGGACTCCCAAGGTAATCCTACAGAACTGCGGCAGGCTTACCTGTATGTGAAAGTAACTAAGCTCATAATCCTCATCTAAAATATCGGTGCCTTTCCTTTGAATTTTCCAATATATGTTAGAACTAGCAGACGTAGCCACCCGTTCTTCGAACCGTCTTCAGTACGTTATAAATTGAGCTACTGTTGCAATGGTTTGGGGCTTGTAATTCCTTCATAAGTTTATCACAGCGAAGTTAGTTTTCTGGGAATATCACACACACTGCTAATTTTAGGGCCGTAAAATGAGAATTTCGGAGACCCTTAATAGGCTCCCGAGCTGTGTGTCTTACACATTAAGGGGCTCAAAATAAGCTTTGGTCGTTCTTCTAGGATAAATTTTATATTTTAGCATGTAGTTTGAACAGTATTTCCCTATAGCTACCCCTTTTGACGAGACGTTCGGTGAAGAGTTATAAATGATTGGTGTATTGCCTCTAATGGATACCATACCTAATTTTACGATGCCCCAACCAGCCGAACACGAGTTATAGGCGTACAGAAAGATACACAGTAAGACAGACGGACAAAACCACGTTTTGCTTGCATCCGTCGAAAACCAGTTCGAAACGCGTAAATATAAAATTGAAAATAGCATCAACAAACATTCATATATTTCTAGATAGGCTTGTGGGGCATACAATTACGGATTGTTTAGCCTTCAATGGCCAAAATTCCTAAAAGCCGCAAAAAAACCAACTATTTCAATCCCGAAAATGTTGAAAATAATGCTGCTGTTTGGAGATATAACAGATCTTTTGTATGTCATATCGCACGTGTAAATCGCGCGAAAGAATTCTAGGGCACCCTTTGACCACCTTAAGCGCATTGCACGTATTGATGAATTTTGCAGCCTAAGTTGGTTCCGTGTTTGCAAACTTTCACAGAAATGTAAAATAAATGGAGTTGCAATGCCTTCTACAAAAATAGATGGAAACTTGGACTTCACCTCTTGAGATACTGTTGCAATGGTTGCGGGATTGCATTCCTTCGTTAGTTAATTATTATTATTATTATTATTATTATTATTATTATTATTATTATTATTATTTATTTAATCGAATGCACTTTCACAGAGCACGTAAAATGAATTATTCAAATCTTTCCACATGTCTGTTTTCTCTCTGCCCACATTCACTTCATCCTCTCTGTTCTCTACTTCCGGAGCTGTTCAATGTTCCGCGGCTGCTTTCGTTGTCTTTCTTGTTCATCCTTGAAGATCACATCTTGAATTTTGTCCCGAAATAATGTGAATGTCGGCTTCCTTAAGATCCTTTAATGTCTGTGCAAACCACGCTGATTGAACTTTAAGTTTGAAAATTTTATTTACAATTCTTTGTTAGCCTGTCATTATTCATTCTATTCGAATGCTCAACAAAGAAGACATTCGTTGTTTGCGCATGGTGTGAATTATGTTCTCTTTTTGACTCATAGAGTCACCCATTTTTCCATATTGACTTGCTATAATAATCAAAAGATCTCTTTAGTTCCGCCTCGTCAATACAATTTATTCAAATTTTTGTGATATAATCACATGTCACTTAATTTACATCGGTACATATTTCGATGCCTACATTTGCATTGGCATCATCATCAGCATTTCAATGTATTGGCAGCACTTAAAAATCACTTTTTACATTGGATGTGATAAAATGTTAACATAAAAACACACTCAAATCACTTATACACTAAATCACTTTAAAAGATTTTTTTAACAAGTTTTAAAAAATATGCTAGACACTCATTACAAAAGCCTTGAAGGTTTTGATTTTCTTTCTTGAGGTTTTCAAAATTCAGTTCCTGATGTTATCTCCGAAATTTCTGGACAAGGGTTTCCATTCCCACATGGAAACTTACCGCAAATTACGCAAGTTTTGCAAATAAGTAAGGATACTTCTCCAAATTCTTTTCATTCTATTATTCAAATTTTCTTACTCCTAGCGTCATTTCTTTCCAGTTGGAAATGGAAACCCTTGTCCAGAAATTTCGGAGATAACATCAGGAACTGAATTTTGAAAACCTCAAGAAAGAAAATCAAAACCTTCAAGGCTTTTGTAATGAGTGTCTACCATTATTTTAAAAACTTTTAAAAGCTTTTAAAAAAAACTCTTAAAGTGATTTAGTGTATAAGTGATTTGAGTGTGATTTTATGTTAACATTTTATCACATCGAATGTACAAAAAGACTTTTAAGTGCTGCCAATACATTGAAAGGCTGATGATGATGCCAATGCAAATAGGCATCGAAATATATACCGATGTAAATTAAGTGTCATGTGATTATATCACAAAAATTTGAATAAATTGTATTGACGAGGCGGAACTAAAGAGATCTTTTGATTATTGTGAATTATGTTCTCCACAGGAGTGTACATTTCCTTGTTAGGTCGTGGTCTGTTATAGTCTGTTTCTGTTTTCCTTGGGACAAGGATGCATCGAACCAATCTTCTTTCCAAGAGCATGATTTTGTTTATGTCACCTTTCTTAAAGTGTGCTTCAGGTCTCACCACTGTATTGTAAAATTTAATTCTGGTGTCCCATGATAATTCCTGGTGACCTGAAATGCTACGTTCATTTTCTTTGCTCGGTCTTCTAAGTTGAGTTTTCATTGTTGTTGATAGTTATCCATTCACCTAAATACTTAAATGAGTTAACTTTAGGAGTATTGGAGGGTCATCGCCCCGCGGACAGGGCGGCTGGAGAGGTGTTGTCCGATCCTCAGCGCTGATATCTGCACTGGGCGGTCCTCCTCCATGGCTATTAGCTGCAGTAATTACCTTTGTTTGTTTTAACCTCTCAAGGATCGTGAAGCACTTCACTCGTGACGTCATGATTAGTGTGGGCACGCATTCCACAAAGATTTCAAAATGCGTTAAAAACGTTGTGTTTGGCAGCTTCACGAGATGAAAGGGAACTAAAGTAGTCTACTAAATTTACGAAGTTAGATAAATAAATAAATAAATAAATAAATAAGTAAATAAGTAGTTCTGTGGAGAACTAAACAGCCTATTTTCATATATCCTACTCATGTTAATTGCCTCTATCAACATACAACCTTTCAGTTTGATTGCTGTAATAGATTCGTCGATATTGAGAACCGACTAAATATTTCGGTTTGTCGCCATGTTGGATTGTCATATGTGTAGGCCATATAGCTATGCACTATTAAATGACGATCATTGCGTAGGTTCATTATTCAAACGTTCACTACGATCGCATGATTAATACACAAGAAATAAACATTAATTTTAAAATTTCGCACAGCCGCCATCTCGAGGTTATGTAAACAATTGGACTAAATTAGGTGCCAGTGCATTACAATGTGTATAAACCTTTACTGTACCAAGTTTCACCGCGTTTGGATGGTTAAATCGCGAGAATAGTCTATTAAAATGTTTCACATTCGCTTGGCCACCATGTTCGTTTTGTATTTTACAGGTTTTTGTAAGTCTCTTAGCTGAACGTCTAGTAGTACTCTTTATCATCGTACAACATTTCAAAGTGATATCCGTAATAATTTCGGAGATATAAAATGCCGGTGAAATATTATGCACAGGCACCATCTTGAGGCTATGTAAACAATTGAAATATTTAGATGCCAGTGAATTACAATGTGTATAAACATTTGCTGTACCAAGTTTCATTTCGTTTGGATGGTTACATGGCGAGAAAAGTCTATTTAAAATTTTCAACTTCGCATGGTCGCCATGTTCGTTTTGTAGTTAACAGGTTTTTGAAATTCTCAAAGCTGAACCTCTAGCAGTGTCCTTTATCACTGAACAAAATGTCAGGTTGATATCAGTAATAGTTTCGGAGATATAGAATGCTGGTGAAATATTTCGCACAGCCGCCATGTTGGATTGGTGAGACGTAATACAATTTGAAGGGCACAGTTGGAGTCAGCCAAAATAGTACTATGATCTTACCGAGTTTCATTGAAATCGCTCCAGCCGTTTAGAAGTTATTAGGGACACACACACACACACACACACACACACGGATAACAGGTGATCTCTTAAGCCTATTTTTTCATTAAATGAAAATAGGCTAATAATTAATTGAATAACAATGGGGAACAGCTCAAAATTATAACCTCAAAGTAATGTCAACTCAATTTCAAAAGCCAAGACGAAAACTTACAACATGGAAAGCACCCAACGTTATATGGGGAGAATTCCCCACTTCCAACAAAAATACACAGGAATTTTTAAATGCCAGAACGCGTAAAGGATTCTTCGAGGCTGACCTTTACTTATTACAAGTTAAGATTGGGCCAATACCAAGGAAGAAAAATACAGCCCAAACATAATATGCAAACCTGATCCGCAATTCTTGGAGATCAACAGGGACAAAATAATCGACGAAATAAGTCATTCAACCGACACTTGGACAGATCTTCTTGCGCACACAGTTGGGAACAGTCTTCTAGAAAATGATAACTTAGGTGGTGGAACGTGACTTGCGATCAAGCCATTGAGAGAAGAACACAGGCATGGCTGAAGTTCAACAGCCACATAACATCAGAAACATGGAAGGAATTTCACGAAGTCAGAAAACATCATCGAAGGAAATTAGAAGGGCAAAACGAGCGTACGACAACAATAGGCTAACAGACATTGAGGAAGATCCAAGAGGAGCAACACAAGGAATTTTTACGGAACATTCGGAGAAGAAGAACAGATGGATCTCTGAAAACAAACACGAACGAAAACTTTGAAATTCTCATACAATACTGTGA
Source organism: Meconema thalassinum (assembly GCA_946902985.2). NCBI lineage: Eukaryota > Metazoa > Arthropoda > Insecta > Orthoptera > Tettigoniidae > Meconema > Meconema thalassinum. The sequence goes on along the minus strand of OX336388.2, from coordinate 820,517,886 downwards.
GCAACTTATCAATTGCAAGAAACCCACAGAAAAACAAACCTTTCATAGAAACCATACTCAATCCCGATTCTATTCCCCCTACAATAGAAGAGATACAGGAGTTAACTAACAGAGCAGCAGGAGAGGATGGTATTATCGCCGAGGTATGGAAACTCCAAGATAAAAACATCACCAAAGAAATTCATAAAATTATCACGGAAATTTGGATCAGAGAGAAAATACCCGAGGTGTGGAAATGGGCATTGATTCGGCCATTATACAGGGTATCTTTTATGTACCTTTGGAGAATGATAGGTCGTGTAGGGGACGGGTATAGAAGTAATTTGAGATGGGGAACTTGGGGTCGGAGCGGCCTCCTTAACCCCTAAAATAAGGGTTGATTCAGGCCCTCCACCCTGTCAGTTGGGCAACCGACCCAAGCCTCTATTACCTTTCTAAATCCTTTAACTCTTGGCAAGATTCGTTTCACCATGTGGCGCTGGCGTAACGGATAGCGTTGCGGTGCGAAAGGCCGGTAGTTCCGGGTTCGATTCCGCGCTTGGTCATAATTTTTTTTTTTAATGTTATTTGTCGTATTTGCATTGTGTTCTCTGACGTAGCACCAGACTGTATCATGTGACTACAATACGACAAATAACATTAAAAAAAAAAGATTTTACCCAAGCCCAAAATCGAACCTGGGACTATCGGCCTTTGGCACCGCAATGTTATCCATTACGCCAGCACCACATGGTGAAATGAATCTTGCCGAGAGTTAAAGGATTGAGAAAGGTAATAGAGGCTTGGGTCGGTTGCCCAACTGTCAGGGTGGAGGGCCTGAATCAACCCTTATTTTAGGGGTTAAGGAGGCCGCTCCGACCCCAAGTTCCCTATCTCAAATTACTTCTATACCCGTCCCCTACACGACCTATCATTCTCCAAAGGTACATAAAAGACACCCTGTATAAAAAGGGTGACAAGGCAGTTCCAAATAATTTCACTAGTACAAATCACTTACAAAATTTTCTTTAAGGTGTTATTAAACAGACTAGCACCGCAAGTATATCCACAAATAGGGGAAAACCAGGCAGGCTTTTGAAACGGGAGATCTTGCGTTGAACAGATCTGGAGCTTAAGAACACTCCTGAAAGTCAGACAGACAAAAAGCACTGTAGTTACTCTTGTGGACTTTAAAAAAGCGTACGACTCCATAGACAGACTTACACTATTTGACGTACTGGAAGAATATGGCATCGACAGAAAAACCAGGGCAGACACCACCTCCAATATAAAGTTTATGGGGCACATTTCGGAAACCTTTCAGATTCACACACTAGTCAGACAAGGAGCCGGACTATCAACAATCTTATTCAACATGGTCTTAGAGAAAATTGTCAAACAGTGGGAGGAACATGTTAAAGGAATACAACACGTGAAACTAAAACATTGATAACATGTCTGGCGTATGCCAAACTCAGTAATAACACGCAGGAAGTGCTTGCACGAAATAGCTGTCACCAGTTATCCTACATTGATCCATAACAAGAGTCGAAACATTTAAATATTTAGGGGAATATATTCATATAGGAGAATCAAGCAAGGCATCTAATATACTTTTATTTTTATTTTTATCGTTTACCCTCCAGGTTGGTGGAACCCACGGACTCAGCGAGGGAACTCACCACTACCGCCTCTACGGGCAGTGTCCTAGAGCTGGGAACATCGAATCGGAAGGGATACAACTGGTGAGGTGGGATTGGCACCTCGCCCAGGCGGCCTCACCTGCAAAGCGAACAGGGGCCTCATGAGGGAAGGTAAGGGATGGATGGTTAGGATGGATAGGCAATGAAGAGGGAAGGAGGCGGCCGTGGCCTTGAAGAAGGGACCATCCCGGCATTTGCCCGAAGACGAAGTGGGAAACCACGGAAAACCACTTCGAGGATGGCTGAGGTGGGAATCGAACCCCTCTACTCATTTGGACCACCCGAGGCTGAGCAGACCCCGTTCCAGTCCTCATACCACTTTTCAAATTTCGTGGCAGAGCCGGGAATCGAACCCAGGACCTCCGGGGCGGCAGCTAACCATGCTGACCGCTACGCTACGGAGGCGACCTACCTAACATACACCGAACAGAAATACTCCAGAACGCATACAAACTCACATGGTCACATTATAACAAGACGACAGGTCAAACTTAGACACAACAAAACAGTCGTACTACCAGAAGCATTGTTTGCGTCAGAAACGATCTGTATCGGAGCATCAGGCATCATAGCAGCAGAAAATGTAGAACGTGTAATTCCCAGACAAATATTTGGAGCAATATACAGAGATGGCACATGGATGAAGAGAGTTATACAAGCACATAGGCTCACAGATATGATTAGAAAACGCCGCAGAGTAACTTTCTACGGGCACATACAGAGCATGATCAAATAAGATCTTTGATGTAGTAAACAGCTCAAGACAAATACTTCAGGCAGGGATCACGAGGCAAATGATAGGCGATTGAGGAGAATTCAGAATCAAAATTAAGAATACAAAATTTATAGTTCCAGAAAAGAAGAGGACGGTAACATTGTGGTCAGAACAAAGAAAACACGAGCACAGTGAAAAGATGAAGAGATTTTGAGATGAGGAGGGAAATAAGTAAAGATTGTGTCATCATGAGATATTCGAGTTCCAACAATGTCCATAAGGGTAAAAATGATGTAATATTAAATACATGAATAAATAAAAATAAATAAATAAATAAATAAATAAATAAGTAAATAAGTAAATAAATAAATAAGTAAATAAGTAAAAAACAAGTAGTTCCGTGAAGAACTATACAGCCTATTTTCATATATCCTGCTCATGTTAATTGCCTCTATCAACATACAAAATTTCAGTTTAATTGCTGTAACAGATTCGTAGATATTGAGAACCGTCTGAATATTTCAGATGGTCGCCAGGTTGGATTTTTATTTTTTACTATTACATTAGGATTATTGTGTACGTGTGGTATTCAAACTTCAATCGCATGATTAGAACACAAGAAGTAAAAACGAGATTTTAAAATTACGCACAGCAGCCATCATGTGATTATGCAAACAATTGAAATAAATTAGATGGCAGTGGATCAACATTTGTATAAGCATTTAACGTGCAACGTTTCACGGCACTCGGATAGTTATGAAACGTCTTTTTAATGCCCCATGTTGGTAGCGACAAATTAAACGTTTTGCTAGCTCCTAACTGTTGGGTGAGAAATGTAACTGTTTACCTTTGCCTAAGCTATGTTGTTTTAATGGGCGCCAAGACCTCAATGCAATGTTGAAATCTAAATTTGTATTTAACAACGTCTAGCTCTGGCAGAACACATTCAAGACTCTATTCACTCAGATCGTGGTATGATTTGATCATTAACCCAACAAACAATTGTATCAGGAGAAGGAATTGGTCTATATCTAATGCTACCTACTGAAAGCAAAGATTGCATTGTAAAAGAAATGAATTTATTATATAAAACAAGTATAGCAAAATTAATAATAATAATAATAACTATAAAATTTAAATTGGAGCGTTGTGATTTGAATATTACCGATAGAAAATTACGTGAAAACGGAGTCTGATAAATTGATTTTACTCTTATTTCCAAGCTATGAAGTTACTGAAATATGAAATGTAAAACAAAGAAAATGAGAGATTGCGTATTTCTGCGTCATTGGCGCTTACCACTGGAAATTGCCAAAGCATTTCCCTCGTTCTTGATGATGTTGTGAGCTTCCCACAGTCTCCTGGACGTCGTCATCTCCGTCGGAATTTGATGATATTCTGGTAGATTAGATAATTCTATGGTCCGTACCTCGGACCCAAACACTCGTACAACCAAGTTTTACTAAAGTTCGTCGCTAACTCCACTGAACATCGGAGCGACACGCACTTGCGACCGTACACCTCAAGTATTTCACAGATAGTCACTAACTCCACTGAACATCGGAGCGACACGCACGCGCATCCATACTCCTCAAGTATTTCACAGATAGTCCTAGTTTCACGGAACATCGGAGCGACTCCCGCGTATATCCACACTCGGCAAGAACTATACAGATTGTTTTCGTTTCACGGCGCGTCGAACGATATATGCACACGTTGGCTCCCCACTCTTCAGTCCCAACTAGCTTACGTCGTCTCCCCTGATTGGCTGACCCACCACGCGATCTTCTCCTCCTCCGGGTCATTACACTCGGCGGGAGGGTTCCGTTCCAACAATTCGTCTTTTCTAGACCTTGCGACCCAAGATTGCGTCATGCTTCTCGACAAGATTAAGCGTGTACTTGAAATCCCAGTGAGTCACGTCTCTCGATATACCCTAACTGACGAAAACTCCGTAAAATTCCGTAATCAGATAATTTTCTATGATATCGTCGTTCGTAATAATTTGCTGGATAGCGTTTTCTAAGACATAGAAAACCTATCTGAATGCTAATAATTTTTATAAAATGCTCCGAAAATACCTAAATAATAATTATAATAAATTAATAATAATAATAATAAATTAACATGAAAAATTCTCTTGGCTGAACAATTTGCCGCGTAAATAAATATAGAATGGCTTCCTACTGACTTATACCAGTTGCATAAAACCCCTCGAAAAACACGTTACATATTCGCCTCGGATCATCGGATGATTTACCGTGACGACGGTCCATTATCCGATTATCCCAGACACGTTAATAAACCCCATCCAAAATACATATTACATAAATGAAATCACCCTAAATTACAGGTATATACACTCATATTTTTTCTTCACGCACTTTGCGTCAAAGTTTGTTGTCACAATGGATTGCACTTTGCAACCAGTCCAATGTTTTACATATGGAATAGTGTTCCACGGATATTTCCGCCTCTCAAATTTCTCTATGTTGGAGAAATAGACATAATTAATGTGTGAGCACTATGTATTTATGATGTCATATCACACGCATTGAAGGTGTTCTGATATATTTATATCACCCTAGAACTTCCTAATTTCACTGGAGGTACCCTCCTTATGGTGACATTTAATTCCACTTATCACTGAGCACACGATCACACTATTGTGGCAGCGCCTCGTGACCATAATACTTGATCTCTCTTTGAAGTAGATTAAATTAATATTGACTTCTGAAAAAAAAACAGTAAATGCGCATTACATATAACACCAAATATTTCTGTACCGTAAGCGCCCTGTCTTGTTAAGTTCCCGTTAACCATATTCTACTTAATACTAGCTCTCAACACAGACCATTTCTCCTCACACAAATAATACCATTGTACAGATTATCTTAAATTACACACTTACAAATCTTACATGGCGAGGCCGTAAACAGAAATCACGTGTGCTGATATGTATGAGTTTCATGAAGGACTGTCTCGCATTCTGATGGCCCATCTTTTATCTCGTGGACGCCTTAAGCTAACAAGCCCTATTCAAGCGCTCCCCCATCTCTTGGAGATAAATGGGAACCCATCAGCGCTGCCAAAATGGCCTTGGTGCATCGAGACAATTTAGTGCTCAACAGCATCCGACAATCCCGTCATATTTCCCTGTACCTTAAAAACTCTCATTTACTTACATACTACCCCCCTGTGTGACTTCTGATACGCCTGCCTTAAGACCAGATCTTCCACGCACCAGACACCACACTTACTCATTTGATAGGCTGGCTCGCCAGCTAAACACACTCACTTTATGACACATATTTTCGTAGACTATTTATATTATACGTTCCGTATAATCTGTTTCCCTCACTATTCTCCAGCACATATGCTGTTTTCCCAATACGTTTGGAAACTATAAATGTTTCTGCGTCACCTGCTTCCAACCTTGCAAGTGGCTCCCTTAAATGAACGTCATCACGTTGCTCTACCTAGCATATTACTCAGTGTCTGTAACGATGCCCTGTTGCTACTGTCCACACATGCTAACCCTACCTTCCTATGGTGTCACACCTCTACTCGACCCTCTATGACCTAAAAATGTCACTTCTGACTGACAGAATGACGACTTAGACAGCTTCAAAGTGAACCCTGCCTGATCTAACTTCTGAAAAACTATATTTAAATGACGTAGATGCTCCTCAAAACTGCGTGAACTAATTACCATATCATCAATGTAAATGGTTACAAACTCTCCTGTGTCATCCCCTAATGCGATGTTTAAAGCCCTAATTAAAGCTGCTGAACTACTCTTTAACCCATAAGGTGTTCTACAAAATTGATAAAGGTTATATTTATGACTAAAAGCTGTAAATGGTCTATCTTCGTACATAAGTGGCACTTGCCAAAAACTGGAACTCAAATCTACACAAGTGAAATACTTCTTCCCCTCAAATGTTTGCATTAATTCCTCTATTGACATAGATTTCAGCTGATCTGAACTAATTCTACTGTTAACCAAACGAGCGTCTAAACAAATACGAACAGTGCCGTCGGTCTTGGGTACCGTGATCAAAGAATTAACATATGGACTGTTAGAGTGCTCAATAATCCCATCTTCAAGCATCTGATTAATTTGTGCCTCAACTGCACTCTGATAAGCGAAAGGTACAGGATATCTATGTCCTGTGAATACTGACCTATCAATAACGTTCAATGAATGTGTATAGCAATTGGCCATACCAATGCGATCCTCAAACACTCTCCTATTACACCATAACACATCATAGAGCCGAACACACTGTTCATCCTCTATATTTCCCTGAAATGCAGCCTCACGTAACGAGTCCTCTAGACTTCCGTTCGTAATCACACTGCCCACAAAACATGGAGAACCCCGCTCTACGGCTGGCGATATCTCATTTAAAGTACAAATCACACCTACAATACTACTCCTCTGAATATGGTCATTGAACGCTACTTCTACTTCAGAATCTCCCCATTTAAATTTCAAACTCCCTACATCATAACATAAGTTACCAGACACTCTACTTAGCCACTCTGAACCCAAGATAACACTGAATACTAAATTTGGAATTACAAGGCAAATCTGCTTCTCTACATGATTATTAATTTTAATGTCTACTAAAACTTGCTTAGAAATTACTTTAGACCTCTTCCCAACAGCTGTGATAACAAAAGTGCTTTTAATTGGCATCTCCTCAAAATTTACTCCAGTTCCTTTCATTTTATCATAAAATGCACTACTTATGCAACTCTTCATACAACCACTATCAATTAAAACATCTGTGTACGCCTCGGACACGTTAAATTTAACTATGGGGCTCTTACTAACCACTTCCTGAATAATACCTTCATCATTTAGTTCATGTAATAATTCATTTCTTACATTTAGGTCATAGGGTTCCTGTATAATTGTATGGACAGGGCATGCTACAGACTGAGATTCTGACCTTACTTCGCAGCCTGGTTCGCGTTTAAAGAACCGCTACAGCTGGCCGTAGTACTAGTTACTACTGCACTGGTCTGGTTGTTCTGAGTTGTGTTGTCATTGTTTGGCTGTATATTACTACCACTAGGCTGTCCTCTTCCTTGACCCCTATTCTGGTTGTAATTATTGTCATTATAATTTCTCCCTTGATTTCCCCTGAAATCATTGTTTCTCCCTTGATTTCCCCTGTAATCATTGTTCCTCCCTTGATACTGATTACCATAGCCATTTCCTCTGTTCTGATTTAGCTGATTATTATTATTTCTATTTTGAGCATTGGCCCCTTCGCCACCGTTCCCTTGAACTTCCTGATGCCTGGCTTCATTAGGTCTATTATTATTATTACCCTGGTTCCTATTGAAATTGTCCTCATAACCCCCTCTCCCTAGTGCATCAAATGTGCTTAACAAATTTTCTACTTAGTCTTTACATTCTGGATACAAGCAGCCTCCTTGATCCTATAGGGAAAGTGCCTAAGTAGCAACCTTACCACATCACTTTCCTCCTTCAAGCCATCCAGATATTTACACACTAATACCTGCCCTAAAAAGTATTCGGTCATGGTGGAGCTTCCTTTAGGGTTATATTTACCACACACTACTCCCTCACGATGCTGCGACTGAATAACCTCATTCCAGAACTTTTCACAGAATTTCATTTTAAAATCATTCATATCAGTAAACTTGTCTCTGTAGACAGCAAACCAATTCCTCGTTTCCCCCACAAACACTTGTTCTAAAATTTCAACTACCTGGCACCACTCAATACTACCATTTTCCAACCTCTCCCCGAATTTATTTTCTATAGTGTTCATGAACTCCATTGGGCACCCCTGTCGATTGCTGAACTTACCCAGTTCTACCTCCCTGTGTGTGCTATTCACAAAAACTGGTCTATTCTGACTATTTTCTTGCCTGATCCTAGCTTTTAATTTTAATTCTAATTCTGCGATTTTCTCCTCAGCCTTCCTCTCAATACTGTTTACTGTTAATTTAATGTTTCCTTCTGATTCTTCTACTTTATCATATAGCTTTGCTTGTTTCTCCTCAATCTTGCTAATGCTCTCTTTATTACTCTCTCTTAAATCATTTACTTCTGCAACTATTTGTGAGTGGACTTTCTCAATTCTACCCCCCAGCTGTTCCTTAACCTCTTTAGTAGCTACCTGAATTTTGTCAATTTCTTCCCCCAATTGCTTTTTGACCTGCTGTGTTTCCAGTTGCACTAGTTCTTTTAAATTTTCAGCCTGTGTACTGATTCTAATTTCCAACTCCTCCTGTACTTTTCCTAATTTTCTGTCTACATCTGCAATAATCTCTTTAGCCTTTTCTTCCATCACCCCCCTGATCTCACCTCTAATCAGTTCGAATTTGTCACTCATTTCCCTACTGTTTTGTTCTAATTTAGCATTTAAAGTTTCAGTACTCTCTCTATTTTCCTTACTGTTTTGTTCTAATTTAGCGTTATTCTGTTCTAACTTTGCATTTAAAGCTTCTGTACTTTCTTTATTTTCCCTACTGTTTTGTTCTAGTTTAGCGTTATTCTGTTCTAACTTTGCATTTAAAGCTTCTGTACTTTCTTTATTTTCCCTACTGTTTTGTTCTAATTTAGCGTTATTCTGTTCTAACTTTGCATTTAAGGCATCACTACTAACTTTGTTCTGATACATAAACTCGAGAAGTAAAGTTTTTAATTCTGGTTGGCCGCCTACACTCCCTGTTTCAGTATCGGGATTTACCTCCGCTACCCCGGTACTACCATCACTCGACATACTGCTCGTATCATCACTCTCCCGTTGATGACCACTACGTAACCTCATCTGTCTTTCTTTCTCATCCCCCATAATGATATACACTGATACAGACAAATAACCCCCAAAATACAGGCACAGAAATATATACCCTTCTCCTTCCACAAATGTTATTAGGTTTACAGCCCCAAGTTGTCGGCGACAAGTGAAACGTCTTTTTAATGCCCCATGTTGGTAGCGACAAATGAAACGTTTTGCTAGCTCCTAACTGTTGGGTGAGAAATGTAACTGTTTACCTTTGCCTAAGCTATGTTGTTTTAATGGGCGCCAAGACCTCAATGCAATGTTGAAATCTAAATTTGTATTTAACAACGTCTAGCTCTGGCAGAACACATTCAAGACTCTATTCACTCAGATCGTGGTATGATTTGATCATTAACCCAACAAACAATTGTATCAGGAGAAGGAATTGGTCTATATCTAATGCTACCTACTGAAAGCAAAGATTGCATTGTAAAAGAAATGAATTTATTATATAAAACAAGTATAGAAAAATTAATAATAATAATAACTATAAAATTTAAATTGGAGCGTTGTGATTTGAATATTACCGATAGAAAATTACGTGAAAACGGAGTCTGATAAATTGATTTTACTCTTATTTCCAAGCTATGAAGTTACTGAAATATGAAATGTAAAACAAAGAAAATGAGAGATTGCGTATTTCTGCGTCATTGGCGCTTACCACTGGAAATTGCCAAAGCATTTCCCTCGTTCTTGATGATGTTGTGAGCTTCCCACAGTCTCCTGGACGTCGTCATCTCCGTCGGAATTTGATGATATTCTGGTAGATTAGATAATTCTATGGTCCGTACCTCGGACCCAAACACTCGTACAAACAAGTTTTACAAAAGTTTGTCGCTAACTCCACTGAACATCGGAGCGACACGCACTTGCGACCGTACACCTCAAGTATTTCACAGATAGTCACTAACTCCACTGAACATCGGAGCGACACGCACGCGCATCCATACTCCTCAAGTATTTCACAGATAGTCCTAGTTTCACGGAACATCGGAGCGACTCCCGCGTATATCCACACTCGGCAAGAACTATACAGATTGTTTTCGTTTCACGGCGCGTCGAACGATATATGCACACGTTGGCTCCCCACTCTTCAGTCCCAACTAGCTTACGTCGTCTCCCCTGATTGGCTGACCCACCACGCGATCTTCTCCTCCTCCGGGTCATTACACTCGGCGGGAGGGTTCCGTTCCAACAATTCGTCTTTTCTAGACCTTGCGACCCAAGATTGCGTCATGCTTCTCGACAAGATTAAGCGTGTACTTGAAATCCCAGTGAGTCACGTCTCTCGATATACCCTAACTGACGAAAACTCCGTAAAATTCCGTAATCAGATAATTTTCTATGATATCGTCGTTCGTAATAATTTGCTGGATAGCGTTTTCTAAGACATAGAAAACCTATCTGAATGCTAATAATTTTTATAAAATGCTCCGAAAATACCTAAATAATAATTATAATAAATTAATAATAATAATAATAAATTAACATGAAAAATTCTCTTGGCTGAACAATTTGCCGCGTAAATAAATATAGAATGGCTTCCTACTGACTTATACCAGTTGCATAAAACCCCTCGAAAAACACGTTACATATTCGCCTCGGATCATCGGATGATTTACCGTGACGACGGTCCATTATCCGATTATCCCAGACACGTTAATAAACCCCATCCAAAATACATATTACATAAATGAAATCACCCTAAATTACAGATATATACACTCATATTTTTTCTTCACGCACTTTGCGTCAAAGTTTGTTGTCACAATGGATTGCACTTTGCAACCAGTCCAATGTTTTACATATGGAATAGTGTTCCACGGATATTTCCGCCTCTCAAATTTCTCTATGTTGGAGAAATAGACATAATTAATGTGTGAGCACTATGTATTTATGATGTCATATCACACGCATTGAAGGTGTTCTGATATATTTATATCACCCTAGAACTTCCTAATTTCACTGGAGGTCCCCTCCTTATGGTGACATTTAATTCCACTTATCACTGAGCACACGATCACACTATTGTGGCAGCGCCTCGTGACCATAATACTTGATCTCTCTTTGAAGTAGATTAAATTAATATTGACTTCTGAAAAAAAAAAACAGTAAATGCGCATTACATATGACACCAAATATTTCTGTGCCGTAAGCGCCCTGTCTTGTTAAGTTCCCGTTAACCATATTCTACTTAATACTAGCTCTCAACACAGACCATTTCTCCTCACACAAATAATACCATTGTACAGATTATCTTAAATTACACACTTACAAATCTTACATGGCGAGGCCGTAAACAGAAATCACGTGTGCTGATATGTATGAGTTTCATGAAGGACTGTCTCGCATTCTGATGGCCCATCTTTTATCTCGTGGACGCCTTAAGCTAACAAGCCCTATTCAAGCGCTCCCCCATCTCTTGGAGATAAATGGGAACCCATCAGAGCTGCCAAAATGGCCTTGGTGCATCGAGACAATTTAGTGCTCAACAGCATCCGACAATCCCGTCATATTTCCCTGTACCTTAAAAACTATCATTTACTTACATACTACCCCCCTGTGTGACTTCTGATACGCCTGCCTTATGACCAGATCTTCCACGCACCAGACACCACACTTACTCATTTGATAGGCTGGCTCGCCAGCTAAACACACTCACTTTATGACACATATTTTCGTAGACTATTTATATTATACGTTCCGTATAATCTGTTTCCCTCACTATTCTCCAGCACATATGCTGTTTTCCCAATACGTTTGGAAACTATAAATGTTTCTGCGTCACCTGCTTCCAACCTTGCAAGTGGCTCCCTTAAATGAACGTCATCACGTTGCTCTACCTAGCATATTACTCAGTGTCTGTAACGATGCCCTGTTGCTACTGTCCACACATGCTAACCCTACCTTCCTATGGTGTCACACCTCTACTCGACCCTCTATGACCTAAAAATGTCACTTCTGACTGACAGAATGACGACTTAGACAGCTTCAAAGTGAACCCTGCCTGATCTAACTTCTGAAAAACTATATTTAAATGACGTAGATGCTCCTCAAAACTGCGTGAACTAATTACCATATCATCAATGTAAATGGTTACAAACTCTCCTGTGTCATCCCCTAATGCGATGTTTAAAGCCCTAATTAAAGCTGCTGAACTACTCTTTAACCCATAAGGTGTTCTACAAAATTGATAAAGGTTATATTTATGACTAAAAGCTGTAAATGGTCTATCTTCGTACATAAGTGGCACTTGCCAAAAACTGGAACTCAAATCTACACAAGTGAAATACTTCTTCCCCTCAAATGTTTGCATTAATTCCTCTATTGACATAGATTTCAGCTGATCTGAACTAATTCTACTGTTAACCAAACGAGCGTCTAAACAAATACGAACAGTGCCGTCGGTCTTGGGTACCGTGATCAAAGAATTAACATATGGACTGTTAGAGTGCTCAATAATCCCATCTTCAAGCATCTGATTAATTTGTGCCTCAACTGCACTCGGATAAGCGAAAGGTACAGGATATCTATGTCCTGTGAATACTGACCTATCAATAACGTTCAATGAATGTGTATAGCAATTGGCCATACCAATGCGATCCTCAAACACTCTCCTATTACACCATAACACATCATAGAGCCGAACACACTGTTCATCCTCTATATTTCCCTGAAATGCAGCCTCACGTAACGAGTCCTCTAGACTTCCGTTCGTAATCACACTGCCCACAAAACATGGAGAACCCCGCTCTACGGCTGGCGATATCTCATTTAAAGTACAAATCACACCTACAATACTACTCCTCTGAATATGGTCATTGAACGCTACTTCTACTTCAGAATCTCCCCATTTAAATTTCAAACTCCCTACATCATAACATAAGTTACCAGACACTCTACTTAGCCACTCTGAACCCAAGATAACACTGAATACTAAATTTGGAATTACAAGGCAAATCTGCTTCTCTACATGATTATTAATTTTAATGTCTACTAAAACTTGCTTAGAAATTACTTTAGACCTCTTCCCAACAGCTGTGATAACAAAAGTGCTTTTAATTGGCATCTCCTCAAAATTTACTCCAGTTCCTTTCATTTTATCATAAAATGCACTACTTATGCAACTCTTCATACAACCACTATCAATTAAAACATCTGTGTACGCCTCGGACACGTTAAATTTAACTATGGGGCTCTTACTAACCACTTCCTGAATAATACCTTCATCATTTAGTTCATGTAATAATTCATTTCTTACATTTAGGTCATAGGGTTCCTGTATAATTGTATGGACAGGGCATGCTACAGACTGAGATTCTGACCTTACTTCGCAGCCTGGTTCGCGTTTAAAGAACCGCTACAGCTGGCCGTAGTACTAGTTACTACTGCACTGGTCTGGTTGTTCTGAGTTGTGTTGTCATTGTTTGGCTGTATATTACTACCACTAGGCTGTCCTCTTCCTTGACCCCTATTCTGGTTGTAATTATTGTCATTATAATTTCTCCCTTGATTTCCCCTGAAATCATTGTTTCTCCCTTGATTTCCCCTGTAATCATTGTTCCTCCCTTGATACTGATTACCATAGCCATTTCCTCTGTTCTGATTTAGCTGATTATTATTATTTCTATTTTGAGCATTGGCCCCTTCGCCACCGTTCCCTTGAACTTCCTGATGCCTGGCTTCATTAGGTCTATTATTATTATTACCCTGGTTCCTATTGAAATTGTCCTCATAACCCCCTCTCCCTAGTGCATCAAATGTGCTTAACAAATTTTCTACTTAGTCTTTACATTCTGGATACAAGCAGCCTCCTTGATCCTATAGGGAAAGTGCCTAAGTAGCAACCTTACCACATCACTTTCCTCCTTCAAGCCATCCAGATATTTACACACTAATACCTGCCCTAAAAAGTATTCGGTCATGGTGGAGCTTCCTTTAGGGTTATATTTACCACACACTACTCCCTCACGATGCTGCGACTGAATAACCTCATTCCAGAACTTTTCACAGAATTTCATTTTAAAATCATTCATATCAGTAAACTTGTCTCTGTAGACAGCAAACCAATTCCTCGTTTCCCCCACAAACACTTGTTCTAAAATTTCAACTACCTGGCACCACTCAATACTACCATTTTCCAACCTCTCCCCGAATTTATTTTCTATAGTGTTCATGAACTCCATTGGGCACCCCTGTCGATTGCTGAACTTACCCAGTTCTACCTCCCTGTGTGTGCTATTCACAAAAACTGGTCTATTCTGACTATTTTCTTGCCTGATCCTAGCTTTTAATTTTAATTCTAATTCTGCGATTTTCTCCTCAGCCTTCCTCTCAATACTGTTTACTGTTAATTTAATGTTTCCTTCTGATTCTTCTACTTTATCATATAGCTTTGCTTGTTTCTCCTCAATCTTGCTAATGCTCTCTTTATTACTCTCTCTTAAATCATTTACTTCTGCAACTATTTGTGAGTGGACTTTCTCAATTCTACCCCACAGCTGTTCCTTAACCTCTTTAGTAGCTACCTGAATTTTGTCAATTTCTCCCCCCAATTGCTTTTTGACCTGCTGTGTTTCCAGTTGCACTAGTTCTTTTAAATTTTCAGCCTGTGTACTGATTCTAATTTCCAACTCCTCCTGTACTTTTCCTAATTTTCTGTCTACATCTGCAATAATCTCTTTAGCCTTTTCTTCCATCACCCCCCTGATCTCACCTCTAATCAGTTCGAATTTGTCACTCATTTCCCTACTGTTTTGTTCTAATTTAGCATTTAAAGTTTCAGTACTCTCTCTATTTTCCTTACTGTTTTGTTCTAATTTAGCGTTATTCTGTTCTAACTTTGCATTTAAAGCTTCTGTACTTTCTTTATTTTCCCTACTGTTTTGTTCTAGTTTAGCGTTATTCTGTTCTAACTTTGCATTTAAAGCTTCTGTACTTTCTTTATTTTCCCTACTGTTTTGTTCTAATTTAGCGTTATTCTGTTCTAACTTTGCATTTAAGGCATCACTACTAACTTTGTTCTGATACATAAACTCGAGAAGTAAAGTTTTTAATTCTGGTTGGCCGCCTACACTCCCTGTTTCAGTATCGGGATTTACCTCCGCTACCCCGGTACTACCATCACTCGACATACTGCTCGTATCATCACTCTCCCGTTGATGACCACTACGTAACCTCATCTGTCTTTCTTTCTCATCCCCCATAATGATGTACACTGATACAGACAAATAACCCCCAAAATACAGGCACAGAAATATATACCCTTCTCCTTCCACAAATGTTATTAGGTTTACAGCCCCAAGTTGTCGGCGACAAGTGAAACGTCTTTTTAATGCCCCATGTTGGTAGCGACAAATGAAACGTTTTGCTAGCTCCTAACTGTTGGGTGAGAAATGTAACTGTTTACCTTTGCCTAAGCTATGTTGTTTTAATGGGCGCCAAGACCTCAATGCAATGTTGAAATCTAAATTTGTATTTAACAACGTCTAGCTCTGGCAGAACACATTCAAGACTCTATTCACTCAGATCGTGGTATGATTTGATCATTAACCCAACAAACAATTGTATCAGGAGAAGGAATTGGTCTATATCTAATGCTACCTACTGAAAGCAAAGATTGCATTGTAAAAGAAATGAATTTATTATATAAAACAAGTATAGCAAAATTAATAATAATGAAAATGAAAATCCACAGCCTGCTTCCAGTCTCCGACCGGGTCAGGAATGGAATGAATGGAGCCCCTATCTAGCGGCGAGGATATGAACTGTGCCGGCTGCCGAGGCCTGACGCACTCCTCTGGGGCAATGATTAAATGAATGACAGATGAAATGAAATGATAGTGGAGAGTGTTGCTGGAATGAAATTTTGACAGGGAAAACCGGAGTACCCGGAGAAAAACCTGTCTGCCTCCGTTTTGTCCAGCACAGATCTCACATGGAGTGACCGGGATTTGAACCACGGACCCAGCGGTGAGAGGCCGGCGTGCTGCCGCCTAAGCCACGGAGGCTTTTAAAATTAATAATAATAATAACTATAAAATTTAAATTGGAGCGTTGTGATTTGAATATTACCGATAGAAAATTACGTGAAAACGGAGTCTGATAAATTTATTTTACTCTTATTTCCAAGCTATGAAGTTACTGAAATATGAAATGTAAAACAAAGAAAATGAGAGATTGCGTATTTCTGCGTCATTGGCGCTTACCACTGGAAATTGCCAAAGCATTTCCCTCGTTCTTGATGATGTTGTGAGCTTCCCACAGTCTCCTGGACGTCGTCATCTCCGTCGGAATTTGATGATATTCTGGTAGATTAGATAATTCTATGGTCCGTACCTCGGACCCAAACACTCGTACAACCAAGTTTTACAAACGTTCGTCGCTAACTCCACTGAACATCGGAGCGACACGCACTTGCGACCGTACACCTCAAGTATTTCACAGATAGTCACTAACTCCACTGAACATCGGAGCGACACGCACGCGCATCCATACTCCTCAAGTATTTCACAGATAGTCCTAGTTTCACGGAACATCGGAGCGACTCCCGCGTATATCCACACTCGGCAAGAACTATACAGATTGTTTTCGTTTCACGGCGCGTCGAACGATATATGCACACGTTGGCTCCCCACTCTTCAGTCCCAACTAGCTTACGTCGTCTCCCCTGATTGGCTGACCCACCACGCGATCTTCTCCTCCTCCGGGTCATTACACTCGGCGGGAGGGTTCCGTTCCAACAATTCGTCTTTTCTAGACCTTGCGACCCAAGATTGCGTCATGCTTCTCGACAAGATTAAGCGTGTACTTGAAATCCCAGTGAGTCACGTCTCTCGATATACCCTAACTGACGAAAACTCCGTAAAATTCCGTAATCAGATAATTTTCTATGATATCGTCGTTCGTAATAATTTGCTGGATAGCGTTTTCTAAGACATAGAAAACCTATCTGAATGCTAATAATTTTTATAAAATGCTCCGAAAATACCTAAATAATAATTATAATAAATTAATAATAATAATAATAAATTAACATGAAAAATTCTCTTGGCTGAACAATTTGCCGCGTAAATAAATATAGAATGGCTTCCTACTGACTTATACCAGTTGCATAAAACCCCTCGAAAAACACGTTACATATTCGCCTCGGATCATCGGATGATTTACCGTGACGACGGTCCATTATCCGATTATCCCAGACACGTTAATAAACCCCATCCAAAATACATATTACATAAATGAAATCACCCTAAATTACAGATATATACACTCATATTTTTTCTTCACGCACTTTGCGTCAAAGTTTGTTGTCACAATGGATTGCACTTTGCAACCAGTCCAATGTTTTACATATGGAATAGTGTTCCACGGATATTTCCGCCTCTCAAATTTCTCTATGTTGGAGAAATAGACATAATTAATGTGTGAGCACTATGTATTTATGATGTCATATCACACGCATTGAAGGTGTTCTGATATATTTATATCACCCTAGAACTTCCTAATTTCACTGGAGGTCCCCTCCTTATGGTGACATTTAATTCCACTTATCACTGAGCACACGATCACACTATTGTGGCAGCGCCTCGTGACCATAATACTTGATCTCTCTTTGAAGTAGATTAAATTAATATTGACTTCTGAAAAAAAAAACAGTAAATTTGCATTACATATAACACCAAATATTTCTGTACCGTAAGCGCCCTGTCTTGTTAAGTTCCCGTTAACCATATTCTACTTAATACTAGCTCTCAACACAGACCATTTCTCCTCACACAAATAATACCATTGTACAGATTATCTTAAATTACACACTTACAAATCTTACATGGCGAGGCCGTAAACAGAAATCACGTGTGCTGATATGTATGAGTTTCATGAAGGACTGTCTCGCATTCTGATGGCCCATCTTTTATCTCGTGGACGCCTTAAGCTAACAAGCCCTATTCAAGCGCTCCCCCATCTCTTGGAGATAAATGGGAACCCATCAGCGCTGCCAAAATGGCCTTGGTGCATCGAGACAATTTAGTGCTCAACAGCATCCGACAATCCCGTCATATTTCCCTGTACCTTAAAAACTCTCATTTACTTACATACTACCCCCCTGTGTGACTTCTGATACGCCTGCCTTAAGACCAGATCTTCCACGCACCAGACACCACACTTACTCATTTGATAGGCTGGCTCGCCAGCTAAACACACTCACTTTATGACACATATTTTCGTAGACTATTTATATTATACGTTCCGTATAATCTGTTTCCCTCACTATTCTCCAGCACATATGCTGTTTTCCCAATACGTTTGGAAACTATAAATGTTTCTGCGTCACCTGCTTCCAACCTTGCAAGTGGCTCCCTTAAATGAACGTCATCACGTTGCTCTACCTAGCATATTACTCAGTGTCTGTAACGATGCCCTGTTGCTACTGTCCACACATGCTAACCCTACCTTCCTATGGTGTCACACCTCTACTCGACCCTCTATGACCTAAAAATGTCACTTCTGACTGACAGAATGACGACTTAGACAGCTTCAAAGTGAACCCTGCCTGATCTAACTTCTGAAAAACTATATTTAAATGACGTAGATGCTCCTCAAAACTGCGTGAACTAATTACCATATCATCAATGTAAATGGTTACAAACTCTCCTGTGTCATCCCCTAATGCGATGTTTAAAGCCCTAATTAAAGCTGCTGAACTACTCTTTAACCCATAAGGTGTTCTACAAAATTGATAAAGGTTATATTTATGACTAAAAGCTGTAAATGGTCTATCTTCGTACATAAGTGGCACTTGCCAAAAACTGGAACTCAAATCTACACAAGTGAAATACTTCTTCCCCTCAAATGTTTGCATTAATTCCTCTATTGACATAGATTTCAGCTGATCTGAACTAATTCTACTGTTAACCAAACGAGCGTCTAAACAAATACGAACAGTGCCGTCGGTCTTGGGTACCGTGATCAAAGAATTAACATATGGACTGTTAGAGTGCTCAATAATCCCATCTTCAAGCATCTGATTAATTTGTGCCTCAACTGCACTCTGATAAGCGAAAGGTACAGGATATCTATGTCCTGTGAATACTGACCTATCAATAACGTTCAATGAATGTGTATAGCAATTGGCCATACCAATGCGATCCTCAAACACTCTCCTATTACACCATAACACATCATAGAGCCGAACACACTGTTCATCCTCTATATTTCCCTGAAATGCAGCCTCACGTAACGAGTCCTCTAGACTTCCGTTCGTAATCACACTGCCCACAAAACATGGAGAACCCCGCTCTACGGCTGGCGATATCTCATTTAAAGTACAAATCACACCTACAATACTACTCCTCTGAATATGGTCATTGAACGCTACTTCTACTTCAGAATCTCCCCATTTAAATTTCAAACTCCCTACATCATAACATAAGTTACCAGACACTCTACTTAGCCACTCTGAACCCAAGATAACACTGAATACTAAATTTGGAATTACAAGGCAAATCTGCTTCTCTACATGATTATTAATTTTAATGTCTACTAAAACTTGCTTAGAAATTACTTTAGACCTCTTCCCAACAGCTGTGATAACAAAAGTGCTTTTAATTGGCATCTCCTCAAAATTGACTCCAGTTCCTTTCATTTTATCATAAAATGCACTACTTATGCAACTCTTCATACAACCACTATCAATTAAAACATCTGTGTACGCCTCGGACACGTTAAATTTAACTATGGGGCTCTTACTAACCACTTCCTGAATAATACCTTCATCATTTAGTTCATGTAATAATTCATTTCTTACATTTAGGTCATAGGGTTCCTGTATAATTGTATGGACAGGGCATGCTACAGACTGAGATTCTGACCTTACTTCGCAGCCTGGTTCGCGTTTAAAGAACCGCTACAGCTGGCCGTAGTACTAGTTACTACTGCACTGGTCTGGTTGTTCTGAGTTGTGTTGTCATTGTTTGGCTGTATATTACTACCACTAGGCTGTCCTCTTCCTTGACCCCTATTCTGGTTGTAATTATTGTCATTATAATTTCTCCCTTGATTTCCCCTGAAATCATTGTTTCTCCCTTGATTTCCCCTGTAATCATTGTTCCTCCCTTGATACTGATTACCATAGCCATTTCCTCTGTTCTGATTTAGCTGATTATTATTATTTCTATTTTGAGCATTGGCCCCTTCGCCACCGTTCCCTTGAACTTCCTGATGCCTGGCTTCATTAGGTCTATTATTATTATTACCCTGGTTCCTATTGAAATTGTCCTCATAACCCCCTCTCCCTAGTGCATCAAATGTGCTTAACAAATTTTCTACTTAGTCTTTACATTCTGGATACAAGCAGCCTCCTTGATCCTATAGGGAAAGTGCCTAAGTAGCAACCTTACCACATCACTTTCCTCCTTCAAGCCATCCAGATATTTACACACTAATACCTGCCCTAAAAAGTATTCGGTCATGGTGGAGCTTCCTTTAGGGTTATATTTACCACACACTACTCCCTCACGATGCTGCGACTGAATAACCTCATTCCAGAACTTTTCACAGAATTTCATTTTAAAATCATTCATATCAGTAAACTTGTCTCTGTAGACAGCAAACCAATTCCTCGTTTCCCCCACAAACACTTGTTCTAAAATTTCAACTACCTGGCACCACTCAATACTACCATTTACCAACCTCTCCCCGAATTTATTTTCTGTAGTGTTCATGAACTCCATTGGGCACCCCTGTCGATTGCTGAACTTACCCAGTTCTACCTCCCTGTGTGTGCTATTCACAAAAACTGGTCTATTCTGACTATTTTCTTGCCTGATCCTAGCTTTTAATTTTAATTCTAATTCTGCGATTTTCTCCTCAGCCTTCCTCTCAATACTGTTTACTGTTAATTTAATGTTTCCTTCTGATTCTTCTACTTTATCATATAGCTTTGCTTGTTTCTCCTCAATCTTGCTAATGCTCTCTTTATTACTCTCTCTTAAATCATTTACTTCTGCAACTATTTGTGAGTGGACTTTCTCAATTCTACCCCACAGCTGTTCCTTAACCTCTTTAGTAGCTACCTGAATTTTGTCAATTTCTCCCCCCAATTGCTTTTTGACCTGCTGTGTTTCCAGTTGCACTAGTTCTTTTAAATTTTCAGCCTGTGTACTGATTCTAATTTCCAACTCCTCCTGTACTTTTCCTAATTTTCTGTCTACATCTGCAATAATCTCTTTAGCCTTTTCTTCCATCACCCCCCTGATCTCACCTCTAATCAGTTCGAATTTGTCACTCATTTCCCTACTGTTTTGTTCTAATTTAGCATTTAAAGTTTCAGTACTCTCTCTATTTTCCTTACTGTTTTGTTCTAATTTAGCGTTATTCTGTTCTAACTTTGCATTTAAAGCTTCTGTACTTTCTTTATTTTCCCTACTGTTTTGTTCTAGTTTAGCGTTATTCTGTTCTAACTTTGCATTTAAAGCTTCTGTACTTTCTTTATTTTCCCTACTGTTTTGTTCTAATTTAGCGTTATTCTGTTCTAACTTTGCATTTAAGGCATCACTACTAACTTTGTTCTGATACATAAACTCGAGAAGTAAAGTTTTTAATTCTGGTTGGCCGCCTACACTCCCTGTTTCAGTATCGGGATTTACCTCCGCTACCCCGGTACTACCATCACTCGACATACTGCTCGTATCATCACTCTCCCGTTGATGACCACTACGTAACCTCATCTGTCTTTCTTTCTCATCCCCCATAATGATATACACTGATACAGACAAATAACCCCCAAAATACAGGCACAGAAATATATACCCTTCTCCTTCCACAAATGTTATTAGGTTTACAGCCCCAAGTTGTCGGCGACAAGTGAAACGTCTTTTTAATGCCCCATGTTGGTAGCGACAAATGAAACGTTTTGCTAGCTCCTAACTGTTGGGTGAGAAATGTAACTGTTTACCTTTGCCTAAGCTATGTTGTTTTAATGGGCGCCAAGACCTCAATGCAATGTTGAAATCTAAATTTGTATTTAACAACGTCTAGCTCTGGCAGAACACATTCAAGACTCTATTCACTCAGATCGTGGTATGATTTGATCATTAACCCAACAAACAATTGTATCAGGAGAAGGAATTGGTCTATATCTAATGCTACCTACTGAAAGCAAAGATTGCATTGTAAAAGAAATGAATTTATTATATAAAACAAGTATAGCAAAATTAATAATAATAATAACTATAAAATTTAAATTGGAGCGTTGTGATTTGAATATTACCGATAGAAAATTACGTGAAAACGGAGTCTGATAAATTTATTTTACTCTTATTTCCAAGCTATGAAGTTACTGAAATATGAAATGTAAAACAAAGAAAATGAGAGATTGCGTATTTCTGCGTCATTGGCGCTTACCACTGGAAATTGCCAAAGCATTTCCCTCGTTCTTGATGATGTTGTGAGCTTCCCACAGTCTCCTGGACGTCGTCATCTCCGTCGGAATTTGATGATATTCTGGTAGATTAGATAATTCTATGGTCCGTACCTCGGACCCAAACACTCGTACAACCAAGTTTTACAAAAGTTCGTCGCTAACTCCACTGAACATCGGAGCGACACGCACTTGCGACCGTACACCTCAAGTATTTCACAGATAGTCACTAACTCCACTGAACATCGGAGCGACACGCACGCGCATCCATACTCCTCAAGTATTTCACAGATAGTCCTAGTTTCACGGAACATCGGAGCGACTCCCGCGTATATCCACACTCGGCAAGAACTATACAGATTGTTTTCGTTTCACGGCGCGTCGAACGATATATGCACACGTTGGCTCCCCACTCTTCAGTCCCAACTAGCTTACGTCGTCTCCCCTGATTGGCTG
Source organism: Meconema thalassinum (assembly GCA_946902985.2). Taxonomy (NCBI): domain Eukaryota; kingdom Metazoa; phylum Arthropoda; class Insecta; order Orthoptera; family Tettigoniidae; genus Meconema; species Meconema thalassinum. The sequence goes on along the minus strand of OX336388.2, from coordinate 820,494,780 downwards.
ACCCACCACGTGATCTTCTCCTCCTCCGGGTCATTACACTCGGCGGGAGGGTTCCGTTCCAACAATTCGTCTTTTCTAGACCTTGCGACCCAAGATTGCGTCATGCTTCTCGACAAGATTAAGCGTGTACTTGAAATCCCAGTGAGTCACGTCTCTCGATATACCCTAACTGACGAAAACTCCGTAAAATTCCGTAATCAGATAATTTTCTATGATATCGTCGTTCGTAATAATTTGCTGGATAGCGTTTTCTAAGACATAGAAAACCTATCTGAATGCTAATAATTTTTATAAAATGCTCCGAAAATACCTAAATAATAATTATAATAAATTAATAATAATAATAATAAATTAACATGAAAAATTCTCTTGGCTGAACAATTTGCCGCGTAAATAAATATAGAATGGCTTCCTACTGACTTATACCAGTTGCATAAAACCCCTCGAAAAACACGTTACAGTTAATTCGCGAGAAACGTCCATTTAAATATTTATACTTCGCGTCGCCGCCATGTTGGATTTGTGCTAACCAGGTTACTGAAAGTCCTATAGGTGAACATATGTTCATAGTCTCTATGAACATAAAAGAATTCAGTTTGGTTGCTGTAAAAGATTCATAGATAATGAGAACCGTTTAAATATTTTGGAAGCTCGCCATTTAGGATTGTTATATGTATAGGCTATAGAGTTATGTACCATTCAAGGACAATTATTGCCTAGGTTCATTATTCAAACTTTCACTTCGATCGCATGATTACGACACAAGAGATAAAAACTTAATTTTAAAATTTCGCACAGCCGCCATCTTGAGGTTATGTGAACAATTGAATTAAATTAGATGGCAGTGCATTACAATGTGCAAAATCATTTACTGTACCACATTTCACTGCACTCAGAGAGTTAAATCACGAGAAAAGTCTATTAAAATATTTCAAATTCGCATGGTCGCCATGTTCGTTTTGTACTTTACAGGTTTATGAAATATACATAGGTATACTTGTATCAGTACCCTTTATCACCGTACAAAATTGCAGGGTGATATCTGTAATAGTTTCGGAGATATAGAATGACAGTTTAAATATTTCGCACAGCCGCCATTTTGAGGTTATGTAGACAATTGAACTAAATTAGACACCAGTGCATTACAATGTTTATAAACATTTGCTGTACCAAGTTTCATTACGTTTGGATAGTTAAATCGCGAGAAAAGTCTATTTAAAAGTCTCAAATTCGCTTGGACGCCATGTTGGTTTTGTAGTCATCATGTTTTTGAAAGTCTCATAGGGGAACTTCTAGTAGTGGCCTTTATCACCGTACACAATTTCAGGGCGATATCGGTAATAGTTTCGGAGATATTGAATGCTAGTAAATATTTCGCACAGCTGCCATGTTGGATTGGTGAGACGTAAAAAAATTTGAAGGGCACGGTCGAGGTCACCGGAATAGTGCTATAAACTTACCGAGTTTCATTGAAATTGCTCCAGCCGTTTAGATTTTATTAGGGGGGGGGGACACACACACACACCTCACACACACACACACACACACACACACGCACACGCATACGCGCACATACACACACACGGACAAAAGGTGATCTCATAAGCCTATTTTTTCAAAATTGAAAATAGGCTAATAAATGAATAAATAAGTCAATTTTTTTTTTTTTTTTTGTCGTGTAGCCTCCTGAGAGGCCGAGTGCAGGTCTTTCTAGTCGACGCCCGTGGGCGACCTGCGCGTCGGGATGAGAGATGGAATGGATGAAGATGAATGAAACTGGGCAAGGATGGGGAAGGAAGCGGCCGTGGCCTGTCAGAAGGTACTGTCCCAGCATTTGCCTGGTGTTGAAAATGGGAAACCACGGAAAACCATTTCAAGGACAGCCGACGGTGGGGCTCGAACCCACGCATCTACCGAGTCAGCAGAGAGCTTGGCCCCTTGACCTAACGCAGCGCTTTAGCGCGCGTAGCCACTACAGTCGGTAATAAGTCAATAAAAAGTATTAAAAAAACAATTAAATAAATAAATAAATAAATAAATAAATAAATAAGTAAATAAGTAAATAAATACAAACATAATGGAATACTGCGGGATGAAAATCGGATTCTCTTATTGTTAACAATTTACAAGGTGTAAAGCTAGAGGACGTACAAGAATATTGCTATGTGGGAAGCAATGATGGACGAAGCAAAGATAATATGAAAAGGAAATTAGCACCAGCAATGACATAATTATATAAAGTGGTGACTCTAAACGTTTGGATACCAAATTGCATGGGAACATATGAGGAGGTTTGCAGATCGACACAACATTGTTCCCACATGTGATTCCTTTTACACTAGGTCACTGCACCTCCCGCCTCCAAGAGCCTGGTCCATAGCATATATTACCACATAGCGGATTTTGGAGGCTCCACAATGGAAGCCTCAGCAAGTATGGAAGTCGGGGTTTCGATTCCTGGCACTGACAGTGGCTTTTCAACACTGCCTCCAGGAAAATGCTGTGCCCTTATAATTACAGCTACACACACTTCATGATGAAAATTAATAAATGTGAAACAAAAGTTTAGGAATGCAGCCGAAATAAATCAGAAACCTCTATGGACATCAAATTGGCAGGTGAAAAGCTAAAGGAAGTAGGAGACTTCTGTTACTTAGGAAGCAAAATAACCAGTGATGGACGAAGCAAAGAGGATATAAAAAGTAGGTTGGCTCAGGCAAGGAACGCATTTCTACAGAAAAGGAATCTGTTGACATCGAATATAGATTTAGAAAGCCTTTGTCTGGAGCGTGGCGCTCTATGGAAGTGGAATTTGGACTATTGGTGCAGCAGAAAGGAGGAGAATTGTAGCGTTTGAAATGTGGTGTTACAGGAGAATGCTGAAGATCACATGGGTAGATAGGGTAACAAACGAGGAGGTATTAAGACGAGTGGGAGAGGAGAGATGTTTCTGGCGACTGTTAATGAAGAGGAGAGATAGGTTGGTAGGGCACATACTAAGACACCCAGGAATAGCAGGCTTAGTTATGGAACTGTAGGGGTAGACCAAGGTTAGAATATGTTAAACAGATTGCCTCCTATGTAGGGTGTGGTAGCTATGTAGAGATGAAACGATTAGCACAGGACAGGGAGGCATGGAGGGCTGCATCAAACCAGTCAAAAGACTGAAGACTCAAAGAACAACAACACACACTAGTACAGTCACCACAGAAACATAGGTTATCAGACACACCGCAGGTTAGGTCGCTAGATAACCTCAAAGCAGCATTGGCAAGATGAGGAGTGAGGTAGTTTGCCATTACTTTCCTCACTGAGGCAGAACAATAGCACCGACCCCATGAGTAGAACATATCACAGTACATACAGGCACTCAGCATCATCACAGCTTTCTCCTCAGGGGCACACAGCTAGTGGGACGTGGGTTGGCGACCACGGGATCCCAGCTGAGTCCGTCATTGCTTCCACTTACTTGCGGCGGGCTCCTCTCCGTCTTCTCTCCTGTCATCCTCTCTAGGTCAACTCTTGTTCTTTACCGACCCCGACGATATTAGGGTATCCGAGTCCTAGGCAGTCTTTCTCTTTCCCGCCTTAATAGGCCCTTGCCTCGTCTTTTCAGATCCCTCCTTCTTCGAGGGGTCATACCTCTTTCGTTCTCTTCATATCTCCTGCCTTCTGCTCAAGGCCCTCAAGGAGGCAGGGTGTGTGTAGCCCCACCACTTCTAGTGCACCCTGGATATTGCTACACCCTCTGAGGCTCACGGCTGGTGAGTTCGGGAGTTGATGATTCCGTTTTTTACCCTTTCTCCACTGACTTTGGGGCAGGTTCTCCCCTCTTCCCCCTTTCCTATCTGCCTTTCCTAGCTCTCCTTCCTTTCAAGTCCCTCAATCCTCATTCTTCGAGGGCTGAGGGCATTTCCTTTCCTCCTGTCCTTTATTTGTCTTATTCTCGTTTTGTTTTCCATTTCTTCTTCTGGTATGTAAGTGTGTTGTTAGTATTAGATATAGTTTTCATTCTCATCTCATCTTTTACTACCGGTATTACCCAAACCATTAGGGGCCGATAACCTAAATGTTAGGCCCCTTAAAACAGTAATTATCAACATCAACCATATAATCACAGCCCTGAATGAGACTGAGACATCGGTGGGAAGTCACATTTTACTCTAGCCTGTGCCAAGAGATCAAGAGATGGAACAATAACATGGTGTCTAGGAGGGAAAGAAGGTCACTTGTAGCAGAACGCAGAACTCTTGGTCAGCTGAGCTGATGGCTCGAGGGAGGGGCTTGCAGGTGAATTGCATTCGTGCGTGCTTCGGCCTTTCACATACAGACAGACAAACCTGTTGTTACCGACATAAATCTCATTTCGAAATATCACGAGACTTGGAACATTTATATAATACGTAGGCAGCAAGATGGGAATGTGGTCACCTCTCACCACCTAACGATAATCCAGTCACTTCGACGACAGCAAAAAGTTGATGCGTCGACGCTGGGTTTAGCTGATTCCACACGTTCAATTGCAACTAACAGTATTTATGTTCGACGATGTCGAAATGCAAACATTATATGTCAGAAAACTGTATCATAATGAGGCTCATTATAACACTATTTTTCATTATGAAATAGTTTCTCCCACCAATCAGAGCTCAAGAGACGGTTGTGTGACCAATTAGGTAAGGATACCTTCGCGCATGCGCTCAAAATCCAACATGTCTATATAAATTACCGAAAGTGCACCGTCCATATGTTCGCGTAAATAAACTGGCAAATATGAGACAAGAAATAGCACTGTACCTTAATATCCCCAAATCCAATTTCTACACAGCACATTGCTTTCAAACGACTTCGGTGACAGTTTTATTGAATACTGGTGCACAATCTGCACATATGGCATTGAAGCACACTGAGCGCATGCGTCGGTCGGCCAGAGAGCTTGGAAAAGAGAGATATCCTACCCAGCGCTTGCACTCCGATCACAAAATTCGAGTGACTGAATCTCAACAGATATTTATGAATATTTATGTTAAAACATATAATAAAGTTATAATTATCGTCGAACATAAACAGTCGTATGCAACTCGCCTACAATGGTAATTAAGATACTCGTATGGAAATTATAAAACTCGCTTACACTCGTTTTATAAACATACTCGTGTCTTAATTATTGCCATTATAGGCTCGTTGCATAATGTGCTGTTATAAAACCCCATCAGGTACGGCACTACTCGGACCAGAGACAATAATTGTTGCGCTGGAAATGAGGTTCCAATATTTACACATGAACATTGGACGTCGACAGAGTTATGATGTTATTTCGCACGTGGAACATTTTGGCACGAGATAAATGAGAAAGCATTGCGCTATTCGTGCCTCATGCCTCACACAGTAGCCTACTTTATACTTCTTATGCTTACTGTTCTCTAAATATGGGAACATTTTCCCCGGTTACTCTGTATTCGTATCCGTTGAGCCTAAAGAGAGGCCTAAAATAACAGCATATAATGATGTTGATTTGATGAAAAAAAAACATAAGAAGTGTATCAATAATTCATGTTATTGGAACTTGGATAATTCGAACTTCAAGGGACATTAAAAAGTCGAATTAAACAAAATGTTTCAAAAAATACTCAAACTTTAAGATTTAACAAAAAACTATATTTTTAGATTCTATTAGTATATGCAACAGTGCTGGACACAGGAAGTAACATTTACTGCTTGTCAAAGAAGTCCGAGAAAATAGATTGCTTTCTTGATTTAATTTTCTCACGAGTAATATATGAATCTACGTCATTCAATGACTGACAAATAGAATCACATACGTTGTGTTGATTTTCAAAAAAAATATTCTGAACTGTTGGCCGTAATTGGATGCTTCTGTCGCTCTCGGAATCGCTCGTTCCTTATCCTCCAAAGAATCACCGTCCTCATCTTCAGATGCGTCACCTGTGGCTTTGTTGGCGTTACTGTTTACCTCGGTGATTATGTCCGCGTCACTAAGCTCGCCAGAAACTGCAACATCTTAATCAACATTAACAAATTCTTCATACGAGATAGGAACAGTCACAGTTTCATCCCAACCGTCAACTGGGAACTTGGCCGCTTTCCAACTCTGCCTCGACAATATTGTTTAGTTAGAAAATATACGAGTTATGAAATACAATACTGCGCTCTACCATTAACGTAAGGAGTTCGAATTAACCAAAAAAAAATATTCGAATTATTCACGATCATTTAACATTGTTTACATACAAAATGATAAGGACCAAACAAAATATTCGAATTAAAGACGATTTCAAATTATAGCAGTTCCAATTATCCAAGTTCCACAGTAGTTCGTCTCGATCGACTAAAAGCAATTCTTTTTCCAACTTTGTAAAAACCTGAGCTGGCAACAATTCTCATTGCTCATTCACGGTGTTGCAATAACTCAGTGTCTGCGGACATGCTATACCCTCCCCTCTCTGTCCCTTGTTGTGTTCCCGGCATGGCAGATCGTCATCCCCCAACCTATCTATACATTTAAAATCATTTGTTCGCACCGTTTACTCAACTTCTACCGGGTTAAATAGCCGTGGTCGTTACGGCGTGGCTGCAGGCAGTCGCTCTCATCTGGGAGGCAAGGAGGTTCCAATCCCCCCGCCAGCAACCTTGAAGATGGTCTTCTGTGGTTTCCCATCTTCCTTCCAGGCAAAAGCCGGGGTTGGTCCCTAACTATAGGCCACAGCCGCTACCTTACAATTCCTCGTCCTTACATTAACACTTTCCTCCCCTGACAATACTCCACGTGACGGTACTTGTAGCTCACCCCATGGGTGTCCGCATAGAAGCAGCTACAAACTCTGGCGAGCCTAACATGTACTCGGACAGTCCCGGCACTAAAAGCCATACGCTAAAGGAAAGAAGAAGAAGAGGAGAAGAAAACAAACAAACAAACAAACAAACAAAGAACTCAACTTCTACCTTTTGAAGTATTTTATTACTGATTCAAGCTTTACAACTGCAGTTTGAACACGTCGTCTACTTGAGGAAGCCATGTTGAACTTTGTGCAATCATAACAGTGTTGCCAACCTTTGAGCCTGTAATATCGAATTACTCGCGTGTTCTTTAGCCGCTCAAACAAGGTTTACACACAACATAGTGTAATATGATATTCAATTCGTACTGAATTACTTTCCCAATCGTTTCAAGCACCACTAAAACCTACTCACACAATTCATCACATGAAGAACAAACTGGTGAAAGCTCCCAATTTATGTGAAAATTGGTGGCTTCGGTTGCGTAGTTGGTAGCATGCCCGAAGTCGCGAGTTCAAATCCGGCCGAAGTCGTCGAATTTTTTAAGAGCTTTATAATCCTTCAGTAGGCTATGCCTTCCCTCGGAGGGGAAGTAAAGCCGGCGGTCCCTGTAATAGATTTATGGCTTGTAAAAGAACCTTCCACTAACTACACTTGTGTGAAGATAAATTTCTAGGTTAGATTTCGTTGAAACGCTCTATCAAAGTTCCAACGTTCACCACTAGGTGTCAGTGATATCTGGTAGCGAAAGTTGGGACTACTTGAAATTGAACGGAACTTGTAGCTCACCCCATGGGTGTCCGCTTGAAGCAGCTACAGCCTCTCGCGAGCCGAACATATCCTCGGACACTCCCGGCACTAAAAGCCATACGATAAATAAATTATAACTCGCACAAATAGAATGATACTTTCGAAGAAATTTGAATTTAGTAACATTTTAGGGATTTCTTGTCGACACTAAAATTGTATGTTGGTAACACTGATATTTTAAATGACACTCGGAGACGCTAGAAGGAAGAATATCGAAATGTTGAACGACTTTAAGTAAGTCAGTTATTGCTGTTTTAAGGGGTGGAACTAGGAGGTCATCGCCCCTCGACTTTGAGTAATTATAGGAACTTTACGACTTTGCCACGACCGACAGATGTTCTTAGAGAAACATGTGAACGAGATGACGAACACCTCTTGCCATGGCAACTACCGAATATCCTTGTTTGATTTTTGTCCCCAGTCCTAGAATATAGATGGTTGGTTGGTTCCTCAGTTTATGGCCTGCGACAACGCGGTCATGTAGCCCCGTGTACTTTGCGTGTGTGTAGATTCTGTCTGATAACAGGTGTTAACTGTGATGAATGTATTAGCATGACGAATAGAAGGACCTAGTGTGAGGACTCCGTCATTTTAGCACGGTAGTTTCTGGTCCCGCCGCTACAAGCACTGCAAGCGAGTATGTCCAACACGTGCTGTGTTTCCGTCGAGCCGGGTCATAGAAAGTGCGCGAGAAGTTACTGTGTGAGATATTTGTGTGAATTAAATTGAATTTTCTTTGCTTTCAGTTCTTAAATTCAGTTCATTGTGTCTTGTGTACATCAGCGTTTTGTGTTTTGTGTACTTCAAACATATTTCTTATGTGGCTTGGTTCATTTAATAGTTCAACATGCCTTATTGTTTTGTACCTGGCTGTAAGTCAGGGTATGGTCGAGTAGTTGACGATATACGATTTTTTTCACCACCGAAGGATACAAATCAATTTGAACAAGTAGTTCCGTGAAGAACTATACAGCCTATTTTCATATATATCCTACTTATGTTAATTGCCACTATCAACATACACAATTTCTGTTTGATTGCTGTAATAGATTCGTAGATATTGAGAACCGACTAAACATTTCGGATGGTCGCCATGTTGGATTTTATATATGTAGGTCCTAGAGTTATGTACTGTTACATGCAGATTATTGTGAACGTGTAGTATTCAAACTTCAATCGCATAATTAGGACACAAGAAAAAACAAGGAGATTTAAAATTTTTCACAGCTGCCATCTTGAGGTTATGGAAATAACTGAAATAAATTAGATGCCAGTGGATTAACATTCGTATAAGGATTTACTGTACCAAGTTTCACTGCACTCGGATGGTTAAATTGCGAGAAACGTCCATGTGAATATTTACAATTCGCGTCACCGCCATGTTGGATTTGTGATCACCAGGTTATTTAAAGTCCTATAGGTGAACTTAAGTTCATAGCCCTATGAACATTAAAAAATGCAGTTTGATTGCTAAATAGATTCGTAGATATTCAGTATCGTCTAAATATTTCGGATGGTCGCCATGTTGGATTGTTAAATGTATAGGCCATAGAGTCATGTAGCATTAAAGGAAAATTATTGCGTAGGTTCATTATTCAAACTTTCACTTCGATCGCATGACTACATCACAAGAAATAAAAACTTAATTTTAAAATTCGCACTGCCGCCATCTTGAGGTTATGTAAACAATTGAACTAAATTAGATACCAGTGGATTACAATGTGTATAAATATTTCCTGTACCAGGTTTCAGTGCGCTTGGAACATTAAATCGCGAGAAAGGTCTATTTAAAATTTTCAAATTCGCTTGGCCGCCATGTTCGTTTTGTAATTAACCGTTTTTTGAAAGTCTTATAGATGGACTTCCAGTAGTGCCCTTTATCTCCGTACAAAATTTTAGGCAGATACCGCTAATAGTTTCAGAGATATAGAATACCGGTGAAATATTTCGCACATCCGCCATCTTGTGATTATGTAAACAATTGAACGAAGTTAGATGTCGGTGCATTACAATGTATATAAACATATACTGTACCAAGTTTCATTGCGTTTGGTTGGTCAAATCACGAGAAACGTCTATTTAAAAGTCGCAAATTCGCTTGACCTCCATGTTGGTTTTGTAGTTACCAGGTTTTCAAAAGTCACATAAGTGAACTTATAGTAGTTCCCTCTATCACCATAGAAAATGTCAGGGTAATATCGGTAATAGTTTCGGAGATATTGAATGCTGGTGAAATATTTCGCACAGCCGCCATGTTGGATTGGTGAGACGTAACAAAATTTGAAGGGCACGGTCGAGGTCGCCGGGAATAGTGCTATGAACTTTCCGAGTTTCATTGAAATCGCTCCTGTCGTTTAGATTTTATTAGGGGGACACACACACACGAATCACACACACACACACACACACACACACACGCACACACACACGGACAAAAGGTGATCTCATAAGCCTATTTTTTCAAAATTGAAAATAGGCTAAAAATGGGCCAGAGCTATTCCACGAAAGGATACGAAGTTAACGCGTAGTAGTAGAATTTGTCAAATTCATTTCTCTGGTGATTTGATAGTAAAATCAGATAATTTTATAGTGAATGGTGAAGAAGTGAAAATCTCTCGTATGAGGTGGAAGTTACGTCCTGGAGCAGTGCCTCATATTTTCCCTAATTTACCGAAGTACCTGTCAAGTGAGAATAAGTCCCGTAAAGCTCCTAACAGGAAAAAGAATCTCGATACCACCAGGAAGAGAAGAAAGAAGATTGAAGATGGGAGTGAAGCAACGAATGAGGCATTAAAAGGTCAGTCTAATGTTGATATGAATTTAGGTCATTCTAGTGTACTTACCGATGCTGAAAAGACTATAATATTGCTCAAAAGGCGCCTAAAGAATGCTAACCGTAATTTAATTCGCGTTAGATCCTGCCTCAACTCAGCAAAATCGAGAATTAATTTGCTGGAGAAGCAGGTTCGACATTCACAGGCATTTAATTACAAAGATAACAAACACCTTAGCAAGAAGGAAAAGATGATAATAGACACTATGCTCAAGAAATGCCAGGTAAAATCTCCCAATGGTATGAGGTACAGCAATGAATTCATTTTAGAGAGTTTATTGTTGAGAATAAAATCACCGAAAGGATTTCGTCATTGTCGGCGACATAATCTCTTGCCTCTGCCCTCAGAAAGTCACTTGAGAAAACTTTGTAAAGGACTTAAGTGCCCTTATGGAGTTAATACGCATAGTATAAATGCTATTTCAGACTATTTTAAGGAAGAAAAGAATGATAATTCACGTTACGGTGTTGTAATTTTCGATAAAGTGAAGCTAAGAGAAGAAATCCAGTTTAATAGTTTTTCTCATAAAGTAGATGGATTAGTTGATTTAGGTGAACACACACCTGACCTCCAGAAGAACGTACTTGCAAATCACGCTCTAGTGTTTATGTTCGTACCATTCATGCATAATTGGGTGCAGCCAGTTGCTGTTTATGCAAGCAGAAATGCTACTCCAGGGGACATTCTCGCAAAAATTTTAATACAGGTGATTTTGCAGTTAGAAGAGGCTGGGGCGAGGGTGGTTGGCTTTACTTGTGATGGTAGTCAGACAAATAAAAAGGCCTGGAGATCGTTAGGAGTTAGTGGCAAGACAAGCTCTCTACAACCTCACATCCTTAATCCTGCAGATGTTACGAGAAAGATCTGGGCTTTCTCCGACTTCGTTCATGTATTGAAATGCATAAGAAACCACTTTCATGATAAAGTAGAACTTCTCTATAATGACAAAATTATTAATTTCAATTTTTATAGGGAACTGTTCAAAGAAGATCTCTCAGGGTATGCTGGGCTTAGAGCATGCCCCAAGCTGACAGTTGCTCATTTAGACCCATCATCTTTCCAGAGAATGAACGCTAGGCTTGCATTCCAACTTTTCAGTGACAGTGTTGCCAAAGGTATTAAATTTTATCGAGAAATGGGACTGGCAGGATTACAAGGTAGTGAGGACACTGAGACATTTACCAGTGATATAAATGTTGTTGCTGATGCACTCAATGCATTCATTCCGTCTCAGGCTCTTCGTAAAGGTTCACCTTCTCATACAGCTATTGTTAATTTTCTTCAGACCGTGAGATCTACCAATAATACCTTTGCCTCCAATAGAACCTTGGAATCACTAGTAGTAACCCTACAGAGTACTTTGGAGATGTGTGAATGGCTTTGGGAGAAAGGTTATAAGTATGTGTTGACAGGAAAGCTCACCCAAGATCCCTTGGAACGGCACTTCGGAATTATGCGGTCTTTCAGTTCAGATGATCATCCATCGACAATAGATTTCCTTCATTTGCATCTACTTCAATGTATATACGTCCCTATAAAACAGGCTTTAAATGTTGGTGGAAATTGTGAACCTAAACGGGAGCAGATCTTGACCTCGTATGTTAATCAGATGCGTATATTAGCCCGGAATGTGGAAGTGCATAACAAGACAGTGAAGGAATCAGTGGAAACTTCCATTAAGGAAAAAAATGTGGTTCGAGATGCAGTAAATATCGAAGACTGGGAAAGCTCTGTACCTGAATTTGACAGCGCAGTTCGAAACTCTTCGATTGATAAGTGTTTAGTGTACCATTTGGCTGGCTATGTTGTTAAGCACTCTTCTAAATTTATTAAGTGTTCGCCTTGTGCTCATTCTCTACGTGACAATAATCTAAATAAATTTTCAGTTCTTACCGAAATAAAGGACTACGGCTCAATGAACAATGAAGTGTTTCTAACACGTCCTTCGAGAAGTGTATGTGACATCCTTTTCCAGGCCGAGAAAGTAATTACCGGAAAATTAAACTCAAAATCGATGTGGAGCGAAATATTTTTTGATTGCATCGATTCCATAGAAACAATTTCAGTTGATCCTTCAGGAGCTGGCTGTTGTCTTCAGCATGTCATGAATGTTATCCCCAGACTTGTTTATCATTATATAAAGTGCCGATTTTTCTTCAGAACGAAGGAAATCCGCCGAGATTTGCAATGTCGAACATCCGCCAAGTCTTCACGCAAGCTTTCGAAAGTCCAGTAGCCGACAAAATGAATTGGTAAGTAGGGTGTTACTTTAAATAGTTTATGAGTGCTTGTTTTAATATTCTGGGGATTATGTTTTTTTTTTTAATCTGTGTCTGTATACTCCAGGAATCTGTGCTTATCGTAACATGTAATGAATACCGTAGTTCTTATTTCCGTGAATTATATTTTCCATTGTGCCTTGCCGTGCTATTTTAATTGTAATCGCTAATTACTTTTTAAAAGAGTATTAGTTACAAAGTCATTCGTTTCCCTTAGCAGCATCCCTAAGACCAGCTGAGCTAACACCGGCAGCGTGGAACTTGCCCCCTCCAACGCTGCCTGGCGGGGCGCGCTTGAACTTGATGAGTCTGCTCACTTTCTCTTTCATTCGTCATGGTATTAGTGTGTGTTATGTGTTTTCAATTCAAGTAATGACTGCAGACATTGGATTTTTCCAAACGCCAAACGCCACCGTCAACAACTACTAGTTCAAAACTCCGTTACCAGATGCCATTGCAGTCGGCTCCTCGATCATGGCCTTCTAAATAGTCACTATATTACACACTCGCTAAATGTGGACCTCGATCATGGCCTTCTAAATAGTCACTGTATTACACACTCGCTACATGTGGACCTCGATCATGGCCTTATAAATAGTCACTATATTACACATTCGCTACATGTGGACGTGGATCATGGCCTTCTAAATAGTCACTATATTACACTCGCTACATGTGGACCTGGATCTTGGCCTTCTAAATAGTCACTATATTACACATTCGCTACATGTGGACCTCGATCATGGCCTTCTAAATAGTCACTATATTACACAGTCACTACAAGTGAACCTCGATCACAGCCTTCTAAATAGTCACCATATTACACTGTCGCTACATGTGGACCTCGATCATGGCCTTCTAAATAGTCACTATATTACACATTCGCTACATGTGGACCTCGATCATGGCCTTCTAAATAGTCACTATATTACACACTCGCTACATGTGGACCTCGATCATAGCCTTCTGAAAAGTCACTATATTACACAGTCGCTACAAGTGGACGTGGATCACAGCCTTCTAAATGGTGACAATTGCAGGGCTAAGGAGCGGAAGTAACGCTGAATGAACTGCTTCGCGCTGTGTTACATTGTGACGTAGGTGTCTGACGGGCGGTATCAAAGGGCGCTGCTATCACACACTACACACCCCTATCACTTAATGAGATCTGCTTCGCGTTATTAATACACTACACTACACGAGTAAGTGAATTAGTTTTAATTCAATTCCAAATAGCTTATATCAAGGTAACGCGGTTAGCGCCACGAGTGGCCGCAGGCTCCAAGCTCGCTATCCAGATTACATTCCACTCTGTCGGCACGTTCCACTTCCCACTACCACATACTTGTGCCTGGCGACCTCCCTTGGTCAGCTCTAGTTCTCCTCTTATCCTGGCGGTATTTCCTCTGGGCCTTGTCTGATGCTCTCATTCTGTCTACTATACGTGCCACTGTCGAACATCCGGTGTCATTGGGGGCAGGATATGAGCAGGGCTCGGGGATTGGCGAACCTAACAGATTACTGAACTGGGTAAGTTTTTTTTTGTCCTTCTTTCAGTGACATTTCATGACTCCACTTCCTTACCTTCATTCCCCTGTCATTTCTTTTTCTCTGTGTCCTTTCTAGTCAGCAAATTAGAGATGTGAGCGATCTTCTAGTTTATGAATGAGAGGGCAAGTGCATCATTAACACGTCTTGGATCTCATTGGAGAATGTGCAGCTGTCTGAGGCATCTGCTGGCGGTAAGGAAACCAGAGGAAGTAACGCTGCCACCAATAATTTTCACCTCCGACATTCAAATATTGTGGGGGAAAATCACGGTTGGGGACTATCGAGTTACTTGCAACTCCGTTTCTAGTAACAATTACTGTGTGGTAACGATGGAGTGACGCGTTACTAATTACTTTCAGTAGCAAACTAATGATAATGCACGTTACTTGGAGCAACTGGTGTGACTCAGTTTTTATATATTGAAATAACAATTTTTATTGAAATTATGTAAACATCTTTTCCCGAACGCAACATTAAAATAACAACTTAAATAACAAGTGTGGATTTTACTATGGACAGTGTTGTACAAGTGTGGCATTTACCTTGGACAGTATTGTACAAGTGTGGCATTTACCTTGGACAGTTTTGTACAAGTGCGGCATTTACCTTGGACAGTGTTATACAAGTGTGGCTTTTTCTTGGACAGTGTTGTACATGTGTAGCTCTTACTACGGACAGTGTTACACAAGTGTGGCTTTTACTTTGGACAGTGTTATACAAGTGTGGCTTTTACCTAGGACAGTGTTGTACAAGTGTGGAATTTACCTTGGACACTGTTGTACAAGTGTGGCTTTTACTTTGGACAGCGTTGTACAAGTGAGGCTTTTTCTTGGACAGTGTTGTACAAGTGTGGCTTTTACTAAGGACAGTGTGCACAAGTGTGCCTCTTACTTTGGACATTGTTGTACAAGTGTGGCTTTTATTTTGGACAGTGTTGTACAAGTGCGGCATTTACATTGGACAGTTTTGTAAACGTGCAACTTATACTTCGGACAGTGTTGCTCAAGTGTGGCTTTTACTTTGGACAGTGATGCACAAGTGAGAATTTTACTTTGAACAGTGTTGTACACGTGTGGCTTTTACTTTGGACAGAGTTGCACAAGTGTGGCTTTTACTTTGGAGAGTGCTGCACGAGTGTGGCTTTTACTTTAGACAGTGTTGTACAAGTGAGGCATTTACCTTGCACAGTGTTGCACTAGTATGGCTTTTAGTTTGAACAGTGTTGCACAACTGCGGCTTTTACTTTGGACAGTTTTGTACAAGTGTGGCTTTTACTTTGGACAGTGTCGTACAAGTGTGGTTTTACCTTGGACAGTGTTGTACAAGTGTGGTTTTTACCTTGGACAGTGTCGTACAAGTGTGGCCTTTACTTTGGACAGTGTTGTACAAGTGTGGTTTTACCTTGGACAGTGTTGTACAAGTGTGGCTTTTACTTTGGGCAGTGTTGTACAAGTGTGGCTTTTTCTTTGGACAGTGTCGTATTAGTGTGGCTCTTACTTTGGACACTGTCGTACAAGTGTGGCTTCTACCTTGGACAGTGTTGTACAAGTGTGACTTTTACTTTGGACAGTGTTATACAAGTGTGGCTTTTTCTTTGGACAGTGTCGTACAAGTGTGGCTTTTACATAGGTCAGTGTTGTACAAGTGTGGCTTTTACCTTGGACAGTGTCGAACAAGTGTAGCTTTTACGTTGGACAGTGTCGTACAAGTGAGGCTTTTTACTTTGGGCAGGGCGACACAAGTGTGGCTTTTACTTTGGACAGTATTGTACAAGTGTGGCTTTTACTTTGGATTGTGTTGTACAAGTGTGGCTTTAACTTTGGACAGTTTTGTACAAGTGTGGCTTTTACTTTGGACAGTGTCGTACAAGTGTGGCTTTTACTTTGGATAGTGTCGTACAAGTGTGGCTGTTACCTTAGACTGTGTTGTACTAGTGAGGATTTTACATTGGACAGTGTCGTACAAGTGTGGCTCTTACTTTGGACAGTGTCGTACAAATGTGGCTTCAACCTTTGACAGTGTTGTACAAGTGTGGCTTATACTTTGGACAATGCTGTACATGTGTGACTTATACATTGGACAGTGCTATACAAGTGTGATTTCTACTTTGGACAGTGTTGTACAAGTGTAGCTTTTACCTTGGACAGTGTTGTGCAAGTGTGGCTTTTACCTTGGACAGTGTCGTACATGTGTGGCGTTTACCTTGGACAGTTTTGTACAAGTGTGGCTTGTACGTTAAACAGTGTTGTACAAGTGTGGCTTTTACTTTGGACAGTGTTGTACAAGTGTGGCTTTAACTTTGGACAGTTAGAACAAGTGTGGCCTTTACTTTGGACAGGGTTGCACAAGTGTGGCTTTTACGTTGGACAGTGTTGTACAAGTGTGGCTTTTACTTTGAACAGTGTTGCACAAGTGTGGCTTTTACTTTGGAAAGTTTTGTACAAGTGTGGCTTTTATCTCGGACATTCTCGTACAAGTGTGGCTTTTACTTTGGACAGTGTTGCACAAGTGTGGCTTTTACTTTGGACAGTGTTGCACAAGTAATTCTTCTACTTTGGACAGTGTTGTGCAAGTGTGACTTTTACTTTGGACAGTGTTGTACAAGCGTGGCTTTACTTTGGACAGTGTTGTACAAGTGTGCCTTTTACTTTGTACAGTGTTGTACAAGTGTGGCTTTTACCTTGGACAGTGTCGTACAAGTGTGGCTTTTACTTTGGACAGTGTTGCACAAGTGTGGCGTTTACTTTGGACAGTGTCGTACAAGTGTGGCTTTTACGTTGGACAGTTTTGTGCAAGTGTGGCTTTTACCTTGGACAGTGCCGTACAAGTGTGGCTTTTACTTTAACCAGTCTCGTACAAGTGTGGCTTTTACTTGCGGCAGTGTTATACAAGTTTGACTTATACTTTGGACAGTGTTGTACAAGTGTGACTTATACTTTGGACAGTGATGTTCATGTGTGGCTTTTACTATGGTCAGTTTTGTACAAGTGTGGCTTTTACTTGGAGAGTGCTGTACTAGTGTGACATACTTTGGACTGTGTTGTACAAGTGTGGCTTTTACTTTGGACAGTGTTGTACAAGTGTGGCTTTTACCTTGGACAGTGTCGTACAAGTGTGGCTTTTACTTTGGACAGTGTTGCACAAGTGCGGCTTTTACTTTGGGCAGTGTTATACAAGTGTGGCTTATACTTTGGACAGTTTTGTACAAGTGTGGTTTTACTTTGGACAGTGTTGTACAAGTGTGGCGTTTAATTTGGACAGTGTTGACAAGTGTGGCTTTTACACTGGACAGTGTTGCTCAAGTGTGGCTTTTACGTTGGACAGTGTATTACAAGTGTGGCTGTTACTTTGGACAGTGTTGCACAAGTGTGGCTTTTACTTTGGACGGTGTTGTACAAGTGTGGCTTTTACCTCGGACAGTCTCGTACAAGAGTGGCTTTTACTTTGGACTGTGTTGCACATGTATGGCTGTTACTTTGGACAGTTTTGCACAAGTGTGTGTTTTAGTTTAGACAGTGTTGTACAAGTGTGTCCTTTACTTTGGACAGTGTTGCACAAGTGTGGCGCTTACTATGGCCAGTGTCATACAAGTTGGCTTTTACTTTGGACAGTGTTGTACAAGTGTGGCTTTTACCTTGAACAGTGCCGTACAACTGTGGCTTTTACTTTGGACAGTGTCGTACATGTGTGGCTTTCACTTTGGGCAGTGTTATACATGTGTGGCTTTTACATTGTACAGTATTGTACAAGTGTGGTTTTCTCTTTGGACAGTATTGTACATGTGTGGCTTTTACTTTGGATAGTGTTGTACAAATGTGACATTTACTTTGTACAGTTTTGTACAAGTGTGACTTATACTTTGGACAGTGTTGTACAAGTGTGGTTTTTACGTTGGACAGTGTTGTACAAGTGTGACTCTTACTTTGGACAGAGTTGTACAAGTGTGGCTTTTACTTTGGACAGTGTTGTACAAGTGTGGCTTATACTTTGGACAGTATTGTACAAGTTTGGCTTATACTTTGGACAGTGTTGTACAAGTGTGGCTTTTAACTTGGACAGTGTTGTGCAAGTGTGGCTTTTACCTTGGACAGTGTCGTACAAGTGTGGCTTTTACTTTGGACAGTGTTGTACAAGTGTGGATTATACTTTGGACAGTTATGTACAAGTGTGACTTATACCTTGGACAGTGCTGTACAAGTGTGACTTATACTTAGGACAGTGTTGTACAAGTGTGGCTTTTACCTCGGACATTCTCGTGCAAGTGTAGCTTTTATTTGGACAGTGTTGCACAAGTGTGGCTTTTACCTTGGACAGTCTTGTACAAGTGTGGCTTTTACTTTGAACAGTGTTGCACAAGTGTGGCTTTTACTTTGGACAGTGTTGTACAAGTGTGGCTTTTACCTCGAACATTCTCGTACAAGTGTGGCTTTTACTTTGGACAGTGTGCACAAGTGTGGCTTTTACTTTGGACCGTGTTGCACAAGTAAGTCCTCTACTTTGGACAGTGTTGTGCAAGTGTGACTTCTACTTTGGACAGTGTTGCACAAGTAAGTCTTCTACTTTGGACAGTGTTGTACAAGTGTGCCTTTTACTTTGGACAGTGTTGTACAAGTGTGGCTTTTATTTTGGACAGTGTTGCACAAGTGTGGCGTTTACTTTGGGCAGTGTCGTACAAGTGTGGCTTTTACGTTGGACAGTTTTGTTCAAGTGTGGCTTTTACCTTGGACAGTGCCGTACAAGTGTGGCTTTTACTTTGGTCAGTGTCGTACAAGTGTGGCTTTTACTTGCGGCAGTGTTATACAAGTTTGACTTATACTTTGGACAGTGTTGTACAAGTGTGACTTATACTTTGGACAGTGTTGTACAAGTGTGGCTTTTACCTTGGACAGTGTCGTACAAGTGTGGCTTATACCTCGGAGACTGTTGTAAAGGTGTGGCTTTCACTTTGGACAGTGTTGCACAAGTGTGGCTTTTACTTTGGACAGTAGTGCACATGTGTGTTTATTATTTTGGACAGTGTTGTACAAGTGTTGCTTTTACTTTGGACAGTATTGTGCAGTGTGGCTTTTACCTTGGACAGTGTTTTACAAGTATGGCTTTTATTTTGGACAGTGTTGCACAAGTGTGGCTTTTACTTTGGGCAGTGTTATACAAGTGTGGCTTTTACATTGGACAGTTTTGTACAAGTGTGGCTTTTACTTTGGACAGTGTCGTACAAGTGTGGCTTTTACTTTGGACCGTGTTGTGCAGTGTGGCTTTTACCTTGCACAGTGTTGTACAAGTATGGCTTTTACTTTGGACCGTGTTGCACAAGTGTGGCTTTTACTTTGGGCAGTGTTATACAAGAGTGGCTCTTACTTTGGACAGTTTTGAACAAGTGTGGCTTTTACTTTGGACAGAGTTGTACAAGTGTGGCGTTTAATTTGGACAGTGTTGACAAGTGTGGCTTTTACTTTGGACAGTGTTGCTCAAGTGTGGCTTTTACGTTGGACAGTGTAGTACATGTGTGGCCGTTACATTGGACGGTGTTGTACAAGTGTGGCTTTTACCTCGGACAGTCTCGTACAAGAGTGGCTTTACTTTTGACAGTGTTGCACATGTGTGGCTTTTACTTTGGACAGTTTTGCACAAGTGTGTGTTTTAGTTTAGACAGTGTTGTACAAGTGTGTCTTTTACTTTGGACAGTGTTGCACAAGTGTGGCGTTTACTATGGACAGTGTCATACAAGTTGGCTTTTACTTTGGACAGTATTGTACAAGTGTGGCTTTTACCTTGAACAGTGCCGTACGTCTGAGGCTTTTACTTTGGACAGTGTCGTACATGTGTGGCTTTTACTTTGGGCAGTGTTATACAAGTGTGGCTTTTACATTGGACAGTATTGTACAAGTGTGATTTTCACTTTGGACGGTATTGTACATGTGTGGATTGTACTTTGGATAGTGTTGTACAAATGTGACATTTACTTTGGACAGTTTTGTACAAGTGTGATTTATACTTTGGACAGTGATGTACAAGTGTGGATTTTACTTTGGACAGTGTTGTACAAGTGTGGCTCCTACTTTGGACAGTGTTGTACAAGTGTGCCTTTTACTTTGGACAGTTTGTACAAGTGTGACTTATACTTTGGACAGTGTTGTACAAGTTTGGCTTATACTTTGGACAGTATTGTACAAGTGTGGCTTTTACCTTGGACAGTGTTGTACAAGTGTGGCTTTTACCTTGGACAGTGTCGTACAAGTGTGGCTTTTACTTTGGACAGTGTTGTACAAGTGTGGATTATACCTTGGACAGTGCTGTACAAGTGTGACTTATACTTTGGAGAGTTTTGTACAAGTGTGGCTTTTACCTCGGACATTCTCGTACAAGTGTAGCTTTTACTTTGGACAGTGTTGCACAAGTGTGGCTTTTACTTTGGACAGTGTTGTTCAAGTGAGGCTTTTACTTTGGACAGTATTGCACAAGTGTGGCTTTTACTTTGGACAGCGTTGCACAAGTGTGGTTTTTACTTTGGATAGTGTTGTACAAGTGTGGCTTTTACTTTGGACAGTGTCGAACAAGTGTGGCTTTTACTTTGGACAGTGTTGCCCAAGTGTGGCTTTTACGTTGGACAGTGTTGTACAAGTGCGGCTTTTACTTTGGACAGTGTTGCACAAGTGTGGCTTTCACTTTGGACAGTGTTGTACAAGTGTGGCTTTTACCTAGAACAGTCTCGTACGAGTGTGGTTTTACTTTGGACAGTGTTGCACAAGTGTGGCTTTTACTTTGGACATTGTTGCACTAGTGTGCCATTTACTTTGGACAGTGTTGTACAAGTGTGTCTTTTACCTTGGACAGTGTTGCACAAGGGTGGCGTTTCCTTTGGACAGTGTCATACAAGTGTGGCTTTTACTTTGGTCAGTGTTGTACACGTGTGGCTTTTACCTTTGGACAGCGCCCTACAACTGTGGCTTTACTTTGGACAGTGTCGTACAAGTGTGGCTTTTACTATGGGTAGTTTATACAAGTGTGGCTTTCTCATTTGACAGTGTTGTACAAGTGTGACTTATGCTTTGGACAGTGTTGTAAAGTGTGGCTTTTACTATGGGTAGTGTTATACAAGTGTGGCTTTCTCATTTGACAGTGTTGTACAAGTGTGACTTATGCTTTGGACAGTGTTGTAAAGTGTGGCTTTTACTTTGGACAGTGTTGTACAACTCTGAATTTTACTTTGGACAGTGTTGTACTGTGCCCGTTTGGACCGGAGTCCGCACGACCACATATGCATTTTACCAATAATCAGTCAGCACGAGAGTCAATATATCCCGGAGCGCCAGATGGGTTAAAGCTAATCGCAAAAACGACATCAAATGAAAAAAATGCTTTACTGATTTTTGGCTCAATGCAACAATAAGGATAGAAGGAGATTCAACTGGGCATAACACATCATGTAAAATTATCTCATTTTATTTTGAATTTAAAATTGACTGCAAGAATGCTCAAAGCAGCATCATTCACGTGTGGCGACCCACACTCCTATTTACACAATGTACAGAATTTTTCCAAACACATTTGACAGTTATTTTTGGAAACACAAGTCTGATTATTAGTCCTGTAGACTGTGTTCCAAACTTATATACATTTATTTGTGATTAAATCCAGTTCAAATTTAATTGTCTCTACTGGAAATATCGTAGTTCACTGTTTGAATTTCTACATAATGTTAACACTCGTAGAATAAATGTTCATAGAATTTTTAACTTTCACTTATTTTTCCAGTTTCAAAAAAATATTGTCATAAAATATTATTATTTCTGAATCAACACAAATTATTTACACATATTAATAACATATGAAAAGTATTTGACCTTGAGCATAGCATTGAAGAACTGTGCGAAGCACAACAAAAATTAATCGTTCTTCCGACATAAAACATTTCGAGAAGTGACTCGATTATGAACGTCAAGTTCCTAACAAAATATATGATTTCTGAATCATCAACTTGATCAATAAATTGTTGAACCATTCAACTATTCAATTTTCCACTTGGGAATCATTATTATGAAAAATATTTATATTCATGGCCATTTTAGTAACTTTCACAACTTGCAATTCTTCGACAGAATGCGGAAATAAGAATTGTAGCTTCATAACAAATTCATTTAGTTCATGGCACTAGGATTGAAAACATCCTTCAAATTATTCGTGGTTATAGAATTATTTTTAATTGGCAGTGGCCCATTCTATTATTTTCATAAGAATACAATATTCCAACAACAACGGCAAAGGTCTTCCTCTGAAGAAGAATAAAATACTATCATGACAAATCCGGGTTCTAGCAAAATCAAAGTCTAAATGGAATCCGTAAACAAGGTTGAAATAAGAACTGATGGTTTCTAAGAAATAACCTTCGGGTCATTCATACGACGAAATGTGTAGTTCCAATACTCCTACTATAAACCTGAGCCATCGAACCTGCTATTTGATTGATGCTCGAAAAAATCTCCTCATTCCTGCGACTTAAACATGCGCACCTGGGAATGGCATTTCAACTACTCCACACACATAAATTTTCTTCCCAAAATTTATACAATAAATCAAGCCTCTGCTTGTTATCAACACTGGAAGATTAATAAACTTACAAGTTTATTTTATTTTATTTTACCATTCAGTTCAACCCGTGAATTTACCATACTTATGAAAATCTTTATTTCACTTTCGAATGTATTTACGTCATGATTTTATATAAATACAAAAATATCCTATTTGATACAATTATCATTTGCTTCCCGTTTCATGCCTCTCCGTGTTATCTGAAAAATATACTTTGCTCATTGCAAATATCAACTGTTCAACCAGAACTGAAATGTTGGTTGAATGCGGGCTTGCGCTAACCACTCTCCTTCGGAAAATCTCCTGTTCCAAACTAGAAATGATTAAACTACTTCATAGGCTCTCTCTCAATACATATGATTATTAGAAAATATAATATCCAAGAATTATTTAGAAAAAATATAAAAATTATTATTATTATTATCAGTGGATTATTATTATTATTATTATTAGTTATATTATTTTAAATATATTTAATTATCATCTCATTATGTGAGAATCCACATGTTCGAACCTTCGAATATGGAAAAAATATCCATTTCTCAACAAAAATAATTATTAACTTTTACAGTTACATCGGCTGATTACCGTGATTTCCCAAAAATATGAAATATTCAAATAAATGCTCGATATGCTCGGTCATCGATCCTAAACTGTTCTGAGTGCTGAAAATACTCAGAATAACTCTAATATGTCTTGCGTAAATCATTGCAAGATTTAAATACGAAGAAAAATAAATGTGTTGGTCATCTGCCGAAAAATAGTTTGTTCCAATTAGCTAGGCATAATATTAAGTCAAAATGTGGCTTACATTTCTTGATGGTCTTGAAGCGTAGCGAACCTGGTCTGTACCAGATTTATCCATAGACATGCCCTATCGGACAAGCACGTATAATCCTTGTATCGGCCGCCATTATATACCCACAATCCGTCTAACAAGACATAGTGGTAATATCTCTTGACGTTTGAAGTAACTGTTGATCCATTTTAATATTGGCTTCTGTTAACTCCATAACAGTTTGCTTAAATGGGGTCAGATCTAAGTGATCTATTCTCAGATATGTCAGTTGTAACATAACTCACGGTAATCTTTTCAGTACAAGAAAACACTGACAGTCTAACCAATCAACGGCTGTTCTGAAGATCGTTCCCTGGGCATGGCTTCACACCATCTACCATGCGCGAAGCAACATGTAGTTTCCCTGCGTTGGCTAATGAACACCACCGTGATAGACTGGTCTTCAATGTACTGATAGATCGAAGTGGTTATTAAGTTACAAATATGAAAACTGACTGAATTGGACTTAAATATCCAAGTATTAGATTATTACTGGACTGTGACAAAGTACTAATTCTAGACAAAGTCTAGCATATGTCCATGTGAAAATAAAAATATTTCACCAGTGTCTGTAGAAACTATCACCTTAGTGATCCTCCCTGCCGGAAACTTACTAAGTTCCACTCGTAGCGCAGCACTTTTGTGGCTATCACAACTTTGAAAATAACTTCTGCGTAGATCCGGCAACCATGTGCCTTGACTCAGC
The DNA here is from genome assembly GCA_946902985.2 of Meconema thalassinum. Lineage (NCBI taxonomy): Eukaryota > Metazoa > Arthropoda > Insecta > Orthoptera > Tettigoniidae > Meconema > Meconema thalassinum. Next base: position 820,470,375 of record OX336388.2, on the reverse strand, counting down.
GTAGTGGCACCTTGCTAGGCAAGTGCTTGTTTCGAAGTGAGCTATTGATGCCTGAGCCGGCCGGCTTTTATTCAAAACAGTCAGGGTCACGCGTCATCACGCTGAAATATGGAAATCCTCATATCTCTGGTATCCCTGGTCCGATTTACTTGATACTAAATGCATTCTCTTTCATTTGGCCGTGCCAGTAATCTGATCCAAGTCTCAAGTCTCTACTCCATGGTTAACTATTTAATCAATAAATAGCCTCGACCTCTGCTATTACTCGCTACGTCACTTGACATGCTCTTAGCGGTATATTCTTTCCAATTGCTTCGAGAAGCAATGTAGCGCGATATTCAAATATCTCAACTTTCAAAAGCGGCTGTAGCCTTTCCCTTGATATCTAGGTGTCTGAATCTTGGAATACCCATTCCTAGAGTTGGGCACATCCACCCCACACCTAGCAAAAAATAAAAATTGAATTTTTTTTTATTTTTCCTTTCTACACATTAAATCATCTGGTTCTTGAATAATAAATCTTCAAATTTGATGCATTATAAGTTCCCACGATGTTACCAGTTCGTGTATTGGCGATTTCATAGCTTCCATTGTTGTTTACTTCCACAATATTTAAAATCTTTAATTTCACCAGGTTTAAAAAATGTCGTGATACTCTTCCAAAATTTTCCTAGCTCTGGGGACTCCTTCTCAGTGTAGACTTCTCTTCCTTCAGCTTCATGAAAAATCAGAGACCATTGAGCATCTCCCTCGATGTCTTCCTCTTCTTTTCCCTCGAAGTTAATCTCTTCGGTATTCTTGAATCTGATCGTCTCTGTCTTCATGTCTATCACTGCTTGATATTTCTGAATGAAATCCGCTCCCAATATCATGTCAAAAGCCATGTCCTTCATTACTACAAACACATGTCGGAAATCATGTCCTCCAATAGTAATACATAAGTATAATTGTGTTTTACACAGAGATATTTTGTTGGGTATTATTCCTTGGATTTTAATTCCTGATACTGGAATCTCCTCTAAATTCTCTTTGAGCTTCCACAGAATATAAAGCTTCTCACTCACAAGACAAAGCATAGCCCCAGTATCAATCAAAGTATCGACAGGCATACCGAATACTTCGCATGATATGATTGGCATTCTAATTCTTGTACCCATTTCATTCCGTTCGTCATTCTGTTGAATTAAGTCATCATCCTCGGCTTGCCATTTAATAATTCTGGAAGTGAAAGTGTTCAAAATTCTATCTTCTACTGTGAATTCGAAGTTTTTTTTTTTCGTTTCCATTCCCCCGGGATTGTTGTGTTCCCGATGGACCTGGTTCATTGGGCCTCTGCTCCAAGAACTGCAAGTTATCTTGGTGTCTTGCTTCTAAGTTCTTCCTCGTCTCCTTGTTGAACTCTTCATTGGACTGACGAGTATTCAAATTCCCTCTGTTATTGTAGTTGTTTCTACCGTAGTACCTTCTTTCCTGGTACCTTCCTTGGTTATCCCTTGGCCTTCTCCATCGAGTATTATATCGATTTCCACCATCCGGTCTCGCATAAGGCTTGTAACTGTATCTGTTACTGTACTGATTCCATCCTCTTTTATTGGGATCTTCCCTCGGCGTTTTCTCTTCTCGCCATTCTCGAATCTCTCGAGGTGTTTGGGAATAACTGTCGGCCATAACAGCGTACACAGCGTTGTTATTCTTTCCTCCCTTCTGATGGAAGAATTGAGCGTTCGTATGATCCAGCTTCTGCAATACCTCGTCAAATTGCTCCATGTTATAGATGTCAGCAGCGATCAAAGTCCTTTGGACGTCTGCTGGAAACTGACATATCAATGCAGTTATTAATTCGTTATCTGGCATCGGCGGATCTAAATGTTGAAGTTTAGAAAGCTGTCCAGAAAAGTACGTAGAGTATCGAGTAGGTTGTGACGTCGAGAATCTCTTAGAATATAATTCTGCTCTGACTTGCTGTTGGGTTTCCGGGGACCAAAACTTTTTTAATAACCCACGAGAAAACTCCTCAAAAGTGGTTAGAGTGGATCTAAAAGCTCTAAACCAAAGAAGTGCAGGACCTTCCAAAAACTTCCCTATCACTCGGATCTGTCTTTCTTTAGGGATCTTGGAATCTTTCAGGTAATCACCTGCTTCTCTCAAAAATTCTACGGGTGTCACAGAATCTCGCCCTGAAAATTTAGAAGGCTTATCCTCTACATTCTTGAATACAGTTATGGGGTTGGATTGAAATACTGTCTTGACCTCATCCTGTCTTTGACTATCAGTTTCTCTAGCTGCTCCTAGATTTATCTGTATCTGTTCTTTTCCCCTTACACTTGGCATTTTCAACAGATGGTCAGACTGTTTCTCGTCCTTGATTTGGGTTTTCATAGCCTCAAGTTCCTTTTGGTTTTCTTCTGCCATTTTTTTAATTGCTTCGGTTTCCCTACAATTCTCCTTGACATCAGTGGATATCTGGTTCATAACAGCCTCGTGACTTTTCAATGACCCTGTCATATCTGATATGTCCTTCTGAGTTGCTTGGATATCTTTGGAAATTACTTGAATATGGGATGACAAAGATTCCCTAATCTCCTTGATTCCCTCTTGGTTCTCCAGCTTGAGTGTGTCTTCAATTTCATTGACAACTGTGGTTTTAATTTCAGTTTGTTACTCATTAATCACACCTTCTCTTATTTCTCCCATTACAAGTTCTTTGAATTGTTCTGTCAACCGTTGAACAACTAGAATTCCCATCTCATTACTCTCTTTCTTCACTCTGACTTCTAGGTTGATCATGTCTTCACCAACTTTCCTAAGACCATGTTCTATCCTATCAGCTAAGCTTTGAGATCTTAGATCGGCATCGCGAAATTTATCGTCCATTAAACTTGCGTTAGTGGCTAATGAAGTTTCGAGCTCATGTGTTTTTTCGCATAATTTAGTCATTTTACTCTCAAGTGACATTTTCAAAATTTCAGAATTCTCTTTACATTTATTCTCCATAGAATTAAATTTACTAATTAAATTTTCTTTCAAGTTACCTTTTAACCTGCTTTCTAAAGAATCCGAATTTTCTTTAAGTTTATTTTCCAAAGAATCAGAATTTTCTTTAAGTTTATCGTTTAAATTTTCTTTAAGTTTATTTTCTAAAGAATCAGAATTTTCTTTAAGTTTATCATTTAAACTTTCTTTAAGTTTATTTTCTAAAGAATCAGAATTTTCTTTAAGTTTCTTTTCCAAAGCCTCTGTATTTTCTTTCATAATGGCTGCTACACGCAGTCCAGCTTCTTTGGAACTCTCTTCCAAACTCCTCATCATCCTCATCATCTCTTCCATAATTTTCAATTATTATTCAAAACTTAGGGGTATACAATATTGGCAAACACAAGCTTATAACTAGAACAAGAAATATGAATAGCTAATTGGAACACTCTAATAAAATGAGATTTGTCCTAATGTCAACGTGATGGAAAAACAAAATTCTCTACTTTTACGAATTACATTTACCACAATATCACAAGAAAAATATGCAAGTTCTCAAATATCCTCCACCTGGATTCTAATAATGCGTATGTCCAGTCATCGAACGTTTACTACTGAATTTACTTGACGCCCTAATGGTTAAGCCATTATCAAAAATAATCAAACCCATTCTAATTATTAACCAAGTTAAATTTTTAATTTTCCCCACTAATTGGGTTTCCTACTAATATATTCATCCAAACCAGACATCTCTCAACTCCCAAAATATTTATAGAAAAATCATCATAATTCAAATCGGCATGCGATTGACCATGTCTAACTCGAGCCCCACGTTCGAAGCCATTTCTCTCTCTATCTTATTTTATGTGCCCGTTTGGACCGGAGTCCGCACGACCACATATGCATTTAACCAATAATCAGTCAGCACGAGAGTCAAAATATCCCGGAGCGCCAGATGGGTTAAAGCTAATCGCAAAAACGACATCAAATGAAAAAAATGCTTTACTGATTTTTGGCTCAATGCAACAATAAGGATAGAAGGAGATTCAACTGGGCATAACACATCATGTAAAATTATCTCATTTTATTTTGAATTTAAAATTGACTGGAAAAATGCTCAAAGCAGCATCATTCACGTGTGGCGACCCACACTCCTATTTACACAATGTACAGAATTTTTCCAAACACATTTGACAGTTATTTTTGGAAACACAAGTCTGATTATTAGTCCTGTAGACTGTGTTCCAAACTTATATACATTTATTTGTGATTAAATCCAGTTCAAATTTAATTTTCTCTACTGGAAATATCGTAGTTCACTGTTTGAATTTCTACATAATGTTAACACTCGTAGAATAAATGTTCATAGAATTTTTAACTTTCACTTATTTTTCCAGTTTCAAAGAAATATTGTCAAAAAATATTATTATTTCTGAATCAACACAAATTATTTACACATATTAATAACATATGAAAAGTATTTGACCTTGAGCATAGCATTGAAGAACTGTGCGAAGCACAACAAAAATTAATCGTTCTTCCGACATAAAACATTTCGAGAAGTGACACGATTATGAACGTCAAGTTCCTAACAAAATATATGATTTCTGAATCATCAACTTGATCAATAAATTGTTGAACCATTCAACTATTCAATTTTCCACTTGGGAATCATTATTATGAAAAATATTTATATTCATGGCCATTTTAGTAACTTTCACAACTTGCAATTCTTCGACAGAATGCGGAAATAAGAATTGTAGCTTCATAACAAATTCATTTAGTTCATGGCACTAGGATTGAAAACATCCTTCAAATTATTCGTGGTTATAGAATTATTTTTAATTGGCAGTGGCCCATTCTATTATTTTCATAAGAATACAATATTCCAACAACAACGGCAAAGGTCTTCCTCTGAAGAAGAATAAAATACTATCATGACAAATCCGGGTTCTAGCAAAATCAAAGTCTAAATGGAATCCGTAAACAAGGTTGAAATAAGAACTGATGGTTTCTAAGAAATAACCTTCGGGTCATTCATACGAAGAAATGTGTAGTTCCAATACTCCTACTATAAACCTGAGCCATCGAACCTGCTATTTGATTGATGCTCGAAAAAATCTCCTCATTCCTGCGACTTAAACATGCGCACCTGGGAATGGCATTTCAACTACTCCACACACATAAATTTTCTTCCCAAAATTTATACAATAAATCAAGCCTCTGCTTGTTATCAACACTGGAAGATTAATAAACTTACAAGTTTATTTTATTTTACCATTCAGTTCAACCCGTGAATTTACCATACTTATGAAAAACTTTATTTCACTTTCGAATGTATTTACGTCATGATTTTATATAAATACAAAAATATCCTATTTGATACAATTATCATTTGCTTCCCGTTTCATGCCTCTCCGTGTTATCTGAAAAATATACTTTGCTCATTGCAAATATCAACTGTTCAACCAGAACTGAAATGTTGGTTGAATGCGGGCTTGCGCTAACCACTCTCCTTCGGAAAATCTCCTGTTCCAAACTAGAAATGATTAAACTACTTCATAGGCTCTCTCTCAATACATATGATTATTAGAAAATATAATATCCAAGAATTATTTAGAAAAATTATGAAAATTATTATTATTATTGAAGCCTCCGTGGCTACGGAGGCAGCACGTCGGCCTCTCACCGCTGGGCCCGTGGTTCAAATCCCGGTCACTCCATGTGAGATCTGTGCTGGACAAAACGGAGGCAGACAGGTTTTTCTCCGGGTACTCCGGTTTTCCCTGTCAAAATTTCATTCCAGCAACACTCTCCACTATCATTTCATTTCATCTGTCATGCATACATTGCCCCAGAGGAGTGCGTCAGTCCTCGGCAGCCGGCACAGTTCATATCCTCGTCGCTAGATGGGGGCTTCATTCATTCCATTCCTGACCCGGTCGGAGACTGGAAGCAGGCTGTGGATTTTCATTTTCATTATTATTATTATCAGTGGATTATTATTATTAGTTATATTATTTTAAATATATTTAATTATCATCTCATTATGTGAGAATCCACATGTTCGAACCTTCGAATATGGAAAAAATATCCATTCCTCAACAAAAATAATTATTAACTTTTACAGTTACATCGGCTGATTACCGTGAGATCCCAAAAATATGAAATATTCAAATAAATGCTCGATATGCTCGGTCATCGATCCTAAACTGTTCTGAGTGCTGAAAATACTCAGAATAACTCTAATATGTCTTGCGTAAATCATTGCAAGATTTAAATACGAAGAAAAATAAATGTGTTGGTCATCTGCCGAAAAATAGTTTGTTCCAATTAGCTAGGCATAATATTAAGTCAAAATGTGGCTTACATTTCTTGATGGTCTTGAAGCGTAGCGAACCTGGTCTGTACCAGATTTATCCATAGACATGCCCTATCGGACAAGCACGTATAATCCTTGTATCGGCCGCCATTATATACCCACAATCCGTCTAACAAGACATAGTGGTAATATCTCTTGACGTTTGAAGTAACTGTTGATCCATTTTAATATTGGCTTCTGTTAACTCCATAACAGTTTGCTTAAATGGGGTCAGATCTAAGTGATCTATTCTCAGATATGTCAGTTGTAACATAACTCACGGTAATCTTTTCAGTACAAGAAAACACTGACAGTCTAACCAATCATCGGCTGTTCTGAAGATCGTTCCCTGGGCATGGCTTCACACCATCTACCATGCGCGAAGCAACATGTAGATTCCCTGCGTTGGCTAATGAACACCACCGTGATAGACTGGTCTTCAATGTACTGATAGATCGATGTGGTTATTAAGTTACAAATATGAAAACTGACTGAATTGGACTTAAATATCCAAGTATTAGATTATTACTGGACTGTGACAAAGTACTAATTCTAGACAAAGTCTAGCATATGCCCATGTGAAAATAAAAATATTTCACCAGTGTCTGTAGAAAATAACTATCACCTTAGTGATCCTCCCTGCCGGAAACTTACTAAGTTCCACTCGTAGCGCAGCACTTTTGTGGCTATCACAACTTTGAAAATAACTTCTGCGAAGATCCGGCAACCATGTGCCTTGGCTCAGCGTAGTGGCACCTTGCTAGGCAAGTGCTTGTTTCGAAGTGAGCTATTGATGCCTGAGCCGGCCGGCTTTTATTCAAAACAGTCAGGGTCACGCGTCATCACGCTGAAATATGGAAATCCTCATATCTCTGGTATCCCTGGTCCGATTTACTTGATACTAAATGCATTCTCTTTCATTTGGCCGTGCCAGGAATCTGATCCAAGTCTCAAGTCTCTACTCCATGGTTAACTATTTAATCAATAAATAGCCTCGACCTCTGCTATTACTCGCTACGTCACTTGACATGCTCTTAGCGGTATATTCTTTCCAATTGCTTCGAGAAGCAATGTAGCGCGATATTCAAATATCTCAACTTTCAAAAGCGGCTGTAGCCTTTCCCTTGATATCTAGGTGTCTGAATCTTGGAATACCCATTCCTAGAGTTGGGCACAGTACAAGTGTGACTTATGGTTTGGACAGTGTTGTACAAGTGTGGTTTTTACTTAGGACAGTGTTGTACAAGTGTGGCTTTTACTTTGGACAGTATTGTACAAGTGTGACTTATACTTTGGACAGTGTTGCACAAGTGTGGCATATACTTTGGAGAGTGTTGTACAAGTGTGGCTTTTACCTTGGACAGTGTTGTGCAAGTGTGGCTTTTACCTTGGACAGTGTCGTACACGTGTGGCTTTTACTTTGGACAGTGTTGTACAAGTGTGGCTTATACTTTGGACAGTCCTGTACATGTGTGACTTATACTTTGGACAGATCTGTACAAGTGTGACTTATACTTTGGACAGTGTTGTACAAGTGTGGCTTTTACCTTGGACAGTGCTGTGCAACTGTGGCTTTTACCTTGGACAGTGACGTACAAGTGTGGCTTTTACCTTGGACAGCGTTGTACAAGTGGGGCTTTTACGTTTGACAGTGTTGTACATGTGTGGCTTTTACTTTGGACAGCGTTGTACAAGTGTGGCTATTACGTTTGACAGTGTTGTACAAGTGTGGCTGTTACTTTGGACAGTGTCGCACAAGTGTGGCTTTTACTTTGGACAGTGTTGCAGAAGTGTGGCTTTTACGTTGGACAGAGTTGTACAAGTATGGCTTTTACATTGGACAGTATTGCACAAGTGTGGCTTTTACTTTCGGCAGTGTTGCACAAGTGTGGCTTTTACCTCGGACAGTCTCGTACAAGAGTGGCTTCTATTTTGGACAGTATTGCACATGTATGGCTTTTACTTTGGACGGTGTTGCACAAGTGTGTCTTTTACTTTGGACAGTGTTGCAGAAGTGTGGCTTTTAATTTGTATAGTTTTGTACAAGTGTGGCTTTTACTTTGGACAGTGTTGTACAAGTGTGACATTTACTTTGGACAGTATTGTACAAGTGTGACTTATACTTTGGACAGTGTTATACATGAGTGGCTTATACAATGGACATGGTTGTGCAAGTGTGGCTTTTAGTTTGGACAGTGTTGTACAAGTGTGGTTTTTACTTTGGACAGTGTTGTACAAGTGTGACTTATACTTTGGACAGTGTTGTACAAGTGTGGCTTTTACCTTGGACAGTGTTGTGCAAGTGTGGCGTTTACCTTGGACAGTGTCGTACAAGTGTGGCTTTTACTTTGGACAGTGTTGTAGAAGTGTGGCTTTTACTATGGACAGTGTTGCACAAGTGTGGCTTTTAATATGGACAGTGTTGCACATGTATGGCTTTTACTTTGGACAGTGTTGTACAAGTGTGGCTTTTACTTTGGACAGTGTTGCACAAGTGTTGCTTTTAATTTGGACAGTATTGTACAAGTGTGGCTTCTACTTTGGACAGTGTTGTACAAGTGTGGCTTTTACTTTGGACAGTGTTGCACAATTGTTGCTTTTAATTTGGACAGTGTTGTACAAGTGTGGCTTTTACTTTGGACAATGTTGTACAAGTGTGTCTTTTACTTTGGACAGTGTTATACAAGTGTGGCTTTTACTTTGGACAGTGTTGCCCAAGTGTTTCTTTTACTTTGGACGTTGTTGCAGAAGTGTGGATTTTAATTTGTACAGTGTTGTACAAGTGTGGCTTTTACTGTGGACAGTGTTTTACAAGTGTGGCTTTTACTTTGGAGAGTGTTGCACAAGTGTGGCTATTAATTTGGACAGTGTGGTACAAGTGTGGCTTTTACTTTGGACAGTGTTGTACAAGTGTGACTTTTACTTTGGACAGTGTTGCACAAGTATGGCTTTTAATTTGGACAGTTTTGTACAGGTGTGGATTTCACTTTGGACAGTATTGTACAAGGGTGGCTTTTACTTTGGATAGTGTTGTGCTAGTGTTGCTTTTAATTTGGACAGTGTTGCTCAAATGTGACTTTTCCTTTGGACAGTGTTGCAGAAGTGTGGCTTTTAATTTGTACAGTGTTGTACAAGTGTGGCTTTTACTGTGGGGAGTGTTGTACAAGTGTGGCTTTTACTTTGGAGAGTGTTGCACATGCGTGGCTTTTAATTTGGACAGTGTTGTACCAGTGTGGCTTTTACTTTGGACAGTCTTGTACAAGTGTGACTTTTACTATGGACAGTGTTGCACAAGTGTGGCTTTTAATTTGGACAGTTTTGTACTAGTGTGTCTTTTACTTTGGACAGTATTGTACAAGTGTGGCTTTTACTTTGGATAGTGTTGTGCAAGTGTTGCTTTTAATTTGGACAGTATTGTACAAGTGTGGCTTTTACTTTGGACAGGTTTGCACAAGTGTGGCTTTCAATTTGGACAGTTTTGTAAAAGTGTGTCTTTTACTTTGGACAGTTTTGCACAAGTGTTGCTTTTAATTTGGACAGTGTTGTACAAGTGTGGCTTTTACTTTGGACAGTGTTTTGTATTTGTTTGTTTTTCTTTGGACAGTGTTGTACAAGTGTGGCTTTACCTTGGACAGTGTTTTACAAGTGATCGTGGATCACCAGGAAACCCACAGTAACACAATTTTGAATTTCCTTCCTAAGGACCTCATTTACAGACAAATAATGTATATTCGGAAATCATTAGCCAGTAGACCCACATTTCTCAGTTCCTGTGTTCAAGTTCACCGTTCATACCATACAACTGTATATTCTCGAACCTTCCAGGTTTATGTTCCGGTTAGAAACCAAGTTCTTCATTTGGCAAATGTGCTTCTGGCTTGCTCAATCTCTTGGTTATGTTGCACATCAGTACTATGGCGCTGTCACCCGGCAACAACGGGCACAACCCTAAAGGTTCTCCTGCTATCTGTTACAATGACAGAAACGATTATATTCTGAGTGGGTTCCTTGTAAAGAAGATGAGTCATGAAGTAGCGTTGTGCGTGTTGGAAGAATCCAACAAATTAGTAGTGATAATGAACAGGTAACAGTAGAAGTAATTTCACAGCACGTCAACGACCAGATAGCGTTACCGTCGCTCCGTCGATGTTGTTGCTCAGGTACTCTTTTGAGGAGTAAGCGAGTGGTGTCCTGCTATCAGTAGGAGACGGTCTGAGCCGTTTGTGATGGTGGTGATGCTGATTATTATGCATTAGTCTACTTTCTGTTATTGCAAAGAATGAAAGTAGACATGAGTTGTGTGTCTGTCTGTGTGTGAGAGAGTGAGTGTGTATGTCTGTGTCCCCTAACAATTCATACATGACGAAACCGAATTGAATGAAATTTGGTCCAGAAGTAGCAATAGCAAAGAACACCTCAGTGTCATGTTTTATATTGCCATCATCTTTACCAAAACTTAATGGCGACCACCCAAACGTTCAAAACTTGAAATTAAATTATGACCGAACTAACCATCGGATCTCTACCAAATTTGGTAAATAAATACCTTCATGTGGGACGCGTCTTACGCCCAAACTACAAGGTCATCATTAGTACTATTTCAATATGGTGGCTGTGTGAATAATGCAATCATTATAATCAATAATTTAGGACCCACCATTTCCGATTATCGAACCGAGAATGGTTTAAACTGTCCTAAAGGGCGTGACCCGTTTGATATGAAAAGTTCATAAAATAATATTATACTATAGTAGTGACTTTAAACAGCTCAACCGGCTCGATTTCAAGATACGATGGCAGTTGATCTCTAATGCCTGGCCTATATTTCACTAGTTTGAGTATGCTGTATGCAATATAGCCTACTGATTGAAATAATATAAATATTGACTGAAATGGTTGACAATGAAAATATACTCATACTGTTAGTTACTCAGACGTTATAAAATTGTGCATTTTGCAATGGAAAATAGTCTATATATTTCATTAAAACGATATTCGCCACTGGATTTGCATGACAGATATCTACCAGCAACCAGATGAACCGCATGTTCCAACCACCGCCGTCTCAATACTCTTATACTGCATGTTCTATGCAAACCTTTTCGCGAATAGGCTGAGTCAAAAATTCTCCGCTAGGTGGCAGATATAGACGCACAATGATTTCAATGCATTATTAATGACAACGCAAAGAACAACACGCAATTCAGTCAGATGTTCACTGGTTTAGATTTAATATATAATCTTTATTGCAGCCTGCGGCCATATCGAATGTGTGTACATTTTAGCTGAAGCCCTAATCAATCAATCAATCAATCAACAAATCCACTATTGACATGAATCGGCTGGGGCACGTGATGAAGTGATACATCCGGACCATGGAACTCTTTCCTGGAGCAGAGCTTATAACGAAATCCATGGACCGCAAGCCTGGTGACGACGTTGGTTTAGATTTAGAGAAGCTCTTAATAATGACATCAGCAGAAAGGTATTACATATTATCTATAATATAAACAAGATGGCGAACGTAAATGTTGACGACATGGAACAAGAACACTAATGAATTAACAAGAAGTTCCGTGAAGAACTATACAGCCTATTTTCATATATCCTACTTATGTTAATTGCCTCTATCAACATACAAAATTTCAGTTTGATTGCTGTAATGGATTCGTAGATATTGAGAACCAACTAAATATTTCGGATGGTCGCCATGTTGGATTTTATATATGTAGGTCCGAGAGTTATGTACTGTTACATGAAGCTTATTGTGTACGTGTAGCATTCAAACTTCAATCGCATGATTAGGACATAAGAAGTAACAAGGAGATTTTAAAATTTCGCACAGCTGCCATCTTGTTGTTATGGAAACAATTGAAGTAAATTAGATGCCAGTGGATTAACATTCGTATAAGGATTTACTGTACCAAGTTTCACTGCACTCGGATGGTTAAATTGCGAGAAACGACCCTGTGAATATTTATACTTCGCGTCGCCGCCATGTTGGATTTGTGATCACCAGGTTATTTAAAGTCGTATAGGTGAACGTAAGTTCGTAGCCCCTATAAACATTAAAAAATTCAGTTTGATTGCTATAATAGATTCGTAGATATTGAGATCCGTCTTAATATTAAGGATGGTCGCCATGTTGGATTGGTATGTATAGGCCATAGAGTCATGCACCGTTAAAGGGAAATTATTGGGTAGGTTCATTATTGAAATTTTCACTCCGATCGCATGATTACGACACAAGCAATAAAAACTTAATTTTAAAATTCGCACAGCCGCCATCTTGAGGTTATGTAAAGAATTAAACTAAATTAGATACCAGTGCATTTCAATGTGTATAAACATTTCCTGTACCAGATTTCATTGCGTTTGGAACATTAAATCGCGAGAAAGGTCTATTTAAAATTTTCAAATTCGCTTGGCCGCCATGTTCGTTATGTAGATAACCGGTTTTTGAAAGTCTTATAGATGAACTTCCAGTATTGCCCTTTTTCTCCGTACAAAATTTCAGGGTGATACCGCTAATAGTTTCTGAGATATAGAATGACGGTGAAATATTTCGCACATCCGCCATCTTTTGGTTATGTAAACAATTGAACGAAGTTAGATGTCAGTGCATTTCAATGTTTATAAACATATACTGTACCAAGTTTTATTGCGTTTTATTGGTTAAATCGCGAGAAACGTCTATTTAAAAGTCGCAAATTCGCGTGGCCGCCATGTTGGTTTTGTAGTGAACCCATGTACCATAGGCCTCAAAGGGAGTCGAATCCATGTATTTTGAGAAAGGAATGAAAGAATCATACAGTCTCTAAGGGAACGGAGAGAGATTTCAAGCCAGGATTCTAGCCTAACATTGTGCAAGCGTTGGGACCAGGTGTTCCTAAGATGAGCTCATGCCTCTTGACATTTATAAGGAGCCAGTCATGGATATTATTAGAACGAGTGGAAAGTTTGGACTGTAAGACGAAGAAGCTCGACTCGGAAATTGCTCTTACGTTGCAGGAAAATGGCAACCGCGCTGCTGAGTCAGAACAAGAATAATTAAATTTAACCCGTTTACGAGTATAAAAATAAGTAAACAGGTACAGTACGGTGAATCATTTTGGATTAGAGATTTTTGTGTAAAGAAAAACCCTTTAATAATAGTCCAGGAGAAAACTGCAAACGCAAGTATACGTCATTGGGAATTCACCGGGACCCAAGGAGTGGGAGAATTAAAAATGAACAGCACCACCCACACAGTTGAGGACGAAGAATTAATTAATATCTCGGAAATGCACGATCGATTTCCATGCACAGGAAGATAATTTTACGTTTGGAAGACGAGCTTTCTGGAGATATAATTTTTATAATTGTGCGACAATTAGTTCAAAAGTTGGTTACGAAAAGGACTAGGATTTTATCTTTTTTTGACGAAAAGGCATAAAACTCCTGGCCTCACCAAGCCAATCATGCAGTCTACGAGAGCCCGTGAGGGGAACGACACGCTGTATCAGTATATGCAGTCTACGAGAGCCCGTGAGGGGAACGTCACGCTGTATCAGTATATGCAGTCTACGAGCATTCCGTGAGCGGAGGTGCTGCACTACATCGTATATGCAGTATTCAAGAGCCCGTGAGGTGGAACGTTACGCTGTATCAGACATCGAAGGCAGTTTACTAGTACTCCTTGAGGGGAGAAACGCTGTATTACACCGCAGAATTAATATCTGACAGCCACGGGCGTCGAAGTATCAGTAACTTGCGTGCCTCCGGAAGGAGTTGCAAAGAAGAAGTATTAAAGTATCGCCGTGTTGAAAAATTAGGAAAATCCTAGTTACAGGATTTAGGTCCGACAGGGCAAAAGTTACCGTAAAAGTTCATAAAATACAGTCAAAGCAGGCTGCGAACTTAGGATTCAGGCGATAGGTCTTTCAGTAAACGACCAAAAGTATCATAACGTACGGAAGTACCGGAACAGCGAGATAAACAATTTATCAATTTTAAAGAACCCGAACAGGGAAAAACAGAGTAAGGTTCGCAACGTATTCCAGAAAATTAGAAGTGCGAGAACCAAATAAACAAAGAAGAACGGAAACTATAGACATTGTTTTCAAGAAAGCAGACGAACTATTCTAAAGCACTAAGACTCGAGAAGTATTAGTTGCTAAAAAATCCATAGGTCATCGATAGGTTATCGAGGGGACCTCGATCAGAACAGACTTTCGCTAGGATCGATAAATCAGATCTAAAAGGGCAGCCGTTCAAGCTAGAGAAATAGCCGATCATCAGGAACAGGATTCGAAGAATTGTTATTCCAGGGAAGTAGTAGATGATTCGAGACTTTCGTATTCTACAGGATAGGAAGCCGACATTGAATAAATTTCACCCTTGAAGACGGGAGATTAAGAGGTCACGTGTGATAGGCTAAAAATACGGCCTAGTGATCAAAAGTTGTGAAGTGTAAATATATCAAGAGTGTGTGTTAAAAGTAATATTTTTTAGTGTTTTAATGTGTGTTCTAAACGGATACACCAGTGTATTAAAAATGTTGTCAGTGTTAAATGTATTGAATATGTGTCAAGAAGTGTCTGTACATGAGATGAGTTTGTACAATATGGAGTAAGTCAAGAAGGTGGGCCAAAATTTCACATCAAACGAGAATAAAGGTCAGAAAACGACCTTAGACATGTGAGTAAAGATTTTCATTATGATTTGGTGTCGGGGAAAAATTTTGTGTACAATTCCACCGGAGTTTTGAGTAAAAGGGATGTTTTTAAATAAATAATAACTAAATAAGAACGCGATCTGAACGAAAATAAAGTTTTAAGAAATAATAAATAATTATGTGAAATAATAAATCCTGTAGAGGAAATGCATGGAATGAAATGTCAGTGAATTTGATGAATGTTATAAAAGCAAGCGTAATAATAATAATTATAACAATGATATTTACATAAAGGTAAATTTGAATTATATGAAAGAAATAGCTTTTGAGCTTTTGTAAGGAATGAAAACATGATGTGAATAACAAGGTAAAGAAATCTAAATAAAGATTAAATTGAATGATATGAAAGTATAGAGCGTTGAAGCCTTAACAAATGTATAAGACATGATGTGAATGCATGTTCTTAAAAATGGAGCGATTTATTGTCAACGGAAAAGATAAATATAAGAATTGAGATATGTATCAATTGTTACTATGAAATTTATCAGTTCTTTGGAAGACATTCGGCCGTAAAGTAATGTGTAGCGCAATGGAACGCAATTAAATAAAAGTCACGCTAGGAATGCGTAGAATTTGAATGTACTTGGTAAATTACTTATGAGGGGCAGTTGATGGTGTTGAATTGAGATATGTTGTAAGTCCTCTAATTGTGACGTAGATCACGAGGCCATGTGTGTGTTATTATTTAAAAGGGAGCTAATGTATGGTATTATTGAGCGTATGCCATGTAGCCCACGGCCGACTTTAAATCGCGTCTTGTATAAGTCCTCCAATGTGGAAATGGTTCCCGAGGCATGTTAAGAGATTCGAACCTAGAATCCTCTTGTTGTTAAAGCCCCTTATTATTCGTCGTCGAATGTGTATTACTCTTCCCCAATCAACGAGGACCCTTCATAATTAATAAATGCCAAGATTACGAGAGTGGTTTATGAGCCAAAGAATATTGTTGAAAGTGAAAAGAGAAGTTAATATGCCGGGTCTCTCCATCGAACTGAAAATAATGTGAAGGTTTGTTTTAGAAGCATTGAAGAGAGCTCCAACAGTAGGCTAGGCAGGGAGCCGCTCTCCCTGTCATAAATCACGCTCGAGTATAATGGCCGGACCCTCATAGTACGAGGGTGGGTAAAGATCGTCTTGTAAGAAGTGTTAAATACACCGTGAGTGTTTAAAGTTGTTAATGACCCGGGCGTTGACCCGAGGTCCTTGTAGATTGATATTATCGCTTGCCAGTTCAGATCGTAGTTTTCGTATGTGATAATGGTCTTATAAGACACATGAATTAAATAAAAATCCCTATTGTAATGTTGTATGGAAAATAAGGAATCCACGAGTTTTGTGAAGATAACTAGATTTCGGGAGTAATCATAGTTTTTGACTTTGTCAAGTAATCTTTATAACTATGGAGTACACAAGTAGTTTCCCGATCACCGTAGTGAATTTGCAAAACTTGAGAGAGATAGTAAATACGCAGAACATGTGATATGCCCAAATATTGAAGTGAATAATTAACATGTAATTTTAAATGTAATTATATATTTGTTTTGATGATAAGAAAAGATAAAAATAGTTCTTGAGGTGTATAAAAGTATGACACCATTATTAGGGGAAAGTATCGAGCCAAAGAAGCTCGTAGTTATATGGAACTTTAAGATAGGTACTTTATGGAAGTGAAAATAATCGTGAATTGTTGGTTTTAAAGAAAACCATGCGTTTTAAGAGAATATTTGTTTTATTCTTATGCTATTCCTTGTTCACTTTGAACAAGTAGAAAGATATTGGTCAGTAGTTTATTTGTTTTATTGTTTGTAGCGCCATAATTTTGATTAATTAAATGTGTTAAAATAGGAGTTGATTTTGTTGTTATTTTTGCAAGTGTATCCTCTATTTAATCCAAAATATGTAAGTCACAGAGTGGGAGAACTTACCGCAGCCCCGAAAATCCCGAATTGAGCAATGCTGGCATACTGTGATTTGCATATTTCTTGCTAAAAGGGCACAGGGGGGTGGATAGAAGTACTGTGCTTGGATTAATGATTAGAGGAACACTAAAGACGGTCAATTCATGTAAAAGTAAAGTAATGATAGGAGTAGCTACAACGTATAATGTTAACTGACCGTAAGGGTCCCTGGAAACTCACACCGAGCAGCCCTGGATTTAAACCACCCCCCAGCAAATCTTTGATTTTGGCGCCCAACGTGGGGCCTGTATGATTTTATCATACACCTAGTAAAACTATATTTCATGGCGCCCAGTACGCAGGGATGAGTTTTCCTAGGGAAATCCCGAGTTTTCTCGAAAAATCAAAATTTTCATTTTATTGTAAAAAAATGGTTTTTCGAAATTTTGAATTTTAAACACTTCCATGAAGTGTACGAGATTGAATAAAGATATCAAAAGGGTACGGTGTAGTAAAAACCCGTGCCAAAGTAAATTTTTAAAGAAATTGGGACTCAATGGTTCAGATTACTATCTCTCAAGCATGTTCTAGCGATGTGGCATTAGTGGCCCACTATATTCTAATAAGATGGCATTGAGTGAAGAGATGCAACGGCTTTTGGAGGCTATAAAAGCCGATAGCAAAGAAAAGTTGGAGGCCATAAACAATAAATTGGGAACAATAGACAATACATTGGGCCTCCAAAAGGATGAAAATAAAAAAGAGTTCGAATCCATAAATGAGAGTTTGAATAATTTGGACAGCCAACAGGAGGAAAATAACCAAAAGTTAGGATCCATGAATCAAAGTTTAGAGTCACTAAAAACTGATAGTGCTTATATGGGGACTAAATTAGTAGATATCGAAGCTAAAAGTGATAACATGGGAACTAAATTAGAAGCTATCGAGGCCGACGGTATAAAAATGAATAAGGTCCTGAAGGCTGAGATAGAAAAGATTAAAACAGAAAATGGGAAAACCATTAAAGAACAGTTGGAAGTGATAAAAAATGAGACGTTAGAGACTATGAAAACCGACAGTAAAGAAAACAATAGAGTACTGAAGGCTGAAATAGAAGGGACAATGGATAACAAATTTCAAGGGTTTGACACTAAGTTTGGGGACAAGTTAACTGAGTTAAAAGGGGAAATCGCAAGTGAGATTAAAGAGGAAAATAAAGAATTTCATTCAGGATTGCAAGCCCAAATACAGGCCTTGAACGAAAGTATGGGAGAGTCCCAAACTAAATGTCAAGAAAATTTTGGAAATTTAAATAAAAGTTTGAGTTCCATGGAAACTAAATTAAGTAATATGGAAAAAAAGGGTGATGAGTGTGAAAAGAAACTTGTAACCCAGATTCAAGGTGTGCAGAAAAAGTTAGAAGATCAGATAGAATCGAACCAGAGTATTTGTGAAAAATCCCGTAAAGAGATAACAGAGAGTCTTGATAGGCTAGAAGACAGATTTACAGGGGTGGAGAACCAAGTAGGAAAACTTGAGGAAAAAGTAGTGGGAGTTCAGACCGAAGTAAGTGATATGAGAATTCAGAATCAGGAAGATGCGAAGAGTAGGAAAGAGCAATTTGATCATTTTACCGGGCAGGTAGATGAGAACTTAAAGAAGTATGAGGGTGAAATAAATCGAAGATTAGGTATATACGAGGGGCATCTCCAGAGTGAAAGAAAACAACGAGAGGACGAAAATAAGGAAAGTACCCATAAGATAGATGAAATAAGTCAGGGTATTAATGATGTTCAGGAAACCATCGGAACATTAAAGGTCCAAGTAGGAAAAACTCATACTGAAGTAAATCAGGTCCAAGATGAAATGATGAGATTATTTAAGAGCCAAGGGAAAACTGAAGAAAGGCTTGACGGTATTAAAATAGATATGGTCAAAGGACAAAGAGAAATGGAGAAAAAGATAAAGGAAATACGAGAAGACCTAGATACCAGAGGTGACGTTAAACCAGAAATTATAACAGAACAGGTCATGGTCATCAAGAAAGAGGTAGAAGAACACTTAAATGAAATCAGGAATAGCTTCAGGGACGACAAAAACCAACTCAAACGAGAACTGGAAACCAGTAAGAAAAACCAGGAAAGAATTCAAAATGAATTAGGATCCCGGTTGGAGAGGACTGAACATAAGAACAGTCAAATGGAAATCCAACTCATGGCTAATGAAGAAAGTGCCCGAAGGGAAAGGAAATCAGAATTTGAAAGTCAGGATGAGTGTCCAAAGACAGGATGGACAGATCCTCGTGAACAAGGCATAGATACAGATAGGGACTTAGGAGGGAAGAGCCCTTACAAGAACCCAGGATATCCGATGGCGATGTCAACCCATACATGAACCAGACAAATGGTCAGATAATAAACATTATTAAGTCGAATGAGGACAGACCGGTAAAGTTTACGGGTAATAACATGTCAATTACTCCAAAATACTGGCTAAAGGAAGTCGGAGAGTACTTAAACGAAATGACGGTTCCTCAGGATCGGAGACTGAGAGCTATTGAGAAGCTGTTGGCAGGTGATTGTCTCACCTGATTCAGAAGCTTTAGGTACACCTTTGATACGGTGGAAGGCTTTAGAGAAGCCTTTTTAAAACGATATTGGGCAGCAGACGTCCAGGAGAATTTGAGGCTAGATCTGTACTCTAGGAAGTACAGCACAAATGCACCAACTAGGTACTCGGAATTTTTTACCGCTCAGCTGTGTAAATTCCGCGAACTTGACATTGCTCCAGCTGAGAACGACCTGTGTGCCGCCATTGCAAGACAACTTCCATATGAGATTCACAGGCTGTTAATCTCATCCAAAGCCAGAAGTGCTGTGGAAGTGGAGAGTGTATTACGTCAATTAGACATGACGACGTCACATGTAACTCCTAGGCACCAAGGACAGACTGAACAGGTACACATGGCCAGCAGTCAGGAAACCAGAGAAAAACCATCGACTAGAAATCAGTCCACCAGCACTGATGCTCAAGGACTAGGTCGAGAGTATGGGCACCAAGAGCCTAGAGGAATACAGCCATACTACAGAGGAGGATATCGAGGAAGAAATCCTAGGAATACGGGTTATAGGCAACAAGAGAGCCGACCCTATAACAATAACCATCAGAGGCAAGAAAACAGAAAGATATGGGAGAATTATCCCAGAAGGAACGTAAGGCCAGAGGATAGGGATGATGAATATCGGGCCGAAATAGAGGAAAGATATCAGGAAAGTCTTCGTTATATGAACGAACGACCAGATGAACCTGAAAGGCAAAAAGTCCGTTGGAGTGAGGCAATAAAGAACCGGAAATCACCCGACCGACTAGATGGAGCTCAAAGCTTGGAACTACAAGCTCAGTTAAAGAATGAGGGAAAAGGAAGCCCTCAGGATAAAAAAAACTCCAAATTTAAATCGTCAAAAGTGGAAACATACCAGGAGCTGGGAGGAGGTAGAAATTGTGAATTGGATAGCAAGACCAGATGAGCTAATTAATGAGGATGTGGAAGGAATCCCACCTATCAAAAGAGAATTACCCATAATTATGCTAAGGATAGAAGGATTACTGGTCAGGGCATTGATTGATACCGGATCAACAATAAGTTTAATTACGCAAACCCTTCTGAATGAATTGGAAACAAGAGGCCGCGTATTAAAAATCCCCACATCAAGTGTAAAGATTAAGGGAATTATCCCTGAAAAATCTTTAACATGCAAATTTCAGGTATACATTGATCTGATCATGGGTAACACTGAAATTTCGCAATGCTTTTTGCTGGTAAATCAATTACCGTATAATGTCATATTAGGTATTGATTTTATCCGTGAGAACAAGGTCATCATAGACCTAGCGCAAAATTGCATTAGAATCCAAAGAGAGGATGTGGATGAAAAAAACATTAACCTACAGGAACAGGAGGTGAAAATAGGAGAACAGGTATGGCATGTGGAAGAAGTAACGGAAGAAGGTTGTAAGGACATAGAAAAGATATTTGAAGTCCTCAACATAGAACTCGAAGATAATTTGGAAACTGAGTTCGAGACCAACCTGTCAGGAAAAGTAGAGGAAGCTAAAGTTAACCTCGAAAATAAGGAACAATTAAAGAAATTATTATTAAATATTAGGAACGTATTTGATTCCAAGCCAGGGAAGATTGAAAATTTTAAATACGCGTTCCAAGTCAATGATTGGGCACCGTTCAGACAAAAACCATACCCGGTTGCGGAAAAACATTACCCACAAACTAAGAAAACACTGCAGGAGATGATGAATGCAGGTGTTATAGAAAAGATGGCGACACCATATGTTAGTCCATTAGTGATTGTGAGTAAACCGGATGGCTCAGTGAGGGTGTGTTTAGATGCCAGAAATTTAAATGCAAAAATCATACCAGAAAATGATTCGGCACCACCCATAAAAGAAATACTGAGAAAATTCAAAGGCAAGAAGATTTTCACAAATATTGACATGACTTCTTCGTATCATCATCTCGAACTGGAAGAGAAAACCAGCTTGTTGACTGGATTTCAGTTCGACCAACAAACCTATTGTTTTAGGAGATGTCCGTTTGGATTGAAGACCGCAGGATCTGCCTTAATAAGAGGGCTTGATCGAAACCTGTCAGAGGAAATGAATGATTGCACTATCCGTTATGTGGATGATATTTTGCTTACCTCGGAGAATATTGAGGAACATTTAGAAAAATTGAAGAAATTATTGGAAGACTTAAGAAGGGCAAATTTTAAAATCAATTTAAAGAAGTCAAATTTTTGTCAAAGACAAGTAACATTTTTAGGGCATGTGATTGATAAGGATGGTGTTAAACCAAATCCATGCAAATTGGAATCGATAAGGGATTTTCCAAGGCCTTTGAAGGTGAAGAACGTTCGCCAGTTTTTGGGATTGATTGGTTTCTTCTCAGGACATTGTCCATCAAACACAAAAACTGTTGCACCACTACAGGACCTTCTGAAGAAGGGGGGCAAGTGGAAATGGACGGAGGAAACAGAAAAAGCATTCGTGGAGGCCAAGGAAATGCTCTTAAACTATGTGAAACTAGGATATCCTGATTTTAATCAGAAATTTATAATTCAAACAGATGCATCCCAGATTG
Source organism: Meconema thalassinum (assembly GCA_946902985.2). Classification (NCBI taxonomy): domain Eukaryota; kingdom Metazoa; phylum Arthropoda; class Insecta; order Orthoptera; family Tettigoniidae; genus Meconema; species Meconema thalassinum. The sequence continues at coordinate 820,448,272 of OX336388.2, read as the reverse complement.
GAATAGGGGCAATGCTATATCAGGAAAACCCGGATAACCCTGATAAGAAAAATTATCTAGCTTTCACAAGTCGGAGACTGAAACCACACGAGAAAAATTATACGATCAGCGAAATCGAGCTGTTAGCGATATTGCACGCGCTGCAATATTGGCGAAAGATCGTATATGGGTTTCAGGTCATTTTAAGAACGGATCATTAAGCCTTAACCTTTTTGATGAAGACTGATCTATCCAGTCAAAGGTTGATGCGTTGGGGTTTATATATTCAACAATTTGATGTAAAGATAGAATACTGCCCAGGAAAAGAAAATATAGTTCCAGACTATTTAAGTAGACAGCCAGAGCCCACAGAAGAGGAAGTAATGGCTATTGATTTGGAAGACAGGGATCAGCGTACTCTAAATGAGTTAAGAAGTATTAGTCAACGGCAACGTGAGGATCCATGGATGAACATGCTCATATCTTTCCTTGAGGGAAGTTTGATAAGGGGAACACCAGCGTACACAGAAGCTAATAAGATAGCTCAAGATTACACAATTTATAATGGATTATTATATAAGTTTGTGGACTCTGACCATACACGATTAAGGATTGTTGTACCTGCAATTTTGCAGAGGAAAATAGTATGGTTAGCCCATAGATCGTTCGGACATATGGGAGTCGACAAAACAGTCTCGATTCTGAAAGAAGCATTTGTATGGCCGAGACTGAGAGAAACTGTAAGGGACACGCTAAAGACATGTGATCTATGTCAAAGGATCAAACCAAATGCATTTCTGATGAGACAAAAGCCTATACCATTGTTGCCCGAAAGGCCAGGTCAAATCATATCTATTGATAACTTTGGACCTTTGCCCAAGGCAAGAAGAGGAAATCGACACATAATGGTGGCTATGGATGTCTTCACTAAAATGGTTGTCCTTGCTCCCATACAGAAGACTAGTACCAAACAGGTGTTAAAAACGACTCAAAGAAAAAGTGATACCGATTCTGGGAAAACCTGAGAATTTGTTGTCGGATCACGGTAGTTGTTTCACCAGTGTAGAGTTCAGACAAGAATTAGAAAGACTTGGAATACGTCAGATTTTGTCAAGTATTCGCCATCCTGAGGCAAATCCTGTAGAAAGAGTGATGAGGGAGACGGCCAAGTATTGTAGAATATACTGTGCCGAAGAAAATTGGAAGTGGATAGATATCTTGGATATTATCGAATTTTGTATAAACAACACAATCCATGAATCTACGGGAGAGATACCAATAACGTTACATCGGAATGAGCAACCAGAGAGACCTTGGAGTCTGGTAATTCCTAGGCCAGCAGACGCTCAGCCTGGAAGAGATGTACGTATAAGAAGAGCCTTTGAGCATCTAAAAGCTCAAGCCGACAGGAGACAAAGAGGAAATAGGCACAAGAGGTATCATCGGCCACTATTAGCAGGGGAAATGGTGTTAGTAAAAAGACCCGCCATTTCGGATCCAGGGAACCGCGTGTACAAAAAGTTCCAGAAAATGTACCACGGACCGTATCAAATAATAAGGGATTTGAGAAATAATGCCTATAGAATTCGGCACTGTGAAACGAATCATGAAGTGACCATGAATTCAGCAAATTTAAAAGTGTATTACCCTCCCGAAGACTTCGATGAAGCCAATGAACAAGCCCTGGTTATGGAACAATTTAGAGATGATGAATCCACTTTTGATAGAAACGAGAATGAGATAGAAAAAGGAAACAGAGCTCAAACATTCGAGTGCGAATGCGAATTGGAGAAATTATATTGGGAAATAAAAGAAATAATTGATTTTATTGAAGAAGAAAATTTCAATTTAAGGAAGGAGAATGATGAAATAAAGGAACGGGTAGGGATAGACCACACCCGTAAAGAAGAATGAGGTTCTGGAAACCTAAAGTCCAGACAAATAAAAAGGGGAAAGAAAGGGTGAGGACAGAGCGTACCCAACCGACACAATTACCGGATATGACTTAAAAAGTTGAAAGAAATCAAATTATCGTGGGATTTTTAAGGAAGAAAAATCAGAAGGTACGGATAACGTTATGATGGCTTCGACATTTAAAAAGGAAAAATAAGATTTTTATAAATAATTGAAATAAATTTCCTCAAAATTTTTCGAAAATGTATTTACCTAAGGAGGGGAGAGATGAACCCATGTACCATAGGCTTCAAAGGGAGTCGAATCCATGTATTTTGAGAAAGGAATGAAAGAATCATACAGTCTCTAAGGGAACGGAGAGAGATTTCAAGCCAGGATTCTAGCCTAACATTGGGCAAGCGTTGGGACCAGGTGTTCCTAAGATGAGCTCATGCCTCTTGACATTTATAAGGAGCCAGTCATGGATATTATTAGAACGAGTGGAAAGTTTGGACTGTAAGACGAAGAAGCTCGACTCGGAAATTGCTCTTACGTTGCAGGAAAATGGCAACCGAGCTGCTGAGTCAGAACAAGAATAATTAAATTTAACCCGTTTACGAGTATAAAAATAAGTAAACAGATACAGTACGGTGAATCATTTTGGATTAGAGATTTTTGTGTGAAGAAAAACCCTTTAATAATAGTCCAGGAGAAAACTGCAAACGCAAGTATACGTCATTGGGAATTCACCGGGACCCAAGGAGTGGGAGAATTAAAAATGAACAGCACCACCCACAAAGTTGAGGACGAAGAATTAATTAATATCTCGGAAATGCACGATCGATTTCCATGCACAGGAAGATTATTTTACGTTTGGAAGACGAGCTTTCTGGAGATATAATTTGTATAATTGTGCGACAATTAGTTCAAAAGTTGGTTACGAAAAGGACTAGGATTTTATCTTTTTTTGACGAAAAGGTATAAAACTCCTGGCCTCACCAAGCCAATCATGCAGTCTACGAGAGCCCGTGAGGGGAACGTCACGCTGTATCAGTATATGCAGTCTACGAGAGCCCGTGAGGGGAACGTCACGCTGTATCAGTATATGCAGTCTACGAGCATTCCGTGAGCGGAGGTGCTGCACTACATCGTATATGCAGTATTCAAGAGCCCGTGAGGTGGAACGTTACGCTGTATCAGACATCGAAGGCAGTTTACTAGTACTCCTTGAGGGGAGAAACGCTGTATTACACCGCAGAATTAATATCTGACAGCCACGGGCGTCGAAGTATCAGTAACTTGCGTGCCTCCGGAAGGAGTTGCAAAGAAGAAGTATTAAAGTATCGCCGTGTTGAAAAATTAGGAAAATCCTAGTTACAGGATTTAGGTCCGACAGGGCAAAAGTTACCGTAAAAGTTCATAAAATACAGTCAAAGCAGGCTGCGAACTTAGGATTCAGGCGATAGGTCTTTCAGTAAACGACCAAAAGTATCATAACGTACGGAAGTACCGGAACAGCGAGATAAACAATTTATCAATCTTAAAGAACCCGAACAGGGAAAAGCAGAGTAAGGTTCGCAACGTATTCCAGAAAATTAGAAGTGCGAGAACCAAATAAACAAAGAAGAACGGAAACTATAGACATTGTTTTCAAGAAAGCAGACGAACTATTCTAAAGCACTAAGACTCGAGAAGTATTAGTTGCTAAAAAATCCATAGGTCATCGATAGGTTATCGAGGGGACCTCGATCAGAACAGACTTTCGCTAGGATCGATAAATCAGATCTAAAAGGGCAGCCGTTCAAGCTAGAGAAATAGCCGATCATCAGGAACAGGATTCGAAGAATTGTTATTCCAGGGAAGTAGTAGATGATTCGAGACTTTCGTATTCTACAGGATAGGAAGCCGACATTGAATAAATTTCACCCTTGGAGACGGGAGATTAAGAGGTCACGTGTGATAGGCTAAAAAGACGGCCTAGTGATCAAAAGTTGTGAAGTGTAAATATATCAAGAGTGTGTGTTAAAAGTAATATTTTTTAGTGTTTTAATGTGTGTTCTAAACGGATACACCAGTGCATTAAAAATGTTGTCAGTGTTAAATGTATTGAATATGTGTCAAGAAGTGTCTGTACATGAGATGAGTTTGTACAATATGGAGTAAGTCAAGAAGGTGGGCCAAAATGTCACATCAAACGAGAATAAAGGTCAGCTAACGACCTTAGACATGTGAGTAAAGATTTTCATTGTGTTTTGGTGTCGGGCAAAACATTTGTGTACAATTCCACCGAAGTTTTGAGTAAAAGGGATGTTTTTAAATAAATAATAACTAAATAAGAACGCGATCTGAACGAAAATAAAGTTTTAAGAAATAATAAATAATTATGTGAAATAATAAATCCTGTAGAGGAAATGCAAGGAATAAAATGTCAGTGAATTTGATGAATGTTATAAAAGCAAGCGTAATAATAATAATTATAACAAAGATATTTACATAAAGGTAAATTTGAATTATATGAAAGAAATAGCTTTTGAGCTTTTGTAAGGAATGAAAACATGATGTGAATAACAAGGTAAAGAAATCTAAGTAAAGACTAAATTGAATGATATAACAAGATGTTCAGTAAAGAACATATAGCCTACTTTCTCCTAAATGCATGGGTATTGTAATAACTCTTTGTCCTTTTCAAGGAGTATGATTGAATGTTGGTTGTAGGAGCTTGTTGAAATACAACGTGCTATAGGGATATTAAACATGAATATGAGGTGCCCTTTGCTAGTGCTACCTCTGTACCAAATTTCGTTCAATTCGGTTTCACCGTGTTTGAATTGATAGGGGGAATCGATTTGCACACATACTTGGCCACCATCTGCAAACTATTGGGCTGATGTTCTTGCAGTTTGGTCAGAATATGTTTCCCACATAAAGATATGGTGTTGCAAAATTAGGTAGAGACTAGATTATTAGGTTGGTCGTAATTACATTTTAGCTTTTAATATTTGGGTGGCCGCGATTACGTTTCCATCAAGATAGCGGTGATATAAAACATGACACTGAGGTGCCCTTTGCTAGTGCTACCTCTATACCAAATTTCGTTCCATTTGGTTTCAGCGTGTTTGAATTAATGGGGGGAATCGAATCTGACACAAAGATGGCCGCCATCCGCAAACTATTAGGCGAATGACCTATTAGATTGGTCAAAGGATGCTCCCTCCATAAAGGTATGTAGTTGCAAAATTTGGTAGAGATCGGATGATTAGGTTAATCGTAATTTGATTTAAGCTTTGAACATTCGTGTGGCCGCCATTACGTTTCAGTCAAGATGGCGGCGATATAAAACATGACACTGAGGTGCCCTTTGCTAGTACTACCTCTGTACCAAATTTCGTTCCATTCGGTTCCACCGTGTTCGAATTAATAGGGGGAATCAATTTTGACATAAAGATGGCCTCCATCCGCAAACTATTATGCGAATGACCTATTAGATTGGTCAAAGGATGCTCCTTCCATAAAGGTATTGTGCCCAACTGGTCACGGCAGTCTGGTATCGAACTCAGGGCCTTATCAGAGAAGACCAGGCAAATGGTTATGCCTAAGGTCGAACCAGTGGTCTCTAAGGGGGAGCCATTATATGGAACCCACAGAGCAATGAGAGGTCTACTGACACATAATAGTCTAGCGTGATTTCACGATTATTTAGGTGCAAATCATAGCAATTGAAAGGAGAAATTATAAGCAAAATGCAAGGGAATGTACGTTTTCAGTGCATATGAAGTCGAAAGGAGGCTAGTATTGAAGTCTGACAAATGTCTTTAACAAGTAGGCGGGGTAGACCTGGCGCCTACGGAACTATTTCCGTCTAGGGCGGTCAGACAGCTCAAAATTAATGACCCGGGAATCCACCGGTCGACAACGAGCAAAGCTTTGGCGGGACCAAGCCCACAAGAAATTAATTAATTACAGATAAATGGAGTATTGTAATGCAATGAAACATACACACAGATGAATGTATTCACGGAGGAGTAATTTAGGAGTGGTTTTTCACCTAAAATTACGCCTATTTCTCAAAATGACCGCATTACAACCTAACTCACGCTCGAGAGCATGAATACTTTAACCAACCAGCGGGAAATCCCTACCGTAGCATCCCACGCGCTGAACTAAGGCAATTAATTGTAATTAATTGGCCGAAGCGATCGCCGGCACGCGAGTGTTTTTAAAACCTCCACGCCTAGATAAACAAGATGCAGTTGTTATTTCGGCTGAAGACGGAGTATTTCAAGAAGGGAGTCGCTCTCACGTGTCCCGTGAACTATTTTGTGCAAGAAACCAATATAAGGGAAGAGCACCCTACGCCAAGGGTCAGTTGTTGGTCAGTTACACGTCAGTTATGGTTCAGTGGAAAGCAGTTGAAGATGTCAGACGGTCGCTCGAGTTGGAAGTTAGTCCTTTGTCTACAAGCGCTCTGCAGTAAGCACGCCAATTATTAAAATATCAGCGTACCGCCGTTGAAGACAATGGAGGCAAATTGTAAGCTTCATCAGTAATAATGAAGTGCATAAAAGGTAACAAAGTGCAGATATTGCTTTATTATCTGACACAGATATAAATTCGCTACAGCGAATAGGAACTGATAATGTTTGGAACAGTTCGTATACCGGAAGGTATTGTCAATTATATGACATCAGCATAAGGAACACTCCAGTGATGGGAGAGTGGAAGTTATCGCCACATATCCAGGACAGTGAGGTGAACGGGAGTGCAGGGAACTAGGATCGAACATCTATAAAAACGCTACTAGATTTCACGGAGACCAGCGGTTATCATAAGTCATCGCATCTCTGAGGTCAAGCGTAGGTGAAATCCAGATTAAGGATCAACATGTGAAATGATAGATGAAGTGTATAAATTGTGAAATAATAATTTAAAGTGTTAATGTGTTTAATGATTAATATTCAGTGTTTATCAGTGGTAAAGGCCACTTGTGGTAATATGTGTATCATGTGTAAAAGGTGTGAATCGCAGTGTTGTGTATTGGATACCATGATGGATTAAGTCAAATCGTCATGGTAGAGCTCAGGCGGAGATACTGGTACTTTCCAGCCAGAAGGAAACGTGAGTACACATGCAAATAATAGCATTATAATGGCATAGTTCACCATGTAACGATTAATCACTTTGAAATTAAAGAAGTAATAGTCACTTACTGAACGAGTTTTCACCACTCGTCTTGAATAAAGTATGACTTGGAAGGTGATTTGCTTAGGACCATGTAGGTCAAAAATAGTGATGGATCTAAACGTTAAAATAATAATAATAATAATAATAATAACTGGGGTCGGCAACCATAAAGTAAGGGCAAAGTTGGCCTAAGTAAGGTTCAAATAGTGTCATGTCTAATTTAAGATACTGTCATTTGGTAAACAGTAAAGAATGTAGCGTGGAATATCGCGAATACGAGAGCTTTTCTCAGTGTCAGTGAAATTTTGAATGAATATTTGAAAGTAAAGTAAGCCAGTATATTTATACATTTGTATTAGGAGCTATGTAAAGCTTTGGCTTAAATAGTATAACAGGAAGAACGCAGGTACCTTGATAATGGAGTCATATATGTGAAATATTGTTTAGCCGCATATAGCGTGCAGATTAACGTAGAATCCAGTGATTTACGTAAGATAAGCACGGGAAAGACTAGTATAGCTTGCGCGTGAGGTGAAAATTGGCTTAATCTTCGAGAAGTATCGCCTTTGTGCATACTGTATGTGTTACGCAGCGATTTGGATAGATTCTGTCTATTGCCAACGCTTGCATTGAATTATAGCCACTATGGACGCCCAGCGAGGCGCGGTGAGCATTTTTACTTATGGTCTGCCCGAGAGGTAGAATCATATTCGTCGACGAGGGACGTGGTTCCCAAATATATGTAAATGACAGCTGCTGATGATAACCATGGGGTTTCATTATGATGCGCGTCTTATAAGCCACAAAGTAATCACCTTAGAACGGCAATGCTATCATTAGAATTCCACCCCTGCCATGAATGTTTAATAGGAGCCATTTGAGCCCAAATACACTGTAAAGTTAGGTGTTAATTAATTAAATGACTCAATTACTTAGGACCATGCCTAGCGGATCTTTATTGTTATATAATTGTAAACAAGGGTGGCCTTGACGGTAGAGAGAGACAGGAAATGTAGACCATTTCCGTGGCAGCCATCTTTGAGAGCTGTATGGAACTAATTTTATGACCTGCTGAGGGGAGGGAGGTCGCTCGACCGATCCCTTGTCAATTACAGTCACAATAGGACACTGAGAGATCTCGGTATTCAATAATGCAATTAAAATATGAGTATTTTAGTGATGCAAATGGAATTAATTGGTGTATGGCAACTCACATATGTGGTTGAACCATAGAAATCAGATGATATTTGGCGAAGTTATCCTCTGAGGGGGAAAGCTGAACCAAAATAATGTAGGCATCTTCTTTAAAGTGCATTTTGCCAGTTTATGCTAATTTAGGAAAAACGGGTATGTGTTTTTCCCAGAACATGACACAGTTGTATCTATAATAAGTCCGACTAGACCCAGATAATCGTTATATGGTGAAACTATAAATATTCTATCCATGTTTATGTTTATTTTATGATTAAGAAGCATGACTCATTTTCCTAGAGCGTTCATAGGGATGGAAAGAAGGAAGATGATTCGCACGACACAACAAAATATTTGCTAATAAATGTAGGAAACATTGAAGTAATGATAATTAAAGTAAATGCTGTAAGAGACGGAATAATGTCTTAGTAATTCATGTTTATGTGACATGTGGTTTTTGTGTTAAGATACTTCCATTAAATAAAATTGTGTCACATGACGAACACTATGAAAACCTTGTAATCTGAACTATTATTGACAGGATATTAGAAGTAGGTTTGAGTGCATTGCAGCGCTATTTTTAAGGAGAAAGCTCACAGAATAACCCTATTTATTTGTGGGAATTAATTGTAATTTGTCCTTTGTTTTGTATTTGTTGTACAGCCATGATTTTAGACCAGTAAATATTTTATTCATAGGAATGTTGTGTATTTCCTGTAGAGTAGTTACCTGGTAGACTCAAATCCTGAACATGTGGTCGTATTGTGGGCAGGAACGTCCCAGACCTCGAAAGACCGTGAGCTAGTTGGGATACGAACACATGGTCCACATGGTGACAATCGGGTACATGGGGGAGTTGTCTCTGTACTTGGATTGAGTCACAGGTAATTACTTAAGTCGGTCAAGGTATTAATGGTAGAAGCAAATATAGCATCGAAATTAGGACAGAATAGGAAGACCGCATCCCATTTGTTAATAAGCCACCACATTAAAAATAATTGTTAATCCTCCATAAGACATGCTTATATAATTGTAACTTTCATAAACCATAGCCATAGATAACACATATAAAATAACATGACGCTGATATGTGGGGCCAGTTTAAAATACAGGTAACCTCCACTTAAGCATCATGAGCATGGCATAAATAAGCATGTTGACTACCCTAAATTTAACATGTCACCCACCTGTGGGCCATGACAGATTAGATTAACATGGCACCCACGGGTGATATGAGCTATAAGATTAACATGGCGCCCGTACGTGGTTGGCTTATGGGATTCAGAAAAACCCCATAATAATAGCATGGTTTTCATGGGGAAAACCATAGAAATAATTTTTTTCCTCAAACTTGGTTTGAGCGATTGTGAGTCTTTCTAGATGATGTTCAGACGTCAGACAAATGTTGTCAGACGGGTACGAGGGTCTATACCCATTCCATAGTTAGTTTTGACATTTTATAATATGTTGTTGTTGTTGTCGCGGGATCGGAATCTTTTCTTTCCAATAGAACGCGCCAGTGTCTTCAGCTAGGGCCTACCTGAATCTCAAATTAAGTAGTACAGGATGGCCGGAACGGAAGAGGTACTCAGGTGTATCGCCGAGTTAAGGGAACATTTCGATGTTACTAATGATAAAAGTAAGGAAGAATCCAAAGCATTTAAAGATGAGGTAAGCCAGATGTTGGCTACAGTCAATACTAGACTAGAGGCTAATCAAGCCGAAATAAATACTAGACTAGAGGCTAATCAAGCCGAAGTAAATACTAGACTAGAGGCTAATCAAGCCGAAATAAATACTAGACTAGAGGCTAGTCAAACTAATGTAAACACGCAGTTAGAATTAAACCTAGGAGAGGTTAATAAGAAAATGGACGACGTTAAAGAGTCTGTCCAGAGACAGGTAACTAAGAATATTGTTAGCGTGATCTCAGAAATGCAAAATGATAACGAAAAACGCTTTGAGTCTATTGAATTAAAATTAGAAAGCAATTTGCAAATGTGCAGAGAGTCACAGCGTGAAATTAACGATAATTTAAACAGTATGTCCCGGGAGCTTAAAGACATTCAAAGTCAGAATGAAGCTAACACGAAACGTCAGTTAGAACAATTTAACACGTTTACTCAGACCGTGGATCATAGGTTCGAGGATAATGAACTAAAATGGAATACGCGAATGGCAGGGTATGCCAAGGCTGTGGACGAAGCTTTAAAAAAGCAGGACCAGAATATCCTTGACCAATGCAAGGAAATGCAGGAAATAAAGACGTCTGATCAAGATAATAAGGAAATAATGTCTAATATGAAGATACAAGTTGGAAAAGTGCAGAAAGAGTTGGAACAAACTCAGAACGACTTAGCAGTTATCCATAAAAGACAGGACGAAGACCAAGGAGAAATCACGAAAATGAGGACTGAAATCTCTCATATACAAGGTCACATTCAACGGGAAGTTACAGGCTTACGCGAAGAGTTAGAGCTTCGAGAAGGCTTAAAGACTGAAGCCAGTGATAAGACTCTTGCCGAAGTAAGAGAAAGTCTAGCAGGGGAAATTATCCACCTGAAGGAAAACCTTAAGGATAATAAAGAAAACTTATTTTCTATGGCAGAAAGAAACCGAGATCGCCTAGAGAAAATAGAACGAGAGGTATTAGCTCGTTTGGAAAGGACTGAAAACAGGCACAGCCAATTAGAAACGAGAATGATAGCGCAGGAAGAATCCATGTTGCGGAATCCTAGGTCTAGCGAAGGAAGTATAGATGAGAATAGGAGGAATAAATGGGCAGAGATAGAAATACAGCCCACTCCAAAGAATGCAGCAATGCCAAGTGACAGCCCGTATGCCACACCTGGTATGCCAATGGCTATGTCAACACCGCAGGAAAATGCTGTACAGAACCAAATAGTCACAGTTATAAGGGCTAGTGATGAAAAACCAAAGAAATACTCTGGGAGTAATTCTAATATGACACCCAAGTACTGGCTTAAAGAAGTTTCCGAGTACTTGAATGATGCGAAAGTACCGCCAGAGCGCAGGTTGAGAGCGATTGAAAAACTCACCGAAGGAGAGTGTGCTCTATGGTTTAGAAGTTTTAGGTACACGTTCGATACCGTTGAGGAATTTCGCCAAGCATTTTTAAGCAGGTATTGGAACGCGAGCGTGCAACAAAACCTCAGACTGGACTTGTATTCCAGGCGTTACAGTACTAGTAACCCGACCAAGTACGGAGAGTTTTTTGTGAACCAATTATGCCGTTTTCGCGAGCTCGACGAAGGACTCAGAGAGTCAGACTTATGCATAGCAATAGCTAAGCAGCTGCCGTATGAAGTGCAGCGCCTGCTAATCTCAGCAAACGCAAAAACTGCAATTGATATGGAGGAGGTGCTGAGACAACTTGATTTAACCACAGTGCAGCACGCAAGACAAAGCCGACATGTGGAACAAGTTAATATGACGAATACGCCGATCGAGCCAACGAAGGTGCAGACGAAATGCAAGTCTACAAGCACCGAAACAGAAAAATCCGACTGGCAGCGCGAAGGACGCGAAAACCAAAATTGGAGGCCAGCGTATCGAGGAGGTTCGAACCGTGGTAACCGAGGAAGGAAAAACTGGAATCAGCGTGGTACCAGAGACCAGCAGCTGGATAACAGAAGAAATTACGGCCGAAATGGGAATAACCAAGGATGGAGATCCCAAGAGCAGAGTCGTGGGTTCGATGAAGAGGCGGAAGAACGCTATCATGCATCTTTAAGATACATGGAAGAGCGCGGAGATGATCCAAGACAATCGCGAGTTCACTGGGATGAAGCGATTCGAAATAGAAGGTCACCCGACATATATCAAAATGATGATGGTGCCAAAAGTCTGGAACTTCAACAGCATGAAGACAGGCAGAAGAACTCCACAAAGAATGGAGCAATTGAAAAAAAAAACACCAATTTTAAATGACCAGAGAGAGATAGGTTCAGGATGGAGTACAGTAAATGTTATTAACTGGATTGCCAAACCTGAGGAGCTTATCGAAGACCTCGATGAAAGAACGGTCAATGTAAGAAGGGAACTACCTATTATTATTGTAAACATTGCGGGAACGAAAGTAAGAAGTCTCATCGATACAGGATCAACAGTGAGTTTGATAACCCAGGCATTATACAATGAAATCCAGAATAAAATCCACGTATTGAAAATACCCATTTCAAGCGTGAAAATAAAAGGTGTCATACCAGACAAGGTTATGATATGCAGATACCAAGTATTTTTAGATCTGCAGATAGGGAACTCTACATTCTCACAGAGCTTCCTACTTGTAAATAAGCTGCCATATAACCTTATTGTTGGGATGGATTTCATAAGAGAGTATAAAGTTATTATCGATCTCTCGCAAGACATTGTAATGTTTCGCGCAAGTGAGGGAAAGGAAGACTTAGAACTCTCATTAAGGCATAATGAAGCGAGACAAGAAGAATACGTATGGCATACATACGGAGATATGACTGGGGAGGCAGTGTCGGCAATAGAAGATATTGAGGAAGAGCTGGCAACACTGGCCGCAGACATTGAAAAAGATCTCGAACCAAAATTTGAAGAATGCCTGGAAGAGAAGATTGAGGAAGCTAAATTTGGTCCAGAATATAAGAAAATGCTAAGGGAACTGCTATTCGAGTATAAAGGAGTCTTCGATTCGAGACCTGGCCGGATCAAGAATTTCCAGTATGCGTTTCAAGTCAGCGATTGGACGCCATTCAAACAGAAGCCGTATCCTGTAGCTGAGAAACATTATTTAAAGGTCAAAGAAGCGATACAGGAAATGCTAGAAGCAGGCGTCATTGTAAAGACAGCCACACCTTATGTCAGCCCACTGGTAGTTGTACCGAAACAGGATGGAAGTGTGAGGATATGCCTGGACCTACGAAATTTGAATTCCAAGGTTATACCGGAATTTGATACAGTTCCACCCATTAAGGAGGTACTCAGAAGGTTCAAAGGAAAGACTGTATTCTCAAATCTTGATCTAACGGCAAGTTTTCACCATCTTGCTCTGGAAGAGAAAACAAGTCTGTTAACCGGATTTTTATTTGACCAGCACACGTACTCCTACGTCCGTCTTCCATTTGGATTAAAAACAGCAGGTTCAGCGTTGATACGAGCGCTAGATAGGAACCTATCCGAAGAAGTAAAAGCTACAACCATATGCTACGTAGATGATATACTACTGACCTCTGAAACAGTTGAAGAACATGTCAGAGATCTACGCAAGTTGTTATATGACCTAAGTCAGGCTAACTTCAAGGTCAATATAAAGAAGTCTAACTTTGCTCAGAGAGAAGTTAAATTTCTAGGTCATGTAATCGATGCACAAGGAGTTAGGCCTAATCCGGGAAAACTGGAAGTCATAAAACGTTTCCCGAGACCAACGAAGGTGAAGAACGTCAGGCAATATCTGGGCGTTATTGGATTCTTTTCGAACCATTGTCCGAAGTACACCGAGACTGTAGCACCACTCCAAGACTTACTTAAAAAGGGAGGAAGATGGCGATGGACGGAGCAATGCGAGGAAGCCTTCGTGAAATCTAAACAGATGCTGTTAGATTATGTGAAATTGGGATATCCTGATTACACTCAGAAATTTATCATCCAGACTGACGCATCCTTCGTAGGCATTGGAGCTATGTTGTATCAGGAAAATAAGGACAGGCCAGAGGAGAGAACTTATATCGCATTCATCAGTAGAAGGTTGAGGCCTAATGAAAAGAATTATACGGTCACGGAGATCGAATTACTTGCGATACTGTATGCATTACAGTATTGGCACAAGCTGATTTATGGTTTTAGAATTATTTTGAGAACAGACCATAAAGCCCTAACGTTCCTGCTAAAAACTGACTTGTCGAGTCAGAGACTGACAAGGTGGTCCCTGTACATACAACAATTTCAAGTGGAAATAGAATATTGCCCGGGGAAGGACAATATCATACCTGATTTGCTAAGCAGATACCCTACAGCAGAGGAAGAAGAAACTCTAGCTATTGAAATAGAAGATAGAGATCAGAAGACCTTAGATGATCTGAGGAACATCACCGTTTTTCAACGTGAAGATCCCTGGATACGGTTGATGATAAATTACTTCGAGGGAAAGCTGGATAGAGGAACCCCGATGTATATGGAAGCTGAAGCACTTTCAACGGAATATCTATGGTTTAACCAGATGCTACATAAATGGAGCGACTCTGACCACACAAAACCTAGGATTGTTGTACCACCAGCATTGCAGAGAAGGCTAGTTTGGCTAGCACACCGAGCTTTTGGACATTCAGGTGTAGATAAGACTGTTGCCCTGCTTAAAGAGGCGTTTATTTGGCCTAAACTTAGAGAAACAGTCAGAAATACTATCAGGACATGTGATATGTGCCAACGAGTAAAGCCTAACTCGTACTTAATGAGGCAGAAACCTATACCACTCTTACCAGAGAAGCCATGTCAGCTCCTGGCGCTGGACAACTTTGGGCCCCTGCCTAGAGCTAGAAGAGGAAATAAACACATCCTGGTTGCACTAGACGTGTTTTCCAAAATGGTAGTCCTGTGTCCAATTCAGAAAACCAGTACAAAACAAGTACTTAAGAGGCTGAAGGAAAGAATCATTCCTATATTAGGACAGCCAGAAAACATCTTATCGGATCACGGAAGCTGTTTTACCAGCGTAGAATTTCGCAGGGAGTTGGAAAATCTGGGCATAAGACAGATTTTGTCCACGGTTAGGCACCCGGAGTCGAACTCAGCTGAGAGAGTTATGAGGGAGGTGCAAAAATACATGAAGATATACTGCTCTACTGAGAATTGGAAATGGATTGACGTGCTTGAGATTATTGAATATTGTATCAACAATACTGTGCACGAAGCTACAGGAGAGGTGCCAGTGAGCCTACATCTCGACAGAAGACCCGAGAGGCCATGGAATAATGTCATCCAGACACCCGTCGATGCACAACTTGGACGTGAGTTGAGAATCCAGAGGACGTTCGAGTATCTCAAGAAACAAGCAGATAAACGACAGCGGAGAAACAGGAGGAAACGTTATCATAGACCGCTACTCGTGGGAGAATACGTCTTATTGAAAAAACCCGCCAGTTCAGATCCAGAGAGCAGGAAATATAAGAAATTTCAGCACGCTTATCTCGGACCCTACCTGATTATAAGGGATCTGCAGAATAACGCATATCGGATTAAAGATGAGGCAACAGGTAGAGAAGTTGTGGTAAATGCCGCAAATCTGAAGTTATATAGTCCACCAGAAGACTATGAAGCGAGAGAAGAGCAAGCTACACACATCCAAGTAAACGAGGAATCATTACGTATGCACGGAAAGGTTCTGGAGAAAAGCTTGCAGGCTCGAGAAGGGTCGAAGAAAAGAAAACAGCTCGCCAGCCCAGCGGACACGAGGGGAGAGTGCAGCTGTCGACTGCAGGAGTTTTACGACCAGTTAATGGGAGCCGCTGTGGAGTTAGAGGAGATGAATGAACAATTGAGACAGGAAAACGAAAGTCTACGAGACAGCAGACAAGAGTGGAGTGGGAAAACGTGAAAGCCCATTGCCGAGAGCAATGACCGCTTAAAGTAAATACTGCAAGGAGTTGATACCAGCTGATAGGCCCGAAAAATTCACTTATGAAATGAATTTTTCGAACTTAGCAGGAGAAAGATGTGCCCAACTGGTCACGGCAGTCTGGTATCGAACTCAGGGCCTTATCAGAGAAGACCAGGCAAATGGTTATGCCTAAGGTCGAACCAGTGGTCTCTAAGGGGGAGCCATTATATGGAACCCACAGAGCAATGAGAGGTCTACTGACACATAATAGTCTAGCGTGATTTCACGATTATTTAGGTGCAAATCATAGCAATTGAAAGGAGAAATTATAAGCAAAATGCAAGGGAATGTACGTTTTCAGTGCATACGAAGTCGAAAGGAGGCTAGTATTGAAGTCTGACAAATGTCTTTAACAAGTAGGCGGGGTAGACCTGGCGCCTACGGAACTATTTCCGTCTAGGGCGGTCAGACAGCTCAAAATTAATGACCCGGGAATCCACCGGTCGACAACGAGCAAAGCTTTGGCGGGACCAAGCCCACAAGAAATTAATTAATTACAGATAAATGGAGTATTGTAATGCAATGAAACATACACACAGATGAATGTATTCACGGAGGAGTAATTTAGGAGTGGTTTTTCACCTAAAATTACGCCTATTTCTCAAAATGACCGCATTACAACCTAACTCACGCTCGAGAGCATGAATACTTTAACCAACCAGCGGGAAATCCCCACCGTAGCATCCCACGCGCTGAACTAAGGCAATTAATTGTAATTAATTGGCCGAAGCGATCGCCGGCACGCGAGTGTTTTTAAAACCTCCACGCCTAGATAAACAAGATGCAGTTGTTATTTCGGCTGAAGACGGAGTATTTCAAGAAGGGAGTCGCTCTCACGTGTCCCGTGAACTATTTTGTGCAAGAAACCAATATAAGGGAAGAGCACCCTACGCCAAGGGTCAGTTGTTGGTCAGTTACACGTCAGTTATGGTTCAGTGGAAAGCAGTTGAAGATGTCAGACGGTCGCTCGAGTTGGAAGTTAGTCCTTTGTCTACAAGCGCTCTGCAGTAAGCACGCCAATTATTAAAATATCAGCGTACCGCCGTTGAAGACAATGGAGGCAAATTGTAAGCTTCATCAGTAATAATGAAGTGCATAAAAGGTAACAAAGTGCAGATATTGCTTTATTATCTGACACAGATATAAATTCGCTACAGCGAATAGGAACTGATAATGTTTGGAACAGTTCGTATACCGGAAGGTATTGTCAATTATATGACATCAGCATAAGGAACACTCCAGTGATGGGAGAGTGGAAGTTATCGCCACATATCCAGGACAGTGAGGTGAACGGGAGTGCAGGGAACTAGGATCGAACATCTATAAAAACGCTACTAGATTTCACGGAGACCAGCGGTTATCATAAGTCATCGCATCTCTGAGGTCAAGCGTAGGTGAAATCCAGATTAAGGATCAACATGTGAAATGATAGATGAAGTGTATAAATTGTGAAATAATAATTTAAAGTGTTAATGTGTTTAATGATTAATATTCAGTGTTTATCAGTGGTAAAGGCCACTTGTGGTAATATGTGTATCATGTGTAAAAGGTGTGAATCGCAGTGTTGTGTATTGGATACCATGATGGATTAAGTCAAATCGTCATGGTAGAGCTCAGGCGGAGATACTGGTACTTTCCAGCCAGAAGGAAACGTGAGTACACATGCAAATAATAGCATTATAATGGCATAGTTCACCATGTAACGATTAATCACTTTGAAATTAAAGAAGTAATAGTCACTTACTGAACGAGTTTTCACCACTCGTCTTGAATAAAGTATGACTTGGAAGGTGATTTGCTTAGGACCATGTAGGTCAAAAATAGTGATGGATCTAAACGTTAAAATAATAATAATAATAATAATAATAACTGGGGTCGGCAACCATAAAGTAAGGGCAAAGTTGGCCTAAGTAAGGTTCAAATAGTGTCATGTCTAATTTAAGATACTGTCATTTGGTAAACAGTAAAGAATGTAGCGTGGAATATCGCGAATACGAGAGCTTTTCTCAGTGTCAGTGAAATTTTGAATGAATATTTGAAAGTAAAGTAAGCCAGTATATTTATACATTTGTATTAGGAGCTATGTAAAGCTTTGGCTTAAATAGTATAACAGGAAGAACGCAGGTACCTTGATAATGGAGTCATATATGTGAAATATTGTTTAGCCGCATATAGCGTGCAGATTAACGTAGAATCCAGTGATTTACGTAAGATAAGCACGGGAAAGACTAGTATAGCTTGCGCGTGAGGTGAAAATTGGCTTAATCTTCGAGAAGTATCGCCTTTGTGCATACTGTATGTGTTACGCAGCGATTTGGATAGATTCTGTCTATTGCCAACGCTTGCATTGAATTATAGCCACTATGGACGCCCAGCGAGGCGCGGTGAGCATTTTTACTTATGGTCTGCCCGAGAGGTAGAATCATATTCGTCGACGAGGGACGTGGTTCCCAAATATATGTAAATGACAGCTGCTGATGATAACCATGGGGTTTCATTATGATGCGCGTCTTATAAGCCACAAAGTAATCACCTTAGAACGGCAATGCTATCATTAGAATTCCACCCCTGCCATGAATGTTTAATAGGAG
The DNA here is from genome assembly GCA_946902985.2 of Meconema thalassinum. Classification (NCBI taxonomy): domain Eukaryota; kingdom Metazoa; phylum Arthropoda; class Insecta; order Orthoptera; family Tettigoniidae; genus Meconema; species Meconema thalassinum. Next base: position 820,429,792 of record OX336388.2, on the reverse strand, counting down.
CCATTTGAGCCCAAATACACTGTAAAGTTAGGTGTTAATTAATTAAATGACTCAATTACTCAGGACCATGCCTAGCGGATCTTTATTGTTATATAATTGTAAACAAGGGTGGCCTTGACGGTAGAGAGAGACAGGAAATGTAGACCATTTCCGTGGCAGCCATCTTTGAGAGCTGTCTGGAACTAATTTTATGACCTGCTGAGGGGAGGGAGGTCGCTCGACCGATCCCTTGTCAATTACAGTCACAATAGGACACTGAGAGATCTCGGTATTCAATAATGCAATTAAAATATGAGTATTTTAGTGATGCAAATGGAATTAATTGGTGTATGGCAACTCACATATGTGGTTGAACCATAGAAATCAGATGATATTTGGCGAAGTTATCCTCTGAGGGGGAAAGCTGAACCAAAATAATGTAGGCATCTTCTTTAAAGTGCATTTTGCCAGTTTATGCTAATTTAGGAAAAACGGGTATGTGTTTTTCCCAGAACATGACACAGTTGTATCTATAATAAGTCCGACTAGACCCAGATAATCGTTATATGGTGAAACTATAAATATTCTATCCATGTTTATGTTTATTTTATGATTAAGAAGCATGACTCATTTTCCTAGAGCGTTCATAGGGATGGAAAGAAGGAAGATGATTCGCACGACACAACAAAATATTTGCTAATAAATGTAGGAAACATTGAAGTAATGATAATTAAAGTAAATGCTGTAAGAGACGGAATAATGTCTTAGTAATTCATGTTTATGTGACATGTGGTTTTTGTGTTAAGATACTTCCATTAAATAAAATTGTGTCACATGACGAACACTATGAAAACCTTGTAATCTGAACTATTATTGACAGGATATTAGAAGTAGGTTTGAGTGCATTGCAGCGCTATTTTTAAGGAGAAAGCTCACAGAATAACCCTATTTATTTGTGGGAATTAATTGTAATTTGTCCTTTGTTTTGTATTTGTTGTACAGCCATGATTTTAGACCAGTAAATATTTTATTCATAGGAATGTTGTGTATTTCCTGTAGAGTAGTTACCTGGTAGACTCAAATCCTGAACATGTGGTCGTATTGTGGGCAGGAACGTCCCATACCTCGAAAGACCGTGAGCTAGTTGGGATACGAACACATGGTCCACATGGTGACAATCGGGTACAGTATGTAGTTGCAAAATTTGGTAGAGATCGGATGATTAGGTTAATCGTAATTTGATTTAAGTTTTGAACATTCGTGTGGCCGCCATTACGTTTCAGTCAAGATGGCGGCGATATAAAACATGACACTGAGGTGCCCTTTTCTAGTGCTACCTCTGTACCAAATTTCGTTCCATTCGGTTCCACCGTGTTCGAATTAATAGGGGGAATCAATTTTGACATAAATATGGCCGCCATCCGCAAACTATCAGGTGAATGACCTATTAGATTGGTCAAGGGATGCTCCCTCCATAAAGGTATTTAGTTGCAAAATTTGGTAGAGATCGGATGATTAGGTTAATCGTAATTTGATTTAAGCTTTGAACATTTGTGTGGCCGCCATTACGTTTCCGTCAAGATGGCGGCGATATAAAACATGACACTGAGGTGCATTTTGTTAGTACTAACTCTGTACCAAATTTCGTTCCATTCGGTTGCACCGTGTTCGAATTAATAGGGGGAATCGATCTTCACACAAAGATGGCCGCCATCCGCAAACTATTACGCTGATGACCTATTGGTTTGGTCAAAGGATGCTCCCCCCATAAAGGTATGTCGTTGCAAAATTTGGTAGAGATCGGATGATTAGGTTAGTCGTAATTTGATTTAAGCTTTGAACATTTGTGTGGCCGCCATTACGTTTCCGTCAAGATGGCGGCGTTATAAAACATGACACTGAGGTGTCCTTTGCTAGTGCTACCTTTGTACCAAATTTCGTTCAATTCGCATTCACCGTGTTCGAATTGATAGGGGGGGACACACATTCAGAGTACACACACTCACACACACACACACACACAGACACACAGACACACACACAGACTCACACACACACATACACACACACAGACAGACACACTTTTTCGCCCTGTGTTGATCTCATAAGTCTACTTTCATTTTTTGCTAAAATCGAAAGTAGGCTAAAAATATAGAGCGTTGAAGCCTTAACAAATGTATAAGACATGATGTGAATGCATGTTCTTAAAAATGGAGCGATTTATTGTCAACGGAAAAGATAAATATAAGAATTGAGATATGTATCAATTGTTACTATGAAATTTATCAGTTCTTTGGAAGACATTCGGCCGTAAAGTAATGTGTAGCGCAATGGAACGCAATTAAATAAAAGTCACGTTAGGAATGCGTAGAATTTGAATGTACTTGGTAAATTACTTATGAGGGGTAGTTGATGGTGTTGAATTGAGATATGTTGTAAGTCCTCTAATTGTGACGTAGATCACGAGGCCATGTGTGTGTTATTATTTAAAAGGGAGCTAATGTATGGTATTATTGAGCGTATGTCATGTAGGCCACGGCCGACTTTAAATCGCGTCTTGTATAAGTCCTCCAATGTGGAAATGGTTCCCGAGGCATGTTAAGAGATTCGAACCTAGAATCCTCTTGTTGTTAAAGCCCCTTATTATTCGTCGTCGAATGTGTATTACTCTTCCCCAATCAACGAGGACCCTTCATAATTAATAAATGCCAAGTTTACGAGAGTGGTTTATGAGCCAAAGAATATTGTTGAAAGTGAAAAGAGAAGTTAATATGCCAGGTCTCTCCATCGAACTGAAAATAATGTGAAGGTTTGTTTTAGAAGCATTGAAGAGAGCTCCAACAGTAGGCTAGGCAGGGAGCCGCTCTCCCTGTCATAAATCACGCTCGAGTATAATGGCCGGACCCTCATAGTACGAGGGTGGGTAAAGATCGTCTTGTAAGAAGTGTTAAATACACCGTGAGTGTTTAAAGTTGTTAATGACCCGGGCGTTGACCCGAGGTCCTTGTAGATTGATATTATCGCTTGCCAGTTCAGATCGTAGTTTTCTTATGTGATAATGGTCTTATAAGACACATGAATTAAATAAAAATCCCTATTGTAATGTTGTATGGAAAATAAGGAATCCACGAGTTTTGTGAAGATAACTAGATTTCGGGAGTAATCATAGTTTTTGACTTTGTCAAGTAATCTTTATAACTCTGGAGTACACAAGTAGTTTCCCGATCACCGTAGTGAATTTGCAAAACTTGAGAGAGATAGTAAATACGGAGAACATGTGATATGCCCAAATATTGAAGTGAATAATTAACATGTAATTTTAAATGTAATTATATATTTGCTTTGATGATAAGAAAAGATAAAAATAGTTCTTGAGGTGTATAAAAGTATGACACCATTATTAGGGGAAAGTATCGAGCCAAAGAAGCTCGTAGTTATATGGAACTTTAAGATAGGTACTTTATGGAAGTGAAAATAATCGTGAATTGTTGGTTTTAAAGAAAACCATGTGTTTAAAGAGAATATTTGTTTTATTCTAATGCTATTCCTTGTTCACTTTGAACAAGTAGAAAGATATTGGTCAGTAGTTTATTTGTTTTATTGTTTGTAGCGCCATAATTTTGATTAATTAAATGTGTTAATATAGGAGTTGATTTTGTTGTTATTTTTGCAAGTGTATCCTCTATTTAATCCAAAATCTATAAGTCACAGAGTGGGAAGTAGGGGGGTGGTGGTGCTTCCAACGCACTCCAGAACCCTCCTTGACCCACTACTAAGCCTCAAGCATGTTAAATATCTCTCGAACGCATGGTCCGATTTTGACAAATGAGGTGTCGTTGGACTCGGGCTGACGTCCTCTTTGCTATGGACCACTTGTTATATTTTTGATTTTTTTTGATTTTTTTCGTTTTCGAAAGTAGGCGATAGCTTGAACACTAAACATGATAGAACATTATGCCATGGCTCAAACGAATAATCTTTATGACGTCTATTTTCTATAATGAAACTTTATTATTTTTTTACATTTTTTGAAAAAGGTGTAATTTTGAAATTCCTATATTTTGTAAACTAGGAACTCTACAAAAACGTTTGTTTGACATAAATTAATGATCCCTACCCCCTCTACCCCCAAAATAAATTTCAAGTCTCTAGGATGAAAACCTGTAGTAGTGTGGTAAGACGGTAGCTGCTACACTTAGGAAGTTGTGAGCCCCTGCGACCTTGGAATGGAAGGAGCCATGCTAGGAGGGCGTGCTTGGATTCGTTTTTTTCGTCTCGTCGTGCTCTTTACGGGAATGTAGGTGTCGAAAAGGTGAAATGCTGGAAACACGTTTTTTTTGGGGGGGGGGGGGGGCGGGGGAAAACGTGATTTTAAACTTTTTGCTATATATCGCGAACCAATCATGCTAGAGGCATGAACGAGGGGTCCAAGGACTCGGGCTGACGTCCTCTCTGCTATGGACCACTCGTTATATTTAAAAAAATGGAAACTCGATTTTGGGGTAAACACATGTTTTTTGTGATTTTTGCCGATATCTCACGGACACATAACCGTAGAGACGTGTACGAGGTGTCCTAGGACTCGGGCTAACGCCCCCTTTCAAATGTGATAGATATTTTTTCCAAAAAATAATTCACAAAGGGCCTAACGCCATACATGTTGAAAAAAAATTCATTACCGTTACCTGTTTATAATGTTTATAAAGCGTGGTGGTTGAGAGAGACGATACGGCTGGGTGTGTGTGTGTTTCAACGAACCTGTCGCTGAACACGGTGGCTGTGTTCAATAGATCAATCGATATTTCGACGGGTCGGTTTATGACAGAGCGAGGGTGCGTTTTTTCACACATTTTACCTTTAACGTGTAAACGGTAATGAGAACTTGGTTCTATGTTGGTCGAAGCGAGTAGAGAAAACCAACTTGCAGAGGAGCAGGAGGTGAATGTCATTTGAGCTTATTGGAAGGCGCCGATCTGACTTGACAACAGGTGACGCTTGAAGGTGAAATAATCTGACCATTGTGGTGGCAGGGAAGAGCGAAAGGCATGTGAACATGTGTGAAACCACATGCACGCTAAACCAGTGACATCCTGTCTTGCTTCGTACGTGACAAAATGCAAGTTCAGGTGAAATTTGATCTACCACAGGTGTTCGCTTGGGACGTTTGCTGTCCACGTGCGCGATAACTGTTAACAAGTTACATCCTGTTTTGCTTCGTACGTGACAAAATGCAAGTTGACGTGAAATTTGATCTGCCACAGGTGTTCACCTTGGACGTTAGCTGTCCACGTGCCTGATAACAGAATGTTCAAAGCGTGGGAATCGCTGAATCAGTAAAAAGTATGATCTAACTTGTGGGAATGATGTCACAACCAATAGATAGGCAAGAGCTGCGAACAGCAGTGGTGGTAGGTGGAGGGGGGGGGGTGGGAGAGGGGGAGGGGTAATGTAAGAGAGAACCCAGGTGGAAAGGGAAATACAAACATGTATGAACATGCACGAAGCGCGGAGCGCTGTACACACAGAGCTATATATAGGTGGTGTACAACATGTGTGAATAAATAAAAAGTACACAGGTTCACGCAACATGCAATTTATTGATCCAAGAATTAAACGTGGTGTTAAACCCTAACCATTTGACATAGAGTTTATTTCCTTTTTGTTTCAACACTTTTTCCACAAGATAATGCTGAGGAAATGCTGTTTTCTGAAGTTCATGGAGATAAAATCTACCTTTTATGGGTTGACGGTTGAGGTCCTCGAGTAAATAGGTGACTGGAGTGTCCAAGTTGACTCGACGAATTCGAAATAGTTCAGTCCCCCACTGAGGCGTGTAGCCCTTATTGAAGGCAGACTTAAATTTGCTCACACGAACAAAATCCCCAATTTTCAGTCGGTGACGTTTAGGATCGGCTGTTTTTATGGGATTAAACAGTTTATCCAATCGCTGAATATTTTTAGTTACGACACGTGGCTTGGTCCCAATTGTTCTATGTTTGGTGTCATTGTAACGTGATACTACCTCAGGTAACATGTCCAACCGGCGATACGTGCCCTGAGCGGTAAACGCTTTCCACATATGGGTTTTCAATGTTCGGTTGAACCGTTCGACCACACTGGCTTTGAGGTTGCTGTACGTGGTGTAATGGTGAATATCCTTAGATTTGAGAAAACTGGAGAAATCCTTGTTGAAAAATTCTTTCCCCTGGTCAGTTTGTAGCAGCTGAGGTTGACGTTGGGAGTGTTGGATAATATGTTGAAAGGCCTTGGTAACTAGTGGGCCAGACTTGCGACGCACAGGTTCAACAAAGACCATTTTGGAATAGACATCTATTTTACAATAGGTAGCGCACGAGTAGTTTCTACAAATGAGTTACGGCGCACGAGTCGATTCAACAAAGTTCCGTTTGCGTTCATATACCATTCATTCGATTGCGATTGAACTTCAATTGTTTGGTTTTCAAATGCAGTGGTAGATAGTCGTTATTTTGTAAAACCTTCTTACTTGCAGTAGTAATAAGACTCTATGGTTTCGCTAACACATAGATAGACTGTATTATTGCCATGGTCAAGCACTCACATTAAGATCATTTACAAAATCATAAAATGAAAAATAAAAAATCTTGTTTTGAAAATATTGTTTTTCAACATACACAAAATAAATATATAAAAAATTTGTAAACAGCAAAATGGAAAATCCATGGTCAAGCACTCACATTAAGATCATTTACAAAATCATAAAATGAAAAATAAAAAATCTTGTTTTGGAAATATCGATTTTTTCAACATACACAAAATAAATATATAAAAAATTTGTAAACAGCAAAATGGAAAATCCAAGTTTCCATATAGACAACATTTAAAAACCTTAAACGGACATTTAAGAAAATATATGCAAATGGGAAATTGACAAATGTGTAAATATGAAAATGGAAAAATCCATGTTTCCATATCATGAAATTGAAAAACATCAAACTGTCATTTAAAAAAATGCAAGTGGAAAATTGACAAATTGCAATGTGTGAAATGTGAAATTGAACAAATGGCTATCATTATTTAAAAAAAGAACATGGTGCTCTATGGTTGAGGTGTGAATCAAACCCTCTCTACTTATTTGGAACACACGAGACTGAGTAGACTAGTTTTAGTTGTCATACCACTTTTAAAAGTTTGTGTTAAATCTAGGAATTGAACCCAAGAACTTGTAGGGGAGATCCAAGGTTATAATATGTTAAACAGATAGCCTTGAATGTAGGGTGTGGTAGCTATATAGAGATGAGACGTTTCGCTCGGGGCAGGGAGGCATGGAGATCAGCATCAAACCGGTCAAAAGACTGACGACTCAAACAACATGTAGAGCTCACCAAAATAATGTTGTGTAACGGTAAATGTTAGTCAACGAACAGTAATGCATTACTAAAACCCATGACACGATACCTAAGAGCTTTTCTAAAATTATTTTAAAATGCCTTTAACCCTATATTGAACACCCAGTTCACAAGACTCATAACTGCAATGTTATGGTCAAACAAAACAAAATCTATATTTCAAAACAAACAAGTGGTTTAGTCAATGTATACTGGAAAAAGTTTTATAAACACTCAAGTCCACAAAAATAATTAAATTAGTAACAGTCAGGTTGACCGAGTGGTTATGGTGTTTGACTTAAGTTCAAATTTTCTGTACAAGAAAGCAAGGGTTCGAATCCCTTACCTGATATAACTATTGCCTCAACATGGCTTGACCACACTCTATTATTGTGTACTCGGTACACAAACCATAAATAGAGTGTATTGTTTAAGGTCACTCTCTTTGCGAACATAGTCAGAGACTGTTGATGGTTAACAATTGCATTAATAGTGGGACATAGGGATAGCAATTAAGAAAAACAGACAATACCCATACACTATTTTTATCTATTTAATGTAAGTACTTGTACAATAGTTATATACAAACTACAATTCTCTTTTGTCTATTACTATCTAGTCCTTTTCGATCCACTTGCATATCAAGGGCAGATGACTTTGTAGTTCAGCCCCTTTAAACAACAATAACACTACTTCTTGCATAGTCTGTGATGTTGATGACTCTTGAGGCGTGGAAGATGGATACAACATAACTTTTACAACAGGGGTTAAACGTTGCTCAACAAACAATGCACTATTTTGAGTAGCAACATCTTTCTCTTGTACTAACTTTTTAGCATTCTGATGATTTTTTGTCAACACCATTAGTGTTTTGTCTGGAGCACTACATCGCCTGATCACTCACACTTAAAACCACACCATTTCTACTTTTCATATTGCCTCGACATCTTGTTGACCTCTGTTTTGAGCATCGCCAGAATATTATTCCTTTTACATTTTGTCGTCTATAGTTATAAGAGTAGCCTTTATAGAGTACACGTTGTTTACCTCGGTTAGTTGTAGTAAGTTCCATAGTAGTAACTAACCTGTTAGTATGATTTGCACACTACAAAGGTTATCTCTGTTCTGGTAATTGAATTATTTAGCGTTGGCTTTTATATTTAATTCGTACAGTTTAAAGTGATAGAAAAGTGGTAGAAACGTGGTAGCAAAGTGGTAGACAATTGATAACATAGTGGTAGAAAAGTGGTAGCAAAGTGGTAGAAAAGTGGCAGAAAAGTAGTAGAAAAGTGGTAGCAAAGTGGTAGAAAAGTGGTAGCAAACTAGAAAAGTGGTAGAAAAGTGGCAGAAAAGTAGTAGAAAAGTGGTAGCAAAGTGGTAGAAAAGTGGTAGCAAACTAGAAAAGTGGTAGCAAAGTGGTAGAAAATATTACATGTATTGTTAAGAAATAGTTTAAGCGGTTACATGGATTCATTACACTATAATTTTAGCATCACGAAGCTCATTTTCTATATCCAAAAGTTCTTCCTCATATTTAGTATGACCAGCCTGTTTACAGGTATGCAAGTACTGAAGCCGCTGGATTAGCTTACTGGGATTGTTCCAGTAAACAAATTTAACATACGATTTTTTTTGGGTGTAAACCATTATCATCATCGTCATCATCATCATTATCATCATAATCATCATCATCATCATCATGGTTATCATCATCAATATAATTATCATCAATATAATCATCATCACTATTACTATCTAATCCTTTTTGTTCATCTTGCAATGCAACAACCTTTGGCATAGTTTGTGTTGTCTTTGATAGTGTTAGAGGTTTCTTAGACGTTAACGACTGTCCTAACATGTCTTTTTCAGGAGATAATAAATGCTCTTTAACAAACAAAGCACTATCTTGAGCCACACTATTTTTTTCTTGGTCTTGCTTTTTTACCTTGGTTAGAGTAGTTTGTCCATTTAAATGAGTATTATTTTGAGATTTACAATGATGATCGATTGAAATAAGTATGTTGGAGCCTTTTGTCTTAATCATTCCTCGACACTTTTTAGATCGTTGTTTCGAACAGCACCAAATAACAGTTCCATTTTTATTAGTTCTTTTTACAATATATGCATAGCCTTTATAGTAAGCACATGGCTTACCATAGCTAGTCGTTGATGCTTCCATGTCAACTGTTCAGCATAAACTAATCTCTAGTAAAGTTAACTCGATAATAAAAATGATTGTTTGTAGTATGTGCAGTTTAAAGTAAGAGCAAAATTGAAAGTCAAATGGTATAAAAGTGTTAGCAAAGTGGTGGAAGAGTGGTAGCAGTTTATAGTAGTCATGATCTTTTTTACTAGAATGTGATTTGAGTAAATGTAATTTCTAATCCTTAGCAGTGAGTAGTCAGTTAGTCTTGGTTCAGACAAGCGTAAACAGTTCTCCAATGAATCAGAGATCAAGATTTTCATTATGAAACAGTTGTGTAACCAATTAGGTATCGGTACTTGATAGCTTCACACGTGAACAAAAATTCCAACATATCTGACTTGAATTACATGATTTGAAAGTTGACAAAGAATATCCAATCAACCATTGTAGTTACAATGTCAAACACACAAAGACAAAATCAGCATGAAATTTTAAGTTACAGGAAAATTCTATGAAATAGACTATGCAGGAAATTTGGAAATACACATCAGAAGTTTGCAACACTATCCTTCTAGCCTATATAAATTTTCGACATGGAAAGTGTGCACTGCCCCTAACATTAAACCAATTTATCAATAACACAAGTCAACAATCAAAACATTTTGTGTTGAGTCTATCATTTAATGCATATATTCTGTCTACATTGAACAGTAACAAAAAACGCCATTCATAATTAATTAAGTTTGCTTTAATTCTTTATGTAATGATATATACATATTTAAAGTTTTGGCTGACTGTTCAGGGTGAATCGGCTTTGAACACATAAGAGAGGGAATATTTTAAGACTTAACCTCAGCTCACCTAACATAACCTAAATTTACCTAACCTAACCTTGTCATATAGGTAAGAAACGGGTCAAGCTATGCTTTCGACTACCGAGTTTCAGCTACTTTTCAAGGTTACTCTCCCGAACATTGCCGGAGACTGCTGATAAACACTTATATTCTCACGGCGGCGGCGCGCAACGACTTACATGACGCGCTCCCCCCTTTTCATTGATCCCTGTTGATTTGTCCCTTTGGACTGGTCCCTGTTGACTAGCCCCTTTTGGACGGGCCCTTTTTGAATGGAGTAATTTTTGACGGGTCCCTGTGGACAGGTCCTTTTGGCTGATCCCTTTGGACCGGACCCTTTGACATAATTTAGATAATTGCATGGGCCAGTCCATAGGTTATCCAATTATCCAAATTATGTCAAAGGGTCCGGTCCAAAGGGATCAGCCAAAAGGACCTGTCCACAGGGACCCGTCAAAATGACTCCATTCAAAAAGGGCCCGTCCAAAAGGGGCTAGTCAACAGGGACCAGTCCAAAGGGACAAATCAACAGAGATCAATGAAAAGGGGGGAGCGCGTCATGTAAGTCGTTGCGCGCCGCCGCCGTGAGAATATAAGTGTTTATCAGCAGTCTCCGGCAATGTTCGGGAGAGTAACCTTGAAAAGTAGCTGAAACTCGGTAGTCGAAAGCATAGCTTGACCCGTTTCTTACCTATATGACAAGGTTAGGTTAGGTAAATTTAGGTTATGTTAGGTGAGCTGAGGTTAAGTCTTAAAATATTCCCTCTCTTATGTGTTCAAAGCCGATTCACCCTGAACAGTCAGCCAAAACTTTAAATATGTATATATCATTACATAAAGAATTAAAGCAAACTTAATTAATTATGAATGGCGTTTTTTGTTACTGTTCAATGTAGACAGAATATATGCATTAAATGATAGACTCAACACAAAATGTTTTGATTGTTGACTTGTGTTATTGATAAATTGGTTTAATGTTAGGGGCAGTGCACACTTTCCATGTCGAAAATTTATATAGGCTAGAAGGATAGTGTTGCAAACTTCTGATGTGTATTTCCAAATTTCCTGCATAGTCTATTTCATAGAATTTTCCTGTAACTTAAAATTTCATGCTGATTTTGTCTTTGTGTGTTTGACATTGTAACTACAATGGTTGATTGGATATTCTTTGTCAACTTTCAAATCATGTAATTCAAGTCAGATATGTTGGAATTTTTGTTCACGTGTGAAGCTATCAAGTACCGATACCTAATTGGTTACACAACTGTTTCATAATGAAAATCTTGATCTCTGATTCATTGGAGAACTGTTTACGCTTGTCTGAACCAAGACTAACTGACTACTCACTGCTAAGGATTAGAAATTACATTTACTCAAATCACATTCTAGTAAAAAAGATCATGACTACTATAAACTGCTACCACTCTTCCACCACTTTGCTAACACTTTTATACCATTTGACTTTCAATTTTGCTCTTACTTTAAACTGCACATACTACAAACAATCATTTTTATTATCGAGTTAACTTTACTAGAGATTAGTTTATGCTGAACAGTTAACATGGAAGCATCAACGACTAGCTATGGTAAGCCATGTGCTTACTATAAAGGCTATGCATATATTGTAAAAAGAACTAATAAAAATGGAACTGTTATTTGGTGCTGTTCGAAACAACGATCTAAAAAGTGTCGAGGAATGATTAAGACAAAAGGCTCCAACATACTTATTTCAATCGATCATCATTGTAAATCTCAAAATAATACTCATTTAAATGGACAAACTACTCTAACCAAGGTAAAAAAGCAAGACCAAGAAAAAAATAGTGTGGCTCAAGATAGTGCTTTGTTTGTTAAAGAGCATTTATTATCTCCTGAAAAAGACATGTTAGGACAGTCGTTAACGTCTAAGAAACCTCTAACACTATCAAAGACAACACAAACTATGCCAAAGGTTGTTGCATTGCAAGATGAACAAAAAGGATTAGATAGTAATAGTGATGATGATTATATTGATGATAATTATATTGATGATGATAACCATGATGATGATGATGATGATGATTATGATGATAATGATGATGATGACGATGATGATAATGGTTTACACCCAAAAAAATCGTATGTTAAATTTGTTTACTGGAACAATCCCAGTAAGCTAATCCAGCGGCTTCAGTACTTGCATACCTGTAAACAGGATGGTCATACTAAATATGAGGAAGAACTTTTGGATATAGAAAATGAGCTTCGTGATGCTAAAATTATAGTGTAATGAATCCATGTAACCGCTTAAACTATTTCTTAACAATACATGTAATATTTTCTACCACTTTGCTACCACTTTTCTAGTTTGCTACCACTTTTCTAGTTTGCTACCACTTTTCTACCACTTTGCTACCACTTTTCTACTACTTTTCTGCCACTTTTCTACCACTTTTCTAGTTTGCTACCACTTTTCTACCACTTTGCTATCACTTTTCTACTACTTTTCTGCCACTTTTCTACCACTTTGCTACCACTTTTCTACCACTATGTTATCAATTGTCTACCACTTTGCTACCACGTTTCTACCACTTTTCTATCACTTTAAACTGTACGAATTAAATATAAAAGCCAACGCTAAATAATTCAATTACCAGAACAGAGATAACCTTTGTAGTGTGCAAATCATACTAACAGGTTAGTTACTACTATGGAACTTACTACAACTAACCGAGGTAAACAACGTGTACTCTATAAAGGCTACTCTTATAACTATAGACGACAAAATGTAAAAGGAATAATATTCTGGCGATGCTCAAAACAGAGGTCAACAAGATGTCGAGGCAATATGAAAAGTAGAAATGGTGTGGCTTTAAGTGTGAGTGATCAGGCGATGTAGTGCTCCAGACAAAACACTAATGGTGTTGACAAAAAATCATCAGAATGCTAAAAAGTTAGTACAAGAGAAAGATGTTGCTACTCAAAATAGTGCATTGTTTGTTGAGCAACGTTTAACCCCTGTTGTAAAAGTTATGTTGTATCCATCTTCCACGCCTCAAGAGTCATCAACATCACAGACTATGCAAGAAGTAGTGTTATTGTTGTTTAAAGGGGCTGAACTACAAAGTCATCTGCCCTTGATATGCAAGTGGATCGAAAAGGACTAGATAGTAATAGACAAAAGAGAATTGTAGTTTGTATATAACTATTGTACAAGTACTTACATTAAATAAATAAAAATAGTGTATGGGTATTGTCTGTTTTTCTTAATTGCTATCCCTATGTCCCACTATTAATGCAATTGTTAACCATCAACAGTCTCTGACTATGTTCGCAAAGAGAGTGACCTTAAACAATACACTCTATTTATGGTTTGTGTACCGAGTACACAATAATAGAGTGTGGTCAAGCCATGTTGAGGCAATAGTTATATCAGGTAAGGGATTCGAACCCTTGCTTTCTTGTACAGAAAATTTGAACTTAAGTCAAACACCATAACCACTCGGTCAACCTGACTGTTACTAATTTAATTATTTTTGTGGACTTGAGTGTTTATAAAACTTTTTCCAGTATACATTGACTAAACCACTTGTTTGTTTTGAAATATAGATTTTGTTTTGTTTGACCATAACATTGCAGTTATGAGTCTTGTGAACTGGGTGTTCAATATAGGGTTAAAGGCATTTTAAAATAATTTTAGAAAAGCTCTTAGGTATCGTGTCATGGGTTTTAGTAATGCATTACTGTTCGTTGACTAACATTTACCGTTACACAACATTATTTTGGTGAGCTCTACATGTTGTTTGAGTCGTCAGTCTTTTGACCGGTTTGATGCTGATCTCCATGCCTCCCTGCCCCGAGCGAAACGTCTCATCTCTATATAGCTACCACACCCTACATTCAAGGCTATCTGTTTAACATATTATAACCTTGGATCTCCCCTACAAGCTCTTGGGTTCAATTCCTAGATTTAACACAAACTTTTAAAAGTGGTATGACAACTAAAACTAGTCTACTCAGTCTCGGGTGTTCCAAATAAGTAGAGAGGGTTTGATTCACACCTCAACCATAGAGCACCATGTTCTTTTTTTTAAATAATGATAGCCATTTGTTCAATTTCACATTTCACACATTGCAATTTGTCAATTTTCCATTTGCATTTTTTTAAATGACAGTTTGATGTTTTTCAATTTCATGATATGGAAACATGGATTTTTCCATTTTCATATTTACACATTTGTCAATTTCCCATTTGCATATATTTTCTTAAATGTCCGTTTAAGGTTTTTAAATGTTGTCTATATGGAAACTTGGATTTTCCATTTTGCTGTTTACAAATTTTTTATATATTTATTTTGTGTATGTTGAAAAAATCGATATTTCCAAAACAAGATTTTTTATTTTTCATTTTATGATTTTGTAAATGATCTTAATGTGAGTGCTTGACCATGGATTTTCCATTTTGCTGTTTACAAATTTTTTATATATTTATTTTGTGTATGTTGAAAAACAATATTTTCAAAACAAGATTTTTTATTTTTCATTTTATGATTTTGTAAATGATCTTAATGTGAGTGCTTGACCATGGCAATAATACAGTCTATCTATGTGTTAGCGAAACCATAGAGTCTTATTACTACTGCAAGTAAGAATGTTTTACAAAATAACGACTATCTACCACTGCATTTGAAAACCAAACAATTGAAGTTCAATCGCAATCGAATGAATGGTATATGAACGCAAACGGAACTTTGTTGAATCGACTCGTGCGCCGTAACTCATTTGTAGAAACTACTCGTGCGCTACCTATTGTAAAATAGATGTCTATTCCAAAATGGTCTTTGTTGAACCTGTGCGTCGCAAGTCTGGCCCACTAGTTACCAAGGCCTTTCAACATATTATCCAACACTCCAAACGTCAACCTCAGCTGCTACAAACTGACCAGGGGAAAGAATTTTTCAACAAGGATTTCTCCAGTTTTCTCAAATCTAAGGATATTCACCATTACACCACGTACAGCAACCTCAAAGCCAGTGTGGTCGAACGGTTCAACCGAACATTGAAAACCCATATGTGGAAAGCGTTTACCGCTCAGGGCACGTATCGCCGGTTGGACATGTTACCTGAGCTAGTATCACGTTACAATGACACCAAACATAGAACAATTGGGACCAAGCCACGTCTCGTAACTAAAAATATTCAGCGATTGGATAAACTGTTTAACCCCATAAAAGCAGCCGATCCTAAACGTCACCGACTGAAAATTGGGGATTTTGTTCGTGTGAGCAAATTTAAGTCTGCCATCAATAAGGGATACACGCCTCAGTGGGGGACTGAACTATTTCGAATTCGTCGAGTCAACTTGGACACTCCAGTCACCTATTTACTCGAGGACCTCAACCGTCAACCCATAAAAGGTAGATTTTATCTCCATGAACTTCAGAAAACAGCATTTCCTCAGCATTATCTTGTGGAAAAAGTGTTGAAACAAAAAGGAAATAAACTCTATGTCAAATGGTTAGGGTTTAACTCCACGTTTAATTCTTGGATCAATAAATTACATGTTGCGTGAACCTGTGTACTTTTTATTTATTCACACATGTTGAACACCACCTATATATAGCTCTGTGTGTACAGCGCTCCGCGCTTCGTGCATGTTCATACATGTTTGTCTTTCCCTTTCCACCTGTTTTCTCTCTTACATTACCCCTCCCCCCCTCCCCCCCCCCCCTCCACCTACCCCCACTGCTGTTCGCAGCTCTTGCCTATCTATTGGTTGTGACATCATTCCCACAAGTTAGATCATACTTTTTACTGATTCAGCGATTCCCACGCTTTGAACATTCTGTTATCAGGCACGTGGACAGCTAACGTCCAAGGTGAACACCTGTGGCAGATCAAATTTCACGTCAACTTGCATTTTGTCACGTACGAAGCAAAACAGGATGTAACTTGTTAACAGTTATCGCGCACGTGGACAGCAAACGTCCCAAGCGAACACCTGTGGTAGATCAAATTTCACCTGAACTTGCATTTTGTCACGTACGAAGCAAGACAGGATGTCACTGGTTTAGCGTGCATGTGGTTTCACACATGTTCACATGCCTTTCGCTCTTCCCTGCCACCACAATGGTCAGATTATTTCACCTTCAAGCGTCACCTGTTGTCAAGTCAGATCGGCGCCTTCCAATAAGCTCAAATGACATTCACCTCCTGCTCCTCTGAAGTTGGTTTTCTCTACTCGCTTCGACCAACATAGAACCAAGTTCTCATTACCATTTACACGTTAAAGGTAAAATGTGTGAAAAAACGCACCCTCGCTCTGTCATAAACCAACCCGTCGAAATATCGATTGATCTATTGAACACAGCCACCGTGTCCAGCGACAGGTTCGTTCAAACGCACACACACCCAGCCGTATCGTCTCTCTCAACCACCACGCTTTATAAACATTATAAACAGGTAACGGTAATGAATTTTTTTTTTCAACATGTATGGCGTTAGGCCCTTTGTGAATTATTTTTTGGAAAAAATATCTATCACATTTGAAAGGGGGCGTTAGCCCGAGTCCTAGGACACCTCGTACACGTCTCTACGGTTATGTGTCCGTGAGATATCGGCAAAAATCACAAAAAACATGTGTTTACCCCAAAATCGAGTTTCCAATTTTTTTAAAAATATAACGAGTGGTCCATAGCAGAGAGGACGTCAGCCTGAGTCCTTGGACCCCTCGTTCATGCCTCTAGCATGATTG
The DNA here is from genome assembly GCA_946902985.2 of Meconema thalassinum. Taxonomy (NCBI): domain Eukaryota; kingdom Metazoa; phylum Arthropoda; class Insecta; order Orthoptera; family Tettigoniidae; genus Meconema; species Meconema thalassinum. The sequence continues at coordinate 820,412,713 of OX336388.2, read as the reverse complement.
GTTCGCGATATATAGCAAAAAGTTTAAAATCACGTTTTTCCCCCCAAAAAACGTGTTTCCAGCATTTTACCTTTTCGACACCTACATTCCCGTAAAGAGCACGACGAGACGAAAAAAACGAATCCAAGCACGCCCTCCTAGCATGGCTCCTTCCATTCCAAGGTCGCAGGGGCTCACAACTTCCTAAGTGTAGCAGCTCCCGTCTTACCACACTACTACAGGTTTTCATCCTAGAGACTTGAAATTTATTTTGGGGGTAGAGGGGGTAGGGATCATTAATTTATGTCAAACAAACTTTTTTTTGTAGAGTTCCTAGTTTACAAAATATAGGAATTTCAAAATTACACCTTTTTCAAAAAATGTAAGAAATAAAAAAGTTTCATTATAGAAAATAAACGTCATAAAGATTATTCGTTTGAGCCATGGCATAACGTTCTATCATGTTTAGTGTTCAAGCTATCGCCTACTTTCGAAAACGAAAAAAATAAAAATAAAAAATAAAAAATATAACAAGTGGTCCATAGCAAAGAGGACGTCAGCCCGAGTCCAACGATACCTCATTTGTCAAAATGGGACCATGCGTTCGAGAGATATTTAACATGCCTGAGGCTTAGTAGTGGGTCAAGGAGGGTTCTGGAGTGCGTTGGAAGCACCACCACCCCCCTACTGTGGGAGAACTTACCGCAGCCCCGAAAAATCCCGAATTGAGCAATGATTTGCATATTTCTTGCTAAAAGGGCACAGTAGTTACCATGTTTTCAAAAGGCACATCGGTGAACTTCTAGTAGTTCCCTTTATCACCGTACAAATTTCCAGGGTGATATCGGGAATAGTTTCGGAGATATTGAATGCTGGAGAAATATTTCGCACAACCGCCATGTTGGATTGGTGAGACGTAACAAAATTTGAAGGGCACGGTCGGGGTCATCCGGAATAGTCCTATGAACTTATCGAGTTTCGTTGAAATCGCTCCAGCCGTTTAGATTTTATTAGGGTGGGGACACACACACGAATCACACACGCACACACACACGGACAAAAGGTAATCTCATAAGCGTATTTTTTCAAAATGAAAATAGGCTAAAAATGAACTGTTGTTAAACTTGTAAAGCTCATTTCAGTGCATCTTCAACTAATTGTCAGTTAGGTAGTACTCCATGACACTTGGTTATCGTTTATGAATTGACGGCGCTTTTTCGTCAAGCCGTTGGATTATTTATCCATTCTGCTTTCTAAGTGCTATTGTTCTTGCGATGTATGTTACTTTTTGGTTTTCGCTGAGAAATGGCAGAGAAACAATATAAGAAGCGAACTGGCTTTTATTGCACTGCTCTTTGGTGCAGCAAGAAGTCATCAACTGAACTATTTTCGCTGATAAATTCTCTCATTTCGGTATAAGGGAGATAAATAACTCACATAGCTATATTATCTATGTGTTGAAAGATTCCTGTTCAATGACATTCAGATTACAACATTTCTAGAAATATTCATTAGAACTAGGCTAGCACATTTATGCACAGATATATTTTAGGTGTCTAGTAGGCCTAGGTCGCTATAGCATGGGGCCTACTGCATGCCACGGTGGGTAAGTGGATATCGTGTCGGACTACCAACCCCAAGCTTGCAGATTCGCCCCTGGCCATGGTACGTGATTGTGGGAGACACTCGCATCCTACCCGGTCAATGATCCCTTTACAATCTTTTTATAAAATACAGACACCACTCTTATCGGCTCTGCTTCACTCACTTTTATTTTCTAGATCAACATCAGCAATGTCTGCAATACAGCTAACAACATGGCCTCCTAGATTGACATTTGTTTTTCCCAGAGTTTATAACGTAGCAAGTTCTTTGTATGACGTAAAAGTCCAAGCAGTTGGGTTTGTTACCAAGCACTCCACAGTGATTTTTGAAAGGTGACAAAAGTCACCACATTCATGTCATACGTTGTTAGCTTGTTAAAGAACCCATTTGAATTCAGTAGACCGTGTTCATAATGGCAAAATTAATCTCTGGATTTTCCGCCAACACAAAGTTCCTCAATTCTCTACTAGAATGCGCTATAGTGTCAAGGAGCTTAAATATCTAACCTCCTTGACTTTCATAGTGCTTCAAGGAGCATTAAAATTGGACACGCAAGCTGCCCCCTATGGGCGTCAAGTAACAAAGCTTGCACCTGGCACCCGAGGCCATGCGATATTATTATTATTATTATTAATATTATTATTATTATTATTATTATTATTATAGGGCCTACTACAATTGAGGCCTATTCCGGAAGAAGGGCTCATAGGCCATTCTGATGAATTGAGGAAAAGGGTCTCACAAATTTTATAACATTATATAACAATAATATAAGCTTGCAATTCCTTTTACATGTTTTATTTATGTATATAAATTATCTGTTTAGGTTTTGGGTCAATGTTTTTTAGTTCATTGATGTTACTTTTTGATAGATAATTAAACGGGATATATGTTGGAATGTATGTATTAGAACAAAGCAGAGCACCTTTCACGGTATATTTCATCATTACATATTTCATAATGGTGTACTTGGATTGTTTTAATGTTGGGTGTGGAGAAAAGAAAGAGGCCAGAGCTGTGTCCCATCCTTAACCATAGTCAATTCAAAGGGAAATGGATTCTGCCGACATGTGACTATGGCTTCTATCCATGGCTTCGCTGACCCGATTCTCTCCATGGGTTTCACTTGGTTCCGAACAAGTCCAAAGTTACGGTCGCACTGGATGAAAGAGTGTCCGCGCTCAGGATATAAAAATACTATTTCCACTTTGTGAACTTTAGTAAACCAAGAACAAAATTTAGTTATTGTAGTGTTACGGTTTTGGCCGCCTGTAGCATCTGATAATAATATTACTGTTTTTATCCCGGGAAACTTGCTGCGGTTCTTTTTTAAACAAACATATAAAAAAGAAGCAACTGAGTTTCCATTTTTACTGGATTGAGTTTCCATGTGGCAGTAGATATATGACGAGTTGTCATTATACACATGTACATTGAACACATACAGCCACAGCATTCTTTTGTAGAATTGGCTGTTAACATTGAGGCGAGGGATTGGATAATTCTGACCATAGTCAAACTCAAGCACTAGATGAGATGGGCTGACTGTACCTTCATTATTAGTTTATTGTGATTTAGAAATAAAATCGTTCTTCAAAGTTTTGCGTTTATCAGCTTTCATTTTGTGTACCTGATAGTTAACTTTTCATGGGTCATTAGGAAAGTTTTTCCTCGCATTCAGCACAAAAGTCACATTTGTCAGTTTTAGGTTTGGCAAATCCATAGTTAAAACTTTCCTAAACATTTTAAAGTATTTCACATAACTTAGTTTCAATGATTCATTGTTTTTTTCCTTATAGTAATCAAGAAACATTGTGAACAATGTCGTAAGGTTAAGATGTGGATTTTCAAAACATTTCAAGTTTGTTTTATGCGCACAATAATGACTGTAATCACTTGGGAATAACTGCAAGTGATTCTCCATCAGTTCTAAGACATGGTCTTTTAGTTTCTGCGGACGATTCATATGCGTACCTCGTCTTTCTTGGAAATCAGCTCCATCCAATATTTTGGACTGAATCACTCGCATACGTTTCATTGAGATATTAGTTAAGTTAAGGATATATTTCTGACATACCTCAGTAGCTATTCCACCATCTTTAACACAATACTGCCATGAAGGGAGCCGTGGTTTCTTTGGGTCAAGATTACATATTGTGTTTTCTGAGTTAGTCATGCAAGAAGCTAGGAATGAATCTTGGAGAGACTTTTGTTGGCCATCATAAAAGGAATCATACATTTTGCACTGAGTTTGAAGAGAAAACTTCTCATAGCACTTGTTCTTACAACACTGATTAACCAAGGAAAACACTTTAGCCGGTACTTCATTATTACTTGAGTTGACGTAACCTTCGCCACGAACCCTTTTATTTTTCTGTTCTTCGCGTTTCAAATTCTTGTTACAGTAAACTTTACGCCTTTTCTTATGAACAGGTTCACTTTCATTATCCATTTTAAATTAAAACCACATATATAGGTTAGGTTAATAATGAAACAAACAAAACAGTAAACAGTAACCACTACTACAGTCTGAACGTCAAAACAGGTGTGCAAACACAAAAATAATTTTCAAGCTGACAACTGTTAAGATATCATGATGAAATTTTCAGAGCACCTACAGCATAACATGGCTGATCGTTTTAGACGGTTTCCAGAAAATGGGCACATAGGCCTATATGACCTTCATCCAGAATAGGCCTCAATTGATGGCCATTAGAAATAATTCTCTTAAGGAGATTTGCATGTCAAAGGATTGGCAGAACATAATGTCTAGTGTTTGATATTTTCTCGGAATGTTGGTATAACTGATGAGCCGCTAAGCACACTGGGCCAAAGATTTTCCTGAGGATTGTCTTTTCTTGTGTTTCTAAACTTTTAGTTAGTGATCTTCCTCCAGTGGTGCTTGATGTTTGTTACCGTGCTATGGTGCTTGAATTTTGTGTTACGAGATATTGATAGTTTGTTGTACGAGTAGCCTATCTGTCCCGGGTGATTCTATGGGAATTTTGTAATTTATTATTATCATCATTATTATTATTATATTTTCAAAATTGCCCCTTTTCTAGAGCCCTGTTTCCTTGGTAATTACTAAGCCCCGGAAGTCCATGCACTATAAAATGAATGCGCTAATTAATGGTCAAATATGCTTCACGTTTTAGAAAATATGCATTAAGAAATAACTACGGCAATTACGATCACTCCGTATTCTTTAGCTTTTCTATTTGGAATACTAAAGAAAGTTTGAACAGACGGACATTTTACTACACCTGTTTTTAACATATCTCAACAATAGTAGGAAGTTAGGAAATGATATTTTATGGAACTTCAAGCGGTGTTAACCATCAATAATTATTTTATTGTGCTAATTTTTAGGAATAACTGATATACCGTACAATTTTAATAACCATTGCATATTTAACAAGAAGTTCCTTGACGAACTAAAGAGCCTACTTTTCTTAAAATTAAGATTCATGCCAGTGATTAATCTACAGTATATGAACCTATCTAGAATAATGACGAAATTAAGTTGGTAATATCGAAATGTCTAATTTGTTCGAAATATACCTGGTATAATGTAGCCTAATAGAGCACTACAGTTGGCAGCCCTGGTGACTGAATATATTCTTAGTTCCATCTCTTAAGGTATAGAATACAAAATTTGGTTGAAGTCCAATGGACGTTACATGCAGTTAGATATTGGATCTATCAGCCCGCGTAAAAGCATGTTGGTAGCAATGTCATGCCTGTGCTGGTCAGAAATAATCTGAAATATTTTGTTATCTTGTTGTGCCAATTTTTATTGGTTTCCATTTGTTAGTATAGAAGTTACATGTAGCCTATTTTAAAATTGGACCTATCACCAAACATAGAATCATGTTGACAGCACTGACTTATATTAATTACTCCAAATTAATCTAGAATGTCAGGTGTTATACTTGTGCAAAGTGTAGAGCTGTTGGCTTGCATACTCTCTGATATATTGATAGTAAACTAATATAGACAGCATTTATTAATAGTTGGCAGCCCTGATTGCTCTTAAGAATAGTTATAGTCATATCTGTTATGTTACTCATAGCACATTCGAAATTTGGTTGGAATCCAAATGATAGTATATAAGTTACATGTATTTAAAAATTGGTCCTATCAGCAGGCTTAGAATCATATTGGTAGCCTAGAACTGACGTATATAAGTTACTCCAAATTAATCTAAAATGTCAGGTATTATACGTGTGCATAGTTTCAAGCTGTCGGCTTGCATACTTTCTGATATATTGGTATTTGGATAAAAATAGAGAGAGCATTTATTAACAGTTGGCAGCCCTGGTGGCTCTTGAGAATACACTCAGTCATATCTGTTTATGTACACATATTACATACAAAATTTGGTTGAAATCCAATTGATAGTGTAGAAGTTATATGTATTTAATAATTGGACCTATCAGAAGGCTTAAAATTATTTTGGCAACACTGTCATGTATGGCCTTCTGGAAATTAAACTGAAATAGTATTATCTACATGTGTGCCAATAATGGAATAGCTTCCATGCATACCTTGCAAGATATCCAACATGGAGCTCAAATTTCTAGTGAGTTTTTTCAGCAGTTGGTAGCACTGACATCATTTTCAAATATGGACTTGAGATATTCCGGTATACATCTTAACTCATACTAAATTTGGTTTCGATTGCTGCAGCCGTTTAGGAGTTGATAGGGGGGGGGGAGGGGGACACACACGCACAGCCAAACAGACGGTCAGACAGACAGACAGACACACATTTGCCAGGATCGATCTCATAAGTCTACTTTTTCCTCATTTTTGCAAAATGTGAAAAGTAGGCTAAAAATGAAAATCATTTACAATATTTACAGAGAGAATGCTGAATAATTGATATTAACTTGCAAAATGGACTGAAATGTACTGGATATTAAAATAATGTCAGTATTATTCTGTGATAGACTCTCTGAGTCCAACTCGAAATATACGACTTTAAGAAGTGCTTTAAAACAATAGGAAATTAGAATATACGTCCTTCTCAAGCAGAGATATGCACATAAACAGCCAAAATAACTAAAATATGGATTAATATGCAAAAATATGATTTTGCATGAACCTCCGGGCCTAGTAATTACATAGGCCTAAATCAATCGCGCACTTCAAGTGTTACTTTGGAAGAAATTTGATTTAGTAAATTTTTAGGGAGTGCTAGTTGACAGTAAACGTTTATGTTTTTAGCTCTGATTTCTTAACGTTAAAGCTATACTCGGAAACAGGTTTAGCCCAACACTTAGTCTCTACTGAACTAGATGACGTACAATGGTAACCATCGAGTCCAACAGGCACACCAGCCTAATAATATTATCGAGTACTGAACTCTTGTCGCACGCAAGCATTTATAAACAAAAATACCGTTTAGAAACGTATTTTCTCCAGCAACAAGCGTGAAAAAAATCGTGAAGTTTCAACTGTTATTCGTAAGGCCATCAGAAGACATAATTGTACGGCTTATTGAGCACCGGCTGTGCAGGCAACACTTCACACAATGTAATCGATCAGATTCAGTTACGAAATGTTACTGTCGACTTAATTGCATGAGTTGTGCTATCCAAATTAGGCATTCATCATTTACCATTTTGTTTAACATCGTGCCATGTGGCTGTGGTGTCGAACCCTCGATCTTTTGGCTTGGTTGGTTCCGTTACAGATGCCCACTGGCAAATACTACCCGTGACAAAGAAGCCACGGTGACGCAGTGCCCGGTATTGACTCTCGGTCGTGTCCTGGGGATTTTAATCTCCCATGCTTAAATCTGCTGGCTTGGAGGCTGGCTGTCTGTGACATCTTCATGAGAAGACAAATCGAACGTGAAGTGAACCTAAAGAGAAAGATGGAAACATTACAATAAATAACAGTTAATAAGATGTCACGTCGAAGTTTAATGTTAGCTTCATTGCTGGTCTCTTGCTGTTTATTCTTCTTGTGGTGTCGTTTTTACAGTAGAAACTTTTTGTATCCAAGTTAATGGAAGCATATTAACCCACAGGGACTCGCGCATGGGCATTTTTGGCCCGATTCTTAAATAATGCTCTATATTTTCGTTTCGGTCAGCCCTCATTTCCTGTCGCTTACTGTACCTTCCTTCCTAGCCTTGAACTTCACCCTGCAAAAGAAACATGCCCATAGCTTTTGGAACACTCAAGTTATTTCTATATTATTTACGGTCGGGTCAGATTTACCCATGGTGCCAGTCCTCGCGTCACAATTTTCGGCTTACCTTAGTCGGGACAATCTGAAGAAAATAAGGGGCGAAATTCACCTATTTTGGTGCAGCTCAATCACATAGCTCACGTTCTTGTTGATCCATGTTTATGGTCCAGGGACACATTACTTATCAGCTCCTTTGTAATATTTTATTTTTATTTAGTCAATTTACCCTCTAGGTTGGTGGTTCCCACGGACTTAGGGAAGGAACTCACCACTACTGCCTCTACGGGCAGTGTCCTGGAGTTTGGAACATCTGGTTGGGGTGGATACAACTGGGGAGGTGTTATCAGCACTTCGCCCAGGCGGCCTCACCTGCAAAGCGAACAGTGGCCTCATGAGGGATAGGAAGGAAGGGGAAGATTCGGATGGATATGCTAGGAAGAGGGAAGGAGGCAGCCGTGGCCTTAGAGTAGGGACCATCCCGGCTTTTGCCCGAAGACGAAGTGGGAAACCACGGAAAACCACTTCTAGGATGACTGAGGTGGGAATCGAACCCCCTCTACTCATTTGGACCACCCGAGGCTGAGTAGACCCCGTTCCGGTCCTCATACCACTTTTCAAATTTGGTGGCAGAGACGGGAATCTAATCCACGACCTGCGGGGTGGCAGCTAACCACGCTGACCGCTACGCTACGGAGGCGACTTCCTTTGTAAAAAAAACAACAATTATAAGACAACTTTGCCGCCACTATCATAGCCAATTATACTGTTACAAACTTCTATAATTATATAAAAATGAAAGTTTGTCTGTTTTTTCTGAATTTCCACGGAATTTTGCGATATTTGCGCGTTTCAGACTGTTTTATGATGGATGCGCGCAAAAAGTTTTTTTTGTCTGTCTGTTTGTTTGTTTGCTTGTTTGTGGACAATTTTTTGTGTCCTTATAACTCGAGAACGGCTGAGTGGATCAACGTAAAATTTGATACAGATATCCTTCAGAGGCACGACACCAATCATTGATGTAACTCTTCTCCGTACCTCTCATAAAAGGGGCCCTATCCCCCTTAAGATACATGCTGAAATAGGCGTAGAAGGGTGAAACAAAGCTCATTTTCAGCCCCTCAATGTGAGAAACGAAAACTACATTTTAAGGCCCTAAAACCAACAGTTTTTGAGATACTCCCAGAAAACTAATTTCACTTAATAAATTAATGAAAGAATGCATGCCGGTAACCATGACAACTGATTCTCAGAGGTCCATCTATTTCTGTAAGACGCAAGGCAATTCCATTTATTACATTACTGTGAAGGTTTGCAAACGGCTATAAGGTTATAACGGATCCAAATTAAGCTGAAATATTCATCAATACATATAATGCGCTTAAGGGGTCAAGGGGTACTCTAGAATTTTTTCACGCGATTTACACGTGCGGGTGTGGTACGGAAGATCTATTATATCCCTTCTCTATTATATAAAATGAATGTTTGTCTGTTTTTTCTGCATTTCCACGGAAATTTGACATATTTGCCCGTTTCAGACTGTTTTGTGACGGATGCACGCAATTTTTTTTTGTCTGTCTGTCTGTCTGTCTGTCTGTCTGTTTGTCTGTGGACAATATTTAGTGTCATTATAACTCGAGAATGGCTGGGTGGATTAACGTAAAATTTGATACAGATATCCATCAGAGGGCACGACACTAATCATTGATGTAACTCTTCTCCGTACCTCTCATAACGGGGGGCCTACCCCCTTAAAATACATGCTGAAAGGCGGCTTCGGTGGCGTAGTTGGTAGCATGCTGAGCTTCTATGCCCAAGATAGCGGGTTCAAACCCGGCCGAAGCCGTCGGATTTTTTAAGAGCGTTAAAAATCCCTCAGTATGCCTTCCTTCGGAGGGGAAGTAAAGCCGGCGGTCCCATGTCATAGATTTATGGCATGTTAAAGATCTTTCCACTAATTACACCTGTGTGAAACTAAATTGGATAGGTTAAGAATGTAAACAACGCTCTTAGGTTGCTACGTTCGTTGCCAAGAGCCGACTGCGGTGGCGTCTAGTAGCTAGTTCTGAACTAGACCTAGTAGTCGTTGACGGTGGCGTTTGGCGGCAAAAGTAGGAACTAGTTGAAAATTCAAAGTTGCAGTCCCTACTTGAATTAAAAAACAGATACACACACTAATACAGTCATCACAATTAACACCGGTTATCAGACAGATTCTACACACACCCAAAGTACACGGGGCTACATGACCGCGTTGTCGCAGCCCCTAAACTAAGGAACCAACCAACCAACATGCTGAAATAAGCGTAGAATCTCTATTTATATAAAAATGAAAGTTTGTCTGTTTTTTCTGAATTTCCACGGAAATTTGCGATATTTGCGCGTTTCAGACTGTTTTATGATGGATGCGCGCAAAAATAAATTTTTTGTCTGTCTGTCTGTTGGTTTGTCTGTGGACAATTTTTTGTGTCCTTATACTGTAACTCGAGAACGGCTGAGTGGATCAACGTAAAATTTGATACAGATATCCTTCAGAGGCACGACACTAATCATTGATGTAACTCGTCTCCGTACCTCTCATAAAAGGGGCCCTACCCCCTTAAAATACATGCTGAAATAGGCGTAGAAGGGTGAAACAAAGTTCATTTTCAGCCCCTCAATGTGAGAAACGAAAACCACATTTTAAGGCCCTAAAACCAACAGTTTTTGAGATATTCCCAGAAAACTAATTTCACTTAATAAATTAATGAAAGAATGCATGCCGGTAACCATGGCAACTGAATCTCAGAGGTCCATCTCTTTCTGTAAGACGCAATGCAATTCCATTTATTACATGACTGTGAAGGTTTGCAATCGGCTATAAGGTTATAACGGATCCAAATTAAGCTGAAATATTCATCAATACATACAATGCGCTTAGGGGTCAAGGTGTACTCTAGAATTTTTCACGCGATTTACACGTGCGGGTATGGTATGGAAGGTCTATTATATCCCTTCTCTATTATATGAAAATGAATGTTCGTCTGTTTTTACTGCATTTCCACGGAAATTTGACATATTAGCCCGTTTCAGACTGTTTTGTGACGGATGCACGCAAAAATATTTTTTTGGCTGTATGTCTGTCTGTCTGTCTGTCTGTTTGTCTGTGGACAATATTTTGTGTCCTTATAACTCGAGAACGGCTGGGTGGATTAACGTAAAATTTGATACAGATATCCATCAGAGGCACGACACTAATCATTGATGTAACTCTTCTCCGTACCTCTCATAACAGGGGGCCTACCCCTTAAAAGACAAGCTGAAATAAGCGTAGAAAGGTGAGACAAAGCTCATTTTCAGCCCCTCGATGTGAGAAACGAAACTCGGGGGCCCTAAAACAACCCCGAAAACCACATTTTAGGGCCCTAAAACCAACATTTTTCGATATATTCGCAAAAAACTAATTTCACTTAATAAATTAATGAAGGAATGCATGCCGGTAACAATGGCAACAGAATCTCAGAGGTCCATCTATTTCTGTAAGACGCAATGCAATTCCATTTATTATATCACTGTGAAGGTTTTCAAACGACAATAAGGTTATAACGGATCCAAATTAAGCTGAAATATTCATGAATACATATAATGCGCTTAAGGGGTCAAGGGGTACTCTAGAATTTTTTTACGCGATTTACACGTGCGGGTATGGTACGGAAGGTCTATTATATCCCTATCCCTATATTGTTATATTATTATTATTACGATTATTTTAATTATTATCATTATTATGGCGTACAACGACGAGACAAACTCATTTTCAAACCCTTGGTGTCAGAAACAAAACTCGGGGCCCCTCAAGAGCCGTAAAGGGTCACCGAAAACTATATTTTAAGGCTCTAAACCCAATAGTTTCTTAGATATTCCCAGAAAACTAATTTCATTTAATAAACTAAAGAAGGAATGCAAGCCACTAACCATGACAAAAGTATCTCAAGAGGTGGCATCCAACTTTCCATCTATTTCTGGAATAAGTAATGTCACTCCATTTATTACATTTCTGTGAAAGGTTGCAAATGGCTATAAGGTTATCACGGAACCAACTAAAACTGTAAAATTCATCAATGCGCTTAAGGGGTTCAAGGAGTACCCTAGATTTTTTTCACACGACTTACACGTGCGATATGTCGTACAGAAGGTCTATTATATCTCCAAACAGCAACATTATTTTCAAAAATTCCTGATTTGAAATAGTAGACTGTTTTTTGCTGATCTTAGGAAGTTGGGCCATTGGAGGCTAAAGAAAACTGAATTTTCATGCACCACAAGCCTTTATAATTTATAAAAGGGGTCTTCCTGTAGTTGGGCACTTGACACAGCGGTTAGGGTCAGTTCGTATGTGACGTGTATTGCGATTCGTCTACGAGGTTTTCAGTTTTATTTTCACGCCAGGAAGAACACGTTAGGTAAATTTAGTTTGAGAGCACATTTTAGCTAATCATTTTACTTTGCCAACAAACAGGTTCCAAGCCCCTAAACATTGCAACAGTAGATCAATTGGTAACATCTGGTAACAAAAGACAGTCTACTATTTCAAATCAGGAATTTTTGAAAATAATGTTGTTGTTTGGAGATATAATAGACCTTCTGTACGACATATCACACGGTATTAATACCGAAGACCGTTCGAAGAATGGGTACTTCTGCTAGTTGTTGTATATTTCTGCATGTTAAATTTGAAAAATGTAAATGAACCTCATCTTATATTGGGAATAGTTCATAGGAAGACACCAAGTGTAAAATTACTTAATTAAAATCCGTATGACTACGACAAAAAGGGAGCGACACACTATGGGTCAAAATGACCCGGCGCCAGTCTTCGTGTTATAATTTTTTCACGCCAGTTCTCAATAAAAATTGGCTTGTTGAACTTGGAAGTTTCGTCATCTAATAAAAGGCACCCAGAAACCTTCCCACATCAAATTGCAGGGACATTCAGAAATTGTGTCCGTAGAGAACATAATAGGGAATAAAATAGACGCATTTTGGACGAAAGGGACTTCCCGTTTTAAAAGGGGGTAGCAAACAATTTGGTATACAAGCCGTCAAACTAAGAATGTGATTCTGCTTATATTTATTCCACATATGTGATGTATACCAAATTGTTTCCAACCCCCTTTTAAAACAGGAAGTCCCTTTCGTGGCGTAGTTGGTAGCATGCTGAGCTTCTATGCCCAAGGTCGCGGGTTCAAACCCGGCCGAAGTCGTCGGATTTTTTAAGAGCGTTAAAAATCCTTCAGTATGCCTTCCTTCGGAGGGGAAGTAAAGCCGTCGGTCTCATGTTATAGATTTATGGCATGAAAAAGAACCTTCCACTAATTACACTAAATTATAGGTTATATTTGACTAACGCTCTTAGGTTCCAACGTTCGTCGCCATGAGCCGACTGCGGTGGTGTCTAGTAACCAAGTTCAGAACTATTTGTTCGTTAACGTTACCATTTGGTAGCAAAAGTAGGAACTACTTGAAAATTGCTCATCTGCAGTCCTTGCCTGAATTACAGATAACACACACTAATACAACCATCACAATTAACACCGGTTATCAGACAGATTCTACACACCCAAAGTACACGGGGCTACATGACCACGTTGTCGCAGCCCCTTGACTGAGTAAACAACCAACTTTGTTAGTTTAGTATTTTGAGATGTCTCAGAATGAGGACAATATGGCGCAGTGGCCAAGTTGCTTGCCTCCATTCCAGGTTAATGCATGTGAGATTCTTGAAGTGAAATATCACATCCTGTGGCTCGGATTCCACGTAAAATGAAGGTCCTGGGGGTCAGGATCGTTAGATTAGCGGACATGTGAAACTAGAAGTGCCCATTTGTGATTGTGGCACCGAACAAGTGTCCATAGTATAGTAGTATCTGTGATATCGTGGCCAGCTGTAGCCTACTTGGGTGAGATTTCACTGCCACATAACCTGTGTCATTGAGGTGGCTTTACTGGTGAGTGTATTTATAATTGCGGCCGGAGCTGAGTAGGGGGCGGCCGTGGTCTTAATTTAGGATCCATCCCGGCATTTTCCTGGAGTAGAAGTGGTAAACCACGGCAAACCATATCAAGGAAGGGTGAACCTAGCTCACAAGTGACACTTCCTGGTGATTGGAATAGCGAGGGAAACTCCTCCGTCACGTCGGCTAGAAGGGGCGATGTACTGTTCCAACGCGATGGACATCACAGGGGAATCGAAATGTGCAATGTGCTTCCGTTGGCGTGAGATTTCGGCGATGTGGCATTTTGTGTAGAATGTATGAACAATAATGATTATCAATGAAACCAGAAACATTATGAACACTATCCACATGGAGTACAGCAATGGCCAACGTTTCTGTGACGCAATTGTCACATCAATCTGTACTTCTACCGGGAGCAAGCCAGCCTACTCAGCTTTATCTTACGAGGATATTTCATATAGCATAACACAGATTTTTCACTTAGGAGGTGTTACTTGAATCTAAATCATTGAATACAGTGTACGAGAGATAAGGCCGGCGACACTGTGTTTGGTTTTCCTTCGCTCACGTTGTTTCAGGGGTGGTGATAGTCCTCAAGCGGTTTTGTTTTGGCCACTTAAGGGGAATGGGGCAGGATAAGAAACCATGACTGCACTAGGAGGCAAACGACCCACCGAAAGACCCAGAAGAACATGGGTGACTCAGCAGCTCTGGGGACACCTCACAACGCTACGATAGTAGCACAAGGTGTTGAACTTGCACGTCCCGTAGCTGGAATCCATATGGGTGACTTGTATTGTCCTGACGACCATGGACTTGTGTAATCCTCGTGTCTGGGCGTCGAAAGTGCAAGCCCGAAGCGTGAGCACGCTCCATGCAGGAATGTGGACAACATATGATTATGCACTTAACATGCCTGAGTGCCGGTAATTCACGTGACCCTGAAGGCTTACATGCTCGTATGATCCAACAGCTGACGTCTTGCTTACGGTAGGACTCTATAGAAAAATAATGGACCTTAATAACATGAGTGAATACCAACAGATGGTGCCATTAGCTTGATGATGTATGTGCGTTCTGCCCAGGGGATGGGATCACTGTATTTGTCCTGTCTCAACGGGATCGAGGGTGAAATATATGCGTGGCTGATAGATTTTACGGCCATATGCCCTTCCTGTCGTTATCCTCGTGAGAGTTCATACGGGATGCATGAAGCAAGTTGGAAGGAATTGCCCTGCCCAACGGACTGGGGAGACGTTAGCGAGCGTAACCAATTGTTCCCCATCACTCAGTCGTTGGTAGAAATGGAAGGTAACTGGATAACTATGAGTCTGAAACACACCAATGAAGATGAGCTTCTACTTTGAGAATTGGGAGATTCTGCAAACGATATCCTGAAATAAACCTTGAAAATAATTTGAAAGAAAACACCTCCATCACTTGACAGGTCCTTCACTAAACTGTGCAGGGATATCGTCAACAGCGTCTCCTTCGAAGTGAAAGGATGAACTGAGGGATACATGGATGAGTGAAAGGATGAACGGAGGGATAGATGAATACACGGGTTCATGAATGCATGGAATATGCCAACCTCTACCCGCTGTGGAAAAAGCCGACTGTGGGATTTGAACCGTGGTCCCCACCTGCTGCACCTGTTGTGTATTAGAACTAATTGCGCAGTGGCCTTGTGATATATTGTATTGTATTGTGATTGCCGGAGGCACACGGCCAGCTGGGTCTGGGTGTGTGAGGCCCACCTCTTGCCGCGGGCTTGGGTGTAACCTTAACGGTCCACTGTGCTCGGCAAGCTCAACATATGAGTAATAACGCGCTTCCTCATGCATCGTAGGAGCGTGGGTTCGAATCCAACCTTGGCCGTCGTGAAGATGGTTTTCATGGTTTCCTATTTTCACCACCAGGCAAATTCCAGAATGGTTCTTTTCAACAGTCCTTTCTTCCTAAACCCTTTCCCTGACCTTTCCTTAATTAGCCTCAAGTTAGCGGTCGTCTGCTCTCATCCCTAGTTGTATCTATAGACTGAGTGGGTCAGCACCAACACACCGTCTTTGCGACGGTAGATGAATGATCCCTCGCAGAGTCCGTAATACTAGATTATGACGTGTGACCTCCATAGAGCTGACCTGCCCGTCAGGACGAAATAAATGATGACAACGTCACGTTGAGTCAGGGAAATGAACCGTAGGACAATAGAACATCACGGTCCGGCTGGGGAACTAACTCGAGACCCTTCGCGCCAAACCTTAAACATGCAAACCACTCAGCCACCATGGCTGACCAAATATAGCAGAGAGAACTCTTCAGAAAAGTCCTTGGACCCTGTAAAAATTGTTCGCGTGGTGATTGGATGGATGGATTGAATGTTTGATGAATGGACGGAGGAATTGATGGATGAATTGTTTATTTGCTTAAACGGACTTTTTAAACACATTGTTGATATTTACGAAATCACAGAGCAATTCCTCACTGCTGCATTTTTTTGAATGCTAATTTGTTAAGATCGGTTACTTGTAAGCCCCATGTGTTTATACCACCCGCTTGGCTTTACTGTTATGCGGGCTGGACGCGACACAGTTCTGACAGGGGCTATCGTCTTGTTTATTTGTAAACAAATAAATATATTGTCGTTGACTTTTCAGGAAAGACAAGATTCTTCCTGTACTTTCGGTGTCGTGCCGGATGCGACCCGTGCCAGATGCGACCCACCAATTTGCCATCGTGCCACTTGCGACCAAGCACTGATGTATCGGTGGAATCTGGGAATTTCTAACACATATGTCTCTGCTAAAGTTTCGCTTAGGTTAGGTTAGGTTAGGTTTGCTTAGCCTAGCTTAGGTTAGGTTAGGCTAGGTTAGGCGCAGTAAAAATTGAAGAGCTTATTTCCAAAGTGGCGTAAATCCAAAATTGACGGTTTTTTAGTTTTTTTCTTTCATAAGCAAGTTTATAGATTCTCTCAACGTATAGCAAAGGTTTTAAGTCGCAATACGTCGTATATCCCATATTAACAGAGATCTAAGAACTAAGTTTATTTGCAAACTGATGTGTATTTATTCCCAATGTGTCTTATAGCTAGGGCTCGGATTTTTAGGAAAATAAATATTTTTTATGTAAACACATATTTTAAGCATTTTTTCTATAAATACATAAATTCCTGTTTTTCACTTATTAGCACATACAAAGACATAATATTTATATTTTTTAAAATCAGTACCGGTATGCTAGATCTTTCAGTTTATTGCATTTTTGTTCTGTGTTACTTCAACGGGGAAGAACCTGTGAGCTATCTAATCATCATGCAGAGCGTATGTCAGCTTGCAACTGTGTTATTCTTATCTTGTCGCCCTGTGCCACTCACTGTGGAAGCCGGGGATTTCCTTGTCCATAGCCACATTGCACCTCGTGCTAGACCTCCCCCTACCCCAGCTACCTGGAACCAGTGTCACTCACGTGCAGTTCATTTCTGGCACTGTGAAGTGTAAGGCAGATCCACGATACCTGAATTAAAAGCAACTAAACGTTATCGTCTGCAGCAGTATATTGCAGAATTTAAAGATAATTTTACTTCTAATTGGCACGTTATGTTCTGCCAACCATGTGGGAAAGCAATTAAGGTTGAAGAGCGATCTCAAGTTACACAACACCTCGAGGGCAAGAAACATATTGTCGCAGTTTCGCGATAATCGTCGGTCATTTGTGATGGGCAACCTGAAGATGTGTCTCGTTGTGTATTGTAATTCCTCAGCAGTCAGTGAGACATAGCATAAATTGCATTCATAATTACTGTATATTGTTTATATTCACATTAATAAACTAAATTATAATTAAATATTTTTACTTTTTTGTCACATATTTCAGGTATATTTAATACATAAAAAATAAATATTTTCCCGATTTTAGCACCTGAAATCCGAGCCTTACTTATAGCCATGTTGACCAATCCGATGGCTCTCTGGACCTCACGTGATATCACGTGATAAATCAGAGCCATGGCTAACGCTGAAGAATATGTAGAGCATCAGTTGTGTTTGTTCTGTTTAAACCATTCAAATGTTCATAAATACCACTCAAAGCGTATGTCAATATATAATTTAGTTCCAAAACCAACTTACAGGTGACGATTACCACAATTTCCAATGATACGAGATTTGTAAAACACAGTGTCAGGATGTGCAGAAAAGTAATGGATGAAATTACATTATATTAATAATCATATCTGAATTTAATGATACGAAGAAACAAAAATGCGATTTTGCATTTCATGAATTTACGTCACTTTAGGGAATAAGATCTTCAATTCTTCTCTCGAACAATGAATCGCATGGGGCACTGTAAGCTAATAGCAGGGTCGCTACAGCCACGAATTTTATTGGGTCACATCCGACACGGTCGCACTCGGCACGTAATCTACTATTCAGACGATTCGTAAAATTTTGGTACAAACCACACCTTCTATGCCCCTCTGGTTTAAGAACTTGAGTTTTGTGAATCACACACCTTAGCATTTTATAAGGCCTGAGCTATGATGTGGGGATTTGTTACGGCAGAGGATCGCAGGACCCGGAGTGCTGCCCTCAAAGTCCCACTTCCTTGGCCAGGTACAAAGTCCAGACATGGGAACTACTCCAACTCAACAAATACCCGATGATGTATTCCGAGGTCAGGATCGTTAATCACGCTTTAGCTCCGAGTGGCTTCATTCAAAATTCCACGATGATCAAAATGCGAGCGACGCGACGACCTCTATTGGCAAAGTATTGACTTATAATGGTGCACTGAGCACGAACAGTATTTAAGGCATGAGTAAAATTAAAACGTGAATATTTTCCATCTAACTGTAGCCATTTACTGTAATAAGCAATTCCGAGTACTTCCTAACTTCCACAGTAGTTAAGCGAATTTATGATTAACTTGGTATATTATCTTAATGGTCGGGAGATCATGCGCCGAGTCGTGCATAATTCATTTTATCGATCAGCACACACAATTTGTCGCCAATGTCGCATGGCAGATGCAAGTGGTGGAGATGGATCCCTCACTGGTTCATATTTTCATGAACTTTGAAGAGTATTTTATTAGTTGTACGAAGGTGGATCAAAAAGTTAGTTGCACTAACGCGCTGCAGCAGCGCGCCGTGTGTCGCAAACGTGGGCACAGCGGAGAAAGGGACAGACACTGCCCACACATCTGTTAGGCAGGTCGCTGTGGTGTCTCGTCTTGTATGGTGTGAATAGCGGCCAAAAGCAATGGCGCGTTGACTAGACGTTCACTCCAAATATGAGGTGCGTGCGACAATCCGATTCCTATGGGTCAAAAGGAAGAATTGCACGGACATTCATCGTGAAATTAGTGCTGTGTATGGGGAGCGAGCCATTTCCCAGCAAGGGATCGTAAAGTGGTGTCAGAAATTCGATGCCGGACGTACGGATATCACGGACGGCGAATATCGCGAGGGCAGGCCCGCAACGTCCAGGACCCGTGCAAATGTCAACAGTGTGAATGCGATCATTAGACAGAACGGTGGTCGACATTCCCAGACCGATGAGGAGGTGAAGGCCGCTGTCTCCGTGTGGTTGCAGAGCGCTGAAGGAACATTTTATGCATCCGGCATCGACAAGTTGGTTGTGCGTTCGCCGAAATGTTTGGAGTCTCTTGGAAACTATGTGGAAAAGTGACGGTACATTGTATGTCGTGTTGCTGTTGTATAGGTGGTGTAATAAATGGCCATAACTGGGAAGTGCAACTTACTTTTTTGATCTGCCCTCGTAGTTGTTAACAGATCGTATATTGGCTTTCATGGCCAGTGAATTAAAACTCAGCAATTTTTTTAGGTTTGTGCCGTGTCTTGTGTGCGGTTTCGCCCAGGACACCAAGCTGGCTCATCAGCTGTCCCCGCCCGGACCCCCACAGGAGTAGCCTCGCTGTTCTGCCCCTTACAAGAACAATGTGAGGAGTGCGATGTTCTTCACTAAACAACAGCTAAGATGAGAGCCATCAATAGCAGTATGTTGCAATGCTTTGGGGAATTGAATGCCGGCCTCAAAGACAATTTAAATGACGAGTTGATATTTGAAATCGCGTCCCTTTCTTTTCAGCAATGAGTGAAATTAATATATTTAGTTTACTTTCAAATTTTGTAAAAGATGAAAGTAGATTTATGAGATCTACTTGGGTCAAATGTCAGTATGTCTGTCTATACTTGCCTTATCAATTCAAACACGATGGAATCCATTGAACCAAATTTGGTACTAGCAAAAGACACCATAGTGTCATGTTTTATATCACCACCAACCTAACAAAAACAAAATTGCGCCCAACCAAATCTCCAAAGCTGGAATCCAGTTATGACTACAATTATTGGATCTCTACGACATTTTCTAAAAACATACCTTCGTATGGAAAGCGTCTGACGTCCAAACTACAAGGTCATCAGCCTTGTGAATCATGCAAGCAATATAATCCATAACTTATGAATCAATGATCGCAGTACTTGACATTTTGATAGTTTTAAGTAAATACACTGCGTTGTGAACGTTATGACGACATGAACGTGAATATTACTCGCAGTCGCCATCTTGAAATTATAAAATATAAACATAAATAACTGTGAACCCTTAAGAGCCACAGTGACAATGTATGTCAAACTGCGCGAACATTAACTCAGAATGAATTTGGGTAATTAAGAAGTCTTACCACGAGGTGAGCATCATATAAGGACTCTCACTTGCGTTAGTGAAAATATTACCTCACACCTTGGTTGGTTCTCGTGGCAGAACCAACCTCCTCGGGTTTGCCGCTGTGAGAATCGTTGGGTCCAAGATGACTCCTGTTTTGGAATGGCGACTTGGATGAGATGCGTCTGGTGGCTCCTTCAGCAGCCAAGCAGCGAATTCTTCTTCTCGAAGTGCCTGTGTCTAACATTTTTCAGTGTCTCGCCCTCCGAGCAGGAGGCAGATGACCTCGTAGTTCTTGCCCTTAAAACAACAATAACATAACATAACTAGACTCCGAGCAGAGTCATGCTTAGGGAAAATCTAAAGCAGGGGTTATCAATCAGTGGGTTGCGACCCCCCGGGGGGGTCGTAGGATTTGTCTTGGGGGGTCGCGAGATACGGAGAAAAGTAAAAAATGAGTTATTGCTGTAGTTTTTTAATTAGAATACACTCACATTGTATTAAACTTCTGCGTTTTTTAAATTTAATTAATGAGAAACTTGAGTTTGTTTGGATTTGACCAATTTTTGATTGTCTGGAATGATTTTTGTAACACACTAAACAATGACATTTTCCAGTGTCAAACGATTTCTTGATTTGATTTTTAAATTCACCATTATGGATAATCCTTGTTCACAGCTGTAAGATGTAGAAAATGGCATAAAAGTTTTTAACGGTTTTGTGGACTGTTCTGGGTATTCCCTTTAATACTTATCCAAAATTTGTCGGCACAAGCATTGTTAAAAGTTAGATTCTCTGACTGATCGCTTGAAATCTCTTATCAGTTCATCATCGAAGACGAGCACTTAGCTCAGTTTTTGTTACGGATTGACTACCCACAAAACCCCACTCTTCTGTCAATTGTTCAATCAAGACTTCGAGTTGCGATGATATGAGTATGGAGAGAGATGAAGTGTCAAGGGATGTGGCACCAATACTCGATATACTGTAAACTCCATAAACTCTTATTATTAAAGAATTAACGTGACAAAAAGTAATGTTTATTAATAGTTGTAAGTGTTTTTATGAATAAAACTTAACAATTATTGTAATCTTTTAATTATTGTTTTAACGTTAAAACTTGGGGGGTCGCCTAATTACTCAGCCTAAAAGGGAGAGGGGGAGGGAGGGGGTTGAGATCCCCTGGTCTGCGGGAATGTTCTTTGTGTCCATTTGTAATGTGTCACATATTAACGCTCTTTTGTTAATTGTTTCTTGTTGCTTTTGATACTGTAGTTACTTTAATGAGGGGTTTGCGAGACACAAGAGAACACTCTTCCAATTGCTCAAGATGTGGGGACGAAAGATCTGTTCACCCCAAAGCATCAAGAACTAGCCTACCTAGAAAAAGCTGGAAACATTTCGGGAAGATGCCGATGACCACTGTGGTGCTGGTAATCTACAAGCTATCGATAGTACATGAACTTATGAGCATTACATTGTATGTATGTCTACCCCTTATTATTCCCGTTTTTTCCAACGGGGTCGGGGATGAGATGCGATGGAAGTCTTTGTGGCGATGTTTTTACGGCCGGATGCCCTTCCTGACGCCAACCTCATGAGAGTAGTTAATGAGAGATGAAATAAATGATGGTGAATGACACTGGGCAAGGATGTGGAAGGAAGCGGCCGTGGCCTGTCAGAAGGTACCTTCCCAGCATTTGCCTGGTGTTGAAAATGGGAAACCACGGACAACCATTTCAAGGACGGCCGACGGTGGGGCTCGAACCCACGCGTCTACCGAGTCAGCAGAGAGCGTGGCCCCATGACCTAATGCTGCGCGTTAGCCAGCGTAGCCACTACTGTCGGTACTTATGAGCATTACATTACTATTGGTAATATATTTAAAAATGTTGATTTCGTTTGTCTACAAACTCGTAACAGATAATTAAAATGGTTGTCCATTAAAAGTAGACATATAGAGTTAGTAAGGTTATTGTTCAAATTATAAAAACCACCGCTAACACAAACACCCTTAAGAAGTGTGCGTAGTCATCAAAAAATGTGTACCTAATGTAGGATTTTTTTAAACCGCATGTTCGGCTCGCCAGAGTTTGTAGCTGCTTCTATGCGGACACCCATTGGGTGAGCTACAAGTACCGTCGCGTCTGGAGTGTTGTCTGGGGAGGAATGTTTGAATGTAAGGGCAAGGAGTTGGAAGGTAGCGGCTGTGGCCTATAGTTAGGGACCAACCCCGGCATTTGCCTGGAAGGAAGATGGGAAACCACAGAAGGTTGCTGGTGGGGGGATTCGAACCTCCTCGCCTCCCGGATGTGAGCGACTGCCAGCAGCCACGCCGCAACAACCACGGCGAACTCACCCGGTAATGTAGGCATTGCAAACCAGCGATCATAAACCCGAGAATCAAACCCGGACCGCGTAGAGGCACGCAGATTGACTGTTGAGCCGCTACGTCTGATAGAATGTCCACCTCATAGTCCAAAGATCACGGGTTCAATTCCCGACCAATGTGGTTGGATTTTTGAAGGGCAAAGATGGGTATTCGGAGTTGTGCAATGTTGCACGTGCATGCCATTTGGTAAGAGACACGGCAGGAAAGGCTCAGGCGAGACACCAGCCCCATGCCCCTCGAGCAGGACAGACTTGTACATGCACAATACAAAACACGCTGCTATAAATCCCGCCGAGCCGGGCGCGCAGATCCTCGATTTGTCCACGTAGATTCTCATTAAGTCAACTTCTAAGATTACTCCCCACTTAATCACTCTTTCTGAAAACTGGAATTTCTAATTTCGCAAACTTCTCGGCTTAAATTAAAAACCAGGGGGAGAATAGAAATGAATCGTGCAAAGGAACAGACAGCGTGTACTCAAGACAGGACCTCCTTTTTACGTGGAATCTGAACAACAGGGCATCGCATTTCACTTTGAAATTCCCACATAGATTGACCGGAAATCGAACCTGGACCGCCTTGGTGAGAGGTCAACAGCTTGCCCACTCTTCAGGATGGCCAATAATCATGAATACGGAGGATTTGAATTCCTCTTCAGAGGGGTTTGCATGATTTGGAAGTTTCCCTGAACTAGGGGTTGCTTGTTTGTGCATGGCATCCTGCAACAAAATGATAGCGCAGGGTTTCGAACCTTTGATCTCCACCTTGCAGTCGTGATGCCTGACCTAACGCGCACGGCCAGACTGTGGGGTAGCTCTTCTGAGGGAATCGTAAGACTAAGCAACATCTCGGGGCCAGAACTCGACTACTCTATTCACATTTAGAATAACAGACAAAAGGAACTTGAAAACCACGTTTAAGGCCCTAGAACCATTCATGTCCGTAGTAGTGTAACTGTAAGAATATTTTAATAATTATTCTATTGTTGGCTGACAATGCGGGCTGCATCACGACGCCCCTACCCGTGTTCTGGTGCAGAATTGCAAAAATATTTACAAACTTTCGCTGCTTATAATTTGCAGTCACGGGGAGAAATTAGTGCAAAAAGATTTCTTAGCCCGCTTAAAATAGTTATCATCATGAACATATTATGCCTCTGTATAAGTGCGATGGTGTTGGTGCAGTATACTGAGGTTATCAGCTGCAATAAGCGTTGGTGCTTTCAAATTTACCTTCATTTATTCCGATCCTTATCCTTCACCGCTATGTGGCGATAAATGACACTATTGCTACCTCAGGAGCTCGGGATAGCCAAAGTTTTCCAAAGTGCTCTGATTATTTTCCTACGACGCTATGCGACAAAATACGACACCATTGGTCTCTACTTTTCTAACAGCCAATGAGATATAAGGCTTAGGCAGTGTATTTTATTTTACCTACTCATTTTTCTAATCATATTTTTCCATTCGTTTGTAAATTATATGTGTCAGTACTGTTTCCCTGTTAATATAATGACCCCAGGCACTACAGCCCGTGAAGGGACTAGGCCTACCAAGCGACCGCTGCCCAGCCATTTGGCCTGCAGATATTGGGGTGACGAGTGATCAGTGCATCGTGTCCCCTCGGCCGTTATTCTTGGTTTTCGTGATTGGGGCGCTGCCTCACTGTCAGACAGCTACTCAATTGTCCTCACGAGGATGAGTGAACCCCGTTCCAGCCCTCACGTCAGTTTCTAAAATCCCTGATGGAGCCGGGAATCGAACCTGGGGCCTCCGGGTGAGAGGCAGGCGCGCTACCCCAACACCACGGGGCCGGCACCCTATTACAGTAATTATTATAATTATCATTACGGGAAAATGACCTGAATGTTACGTCGATTATACTGTATTACTTATCACCACCACCACCACAAGCAGCAGCAGTTTTTTAAATATATTTTCTGTTAGTTCAAGTATTATGTGCCGGTACCGTAGTTGTATTCATTATCATCCATAAAACAAATAAATCCACCGGGCGAAGCCGGGCACTACTGAGAATAATCTTAATAATAATAAACCTGTTACGATCCCCCCCACACACTGCTGGTGGAGCGAGAAGTTGTTGGTGTGTGGTCAGAGATCAAGTACTTGACGTTGAGAAGAAAAGGATGAGGTTCGGGAATTCCCAATCCGTGCAGTAAGCACGCATGGTGAGTACATGTAGGGGCGGAACCTCACGCAGGGCCGCCTCGCTCCAATGGGCCCGTACAAAGACCGATGAGCGCCCTCGATATTGCACAATGAACACTAGCGAACGTATCGCACACTGAGATGTGTTCACTTTGGTCTCAACCAACAGCGACAAGAGGGACACAAGGCTGGGGGTGTATCTGCGATTAGTGTGGTCAGAGACTTATAAGGAGAGGGTGCCCCCCAGGGGTTCACGTCTAGTGAGACGTGGTTAGGCGACCATGGGGCCCCAGCTGAGTCCAGCATTGCTTCCACTTACTTGTGCCGGGCTCCTCTCCGTCTTCCTTCCTGTCGACCTCACTTGGTCAACTCTTGTTCTCGTCCGACGCCGACGGTATTAGGGTATCCGAGGCCTAGGGAGTCTCTTCCTTTCCCGCCTTAATTCACCCTTATCTCAACACTTCTGATACCCTCCTTCAGCGAGGGGTCAGCCTTCTTTTTCTTTTCTGTTATCTCCTGCCTACTGCTCAAGGTCCTCCAGGAGGCAGGGTGTATGTAGCCCCACCACTTCTGGTGCACCCTAGATATTGCTACACCCTCAGGGGCTCAGGGCTGGTGAGTTCGGGAGTTGGCGACCCTGAGGGACTGCTGAGCTGGGTCCGGTTTTCCCCTTTTTATCCATTACCTGTGGGGCGGACGCTCTCCTCTTTCACTTTCCCATCTGCCTTTCATGGCTCTCCTTCCTTCCAAGTCCCTCAATCCGCATTCTTCGAGGGTTGAGGGCATTCATTTTCCTCCTGTCCTTTATTTGCCTTATTCTCCTTTTGTTTTCCAATTCGTCTTCTAGTATATAAGTTAGTTTTAGTTACAGTTTACATTTCATTATCATCTTCATTATCACCCAAACCATTAGAGGCCGATAACCTAGATGTTAGGCCCCTTAAAACAACAATTATCATCATCATCAAGGAGAGGGCGCCATGTGGTTTACTAGAAACGTGTTCAAATTTGGTGGGTTTGCTCTTCATAAAAAAATATTCTACCCGTGTTCGAGCGTTTTTGCCAATGGGCCTTAGTGTGCTCAAACTTGAACGTTTAAAATCAATCCTCAAACATTTGTAGTGCTATTCCCGCGCACGTTCCCGACTCTTCTCCGTGGTGTAGTCGCTAGCGTGTTGGCGTGGCGAGTTGAAGTGACCGTGATCGGAACCTTCCTTGAGCTTCTTTATCTTTCTTTGACACTTTTTCTTTTCTTTTATGTTTGTGGTACAATATTTAAGTTGGCAGATTACATCAAGTACGGTACTTTATCATTTGTTGTGCTTTTTCTATTTACAATATTAATACATTAATATTTCCGTTATTGTTTCCATACAGAAAGTATAGCCTGATGGTGGAGCAGAGTGGAACAGTCCAACACCACGATAACACAGGTTATCACTTGGCTTACCCAAGTAAATAGTGACCACGATGTCACAAGCCACTCAAATGAAACAGTGGCTCAGCGGTATTGTTCTCGCCTCCTGTGCCCAAGGTTGCAGGATCCAGTCCTGTAGTAGTCAGCTGCCATTTGACAGTGCGCAATTCCAAGGGAGTCAGTACATTTACTGACACGTTAAAGATCCCTTTCGGGGCAAAATTCTGGCAACCTTGCATCTCTCAAAACCGTAGTAGTTATAAGGGACATAAAACCAATAAAATTATTATTATAAAATGAAACAACAACAACAAGAACAACCTAGAGAGTGAGCCAGCTCAGAGTAGCCTAGGTGTTCAAGTCAACAATATGTAATTTTGGTTTTCATCTTGGGAGATCAAATTCATTATTCTATATTATCATTTTAAATGATCTTGCCGATTTCGTCGTTACACTGGGGTCTGGCGTTACATTACGGTGACAGGACGAAATGTACCGAGAATGCACTGAGGTGTGTGACGTCATAGTACCGCTTGAGCTTCCTCCTTTCCCCGCGCTCTCCAGTGAGCGTGACGTCATCCAGCCAGCTACCTCCTTTGACCTTGGTTTGCACTTGCTAGCGCAGCATTTGTAGCATTTGTAGCATTTAAAATGATATAATGTCTAGTCTTTTAGACTGACTATCAGTCTTTTTAGGTAGATTTCATTAGAAAGCTAACTATTGCAATGGGTCCCATGTTTCGACTTCCGGAAAATTTCGACATATCTTCGCGTTTCACATCCCCCAGACCCCAAAACCACCGTCAGTTCAAAAGTTTATATATAATTTATGTATATATATATATATGTATATATATATGTATATCAGTTTCTTGTGGACACGATAACTGCCGTAATTTTGCACCAATTACTTCGAATTTTTTACCGAAGATGTATACCTATAAAATCTCGGTCGAGTTCGTTACTGGGCTAAATCGGTCGAAGGGGGTGAAAATGGGGGGCTTTTTTTCGAAAAAGTGAAATTTCGCTATAACTCTCTTAATACGTGCAATATCGAATCCATTCAAAGTTCATAATATGTGTCGGATAAGTGCCAAAAATTTATGTCAAATAAGATTTTTGATAGCACCAACCATTGACCAAAGGGGTGGAAAAAAGTGGGTTTTTCGGGAAACATTAATCATATCTCTCTTAATAGGCACAATATCAAAACCGTACAAAATGGACAATATTCCCCTAATAATTACCTAAAACGTTTGTCTGAAAGAATTTTTGATATGACCCACTATTACTCCAAGGGACGAGAAAAATGATTTCGGAATTATAAGAAAATGCCAAGAGCTATCAGTGGTTGCCATGGCAACACTACTAAATTGATGAGGCATGGACCATCAGACGTTGCCATGACAACGCACTTGCACGAGATCAGATTCAGTATTTCCATCTGATTAAGTGGTTGGTTGGTTGGTTCTTAAGTTTAGGGGCTGCGACAACGCGGTCATGTAGCCCCGTGTACTTTGGGTGTGTGTAGAATCTGTCTGATAACCGGTGTTAATTGTGATGACTGTATTAGTGTGTGTTATCTGTTTGTTAATTTAAGTACTGCAACTAACAATTTTTCAGATAGTTCCTACTTTTGCCGCCAAGCGCCACTGTCAACGACTACGAGGCCAAGTTCAGAACTGAGCTACTAGACGCCGCCGCAGTCGGCTCTTGGCAACGAACATAGAAACCTAAGAGCGTTGTATACATTCTTAACCTATCCAATTTAGCTTCACACAGGTGCAATTAGTGGAAGGATCTTTAACATGCCATAAATCTATGACATGGGACCGCCGGCTTTACTTCCCCTCCGAAGGAAGGCATACTGAGGGATATTTAACGCTCTTAAAAAATCCGACGGCTTCGGCCGGGTTTGAACCCGGTATCTTGGGCATAGAAGCTCAGCATGTTACCGACTACGCCACCAAAGCCGCCTGATAAATTGGGAAGCGGCTTCGGTGACGTAACTGGTAGCATGCTGAATGTCTATGCCCAATGTCGCGGTTTCAAAGCCGGCCGAAGTCGTCGGATTTTCTAAGAGCACTAGAATCCCTCAGTATGCTTTCCTTTGGAGGGGAAGTTCCAACGTTCGTTGCGAGTTGATGGTTGGGGTGGCATCTAGTAGCCAAGTTCACAGCTAGGTGTCGTTGACGGTTGTACCTGGTAGCAACATTAGGAACTACTGCTTGAAATTGACCGTCTGCAGTACTTACATGAATTAAGACTAATACAGCCATTACAATTCACACCGTGTATCAGACAGATTCTACACTCACCCAAAGTACACGGGGTTAGATGACCGCGTTGTCGCAGCCCCTAAACTGAGGAACCAACCAGAGGTAGATTTCGTTAGAAAGCTAACTATTGCAATGGGTACCATGTTTCGACTTCCGGAAAATTTCGACATATCTTCGCGTTTCACATCCCCAGGCCCCAAAACCACCGTCAGTTCAAAAGTTATATATAATTTATGTATGTATATGTATATCAGTTTATTGTGGACACGATAACTGCCGTAATTTTGTACCAATCACTTTGAATTTTTTACCGAATACGTATACCTATAAAATCTCGGTCGAGTTCGTTACTGGGCTAAATCGGTCGTTGGGGGGTGAAAATGGGGGGCTTTTTTTTCGGAAAAGTGAAATATTGCTATAACTCTCTTAATATGTGAAATATCGAATCCGTTCAACATTCATACTATGTGTCGGATAAAGCCCAAAAATGTATGTTTGAAGAGTTTTTTTTATAGCACCAACCATTGACCAAAGGGGTGGGAAAAAGTGGTTTTTTCGGGAAACATTAATCATATCTCTCTTAATAGGCACAATATCAAAACCGTACAAAATGGACAATATTCCCATAATAATTACCTAAAACTTTTGTCTGAAAGAATTTTTGATATAACCCACCATTATGCCAAGGGATGAGAAAAATAATTTCGGAATTATAAGAAAATGCCAAGACCTATCAGTGGTTGCCATGGCAACACTACTAAATTGATGAGGGATGAGCCATCAGACGTTGCCAAGATAACGCACTTGCACGAGATCAGATTCAGATTTCCATCTAAGTGTGAAGCGGCTTCGGTGACGTAACTGGTAGCATGCTGAATGTTTATGCCCAAGGTCGCGAGTTCAAAGCCGGCCGAAGTCGTCGGATTTTCTAAGAGCGCCAAAAATCCCTCAGTATGCTTTCCTTTGGAGGGGAAGTTCCAACGTTCGTTGCGAGTTGCTGGTTGCGGTGGCATCTAGTAGCCAAGTTCACAGCTAGGTGTCGTTGACGGTAGTACCTGGTAGCAACATTAGTAACTACTGCTTGAAATTGACCGTCTGCAGTCCTTACCTGAATTACAGACTAATACAGCCATCCCAAAGTACACGGGGTTACATGACCGCGTTGTCGCAGCCCCTAAACTGAGGAACCAACCAAAATCTCTGCGGTAGATATAATTTTGCGTGAAGAAGTAACAGACCGTTACATAGTTGCACATCAGTGTCGAAACCTAGCATAAGGACAGTGTGACCACAAGTATAAAAATGGACCCCAAATGACAAGAAGGTTACCGTTCCCATAAGACAATAAAATGTTTAAAATAAGCATAAAATGACGAAAAACAAAGTTAATTAAGCTCCAATTATAAAATACCTTCTCGCATTAAATGAGGTCTGATCCTTCTACGAAAATCTGCATATTCTGCCTATTTTCGCCTATCCCCAAGTTTGTCCGGTGAAATCTACCTCCGCCTTCCGGCGTGCCGAGAGGACTTTTTTTTTCCTAAAGACTACTTAACCCGTGTTTAAATGTTGAAACACCGCATTGTGGCGTAGCCAGTAGCACCTCTTAGGTCCGGGTTTGAATCTCGGCTCTGCCTCGGGTCTGAGGGCTGGAACGGGGTTTACTCAGCATCGTGAAGCAAACCTGAGAAGAGGTGGGTTCGATTTCTATCTCATACATTTCTTCTCCGGGCAAATGGTTCCTAGCTTCAAGTCCCGGCGCGCCTACCTGATCACTGTCCCTAATACAGTTACACACACTGTACTACAAGGGACTGATAACCTTGCAGGTTACCTACCCGGAGCAGCAGTGAAGGGTTACGACACAACCCTTTACGCTGAAGTAAATCTACTTGAACGGGTCAAGTAGTATTTATTGACATGAGATGCAGTGTCCAAGGACTTAATGGTTCGATGTACATGCGAATTGTAATTTCACGTTTCACCGCCTGGAATCGAACCGGGACTGTCACTCGTGCGTATCAATGACATTGAGTTCCTTTCCACGGCACAGAACATTTCCCGAGCAGCGTGACCATACTTCACACATCGACCGTCACAGGCGGTGTCCTTCCTTGTGACACACAATCCCAAGGGTTCATAATATCAATTAACCCGTGAATACTGGCGCAAGGATTAAAAATAATGCTCTATATTTTCGTTTCGATCAGCCCTTATTTCTTGTCCCTTACTGTACCTCACTTCCTAGCCTTGAACTTCACCCTGCTAATGAAACATGTCCGTAGCTTTTTGAACACTCAAGTTATTTCTATATTATTTACGGTCGGGTCAGATTTACCCATAGCGCCAGTCCTCGCGTGACAATTTTCGGCTCACGTTACTCAAAACAATCTGTAAACAAGAAGTTCCGTGACGAACTAAAGAGCCTACTTTTCATGCCAATGATTATTCTACAGTGTACGAACCTATCTAGAATAATGACGACATTAAGTTGATAACATCGAAATGTCTAATTAGTTCGATATATTCCTGGTATAATGTAGCCTAATAGAGCACTACAGTTGGCAGCCCTAGTGACTGAATATATTCTTAGTTCCATCTCTTAAGGTACAGAATACAAAATTTGGTTGAAGTCCAATGGACGTTACATGCAGTTAGACATTGGATCTATCAGCACGCGTAAAAGCATGTTGGCAACAATGTCATGCGTGTGCTGGTCAGAAATAATCGGAAATATTATATCTTGTTGTGCCAATTTTGGATGAAATCCATTTGTTGGTATAGAAGTTACATGTATTTTAAAATTGGACCTATCAGCTAGCATAGCATCATGTTGGCAGCAATGACATATTAATTACTCCAAATTAATCTAGAGTGTCAGGTGCTATACGTGTGCAAAGTATAGAGCTGTTGGCTTGCATACTTTCTGATATATTGATATTAGGGTAAAAAATATAGACAGCATTTATTAACAGTTGGCAGCCCTGATTGCTCTTAAGAATACTTATAGTCATATTAGTTATGTTACACGTAGCACATACGAAATTTAGTTGAAATCCAACTGATAGTATAGAAGTTACATGTAATTAAAAATTGTTCCTATCAGCAGTCTTAGAATCATGTTGGTAGAACTGAAGTATATATTGAACCCTTCAGAATAGCAGTGTTTTATGCAAGAATCTTAGATCAAGGGGTCGCGTTCAGTTCATAGTGTGGTGTTTACGTCCGCCAAACTACGTGCTTTTCTGAGGCAAGGGTTATAGGATAAAAACTATAACTAAGAAAGAAAGGAGACAAAGCGTAAGATAATAACAAGATTTAATAACTAATTTGTGCATAAAAGAATAAAACAAACAAAAATAAACAAATCCTCCCTGAATTTTCCCCTGACAGGAATATTTATCACTTTGAGGAGTCAGATGGATCTCCCCTTTTCTAATAAAATGTGGACCCAAGTTCCACTATCTTGCATGTGAATTTATGTTCGCGTGGTGACTATCTACGAGAAATGAGTACTTGGATGATCATTCGTTCACAACGGGTTAACAGCCACGGTGCTCACGAACAATCATCTCGTAAATCAACGTTTATGGATATGGGCATAACATTAATAAAAATCCTTAAGTCTAATTCTGACACACATATTACAACTCTACTATTTACAGGCATCTCTCTGAGACCCTTATTAGTGTGGTGACACACTTAACCAAATGAGCTGCCACAATGGCCAGACACTCAACAACAAGGAAACACAGCGCCGCACGTGACTCACGGGTCCCTGACATGAAAAATAAACAAAGAATAAACCAACAACAACAAACAACCTGAGTGGTTAAGATTACTATATATTAACAAAACTGCAGGTTAAAGGAAACGCTTCGAAGTTTATCGTGTTTCGTAGGCAACTCCCATTTATTTAAACAATTTTACCATTGATCAGTTTCTCACATTTATATTTATTTTCAAGTAATTGGGAGCCAAACGTGCACTCCACTTTAATGAGCTTGCTTGCGAAACTCAGCCAGCCCTTGTGACCACAACTCACCCATTCCACATACCAGTCATGTCCCCCTTCCAGTGTATATAAATAGCCAACCCGCTGGACTGTTATCTCAAGGAATCAACAGCAGCTAACATCTCCTCCAACTCAACATATGGTCAGACAATAATCACATATCCATAATTGTCCTCGCAAGGATACAATATGAATCTGGGACCAAGCTGACAGAAATCAGTCTCTGCTGAAATTCCCGCTTGTAATACCATAAAAAATATATACTCACAATACACACATCTGGGACTGACATAACGCCTTTCACATGGGTCTGCTGAATTAGAGCTCGCAAACATTTAACACAATATTTAAAACCTACGATAGAGCAGAATACTCTTCGTCACAAATTACATTGCTCCAAAAGGCAATAATCACACTGAATCTGATCAATAATAAATCTCAACAAAATTTAATTACCCTCCAATCTACTATATAATTATATTACTTCAGTCCTACTTCTGAAACACGACATATCTCCGAGAGACGTTTTTAACCGCACTTCGTAACATAGGCGAACATGGCCGTTCACATAGCTACGTTAGTTAACACAACACAAAGAAAAGAACCTTCCAATAACTACAATTGTGCGAGCTGCTTCCAAACAAAAGTGTGTCAGATCAAAACTAAATATACTACATTAATCACACAAGCAAAGTATTTACAAAAAATATGTCCCATAAACCATACGTTAATTTAACAAATAATAAAATATTATTAGGTACTCATCTCTTTTTGTAGTCACCCGTCAAAGAACATCAGACGCCATTCCCCAACTGGATGGTTCTTTATCTCATAGCAGCCATCTGGACGGACTGTTGAGAATTCCAAACTTCCTCTGCATTCATCGATGTCATCCTTGCGCTGATACAAAAATTAGGTTATTATACACTTTATGTCTGACTACTAAATTCGCTTGTTCAGGTACTAAATTCCCTGTCACTGTTCGTTGGCGAATTATCGACGCTACT
Organism: Meconema thalassinum; assembly: GCA_946902985.2. Lineage (NCBI taxonomy): Eukaryota > Metazoa > Arthropoda > Insecta > Orthoptera > Tettigoniidae > Meconema > Meconema thalassinum. The sequence continues at coordinate 820,378,965 of OX336388.2, read as the reverse complement.
GCCCCTATAACTATAGTACTATGACTATCTATCACTGACTTTAACACTTTACAATGAATATCTTGTGTTCCTCGACACACAATAAAAGTCTATCTCTTCTGACAAACAGAATCAAAGTCTACGTCCGTAGACGCACAGAATAATAATCATGTGTCCTCAACACACGGAATAAAAGTCAATGTCTTGGCTCTTCGACACACTTATAAATGAACTGGCCCTTGGGTCTAGATGGAGGGGGATTTTATGTAAAAATTTCTCGAAATAATTGTGGTACAGGAATTAAATAAATATCACTGAACTCGTAATATTGCACAGGTCAAGAATATGCCCATTAATCCTAGAATCGATCGTAGAGATTTTGTCTAGGCGATTTCCCGCGTGAATACTAGCCACCGCGTACCCCAGCCGGAGTTGGCGCGCAAGTAGGCATTCTCTTCTCATTGGTTCTCCATTTTCTGTAATTTGGCGGTTTCTAGTAGATCTTGGCGTCTTGGGAGTGTCTATTTTCTTCATCAGCCATTCACGTTACTGCATCATATTTCTTCTAGGCGCGAATATCACAATGAACATACCAGAACCATGTCTCACCGCGCGTCGCTTCTAAAATTGAGGCAGCCACACCTGTCCTTATGATACATCGCTCTGCTATTTCTTTTCATAGCTCAAGTACTTAGCCTTTTGTTAAACTGATGCAGGTATGTCCCTACTGTCTCCAACAAATGCTTGAAATTTCCTCATCACTGTCTGGCTACTTTCATGATGCTGGTTGAAATATTTATTAATTGAAGAAATAAAAAGTAGAATCATTTAACCAACATAGGGTAAAGGGTTCAATATGTTACTCCAAATTAATCTAAAATGTCAGGTACTATACGTGTGCATTGTTTAAAGCTGTCGGCTTGCATACTTTCAGATATATTGGTATTTGGATGAAGAAAATAGAGAGAGCAATTATTAACAGTTGGCAGCCCTGGAGGCTCTTAAGAATACACTCAGTCATATTTGTTTATGTACACATATTACATACAAAATTTGGTTGAAATCCAATTAATAGCGTAGACGTTTTATGCATTTAAAAATTGGACTTATCAGAAGGCTTAAAATTATTTTGGCAACACTGTCATTTATGGCCTCCTGGAAATTAAACTAAAATAGTATTATCTACATGTGTACCAATTTTGGAAAAGCTCCCATGCATAACTTCCAAGATATCCAACATGGAGCTCAAACTTCTAGTGCGTTTTTTCAGCAGTTGGTAGCACTGACAACATTTTCAAATATGGACGTGAGATATTCCGGTATACATCTTTACTCATACTAAATTTGGTTTCGATTGCTGCAGCCGTTTAGGAGTTGATAGGGGGGGGGGACACACACACACACAGCCAGACAGACAGACTGAAGGACAGACAGACAGACAGACAGACAGACAGACACACATTTTCCCGGATCGATCTCATAAGTCTACTTTTTCCTCATTTTTGCAAAATGTGAAAAGTAGGCTAAAAATAAGGGGGAAAATACACCTATTTTGGTGCAGCTCAATACCATAACTCTCGTTCTTGTTGATCCATCTTTAGGGTCTAGGGACACCTAGGTCATCAGTTCCTTTGTTAAAAAAGAATTGAGATGACTACTTTGCAATTATACTGTTACGATTATTATTGTTATTTCTCTGCGTGTTAAATCTGTTAATGTTGGATTGTTATATGTATAAGCCACAGAGTTATGTACCGTTAAAGAAAAATTATTGTGTAGGTTCATTATTCAAACTTTCACTTCGATCGCATGATAATTATTATGAATATCCATTACCGGTACAGTAAATGGAACCCTATTACACATAGTACATTAGGGTTATAGTTTGTTACAAAATGAAAAAATAAATTACATAATAAATTATGAGATTAATTTTTGAAAAATAAGATGAATAAAAGCTAAAAATTGGTTATAACAACATTTTTTCGTGAATATTGTATGATAAAGTGGTTTTGAAAATTTCAAGTTGCAGAAATGTAAATGAGAGTTCAAGTTGTATGTGGCTTTATCAAATACAGAGCATTCAAACCACAGGTGATCTATTGTTTGAGGAGAATCACAAAAACAGGAATAACCATCTACAATATTAATTTTAAAACGTTCGAAATAGTATTTAAAACGCCCGTGACCAGTTAAGAATTGAGTAAGTTCAAAATTCGGCACAAACATCTTACACTGGAGCCTATGGTGAACTTCTGGAAAAAATATATTTCTTGTGACAGATCCTTTTGTAGAACGGGTCCAGTAGTTGTTCCACTGACTTGTTATGTGACTTCTAATTTGTCTCTTTGCATAACATATTGGGGACTTGTGATATGAAGCTTCCATATTAGATGCTGCTGCTGTTTTTTGCAAGTTTATCCGTTCTTTCGTTTCTAGGAGTTCCGACCAGGTGAAACAAATGTGAGGGTTTTGATGAGCTATTGCTCTGATAGTAACAGCAACTGGGTTCATATTGTACTTGTCATTTATTGACCTTAGGGCAGCTTGGGAATCACTGAAAATCCAAGCATTCTTGTTGTTCTTTTTGCACTATTGTGTAACATTTTTAATGAGTCGTTGAACGTGGTGATGACTATTGTGGTTCAATAAAACAAACATGATATGAATAAATAATATACACTGTGGTGTGACCTTACCTGTGATAGTGTAATATAATAAGTTGTTGAGCGCCAGATCCCTATTTAAGACAGTGAATCGAAATTTATTGATTTAACCTCGGCTATCAGCAGTAGAGTCGAAACCACTTACCCGGGCCGTAGTGAGACAAAGTCATCTAACCAATCCAGTATTTAATCAAGGAGTATGATTGCCTTAAAGTACCAACTACAATGAAAGAAATAGGCATTACGTTGAAGAGAATGAATTTATTAAATGCAAAAACAAAATATTAATAAAACAGAATAGTGATAGTCACACAATTGAATTTAAAATTACTCAATGCGGCAATTAATTATTTAAAAGAAAATGAATATTAAAATGAATTGAAAGTTAAATGAAGTTAAATTATAATAGAGACGATAGTTTTATTGAATTGTTGGCTCACCCAGTCGAAGATTCGTCATATTTAAGAAATGATCGATGATCTCGATGTTACGTCGCTTATGTTTAAAAAAATGATGTGATATCTCATTTACTATGAAATATCCTCATTAAGTACGTTGCCATCTGTAGAAAGACTCTTGATCAGGGATATAACCCATTATGTATTGATATAGATGTCGGCAAGACATCGTTCAGTGTCGACTCTCGGTGCTCAGTCCATTAGGACCCAGAAAGCAAGGTTACAACTTCCTTACTTCATTGAGAGCTGTAGATCAATGCGTCTTTTGTCGGAGTCGCAGGTACTAATGACTTCGTTGTCACGTGGTCTTCGACGGTCTCCCCCTCCAGTAAGCTTCCCTTTCTTCAGTGTTCATTCTCTCACGAGGGCTAATTGCACCACAATTTGTAATCTTTAGACGCGTACGTACCGTAGAAAATGGCGTGTTGGTTACACCATAGTGGGTTTCTTAACATCTCAGGAAAATGACGCAGTTTGCCGTGGTGAAATTCTTACTACGTCGTTCAGTTTGTGACGCACAGGGTTAGTCCATATCGCCAGTCTTGTTGCAATATATAATACTTCGTCTCTTTACAAGTAATTGTTAATAAAAATCTAATTGAATATAATAATCAAAACCGCTTACAATTATCTGATATAAAAATCATCTCATGGATGTACTAGTTAATAATAATAATAATAACATGATAATAAATGAATAACCCTTTAAATATAACAGCTATGGGATCGAATCGTTACAATTGGACTGCACAGATTATGGCCCAAAGTTCTGCCTGATAAACGGAACAATTTGAAGATAGTTTATACTGTGATGCCAATACCTCAATATTATTCTCGTAAACTACAAATGCACATCCAACTTGATCAGTTTCGTCGGCATTCGAAAAGAGAGAACCATCCGTGTAAATACAGCAATCGCGTGGGTTCGGGCTGTGATTCAAGGCATAATTCTTAAAGACGGATGACCACACTCCAGAAAGTGACACTTTTGTTCCATGGCAATGTTCAGAATAGGCATATTTGATGTTCCGTTTTTCTTTAGTAGCGTCAGTTCAGCTTTCCCGACAGCAGTAAGGAACAGTGGCTCAATCCCTGCAATAACCAGCGCAGCATCAGTGGAGGTTGTACGGTAGGCACGGAAAATTCTGAGTGCGAATACCCGTTGGATTTGCAGTAAATTTTCCTGGGCCCATTTCATTTCCAATATGGGACGGAAGGAAACCACCCGATATAGAATCAAAGGTATAAAGGCCGTATTATAAATTATGTTAAGTACTTGAGAATGTAATCCCCACGAAGGTCTACAAGCGATGTTTAATCCTTGCAAAAATCTGCTAGCTTTAAGTTTTAATCTACTGAAATGGGGCCTAAAGGTCGAATGTTTGTCTAGTTAACTCCCAAGTACAGCAGGTGATCTTCCAGAATAATTTTTTGTCCACTCATCTTAATATTTGGTCTTCTCAGTTTTCTTCTTCTTGTAACGAACATACCTTTAGTTTTTTACAGATTGAAATTCAGTTTATTATCATTACCCCAGTTAAGTAAGGTAAATAATGAAGTGTTTGCTCGTACGTTCAAATCATGCACATCATCAGCTTCAACTAATAGAAGAGCATCGTCAGCATAGGCAATAGCCTTGCAACCAGGTGGAAGAGTAAGTTCTAGCAGGCTGTCATATAAGATATTCCAGAAACCAGGGCTACATGTCGATCCCTGAGGGCATCCCTTATTGATAACTTTTGACGAGACATGATTACGACACAAGAAATAAAAAATTAATTTTAAAATTCGCACAGCCGCCATCTTGAGATTATGTAAACAATTGAACTAAATTAGATACCATTGCATTACAATGAATATAAACATTTGCTGTACCAAGTTTCATTGCGTTTGGATAATTAAATCACGAGAAAAGTCTATTTAAAACTTTCAAATTCGCTTGGCCGCCATATTCGTTTTGTAGTTAACCGGTTTTTGAAAGTCTTACAGATGAACTTCCAGTAGTGCCCTTTATTACCGTACAACATTCCAGGGTGATATCGGTAATAGTTTCGGAGATATTGAATGCCGGTGAAATATTTCGCACAGCCGCCATCTTGATGTTATGTAAACAATTGAACGAGGTTAGATATCGGTGCATTACAATGTGTATAAATATATAATGTACCAAGTTTCATTGCGTATGGTCGGTTAAATCGCGAGAAACGTCTATTTAAAAGTCGCACCTTCGCTTGGCCGCCATGTAGGTTTTGTAGTTACCAGATTTTCAAAAGTCACATAGGTGAACTTCTTGTAGTTTCCTTTATCACCGTACAAAATTCGAGGGTGATATCGTTAATAGTTTCAGTGATATTGAATGCTGGTGAAATATTTCGCACAGCCGCCATGATGGATCGGTGAGACGTAACAAAATTTGAAGGGCTCGGTCGGAGTCGGCCAAAATGGTGCTATGAACTTACCGAGTTTCATTGAAATCGCTCCAGCCGTTTAGATGTTATTAGAGGGACACACGCACACATGGCCAAAGTGTGATCTCATAAGCCTAATAATTCGGTTCCTTGTTTCTGTGGTGACTACAGTAGTGCATGTGAGATTAGGTGCTATCCCAGCATTTATCTGCAGGGAGTGTGGAAAAGAGGATGGCCGCTGTCGAACCTCCATTCTCCGGCGTTGGTAGTCATCACTGTTGTGGGGAGGTGAGTTGGGAATCAAACCCGGACATCGGCGGTGCGGTTGCGCATCGCCCAGCACGAGAGCGGTACTGCCCACTCGCGATGGGCTTGGCTGATCTCAAGTTTCACGAGCGCCTCTCATCTTCTCCTGCTGGGTTCCTCACAACGCGCCGTGCGTGGACCACATTCCAATTCACTACTATATCACACATACGCGATATCATGGACATCGGCCCCGGTCACTTGAATGTGTTATTGCATTTGTCTGATAACCTGTGCTTATGTGATGACTGTAAGGTCCCCTCGAGATTCCCACCATCCTTCTGGACTGAATGTGGTAAACCCCAGGGAGCTGTTGGTGCTGCGCTATGGGATGCTTATAAATACACTAGCTGAAGTACCCGTGCTTCGCTACGCGTCATAAATAAAATGAAATGTGAAGGTGACAGTTAAAACAGGGGATAGGCGAGGTGCTGCGCAGAGGGAGAATAAGGATGGAGCATTTTGTCTAACTACACCGCTCGGCGTTGACCGTGTTTTATAGCACAAATTTAGGTTTTACTCGCTAACGGTTGGAGATACCTTTCGGATAGGAAATGAAATTTTAAACCTCGTATATGCCATCAAAAGTTTGCTATTTCTTAGCGTTCTCTTTTTATTTGAAATGGAAATATGAAAGTTTTAAACCAAAGGGTCGTGGCCGACGAAAGATACTGGCCCCAGTGCGAACAGCCATCTTGTCTGTGACGTAGGCGATGTAGTGACCCTGGTTGAGTCGACTTGTGAATTTCTTGTGAATAGCAGTGTGAGAATAGTTAGTGTTTTATAAAGTGTAACGTCCAACTTTGCATCCAACTTGTGTTGTGGTGCATCATGTAGCTGCAATAATCAAGTAGCCTACAGGGTAAGTGTTAACACCTGCGATACTTTATTTCTTATTAGTGCTACAGATTAATCAAACGCACGTGTGGTGTAGGTTATGTACGAATTTACGTCAGCCTAATATTGTGGATGTTGAGGAATATTGTAATGCATGCTAAGTTAATTACCTGAGTTAAAGTTAGAAATTTAATGAATGTATCCCTTTACAGGAAATCAAAATGCCGAGATGCTGTAATGTGGCTGGCTGTAAGAGCAATTACAGATCTCAGCATGAAAATGTTTCTACATTTTCTCTCCCAAAGGACGAAAAATTAAGAAATATATGGCTTAGAAAAATTCCCACTGACTTCTCACAAGTGAGCAAGCCTATAGTTTGTATAAAACATTTTCCTGATAGCTCTGTTATCAGGACAGAGCAATTTATAGTTGATGGGGAAATAAAGACATTTGCTAGGAGTTATCCGAAGTTGAAGCCTGATGCAGTACCTTCAATATTTCCGAATTTGCCAGGATATCTATCCACTCCTGGGCCTTCTTCTAGAAGACTGTGTGATGCAGAGAAAGAAAATCTGGATAAAGCCATAGAAGCGAGCCTGGAAGACTTCAGACACTACGAAGAAGAGAAAACTGTGCACAGTGTATCAGATATATCTGAACACTTCTCCTCCAACAGGAATAAATTTAAGCAGGAATGGACATATGTCAAGACAGAAGGCAAGTTGGTGATGTGTTTGATGAATGTGAGTGATGCAGTGCCCGTAATTACAGGTTCTGTGTGTATTTTAAATAACCTCAGCATTGAGCTGGCTGTCGATGGGTTACAGATTCCCAAACATAAAGTGCCACAAAACTTTCTTCGCATTACGAACAAAAATTCATTTGATGAACTACTTCAGTTCGTTGAAAATTCTGTGTGCGATGAAAATGGAAGAAAGGTGTCAGCAGTGAATGCTGCTGTTAACATCCTACAGAGAAGTTTTTCGAGTGATGAGTGTACACCATTACAGTTTTTAATAGAGCTAATTAAGTTTTTAGATGTTACGGCAAACAATCGTAGGTACAGTGGAGACACGTTACTCTTGGCAGCTTCCATATATGTTCACTCGTCATCAGCATATAAAAATTTACATCGGAGTGGTCATATTTATCTGCCTCATCCATCAAATCTACAAAAGTTGCTCGGTAAGTTTGATTTGAGTACTTTTGACATTAATGGGAGTATTGAGTATCTCAGTCTAAAGAAGAAGTACTTGAAAGATCATGAACTATTAGTGAATGTGCTCTTGGATGAGATTTACATTGAACCCCGGTTGACATTTAAAGGTGATACGATATTTGGTGTCAGTAAGAATAATCAGGAAACTGCTGCTAAGACTGCTCAGGTCTTCATGATATCCAGCGTTGTTTCCAAATATAAGGATGTTGTAAGCATTGTACCTGTCCATAATTTAACAGCTGATCAGCTGAAAAGCATGTTATTGCATGTTGTTAGGGAGATAGAGAACATTGGGTTTACTGTCTTGTCACTCGTGTCTGATAATAATGCTGTAAATAGGAAGGCTTTCGAATTACTGACACCGAATCGTGTTTTACAGCCGTCTATTGTGCATCCTGTTGATAGCACACGGAAGCTGTTTATAATTTTTGACACGGTACACATATTGAAGTGTGTACGCAACAACTGGATTGCTAAAGGTGAAAGATGCTTGAAGTATCCAGTCTTCGATGACTTTCAAAAAATTGTTACAGCAGATTTTAAGCACCTGGAACAGCTGTACAAGAAGGAAAAGGACTCCTTAGTAAAATATGGGCATTTACTCTCCTTGAAGGTATTATATCCTTCAACTATCCAAAAGCAAAATGTTAATCTGGCCCTTAAAGTTTTTGATGACAGAAATGTAGCTGCTCTCAAATGTATGTCATCAAATGACACAAACTTTGCAAATTGTGAACATACTGCGGCTTTCTTGGCAATAATTTGTAACTGGTGGCATATTGTCAATGTGAAGAGTGCATTCGAAGGTCAGAGATTCAACAATGTTTTCAGGGAACCAATTAGGGCTGACAGTATATTACAACTGGATTTCTTGAAGAAAATGTCATTGTGGTTGAAGAATTGGAGACAAAGTGTCCCTAAATGTGAGAGTTTAAGCCCTCAAACCTTTCAGTCATTGATAAACACGATTGACAGTTTTCTTCTTCTAATCCCATACCTTTTTCAGCATCATAAAGTTGACTACATACTGTTGAGTAAGTTTCAGAGTGACAATTTAGAAGGTAGATTTAGTTCCTACCGTCAGCTCAGTGGTGCCAACTACTACATAAGTTATATGCAGTTGCTTGAAAGTGAAAGAAAATTAAGATTTAAGGACACATTGTTACTTTGCTCCCAAAATCAGCATGTACCTTTGAAAACCCTCCTACCTTGCTCAGACAGCTTCAATAAATGTGTTAATATTGAGCAGTACTCCAGTGTTCTAGAATGCGATTTTGATATGTTGGAAATTCCTGACAATATTTTGCCTATCTTGGTGTATATATCTGGTTATTCAGTCAAAAAAGAATTGTTTCTGAAGAAATGTTCCACATGTTCATTTTGGGTGCAGACTGACAGGGAAGTTGAAATTTCCATCCCCAGTGACTTTCTGGAGGAGTATGATAGAGGAAAATTGACTCTCCCCACTGAATGTTCTGTTCAAGTAGCTGGCCTTGCGTGGTTCATGATGGAAAGGATCCTAGGGTTGTTTTCGTATGTTTTTCTCAATGATGTTCAACAGCTTTCAGTTTTGCACAAAATATGTTGCTTGAAATTGGATGGATGTGACTTTCCAGGCCTCAACTTACAGGCCTCGTGTGAATGTAAGAGGACATTGAGTGACATACTGCAAAAGATCAACTTGCGTTCGTGCAAAATTCTCATGAATAACCTCACTAAGAAGTACAATGACCTGGCAGAAGCTAGGAAATGCAATAGGCAGTTGAAGAAGTTACGAACAACGTAGGCAACAATATTGCGTTCAAGCTTATATCGGGATACCTAGACTACTTGTCTAGGGGAATTTTTAGTGCAGTCGATGACGTCACTGATGACATGCTAATATTCATGTTTCGGCTTGAAATGCCGCCACGTTTGTCAGCTGTGTGAAGTTTCAAACAGTACGTCGTTACATGCTGATGTCACAAGTTCAAATGAGAGATGTAGTGGTGAGTTATGAATGTTCATAAATTACTTTTAACTTAGTTCAATTTAATGGAAAAGCTGAACTGTACTCTTCTAAAGCCATGGCGAGACGAAACCATTGGTCGCTACTTGGTTAGGCGACTATCTGGACAAAAATTATTGTTAGTAGTACAAGCAAGGGGGTCTGGAGTTAGGTTTGTGTTCGTATGTGAAGCCTTACTATTCTCTGTATTACCAATAATGAGCGCTGACAGCTGTCAAAGCTAGCACGTGGGGAAATGCTGCGTTGCTACTGAGGCACATCATGACTCGTAACATTCCAAGTGGCAATGATATGGGTCAGCCTGATGATCTCATGGCCATGCTTTCTCGCCAGTTCATCCACGTGGTAGCCTACATGGGTTTAGGCTTGCGCTGCCGTATAAGGTTGAGAAGGTTATTAATTCTGAATGTAAGTGGAACGTGGCTTATACACTTGCAGCAGTCATGAATGTGACTTTTACATACCTTGTGTCCTTGTTTCATTTTCTGGGCGATATTACGTATTGAAATTAGGAACCCTGGTTACCACTGAACCTCATATACATAAATATGTGTTTTTATTTATTGCTATTTTACAAACGGCTGTCATCTTTCGACAGCGCTTGCATCTCGCTTAACTGTTATCAAGGCTCACACTAACACCACGCACCGAGGCGCACACATCGTTGCTAACATGTGAGATACAAAATCACTGTTGATAAAAAGAAATGGGATACAACATCACTGTTGATCCAAAAAAAAGTCATCAGGACGCGTTAGGCTGTAACCATTGTCAAAACTCATTGATCTGGGCGCGTTAGGCTGTAACCATTGTTAAAAACTATTGGATTGGACAAAACGAAGGTTAGAATAGTTGGATGTAGGTGTGGTGTTGACCGCGCGCGGCCAGCCGGGCACGGTTGACACAAAACCATTGATCCGGGCGCGTTAGGCTGTAACCATTGTCAAAAACCATTAGATTGGACAATTCGAAGGTTAGAAGGTTGGGTGAGAGTGTGGCCTTGGCGGCGCGCAGCTAGCGGGGCACGGTTGACACAAAACCATTGCCATAACCACAGTTGTGCGGAAAACAAACACATACTTATTACAGCGGAGCGATATACTGCATAGTAATTACAGAGCAGATAACAAAAAACACTAATTTCAGCCGTGGAAAAAAATCGTTACAGAGAAGCGAAATATTGCACACACTAGCCTAATTAGAGTGGTGAGCTGGGTGCTGCGCACGAGTGATCCGCACTAGAGACTGAACTGTTTCTCATAGTACCGTAAGGGCGAGGTTGATATTACTGTTTTGAAGATGGTTGATTTGAATAAAGGTGCTCCCTGCTGTAATTTTCACTATATTTGGGATGGCTGGGTGGGTCACAGACGGCGGAGGAGGAAACATCTATTAAAGCATTGCTCCCTGATTTAATTCTCATCGTTTCATAAGGTATTTTGGCTAATTCATGTATTATAGAGAATGTTATCGCTCGTTCTATGTTCATTCAGCGCTAAAGAGAAGGATTCCCTTTGTTGGAGAACTGTCGCATGGTACACTATGGTGGTTGAGCCATTCCAACAATCGTGGTTTCGTACGTGAAGTCGATGGAGCTTCGTCTATCTGTACTGTGTGGAACGAAGCAATGTCCATTACAATAACACTGTGTTCAGGGATGTTGTGTAACAATTGTTCCTGGAACCATTTTATAAACTGGATGTGGTCCATGTCTTCATGGTAATCACCAGTTCTTTTCGACATAAAGAGCAAATCCCGTGTGATCGCCCGGCGTGTAGAATAATAAATCGACCCCCTCTGCCCGACGGTCCTTTCATTGTCCCCTGAACTGAGTTGTCACTCCAACTCTTAGACACTGTGTGACCAGCATTGACCCACGTTTCATCTAAACACACAATATCCATAACGATTTTGTCCTTAATTTCACTTAGGAACTGACACTTCAAAGCCACAATATCTGGCCTCTCCATGATCACCTTCCCGCCATTAATTTTCTTATATTTAAATCCCAAATCATGCAACACTTTATTCAGTGAAGAAAGGCTTCCTTGAAATAATTCTGCCTCTATCTGAGCGAAACAAGAAGTTTGCAACATGTTGGAATTTCTTTCCTAAAATAATAGCTATAAATATGTCATCTAACAGCATCTTGTTGAAAGCCATCTGAATTAGTGACCCTTTCCCTCTGCCTCTTCTTCCCTGGAGTTGATAGTTTAGATGGGCCAGCATCATCAGACGGGAACTTCTCTTTCGTCACTCGGTACACAGTGGTTTCACTCACACCAAGAGCCTTAGCAGATCTTTTCCTCACCTGAACAAATGGAATCAGAGGTTCCACCCGTAAGTGCATACTTTCCTCTTCTTCCTCCATAAAATTTCTCACAGTACATACCATCTCCCTTGCTTGGCTATGGAGAGTCACACCACGGCCTGAAGTTGTTCTATGTCGCAGAGAATGGATCCTGGGCCTTCCGCGAGCATGTACCGATGCCATTTTTTACACAACAAAAATAGACACAATGATGCGAATAATAGAAATAAACTCAAAATCTGTATATACACACGCCTCCAACAAACACAGAACGATAACGCTTACTGTAGCCTATGAAAGAATAAGCAATGCACTTCAATAGATACAGGGGATAATACAAATGACAGTGACGAGTCAAGGCACAGTAGAACACTGCGTCTAACTATGTGTTCACTGCTGTGTCGGTATACATTGCAACACTGCTCGCTGTTGCTATGGAGACTGTTACCCCTCTCGTCTCCACTCTCGGATGACAGCTTTCACCATTCATCTTCTGTAATTCAGAGTATAACACATAGAATTTAACATGTATGCATCGTTTAAACCCTAAGTGTTATCCATGTTGTCATGGATGATGCCATTTTGAGTCCAGGGGAATTTTGTAGTGTAATGTATCTATAGTCTACTGTTCCCCAATATTGTATAATATGTGATCCTGTATATCTTTGTTGTTTCCGTTGAGAATAACTTCTTCAACCAAGTACAGAAACAAAATTCCTTACTGATACAAATTAAATGGTCGCTACTGGGTTAGTCCTCTGTCTGAATGAAACCATATATCTAGGCAGGTTGTATGTAAAGTCTTACTTATTATAAAACAAAATTGTTTTTACGTGTATTTCTTATGACCAGTTGAGAGTTTCCGTTCTGCATTGTTACTGTATTTTTATGTTTGTCTTTCTAATTGCCTGCAATGTAGGACATAACTTGAGGCGTACTTTATTATTAAGCTGATCTGATGAGCATGACAACCTGAAAGTACTTTCAGGAAAGGTTAGGTTTTACCAAGCCCTAAATGACAGTTGAAAACAGTCAGATTAGAGACAATTGAATTGTAAATATTAGGTCTATAAATAGTAGTTAGGGGTGTGTAATTCTTAACAGAATTATTCTAGGTAGATTAGGCCTGTTTATGAATGTAAAGACTTTGTTAATTTAAGCAATCACTCTCTGGACAGAAGCATTGGTCACTACTGGGTTAGACCACTTCCTGGACAAAACCATTGGTCTCTGCTGGGTTAGACCACTATCTGGACAAAACCATTGACCGCTACTGGGTTAGTCCACTGTGTGAACGAAACCATTGGTCTAGGCAGGTTCTATGTAAAGCCTTACTTACTATACACTTTGTGCCAAAGTCACAGGAAGGTTCGTCCCATGATAAAATGTCGGCTAGTGAAGCCTGTGCGGTATAGGTGACTCCTTACAGTTCTGGTAGGAATGGGTTCATGACTCCCAACATTCAACTGGGTGGTGATCTGACTCACAGTAGCCCTTCGATCACCCCGTATGGTTCTGCTGAGACGATGTGATGTCCGTTTGTTAAACACTGTGCAGCGGTTCACGCAGATGGTAACATTATCTCTGTGATATTGAAGATCCTCCCTTGACACTGTTGATATCAGAAAACAGAATTTGTGTGTAGTCTCCGAAATGCTATGACCCTTGCGCCGATGATCATCCCACGTTTAAAGTTGGTTAACTCGCGATGTGTTGCCAACTTCACTACACTCGTGTCTGTGACAAACTGCTCTGCTCCGCCGCAGCTAGCTGCAATGCTCAGGAGTCATACACGGTACATTTTCTAATGGGACGACACTTCTCATATTTTTGGCCACTAAGTGAATACAAAAACTTCTCCCCCCCTCCCCTCTCCCAAATAGGCGGGGGTTGGCAATCCTGAGGTAATGTGACTATTCTCACAAATTTCCTGAAATATTTCTCCCTTTATATTTTCTGCATCGTTACAATATTTGTATTTCTAATTGCCTGCAACGTAGGACATAACTTGAGGCCTACTTTATTAAGCTGGTCTGATGAGCATGACATCCTGAAATTACTTTCAGGAAAAGTTAGTTTAGACTCAACTGAATTGTAAATATTAGGTCTCATTGCCCTCATGTGGTCGCATTTTACTCGCAACTGTTTGTCTGTTCACAAGCTTCAGTGTTTCTGATCATGTTGTTACACTGCGTACCCCTATTATTTTATCTCGAGCCCTTCCCAGTTCACAGGGAGATTCTTGTTGCCTGGTTGCAATTAAGAAATTGATGGGTGGATATAGAGGAGAGGATTACACATAATTTACAGAAATACTATTATAGCACCTCATGCCAGGACCAAAGTTCTTTGCATAGGTGGGAATCGAGCCCGGTCCTTTGGACTAACCACCGGTAACACTAAACACTACACTCCATTAAGCATATTTAGGTCAAGTTCCATATGCACTAAACAACAAATTCGAAGGAAAACTGTTTGTGAAAAGAGAATGTGATTTGAATGGAAAGGTGGTTTTAAGTTCTTGTCACATGTAAGTGTGAATTCCATTCCACATCCACATTAACAGCTATTGACACAAGTTGGTAGGCTTGTTTGTTAATATAAATTAGAGATGAAAATAGTACAAGAGTTAATACAAGACTATCGTTGCCAAGGCTGCAAGATACCATTGTAATTGACGGTGACTTTGTATTGCATAAGGAAAATATTTCATTAATACTACAGTCGTACCGGTACCCATTTGTCAACCCCACATTCCTATACAACAATGTTGCCTCCAGTCATCATAACAAGAAACAGTAGCAAGGCAGCTGGAAGCAAGTTGGACATGTTCAGTCCTCAAATTGTGTTCATGCATCTTTGTAACGATGAATTTGTAACCCACTAATCTCCAGTAGTGTGTTTACAGTTAGGAATAGGCCTCAATAATAACTTAAGATTGAGAAATGGTGTCAGAAAAATTCAAAATCCTGAAGAGATCGTGAATCATCTGCAGGTTATAATGGCTGTACGTCCTATGTGCAGTGCAGGATTTTTTGAGAATATTAATAGCTGGAGGATATGAGATCCTAATCATCGCCAATAATATTTCCAAAATCAGCAAGATATCACCTTTATACTTGGTGAAACCTGCAAACTACATTTTCTACATTCTAGGATTCTTCCAGACAATGTGTTAATGTGTTTGAGATGTTTATATTTATAACCAATGTCCTAAATAAAATAAATGTCTGTAATACATTTTGTGTGTGCTTATGATAATTAAGTGTAAGCATTACGGTACTGTGTCCTTGGATGAGGATTACTTGCAATTTGCTAGTGTTCTTGAAGATACGGGCATAGTTTTGTACTCCAGGGCCCTTAAACCTATCGCCACATCCAGAATTCTCTGTTAAAGCTCTAGATTTACCCATTTCAAACCGATTTACCCAGTGTGTAGTACTGTTAACTGCTTATTTTCCATGTGGCCTGAGAAGATGCCCATGTTCTTTTTCAGGGGGAATGGATGTGATGAGGAGTATACGATATTTTCTGGGAGGAAGGGGTAGGGGAGGACTGGGTATGTTATAAAATTCTTCATCCCCAGACCACCAGGGTGAAACAAAGGATAAGAAAAAATAATTAAAAGTTGAGGAATGCTTTCATTTGAATAATTTGAAGGGTCTCGTTTGACATTTGGTGGAGATCTTGGACATCTTATTGGGAGGGAGATACCATGTCTGTGTAGCAAGCATGGATCCAAATTACAATGGCAAGTATGGTCATTCTTTAATTTTAATAAATGGAACAGTTCCACCGACATGGAGTAGGGGTAAGTAAAGTGGCTTCTTGTCCAGGTCACCTGCTTTGCGAAGGAGTATTTGAATCCCGTTATAGGATTTAAATAGTCTTCAAAGCTTCACACGAAGGCTCTTGATAGAATGATTTGAATCCCACTCCTTGCATCCTGGAAGTGTCTTCCCAATTGAACTGTAAATAAAAGCTAAATGAAAACCACTACCACATCCTTTTCTATTACAAGTAGGCCTACAGTACACACTTAAGTGCATGGGGCTGATATCCACGACATTCCAATCCACTGTATTAACTCACAATGAAAAAGTTTCCAAGGTCCTTCAATTGTAGTAATATACTTCGTTATAAGAATCTTGAGCCCATAAAACCATAAATTTGACATAAGCCTAACTGGGAACGGGAGAGAACTGTTAAACATGTCTAACATGAAGGTAGTTGCCACAAGAAGTAAACTTGCTATTAGGAGATTGGTGTCAGATAAAAGGCTCTCTGCTAAAGGAGGTAAGTATTATCTCAGCAATTCATATATGTACCGGTAACTGAAGAATGCATTAAATTTTTGTTATTGAAAAAGATTGTCTTATGGTAGGCCTACTCAAGAAAGCAAAATTTTTAAAACCATGAGTGTAGGCTCAAATTTCTTATATTCGTTTTTATTATTTTGGGGCATGAATGACCCTTCCCTTGCAATAAATGAAGCACTGGCTACTTTCTCCTAATTCAATGCTTGGTTGATTCTTCTTCTTTAAAAAAAAATCCAGCTGCTTTTAAAGTTAAACTTACATGTAAACTGGTATATATGGAAACAACTTATTGATGAACAAAGATAAGAGGATAATATGTACAGTTTTGTATATCTGCATAAACTGGAACATCCATTCAATGTTTTTATAACACTGTCTAATATTCTACTGCTCGAAAGTTTTGAGCTAGTGATAGAGGTGTATTTCTTCCACAGCATTTAACTTTATTTTTGAGTACCGGTATCCTTAAATTCAAACTAACAAATTACTCGGCTATTGGTAGGCTTGTATAGATGAGAATACCTCGGTGCTATCATTGCGGCGAGCGAGCGACACCACTCCTCTGACGTCACAGATCCGCGCTGTGGCCTGTCTCTTTCGTCGGCCACGCCAAAGGGTGTAGTGACGTCACTAAAATGGTCGCCATCTTTAAATAGTGCAAAGTATTGAAATCAATAGTAACCTATATGTTAACCAGGTAAATCAGCTACCGTACTTCCATGTAAAATTCATGTAAATCGGACCAGTGGTACTTGCGTGATTGAGTAATACACAGACACACACCATCTCATTTTTAGCCTCGCTTCGCTCGCGTCATAGTCGTGTCATATTGTTATTCAATGAAATGCAGGTTTAACCCCGTTAACACCCCTTTAGAACCTGAATATTCAAAAATCCCTCCTTAGTAGACGTTTTCGACACACAACAAACATATCCCCAAAATATCATTCTTCTAACATTAATAGTTTGGGTTGGTCGATGAGAGTGAACATCCAAAAATCCTTCCTTAGTAGACGTTTTTCTTCCAGAATTTCACCCCTCCCCATAGCCCCCTTAATTTGGATTTATGAAAAAACGGTCGAAAACATATTTATTTTATTTATTTATTTATTTATTTATTTTTAAGCTGATTGTTTTCCTCCGAGTTTCAAACTCCTCGCCTATGTCGTT
Source organism: Meconema thalassinum (assembly GCA_946902985.2). Classification (NCBI taxonomy): domain Eukaryota; kingdom Metazoa; phylum Arthropoda; class Insecta; order Orthoptera; family Tettigoniidae; genus Meconema; species Meconema thalassinum. The sequence goes on along the minus strand of OX336388.2, from coordinate 820,361,284 downwards.
TAAGAGATACACGCTCCGTTAAGAATCTTTCAACCCCCACTCTTCATCCCTTTCACTACATCGAAAAACAATTAGACATGTGTCAGCTTATTTTTAATGATTAGTATATAGCCAAGTATCACATTCCCAAATGAAACCACTCGTGAGATATTGTTATTCAATGAAATGCACGTTTACCCCCCCCCCCCCTTAACACCTATTTAGAACATGAATATTCAAACCTCTTTCCTTAGTGGACCTTTTCGACATACAACGAACATATCCCCAAAATTTCATGTTTCTAACTTCAATAATTTTGGCTGGGCGATGATGAGTGAGTGAGTCAGGACATTTTCTTTCATTTATTTTTGATAATTTCACCCCTCTCCATGAACCCCTTAACTTGGATTTATGAAACAAACGGTCGAACACCTATTTACTTGTATTTTAAGCTGTTTTTCCCGCCGAATTTCAAACTTCTCGCCAATGTCGTTTAAGAGATACACGCTCCGTTAAGAATCCCTCAACCCCCAATTTTCACCCCTTTCACCTCATAATATACACCACATCAATAAACCCTTAGATATATGTCTGATTATTTTTAATGATTAGTTTATATACCGAATATCACATTCCCAAAGAAACAACTCATGAGATATCGTTATTCAATGAAATGCACGTTTACCCCCTTAACATCTCTTTAAAACCCGAATAAACAAAAATAATTCCTTAGTTGACATTTTCAACATACAGCGAACATATTCCCAAAATTTCATTTTTCCAACTTAAATAGTTTTCGCTGGGCGTGATGAGTGAGTGAGTCAGACAGGACATTTTCTTTCAATTATTTTTATCAGAATTTAACCCTTCCCCATGGGCCCCTTAAATTAATTTATGAAAAAAAAAACCGGTCGAACACCGATTTACTTATTTATTTAGCTGATTTTCTTTCTCTGAGTTTCAAATTTCTCGCCTATGTCGTTTAAGAGATAGGCCTTCACGCTCCGTTAGGAATCCTTCAACCCCCACTTTTCACCCCTTGCACCTCATAATAATACACCACATCGAAAAACCCTTAGACACATGTCTGCTTATTTTAAATGATTAGTTTATGTGCCGAGTATCACATCCACAAATGAAACCACTCTTGAGATATTGTTATTCAATGAAATGCAGGTTTAACCCCCTTAAGACCCCTTTAGAGCCTGAATATCCAAAAATCCTCCCTTAGTGTACGGTTTTGACATACAACGAACATATCTCCAAAATGCCATGTTTCCAACTTCAATATCTTTGGCTGGGCGATGATGAGTGAGTGAATGAGTCAGGACATTTTCTTTCATTTGTTTTTCTTCAGAATTTCACCCCTCCCGATGAACCCCTTCAATTTGATTGATAAAAAAACTGTCGAACAGCTATTTACTTACTTTAAAGCAGTTTTTCCCCCTGAGTTCGATGAGTGAGTCAGTCAGTCAGTCAGTTAGGACACTTTCTTTCCAGTTTTTTTCCCCCCAGAATTTCACCCCTCCCCATGGGCTCCTTAAATTGGATTTATGAAAAAACGGTCAAACAAATATTTACTTATTTTTTATGCTGATTTCTTTCCGCTGAGTTTCAAACTCCTCGCCTATGTCGTTTAAGAGATACACGCTCCGTTAGGAATCTTTCAATCCCTACTTTTCAGCCCTTTCACCTCATAATATACACCACATCGAAAAACCCTCAGACACGTCTCTTCTTACTTTTTAATGATGAGTTTATATGCCGTGAATCACATCCCCCAATGAAACCAATCGGGATATATTGTTATTCAATGAAATGCAGGTTTAACCCCCTTAAGACCCCTTTAGAACCTGAATATCCGAAAATCCTCCCTTAGTAGACTGTTTTGACATACAATGAACATATCCCCAAAATTTCATGTTTCTAACTTCAATAATTTTGGCAGGGTGATGATGTTGAGTGAGTGAGTGAGTCAGGACATTTTCTTTCAATTTTCTTTTTTCAGAATTTCACCCCTCCCCATGAACCCCTTAAATTGGATTTATGAAAAAAACTGTCGAACAGCTATTTACTTACTTTAAAGCAGTTTTTCCCCCTGAGTTTGATGAGTGAGTCAGTCAGTCAATCAGTTAGGACACTTTGTTTCCTGTCCCCCCACCAGAATTTCACCCTTCCCCATGGGCCCCTTAAATTGGATTTATGTAAAAACGGTCAAACACATGTTTACTTATTTTTTATGCTGATTTTTTTTCGCTGAGTTTCAAACTCCTCGCCTTTGTCGTTTAAGAGATACACGCTCATTTATGAATCTTTCAATCCCCACTTTTCACCCCTTTCACCTCATAATATACACCACATCGAAAAACCCTGAGACTCGTGTCTTCTTATTTTTAATGATGAGTTTATGTGCCGAGTATCACATCCCCCAATGAAACCAATCGGGAGATATGGCTAGTCAATGAAATGCAGGTCTACCCCCTTAACACCCCTTTAGAACCTGAATATACAAAAATCCTTTCTTAGTGGGGCATTTCCGGTCCTTGGGGAAGCTGCATACCAAATTTCATTCCAATCCGTTCGGTGTTTCTGAGATTTCGTGATGAATGAATGAGTGAGTGAGTGGTATTTGACAAATATATAGTAGAAGATAGTGTCAAGTCTTGGTTATGCTAAACTCGGTTGACAGTGCTGTGTGAGTAGGTGAGTAACTAACGGGATTTCAAGTAAAGATCCTCATTTTCTATACCGGTAGTGCAGAGCGCAAATTGCATCCAGTCGGCCGTGTCTCGACTTGAGCTATGTTGCCATGGAAACTATCCGCCTTGCCATTCCTTCATGAGTATATTTTACGATTTGATTAGCCTGAGCTTGAGTCCAAAAGGGCCTAAATCAAAAGAATGAGAAAGACTATCGAAAATTCATGTAGCCAGCGGTTCCTTCTGGGTCCTAAACTATGTGTATGCAAAATTTGGTTGAGATTGGTGGAACGGTGTAGATTTGTTTACGGAACAGATCCACATACATACATACATAAAGACTTTCACTTTTATATGTAAGATATCAGTGGCGCATTTCCAGAAGAGAACTGTACTACCGGGTGTCTCTTCTCCTGCGTTCAAACATAACTTAATGTGGTATTAGGTTTTCACGGCCAGTGAATTAAAACTCAGCAACTTTTGTAGGTTCGTGCCTTGTCTTGTGTGGGGTTTCGCCTAGGACACCAAGCTGGCTCATCAGCGAGCTCTTGGTATCAGCACCCGGACCCCCACAGGCGTAGCGAACTGCGCGCTACCTCCCTTTATATGAAGCGCACCTGCGCCTGTGTACTGCGAGAACTAAAAGCACAAGCTGCCATAACCTCCCTATAAAGGCTCCCTATTGGCTTTCACGGCCCGCTGATGAGCCAGTTTGGTGTCCTAGGCGTAACCCCACACTAGACACGGCACAAACCTAGAAACATTGCTGAGTTTTATAATTTAACTAGCAGTAGTGCCCGGCTTCGCCCGGTGGATTTATTTGTTTTATGGATGATAATGAGTACTACTACAGAAGTGGAGCGCTCAAGGATAAGGATTGGAAAGCACCAACGCTTATTGCAGCTGATAACCTCAGTATACTGCACCAACACCATCACCCTTATACAGAGGCATACTATTGTCATGATGATAACTGTTTTAAGGGGCCTAAGAAAACTTTTTGCACAAATTACTCCCCGTGACTGCAATTTATAAGCAGCTCTCAATTTATTCTGCACCAGAACACTGGTAGGGGCGACGTGATGCAGCCCGCATTACATGGCAACAATAGACTTAGGTATTATTGAAGCTGTTCAGGAGCACTTGTTCTTCCGACTTACTGAACTAAAATCAATCTTTAAGGTTACCTGAGAGGTGTAGCCTAATGCTACATAGCCTAAACTATTCCTCTTGAAACAGGCTATCATATACAAAAATAATTTTTCGAATCCGACTGGTAGTTCCAGAGATTAGCGCGTTTAAACACATAAACACACAAACTCTTCAGCTTTATTATATTAGTACAGATCTGTCTCGCGTTTGGCATTTTATAAACATCCTATATACAATGTGATTTCATCTGAGCAAAAGATGCAGTGGCTTCATATTAGTTGTTGCTTCATTTAGGGGAATTGCGACGTAGCCTCGTGGGTACGGACGGCGCTGTATCATTGTGTGTGTGTTTGTAATTTGGGTAAGTTCCACCCCATTGTCATCGGAATTCGAATCTCGGTCGTCCGAGCGGAAGACGAGCACTGAAGCTACTGCGCCATAACGGTCCCCGTTGTGTTTGTAATCAATGCTGTGCGTTGGAAAGAGGCGGCCGTGGCCCAGCCTATGTCTGGAGTTGCAGTGTAAGGTGGGAATCGCACCAAGGACCTGTGTGGCTGTACTGAGAGTAGCGTGTTCAGCAGGGGCGTCTCCCTCAACTCCACCCACCACGGCATGCACGAGTTGCCACATGATCCTCGCACTATCTATTGTTAGTTCAAGAAGATTCCCACGATCGCCTTTTGTTCCCATACTTCACTTTTATTAGCCCAGCTTCATGCGCTGATCAGCAACAAATACTTTCTAAATATGGACGCTAGGCATGACTTACTTTATCTCGGTACTCCATAATTTCCGCAGGAATTCATCAAAGTCAGGCATGTTCATTCCTCCGTACATTGTGCTGTTGAGGACACCATGGTCAACAGTCCCGAGCTCTTACTCGGTCGCAACATTAAACGTTAAATTGATACGAAACGGTCGCAACATTAAATTGTTACGAAACGGTCGCAACGTTAAATATAAGGTGCGTTCAAAAAGTAACGAGCCGGAGGCTCGAATGCGCAAACCGGTGACTACATCGGCTAATCGTGGCGTGTGTAACGAGGTGTGGTTCCGACCAGAGCGTGGAAGGTCACAGCCCGTCGCTAGAGGGCACGCGTGCACGTCACGTGACCATACAAAGCGAGCAGCAACATGCATCAATCGTCCAAAGCTGCCAGTCGCATTGCAAACAGTGACTTGGAGGCGTCAACCGAAGAGCAAAGAAGCGTTGTTCGGTTTCTGACAGCGGAAGGAGTAGGGGGAACGGACATTCATCGCCAAATGTCACAAGTGTACGGCGAACACTGCATGTCCCTTGCAAGGGTCAAGGCGTGCCACAAGCGCTTCAGGGAAGGACGGGTGTCGTTAGACGATGATGACCGGTCTGGGGCACCTCCCTGCATTACCGATGACAACGTCCAGCTGGTTGATGCACTCATTATCCAGGACCGCCGAGTGACAGTGAACGTCATAGCCGCCGTGGTCGCTCCACGACAATGCTCGACCTCATACGGCCAACACAGTCGCGGCACTCCGGCAGAAATTCTAATGGGAGGTTCTCGGCCACCCTCCATACAGTCCAGACCTCTCTCCCTGTGATTACGCCATGTTTGGTCCCCTGAAAAGGGCTCTGCGGGGCCAACGATTCACCTCGGACGCCGACGTCCAGCTGTACGTGCGGAACTGGTTCACATCGCAGCCCAGGGAATTTTATGAGACAGCCATTCACCGCCTCGTGTCACAGTGGGACAAGTGCCTCATCAGCCAGGACCAATACTTCTAACATACAGGTACTGGTTTCTGTAATTATGCCTCCGGCTCGTTACTTTTTGAACGCACCTTATAGTTACGAAACGGTCACAACGGTCTCAACGATAAATGGATACGAAACGGTCGCAGCGGCCGTAGCGTTAAATTGTTACGAAACTGTCGCTATATATCAAGATACTGTACAGATGTTTTGACTTGAATTCACACTTCAAGTATTGCAGTATGAATTGTGAAATTTCTTTTGAAGGACCGACTAAAACTTCATTACATATTTGCTTTATTCATTTAAGTAGGCTACATTTTCTGACAGTTTTGCCACATGGAAGGGTGATGGCAGCAGGCACCATCTGGGACACAAAGGTCGGCATGTGCTTGTTTTATTTTCAGGTTTCATTGAATATTTTGGAAAGTACAAACTATTTTGTTACAGTAAAAGGTGGAAAGAACATGATAACATAGCAGATTACCTCAATGCCCCACCTCCTAATAAAAAATAACTTAATAAACTTTCAATAAAACTTAAAAAATGTTATCATACAAGAATTTACCATTTAGGCTGTGGTCCAAGATGTCTTTTGTGAACAAAATATATTAATTTGCATTGATATAAAATCTCACAGCAACACCCCCTTAAGTGGGTAGGGAGCCAAATAATGGCGTGCTTGTAACATTCTGAAACACATGCGACCGATATCTCGTGTTTCTGTTATGTCTGTAGCAGCTGTATTAGGGACAGGGAAACTACAGCGTCCCTTGATAAATGCTTTTCACGTTTGTATTCTCGTTCTTGTATAACTATAGGAGATTAAAAGCCCTATGCTTATAATGTTAAATTTACATTATTGATGACCCATTTTCTCATGAACTATTGCAGGTAAAGGCTTGAATTTATTTTCTGAAGGCTATTGAGTACTTATAATATACACTGATCTACACTCAATACGATAGCTTACTTGGGAAATGTGTTCCATTTTGTTTTACTTATTAACTTTTCCCCCAAAAAATTTTGGAACGTTTATTAACATAACTCCCAAGATATAAAAGCAATTTACATGAGTGTAGATCCATTGTACTAGCAGATGTTACTTAGCTATATCTGAAGATTTCAAGTGTCTACCTGTTGTAGTTTCTGAGATAATGGGTCATTTGTACAAGAAAAACAAGTTTTTCTGAAATGAGGATCTGAAACTTACACACATGATTATTTTAATAAATGTTCATACAATTTCTAGAAGCACCCTTCTCCATAGTCTGGATCCTGTTCCTTATCTTCCACACCAAGTGTCTTGTTTCTTCCTTCTCTCCTAGCTCTTTTGGTCATGTTCTGAGCTGCAATTTCTGCCTTTTGTATCCGTAATCGATCCAGGTCTTCGAAACATCTGACTTGTTTACCTATTCTGACACCAAGTTCCTGTAGGACCCTCAGTCTTCCAACATTGCCATAATTAAATGTTACTACTGCATCCCATACATCCAACTGTAATGTTTTCTTCCCAACAAAACATTTTAGGAATACGAGACCACACTACATTGTTGAATGACTCGTTGGGAGTTTGAGTCTTCCCATGTCAGTACTTTGTTAACAGTTCTGGTGCTGCCAGATCACGGTATATTGGCTTTATTAGTTCCATAACAGCTTCTGGCAATGCATTCTGGTGGTGGTAAGTGTCAATAGTTCCAACTGCCTCACCTTTCCTATATTTGCACCAAGTTTCTGGAGGAGAAGGACATAGATGGTGAACTGGTTTCTCATCAAAAGAACCCCTGTGAAAATACGTTGCTCAAACTGCTCTTCTCATAGCCTGTAAATCATTGCTATTGTCTCTGATTGCGTTGCCATAGTAGTTTTGAAGTTCATCTATAACCTTGTCAGTGAGCCTTCCGGAATGTTTTATGGTTTTACCATCTGATAACTTCTTGTCCCCATATTGTGCTTTCAGTTTGCGAAGACGTGTCCCCGTTCTCTTTTGGACGTGGCCTACACATTCCAAATTAGTGATAAATATAAACAAATGTCATCCATTATTGTTTTGGCAATCCTCCCAACCTAATATAAATGAATATACCATGTCACCACCTTCTACATAAAATACTTTCTGAGACAAGCTTTAGAAGAAAGTGTTGCAGTATTGTGTGCCTCACAGATAAAAATGAAACAAAGTAAGCCACATATCAATATTATATTAAACACACTTAGAACCATCGTAAGTTAGCAAATGCCACACCAAAATGAGCAGAAAAGTCCCTGCTACAACTTCAGAAAAAAAAAGTCATATTTTCACCAAAAGGGCTTTTAATCTTCCCTCACAGAAAGAAATGATTTGGAGGAACAAGTAGGCCTATAACGGTACTTGAACTTGAGTAAATAAGCGCAGTCGCAGATCCACTCGCCTCCATCTTGGACATTGGGGAAGGAACAATCGGGTTATAGATAGAATAGAATATTTCGTATAGGCCTAACAAATGTTCAAGTGAACAATCAGTAGAATTTCTGTGTTTCGTGTTTTGCGCTGGCTTGTTTCGGTATTTGCAAAATTATGAAGACTGAATTCAACCTACTACAAGTACTTCGTGAAGAACTCTATAGCCTATTTTCATATATCCTACATATGTTAATTACCTCTATCAACATACAATCGACTTCTGTGGCGCAGTTGGTAGCATGCTGTACCCAAGATCGCGGGTTCAAACCCGGCCGACGTCGTCGGTTTTTTTTAAGAGCGTTAAAATCCTCCAGTATGCCTTCCTTCGGAGGGGAAGTAAAGACGGCGGTCCCATGACATAGATTTATGGCATGTAAAAGATCCTTCCACTAACTAAACTTGTGTGAAGCTAAATTTCTAGGTTATATTTCGTTGAAACGCTCTATCAACGTTTCAACGTTCACCACTGGGTGTCAGTGACATCTGTTAACGAAAGTTGGAACTACTCGAAATTGAACGGAACTTGTAGCTCACCCCTTGGGTGTCCGCTTGAAGCAGCAACAGCCTCGGGCGAGCCGAACATGTCCTCGGGCACTCCCGGCACTAAAAGCCATACGCTAAATTAATAATCGACACACAAAATTTCAGTTTGATTGCTGTAATAGATTCGTAGACATTGAGAAACGTCTACATATTTCGGATGGTCGCCATATTAGATTTTTATATATGTAGGTCTTAGAGTTACGTACTGTTACATGAAGATTATTGTGTACGTGTAGCATTCAAACTTCAATCGCATAATTAGGACACAAGAAATCAAAACCAAATTTTAAAATTTCGCACAGCTGCCATCTTGTGGTTATATATATTGTTACGGCTGTGAGTTTGTGTCATCACTCGCCGCATGAGTCACAACTGCACCAGGGCTGGGCTGTGGCCTGCCTCCTGTATTGCGTGTGCCTTATGCAACAGGGCTACTAGGACAAAGGGGTAGTCCAGAATATTCGTGACTGGACCAGCGATGGAAACCTCGAGAAACCGTGAACCCTGGATGGATCTAGAAGCATTTATTGAGTCACCGGCCTGCTATATAAGTGCGACCTGTCTAGCAGTTGTTGTTGTTGTGTTTTACGAGCTAGTGCGAGCGATTATCTTGTGCGACAGAAGTGTGGTGACGAAGTGCTGTGCGAGTTACGAAATCCAGTGACATTGTTTCTCCAGCTTGTGGACAGCGAAATAGCATGCAGCAAGTGATCGTAAGTAATTGTGGTCGGTGAACATAAAGGAGAGGAGCAGGTAGTTTCTGTCAAGGCCACCGTACTCATTAGGACGGATTAACTTCTGTGATCTGTTGACAAGTGGAAGGGCCAAGAGTGCTCAAGGAAGAGACTTGAGGAAACTGGAGTAAGGGTCCTAATTGCTTGTATTTGCTGATTAGTGTAATTTTCTGGCCACAATAAAGTTAATTATTTCTTTAAGCAGTAATTGGTGTTGTGCTTTGTACCCCCACCGTAATCCAGTTAACAAAAGTGCCACTAGGGGGTGGCACATAACAACTGGTGTCAGAAGCCGGATTACGAACTCAAGCACAACACCTGACGGTCCTGGTTTCAAAACCCGAGCAGGTCATTTTCTCTAATTTTCCTGTGAGTGCATGCCCTTTACAAGGCAAACAACTAAAATAGAGGCGCAATTGGCAGCATTGCTAGAAAAGTTAAATGGCATAGAAGACGGCCAGAAGAATTTAACCAAGGACCTAACTGCCAAATTAGAAGACGGCCAGAAGAAGATGGAAGACAGCCAGAAAAGTTTAGCCGATGACCTAACTTCCAAATTAGAAGAAGGTCAGAATAAGCTAGCAGAGGACCTGAAGGACGGCCAGAATAAGTTAGCAGAGGACCTAACCGCCAAATTTCTGGATGGCCAGAAAAATCTGGAAGAGTGTCTGCTGACGAAATTAGAGGAGAGCCAAAGGAAATTAGAACAGGGCCTACGTGAGGAAGTCGCAGCAGTGGAAAAGAAGTTCGACGCCTTACAAGTGGAAGTTGCCGAGCTGCGTCAACGCCCGCTGATGGGGGTAGAGGAGAAGTTCAACGCCTTGCAAGTGGAAGTTGCCGAGCTGTGCCAACGACCGCTGATGGGGGTGGAGGAGAAATTCAACGCCTTACAAGTGGAAGTTGCCGAGCTGCGCCAACGCCCACTGACGGGGGTGGAAGAGAAATTCAACGCTCTACGAGAGGAAGTTGCCGAGCTGCGCCAACACCCGCCCACCGTTACACCGGGAATATCAGGAACGGGACATAGCAGAGTGACGCCCCCAACCTTCGACGGAAAGGTCCCGTGGAGCACCTACTTACGTCAGTTCGAGGCGGCCTGTTCCATAAATAACTGGAACAACACTGAAAAGGCTACAGCTCTCATTGTAGCGCTGAGAGGTGACGCCCTTAACGTCCTTCAGGCCATCCCGACTGGATCCCAGGACTACGCTTCACTGATCGCCCATATGGAGTCCCGATATGGAGATAGCCATCTTCAGCAGGCCTACCAGATGCAGCTCCGGACCCGGGTACAAAAGAACGCGGAAACACTGCAGGAGTTCGAGATGGACATCGCACGCCTCGTAAGGCTCGCCTACCCAACAGCGCCGGCCGACTTTCTGGAGCAGATAGCGACGCAGACCTTCACCGACGGGCTACGGGACTCGGACACTCAACAGGCGCTGCGACTCGCGCGCAATAAGACCCTGACAGATGCGCTGAGCCACGCACTTGAGTTCGAGACGGCAAAACAGGCATCCAGAATGCACGCGCGGGTGCGTCAAGTGGACGTCGACGAACCAGTAAAAACCAACGAGACCAAGCCCCTGGCCGACGAATTAATGGAGGCGCTAAGCCGTTTCTTCTATAGTCGCGGCACCACCACACCGACACAGCCGGAAGGCAACCGGAGAGGCGGCCCGGAAGAGGACTACCGACCTGCTGGACCTGCGGTAAGAAAGGCCACCTGAGCAAGGACTGCGGTGATCGCCGCCGCCGAGGGTATCCGACGGGAAATCAGTCGTCTGAAAACCGCGCGACCCAGGGAAACGAGTATTAGCCAGCCTTGGGTGGCAAAGGTTGGCTTGTTACAGTCGTCAAGCCCCGGCAGTCCAGGTTCGTGTGACGAAATTACGGAGGGACAATAGCAGCCTGATGGTCGACGGAGTCGTCAACGGAGAGAGCTGGCCCATGCTAATTGACACGGGAGCATCGAGGACCATCGTCAGTCCCACCGTGATCCCGAAGTGGAGAGTGCAACTCACACAAAGGAACCTCCAGCTAATAACCACGACCGGAGAGACCGCACCGGTACATGGCGAAGCATCACTGGAGTTCGTCATTGGTCGACGGGCGATAAAGCATCCAGTGCTTGTGGCTGACGTATCAAATGAAGTGATCATCGGACTGGACTTCCTGGACCAGAACAACATCATCTTGGATCTGAGTACCAACACTCTGCACTTCGGAGGTGAGGAACTTGCTTTGCAACCTGCGCACGAGTCCATCACCGCACGACGAGTAAGGCTGAGAGAAGACGTCATCGTTCCCGCCAGGACGGAGGTCAGTGCTGCCGTAATTGTCGATGGAACTGCTGAGGGAGTGGCGGCTGTCATTGAGCCAAAATATGAGACAAAAGGATTGCTAGTTGCCAAGACTCTCATCAACACGACGTCTCGGCCGTACGTCCGCCTGTCCAACCTGAACGACTACGACATTACGGTTCACCGGGACACCAACCTAGGAGTCTGCGAGCCCGTTACCTGGATTGCCCGCATCACAGATACGACAGACGGACACCTGCAGACGGACAACCGAAGAAGACGCACACTGCCAGAAGAACTACAGAAGCTGTACCAAGGATCCCAGGACCATTTAGACGAGGAACAATCACGCCAACTTCAGGACTTGCTACGCGAATTCCGGGACGTCTTCTCCGTGGGGAGCAAAGACTTCGGCAGGACAAGCTTGGTTCAGCACAGAATCGACGTTGGGGACAGCGCACCGATTAGGGCCCCATTCCGACGTGTCCCGCTCGCCAAGCAAGCCGAAGTCGACCGGATGGTAGAAGAGATGAAGGAGCAAGGGGTGATCGAGCCATCACATAGTCCTTGGAGTTCTCCGGTCGTGCTAGTGAAGAAGAAGGACGGTTCCACCAGGTTCTGCGTGGATTACAGGCGGGTGAATGACGTCACGAAGAAGGACAGCTACCCTCTACCCCGGATCGACGACACCCTGGACACCATATCAGGGTCGAGATGGTTCTCCACCTTGGATTTGAAGAGTGGCTACTGGCAGGTGGAGGTCCACCCTAAGGACCGCGAGAAAACGGCGTTCTCTGTGGGCAGCGGGCTCTGGCAGTTCACCGTCATGCCATTCGGTCTGTGAAACGCCCCTGCGACCTTCGAAAGGCTAATGGAGTCCATTCTGAGGGGACTACACTGGAAGACCTGCCTGGTCTACCTAGATGACGTCATCGTTCTGGGGAGAAGCTTCGAGGAGCACTACAGCAACCTGAAGGAGATCTTGTTGAAGCTACGGGCTGCCCAGCTGAAGTTGAGCCCCAAGAAGTGTCAGCTCTTCCAGAAGTGGGTCCAGAACCTTGGGCATATTGTCTCCGAGGAAGGGGTGCGCACCGACCCAGAGAAGACCGCAGCTGTGAGGGAGTGGCCAGTTCCGAAGGACAAGTCCCAACTACGGAGCTTCCTGGGACTCTGCACTTATTACCGTCGCTTCGTGAAAGGATTCGCCGACATCGCCAAACCTTTACATCGACTGACTGAGAAGGACCAACTCTTCACGTGGACAGCAGAATGCCACAGTGCCTTCGAACAACTCAAGCAGGCTCTGTGCACCGCGCCTATTCTGGCCTACCCCAGACCTGGAACAAGGCTCATCGTCGATACCGATGCCAGCGACTTTGGCATAGGGGGAATCCTGTCGCAAGTAGTGGACGGCGAGGAAAGAGTAGTGGCCTACTTCAGCAAGGCCTTGTCAAAGCCAGAAAGGAACTACTGCGTCACCAGGAAGGAGCTGCTCGCCATCGTGAAAACCATTGAACACTTCCACAAGTATCTGTACGGGCAAGAATTTCTCATCAGGACCGACCATGCATCCCTGCGGTGGCTCCTGAACTTCAAGCAGCCCGAGGGTCAACTCGCGCGGTGGTTAGAGAGGCTTCAACAGTACAACTTTGAGATTCAGCACAGGAAAGGCCAACTGCATTCTAATGCCGACGCCCTGTCACGAAGACCGTGCCCCGAAGACTGCACCTTCTGTGCCCGAAGGGAGGAGAACTCCGGGATACAGTGCCGAAGGACTACTGTGGAACTTCAAGGGAGCTGGAGCCGCGAATCTTTCACGCGGGCGCAAGCAGAAGATGATGACCTGGGACTGATAGCCGAATGGAAGAGGGCCTGTGTCCCCAGACCCGGGTGGAACATTGTGAGTGACTGCAGCCCAAAGTTTAAGTCCTACTGGGCGCAGTGGGACTCGCTGATTGTAAGGGATGGCCTCACCTGCCGTACCTGGGAGAGCACCGACGGGAAGACATCTCGGGAACAAGTCGTCGTTCCAAAGGCTATGACGGAGGAAGTCCTGAAGGAAGTTCATGGAGGATCATCTGGTGGACACCTAGGGATAAAGAAGACCCTGGAGAAGCTGAGAGAGCGGTTCTACTGGATCGGATGCCGAACAGACGTGGAGAACCACTGCGCGAGGTGCCACGATTGCGCAGCCAGCAAGGGCCCAGGACGAAGACGACGGGGTCCACTGAAGACCTACAACGTGGGCGGCCCCATGGAGAGAGTGGCCATAGATGTTGCTGGGCCATTCCCGTTAAGCGAGGCAGGGAACCGCTACATATTAGTCGTCAGCGACTACTTTACCAAATGGCCGGAGGCGTATGCGCTCCCTAACCAAGAAGCCGCGACGATTGCAGAGACCCTGGTGAAGGAATTCGTCAGCCGGTACGGAGTACCCCTGGAGCTGCACTCCGACCAAGGGAGGAACTTCGAGTCGCAGGTGTTCCAGAACCTATGCCAGCTGCTGGGAATCCGGAAGACAAGGACAACGCCACTACACCCTCAGTCCGACGGGATGGTAGAGCGATTCAATCGCACCATCGAGAACCATCTCCGAATAGTCGTCAGCGAGCACCAGAGGGATTGGGACAAACATCTTCCACTATTTCTCCTGGCCTACCGCGCCGCCGTGCACGAAGCCACCGGGTGCACACCAGCCCGGGCCATGTTTGGGAGGGAGCTCCGCCTACCTGTCGATCTTGCCTTCGGCCGACCTGGGAATGATCCGATCCCGGTAAGCCAGTATTGTCAAGAACTGGTCGACCAACTGGAGGACGTGCACGCGTTCGCGAGGAGGAAACTGCGGATCGAGACCGACCGAATGAAGACCCGATACGACCAGCAGACGGATGCCGGCGGATTCCACGAGGACGACCTGGTCTGGCTCTTCAACCCATTACGGAAGAAAGGCCTGTCACCCAAACTGCAGAAGTCCTGGGAGGGCCCATACCGAGTCGTGAAACGGATCAACGATGTCGTCTACAGGATCCAGCGGAGCCCGAGGGCAAAGATGAAGATAGTGCACTGAGATCGCCTGGCAGCCTACGAAGGGACACAGACGGACCAATGATTGATCGGGACGATCAGCCTTTTTAGGAAGGGGGTGGTGTTACGGCTGTGAGTTTGTGTCATCACTCGCCGCATGAGTCACAACTGCCCCAGGGCTGGGCTGTGGCCTGCCTCCTGTATTGCGTGTGCCTTATGCAACAGGGCTACTAGGACAAAGGGGTAGTCCAGAATATTCGTGACTGGACCAGCGATGGAAACCTCGAGAAGCCGTGAACCCTGGATGGATCTAGAAGCATTTATTGAGTCACCGGCCTGCTATATAAGTGCGACCTGTCTAGCAGTTGTTGTTGTTGTGTTTTACGAGCTAGTGCGAGCGATTATCTTGTGCGACAGGAGTGTGGTGACGAAGTGCTGTGCGAGTTACGAAATCCAGTGACATTGTTTCTCCAGCTTGTGGACAGCGAAATAGCCTGCAGCAAGTGATCGTAAGTAATTGTGGTCGGTGAACATAAAGGAGAGGAGCAGGTAGTTTCTGTCAAGGCTACCGTACTCATTAGGACGGATTAACTTCTGTGATCTGTTGACAAGTGGAAGGGCCAAGAGTGCTCAAGGAAGAGACTTGAGGAAACTGGAGTAAGGGTCCTAATTGCTTGTATTTGCTGATTAGTGTAATTTTCTGGCCACAATAAAGTTAATTATTTCTTTAAGCAGTAATTGGTGTTGTGCTTTGTACCCCCACCGTAATCCAGTTAACAAAAGTGCCACTAGGGGGTGGCACATAACAATATATATACACCGCGGACAGGCCAACAAGGACCACGCAAATATCACTTCTTTATAGGTCTAGTTTCCGTCTTTCTCTTCCAGAAGTCTTTCATCCTGGTCGACTGCGCAGCTCTTCTTTCAGCAGTCCATTCTCCTCTGTTAAGATTCTTCTTCTCCCCGACAAGAATTTAGAGGCCAACATTTTTCTCTCTGTACTCTATTCGATTTAGACAATCTTCTTCAGTAATTTTGAATTTTTGAAGTTCTTCTTTCATTCCAACTTGTGGTTATGAAAACAATTGAAATACATTCGATCTCAGTTGATTAAAATTTGTTCCGGCATTTACTGTACCAAGTTTCACTGCGCTGTATATGGCGGCTTCGGTGGCGTAGTTGGTAGCATGCTGAGCTTCTATGCCCAAGATAGCGGGTTCAAACCCGGCCGAAGCCGTCGGATTTTTTAAGAGCGTTAAAAATCCCTCAGTATGCCTTCCTTCGGAGGGGAAGTAAAGCCGGCGGTCCCATGTCATAGATTTATGGCATGTTAAAGATCTTTCCACTAATTACACCTGTGTGAAACTAAATTGGATAGGTTAAGAATGTAAACAACGCTCTTAGGTTGCTACGTTCGTTGCCAAGAGCCGACTGCGGTGGCGTCTAGTAGCTAGTTCTGAACTAGGCCTAGTAGTCGTTGACGGTGGCGATTGGCGGCAAAAGTAGGAACTATTTGAAAATTCAAAGTTGCAGTCCCTACTTGAATTAAAAAAACAGATACACACACTAATACAGTCATCACAATTAACACCGGTTATCAGACAGATTCTACACACACCCAAAGTACACGGGGCTACATGACCGCGTTGTCGCAGCCCCTAAACTAAGGAACCAACCAACCAATCACTGCGCTGTGATAGTTAAAACGCGAGAAACGTCCATTTAAATATTTATATTTTGCATCGACGCCATGTTGGATTTGTGCTCACCAGGTTATTGATAGTCTCATAGGTGAACTTATGTTAATAGCCTCTATCAACATGCAATATGTCAGTTTGATTGATGTCATAGGTTAATAGATATTGAGAACCATCTAAATATTTCAGATGGTCGCCGTGTTAGTCTTTTATGTATGTAGGACTTAGAGTTATGTACTATTAAATGACCTTTTTTGCGTAGGTTGATTATTCAAACGTTCACTTCGTTAGCATGAATAATACACAAGAAATTAATACTTAATTTTAAAATTTCGCTCAGCCGCCATCTTAAGGCTATATAAACTATTGAACTAAATTAGATGCCAGTGCATTACAATGAGTATAAATATTTACTCTAATATATTTCTCTGCGCTCAGATGGTTAAATCGCGAGGAAAGTCTATTAAAATGTTTCTTCTTCGCTTGGCCGCCATGTTCGTTTTGTAATTTACAGGTTTTTGGAAGTCTCATAGCTGAACTTTTATTAGTATGCTTTATCACCGTACAAAATTTCAGAGTGATATAGGCAATAGTTTCGGAGATATAGAATGCTGGTGAAATATTTCGCACAGCCGCCATAGTGCATTACGATGTGTATAAGCATTTGCGGTACCATATTTCATTGCGTTTGGATGGTTATATCGCGACAAAAGTCTATTTAAAAGTATACATTTCGCTTGGCCGCCATGTTCGTTTTGTAGTTAACAGGTTTTTGAAAGTCTCATAGTTGAACTTCTAGTAGTAAGCTTTATCACCGTACACAATTTCAGGGTGATAATAGTAATAGTTTCGGAGGTAAAGGTTTCCATTGATCGGTTGAAGCCTGTTGATGGTCAATCAGCATCAGCGACTTGGAGAGATGAGCGAAGGTGTGCCTTTGGATGAAGTGTTGTATGTTTTCCTTCTAAGTACTGTACAGGAACATTCTGATTTTCATAACTTGGTTAGTAGCAGGGGAGTGAATGCTACACAATTGTCCCTGGTAACGGACTGATATTCTCTGTGATGATCCGTGTTAAAATGTGTGATTCTATTTAGAGCGATAAACACAATACATTTGAACAACGTACTTTAAGGTTAATATAATTTAGTGTAGCTGCCGCTACCGACCCAGTTCGTACCCCGAGACCACAGAAGGTGACAAGACGGACACAAAGAAAGAATGAAGGAATTAAAGAAAGAAATAAAGAAGCGAGGAAGGCAGGAAGCATGGAAGGACGGTAGGAAGCAAGGAAGGAAGGAAGGAAGGAGGAAGGAGGGAGGAAGGAGGATGGAAGGAAGGAGGAGGAAGGAAGGAAGGAGGAAGGAGGAAGGAAGGAAGGAGGAAGGAGGGAGGAAGGAAGAAGGAAGGAGAAAGGAGGGAGGAAGGAGGATGGAAGGAGGAATGAAGGAGGAAGGAGGAAGGAAGGAAGGCGGAAGGAAGGAGGAAGGAGGAAGGAAGGAAGGAAGGAGGAAGGAAGGAGGAAGGAGGAAGGAAGGAAGGAAGGAAGGAGGAAGGAAGGAGGAAGGAGGAAGGAAGGAAGGAAGGAGGAAGGAGGAAGGAAGGAGGAAGGAAGGAGGAAGGAGGAAGGAAGGAGGGAGGAAGGAAGGAAGGAGGAAGGAGGAAGGAAGAAGGAAGGAAGAAGGAAGGAAGGAGGAAGGAAGGAGGAAGGAAGGAAGGAAGGAAGGAAGGAGGAAGGAGGAAGGAAGGAAGAAAGGAGGATGGAAGGAGGGAGGAGGAAGGAGGAAGGAAGGAGGAAGGAAGGAAGAAGGAGGAAGAAAGGAGGAAGGAGGAAGGAAGGAGGAAGGAAGGAAGGAGGAAGTAGGAAGGAAGGAGGAAGGAAGGAAGGAGGAAAGAGGAAGGAAGGAAGAAAGGAGGATGGAAGGAGGAAGGAGGAAGGAAGGAAGGAGGAAGGAAGGAGGAAGGAGGAAGGAAGGAAGGAGGAAGGAAGGAGGAAGGAAGGAAGGAGGAAGTAGGAAGGAAGGAGGAAGGAAGGAAGGAGGAAAGAGGAAGGAAGGAAGAAAGGAGGATGGAAGGAAGGAGGAAGGAAGGAGGAAGGAAGGAGGAAGGAGGAAGGAAGGGAGGAGGAAGGAGGAAGGAAGGAAGGAAGGAAGGAGGAAGGATGGAAGGAGGAAGGAAGGAGGAAGGATGAAGGAAGGAGGAAGGAAGGAAGGAGGAAGGAAGGAGGAAGGAAGGAGGAAGGATGGATGGAGGAAGGAAGGAGGAAGGATGAAGGAAGGAGGAAGGAGGAAGGAAGGAAGGAGGAAGGAAGGAGGAAGGAGGAAGGAGGAAGGAAGGAAGGAGGATGGAAGGAGGAAGGAGGAAGGAAGGAGGAAGGAGGAAGGAAGGAGGAAGGAAGGAGGAAGGAAGGAAGGAGGAAGGAGGAAGGAAGGAGGAAGGAAGGAGGAAGGAAGAAGGAAGGAGACAACACTCCTACAACATCAAACAATTCATTTGACGAGACTAATGTTTGGCTACTAATTTAATGTTTCATGTGATCAGTTGAATCATAAATCCTACTCATGAATTTGGTTCGAAATATATTCAGCTGTTTCCCTGTGATAGAAGAGCACACAGACAGACAAAGGCTACCAGGAAGATAACAGTTACTTACCACCGCATAAACTTAGTCTAGCAAACACTACTAATAAACACTATGCAACACGATTGTTGTCCCTGGAAAGTAAATGCTATTTTCTAATTGATTATATCTGAAAAGGTAGGAATCGTGCCAAACTTTGCTTTTGTGAGTAGGACATTTGTGCCCTTAAAGTATTTTTAAGCTACCTTTCACATTTTGCAAAAATGAGGAAAAAGTACACTTATAAGATCGATCCGGGCAAATGTGTGTCTGTCTGTCCTTCTATATGTGTGTGTGTGTGCCCCCCCCCCTCCTATTAACTCCTAAACGGCTGCAGCAATCGAAACTAAATTGGGTATGAGTAAAGATCTATACCTGAATAACTCAAGCCCATATTTAAAAATAATGTCCGTGCTACCAACTGCTGAAAATCGCAATTGAAATTTGATCCCCATGTTGTATATCTTGGAAGGCATGCATGGGAGCTATTCCAAACTTGGCACGCATATAGATAATAATATTTCAGTTTAATTTCCAGGAGGTCATACATGACAGTGTTGCCAACATGATTCTAAGCCTGCCGATATGTCCAATACAATGCATATAACTTCTACACTATAAACTGGATTTCAACCAAATTTCGTATGTACCTACTATGTGTACATACAGAAATATTACAGAGCGTATTCATAACAGCCACCAGAGCTGCCAACTGTTAGTAAATGCTCTCTCTACTTTTTTCCCCCTAATAGGCTATATCAGAAAGTATGCAAGCCAACAGCTCTAATCTTTGCACACGTATAGTACGTGACATTCTATATTAAGTTGGAGTACGGTAACTAAGTCAGTGCTACCAACATGATTCTAAGCCTGCTGATGGGACCAATTTTTAAAAACATGTAACTTCTATACTATCAATTGGATTTCAACCAAATTTCGCATGTGCTATGTGTAAGTTACCATAACAGATATAACTATGCGTATTCTTAAGAGCAACTAAGGCTGCCAACTGTTAATAAATGCTGTCTCTGTTTTTTACCTTGTCATCAATATATCAGAAAGTTTGCAAACCGACAGCTCTAAACATTGCACACGTATAGTACCTGACATTCTAGATAAATTTGGAGTAACTCATAACGTCAATGCTGCCAACATGATTCTAAGCCTGCTGATAGCTCCAATTTTAAAATACATGTAGCCTAACTTCTAAACCAACTAATGGATTTCATCCAAATTGGCACAACAATGGATCATAATATTTCAGATTTTTCCTGACCAACAACACATGCATGACATTGCTGCCAACATAATTTTACGCGCGTGGATACATCCAATGTCAAACAGCATGTAACGTCCATGCTATCCATTGGACTTCAACCAAATTTTGTATTCTGTACCGGTACCGGTACCTTAAGAGATGGAACTAAGAATATATTCAGTCACCAGGTCTGTCAACTGTAGTGCTCTGTTAGGCTACATTATGCCAGGTATATTTCGAACTAAGTTGATTAGAAATGTTGATATTACCAACTTAAATTCGTCATTATTCTAGATTCTGGCATGAATCTTGAATTTTGAGAAGAGTAGGCTGTTTAGTTCGTCATTTATTTTGCCATTCCCTTTAATCTTAACTAGCACAGAAGGAGAAAGCTTATGTAGAATGCAATTAATATGCATGGAACCACGCGCGGATTCAAGGGGGGGTCACGGGGGTCATGACCCCCCCAAACGGAGACCAACATTTATTGCAAACTCGAAAAACGAAAACACGATAACCAGACAAATAAAACTTAACGAATTTTAACTGAAAAACAGTTTCTTTTCATTTTATTCAATACTGAAAATATCTTTCTTTATGTTCGACCCTGACTATTATGTGTTAGAAAACTGTACCATAATGATGGTCATTATAACACTAGTTTTCATTATGAAACAGTTTCTCCCACCAATCACAGCTCAAGAAACAGTTGTTTGACCTATTAGATAAGGTTAGCATCGCACCTGCGTGGATTTCCAAGGCCTTCTGAACTGCGTCTCATGCGCTCTGTTCAGTACATAAAACTGGCGAAATCTCGACAGATATTTATGAATATGTATCTTCGAACATAAAATAGTTATAATAATTATCGTCGAACAGTCGTATGCAACTCGCCTATAATGGTAATTAAGACACTCGTATGGAAATTATAAAACTCGCGTACGCTCGTTTTATAAAATACTCGTGTCTTAATTATTGCCATTATAGGCTCGTTGCATAATGTACTATTATTGCAATTATTATGTTCTGTTACAACTGTACATATTTACAACTTCATACCTGTTATATAAAAACGATTATTTATATAACAAAATCACTCGTCTATTTTGTTTAGCAAACCTTGTGATTACCGAATCGATGTTTATAGTGATGTCACGATGAATGTGCAACAATGCACGGATAGGAATTTGGGGCTTTCATCGCACCAAAAAATTTTGCCGACGTCCAAACTGCAAGCTTGGTTGACAATTTAAGCTGTGACTTTCTCCCTTTGTCGGTACCAACTCGACTTGCCGAAACTGTAACGTACCTTGATACTTTTCTCGAAGCTCGATGTTAAAGCCGCAGTTGCAATTTTACGAATATTTTTGGTGCGCTAAACGCATCAAATTTCTATCCAAGTAGCTTGCAAGAAAATGGGTCTGGTTTTGTACGTTTGGTTATTTTGTGATTGCGTTGGTAGTGATAACATTTTTCTCTACAATTTCGATTCTGTGCCCCTCCCCCACCCCAAAGCCAAACTCTAGATCCGCGCCTGCATGGAACATAGTAAATAAGTGTGTTGCTTTTCCACATGAGCAAAGCAAGCTTTATGTATCATAATGGCCATTTGCCTTACTTTTGGGGCATGAGCACTTAGAACACAAGGACAAACAGAAAGTTGAAATGTGTTACATAGTGTAATCGTATCGATTTGCTAGTCCTCAGTTAACAGTAGACTACAGCTCGCCCTTACCTTGAAGTTGAAAATAATTATCATGAATTAGGCCACGTTACAAAGCTCTATTTACTGTGAAGTTCGCTGCACGCGACTATTTTTAATTACAATTTCACACTCGGAACGGAAAGAGCTGAGATCTTGACATGCAAATGTTCGACTGTCTTAATGGTGGGAGCGAGCGATCCACATAGAACAACTTTTTCCGCCAGTCATTTCCTGCTGGAAGGCGTGACAAAATGGCGGGCGGCCTCGTTCACGTCAGCACTCGCATCAAGAACGCTTGAAAACTTTTTTAATAACCTTATATTTATAATTACCTGCGTTTTCAAACCAGATGGAGCGATATTGCTCACTCGCACAGCTACGGAGGTCAGCTACCGTAACCTCTCACTTCAACTTCAACCTTTCAATGACAATTCCTGCAAGAATTTGTCGCCTGCTTTTAACTTTTGTTGGTTGGTTGGTTCCTTAGTTTAGGGGCTGCGACAACGCGGTTATGTAGCCCCGTGTACTTTGGGTGTGTGTAGAATCTGTCTGATAACCGGTGTTAATTGTGATGGCTGTATACCAATAACGTGGCTGTCATATTTTGCATCGACTATTTGAAAACAGTAGCTATGACGAGTTATTAGAGACTGCAAAACAAGCAATCGTGCATTACTGGCGAATATACATTTCAAACAGCATTCTAATCTTTCTGCAATCTTTCGAGACAACTAAAATGCCGTTACCCTCATAACTCAGCGAGCGAGGAACATTGGTAAGGGGGTTGAAGATCAGTCGCATGCCGCTCCCTTTACAAGCCGCAGCGGTCAAGCTGTTGGCCTCTCACCAAGGTGGACCGGGTTCCATTCCCGGTCAATGCATGTGAGATTTTCGAAGTGAAATGCCATGTCCTGTGGTTCGGATTCCAAGTAAAAGGAGGTCCTGTGGCTCATAATAATAATAATATCGTATGGCCTCGGGTGCCAGGTGTAAGCTTTGTAATTTGACTCCCAGGGGGTAGCTTGCATGTCGAATTTCGTTGTTCCTTGAATCACTATGAAAGTCAAGGAGGTTAGATATCTAAGCTCCTTGAACACTATAGCGCTTTCTAGTAGAGAAATGAGGAACTTTGTGTTGGCGGAAACTCCCGAGATTAATTTTGCCTTTATGAACACGGCCTACTGAATTCAAATGGGTTCTATAACATGCCAACATCGTATGACATGCGTGTCGTATTTTTGCTGCCTTTCAAAAAAATATCACGTATCACGGCCAGGAGCGAACCTGCAATCTTGTGGTTGGTAGTCCGACAAGATGACCACTCACCCAGCGTGGCAAGCCCCCTTGGCTCATGATCGCATGTGAAACTACGAGCTTCCTTCCTGCTTGCTTCCTTTTTTTTAGCCTACTTTCGATTTTTGCAAAAAAAAAAAAAAAAAAAAAAAATAATAATGAAAGTAGACATGAAATCTACACGGGCCAAAAATTGTGTGTCTGTGTACGTCTGTCCCGACACCCCCCGTCTCCCCCCGTCTCTCCCCCCCCCCCCTCCTCCCCTTCCCTATCAATTGAAACACGACGAAACCGAATTTGATACAGGGGTAGCACTAGAAAAGGGCACCTCAGTGTCATGTTTTATATTGCCACCATCTTTACCAAAACTTAATGGCGGCCACTCAAATGGTCTAAACTTAGAATTAAATTACGACCAAACTAATCATCGGATCTTTACCAAATTTGGTTAAAATATACTTGCATATGGGACGCGTCCTGTGCCCAAACTACAAGGTCATCAGTCGTACCATTTAAATATGGAGGCCGTGTGAGTTAAGCAAGCATAATAATTTATATCTTTGAACCCACCAATTCTGATTATCAAGCCGAGGGTGGTTTAAGCTATCCTAAAAGTCGTGACCCATTGTAGGCTATATTCTAATATTACACTTCTTCAGTGACTTAAAAGAGCTGAGACGTCTCTGTCTCAGCTGACCTCTTGTGTCTTCAGTAGTTTGCGTATGTTGCATGATAGAAATAATGTAAACAATGTATGAAATTATTTATAATGAAGATGTACTGCAGTGAAGAAA
This sequence comes from Meconema thalassinum, assembly GCA_946902985.2. Classification (NCBI taxonomy): domain Eukaryota; kingdom Metazoa; phylum Arthropoda; class Insecta; order Orthoptera; family Tettigoniidae; genus Meconema; species Meconema thalassinum. The sequence goes on along the minus strand of OX336388.2, from coordinate 820,337,304 downwards.
TCGTTTATTTCAAGTCATTATTCGCTAACACGTTGTAGCTAAGTCAGTTAATAATACTGAGGTGTTATGGGCATGCTTGGCTCTGGACTAGAGCGATCGTCTCCCACGCGGTTGACTGGGCATCAAAACCTACACCAGAGCCATCATTACTTCCGACTTTACGTTTCATTGCTAGGCTAGCGTTTTGTACGCTAAATCCCGACAACGCGGACGAAACTCAACTAGTCGTGATATATCGATTTGAATGGCTGCCTGTGATTGTCTAGTTAAAGTGATTTTCTTTCTGACCGCTAGATAGCTCTAGGGTAACAATGAAACGTCAAGTCGGAAGTAATGATGGCTTTACTATACTGAAATTAACTTCTTTTAACTTGAATTCTTTTACAAATGATGTGGATGAGCTCTCTCCGCAGAAACTAAATACAATGCTATTTAGCTCAAAGGAGAGGCTAATGTTTACACTCGTTTATTAATAATCACAGCTCAGGCATCGCATATAAACATAAAGCGAAAGAAAAAGGAGATTAGAAAAACAAGATATCCTTCTGAATGTTTCTGTACGGTACTGTCCTCTTGCGGGTTACTTGGGTAATTGTTCCAAACATTTCGTTTTGCAAATCCTTGGCCTCCTGAAGAGACAATTTTGTAGCCATGACCGTGCTCCGATTACCTTAAAGCACTGCCAGCTGGATCGCATCCCTTCTGGTTGCTCTAAACTGCCTGCCCATTGAACACTCAGTGGCGTACAAGATATATTAATTCACCGCTAGGTTGCAGTACAAGCTACTACAGCGATCATTCAGTTATAGTCTACCCCTTGAAGAAGAGTTATAAGTTTACGAGAAAGTAGGCTATATGTTCTTTGCTGAACATCTTGTTTGATCTTCCTTGGTCAACTCGTGTTTTCTTCTGACGCTGATGGTATTGTCTGAGGGTGCACAGTATTTCATTTTTCGCCTTAATTTGCCTTTGTCTATTCAGATACACTCATTTTTCGAGAGGTTTCACGGTATCTGCTGCTTTCTGTAATGTGAGCTGAGAATAGGCGTATTTTTCGTGCTTAGTCACATCTACTCGAGGCAATTGCCAGGAAGGTTCGTAACGTAAGGCCACGAGCGCCTCCTGCCCTATTCTCAACTGAATTACAAGTACACACACTACTATAATCACCACAATAACATACGTTTTGTCTAGGCCCGTAAACATTTTTACTTCTAGTAACTTCAATTTAGTCGTCTGAATATTTCGAATTTTTGACTGAAAAGTTCTTTAGGGGTTTTGCGGCATCATGGTCTTGTAGCCCCGAGAACTTGGGTGTGTGTTGAAGTTGTCTGATACCCTGTGTCACTGTGATGTATGTAGGCTTACTAGTGTGTGTACATTTATACGAGGAAGGACATGGGCAGGAAGCTGTTGTTGTTGTTGTTTCATTTGAGATGCATGGACATCATGGTCATTTAGACCCATGTACTTGGGTGAGTGTTGAAATTTGTCTGATAACCTGTGGCATTGTGATGTCTGTATTAGTGTGTGTATATATAATACAGGTGAGGATTCAATCAATCAACGTATAATATCCGTATAGCACGTTGTATTTCAACAAGCTACTACAACCAGCATAAATTACACTCCTTGAAAAGGACAAAGAGTTATGACTGTACCCATGCACTTAGGAGAAAGTAGGCTATATGTTCTTTGCTGAACATCTTGTTTGAAGGTGAAATGCCACGTCATGTGGTATTTAAACAGCGGCGGCTCATGTCTAAAATTCTAGGGCGGGCCAGATGATAAAATTGTTGTTACATATTAAATATTGTTTTGTATTTGGCATTCATTGTTGCCAACATTGCCATTATCATAATTCCGCACAACACAAAATTTTAACAAGTTTTAATAAATAGTTCATGCATTAAAAACTGTACCCACATGGCTCTTTATTAGTACATATTCTCTTCTGTGCTTGGATGAAGCAAATTTATCCATCAGCTTGGTTGATGAGGTCATAATTATTTAATTTCTAACTTTGTGTTCAGAGCTATAGAAGAAAATGGATGTGTTTAAAAATTCTACTTTCATTTTCCTATTTCGGCATACAATCGACATATTAAATAACACGTACCGTGCCACAAATGAAAAAAACACATTTATACAGTAGAAATTACAGCTTCATCGCCTGAACTCACTAACACATTTGTACTGTACTTGGACTATCAGACAACTGAAAATGTATTTATGTTTGTCTTATGTCAGCAATCTGCGAACCATAGCTGAATACCTGCTTAAGAGCGTGGGGTGAACCCTTCTCCCGTAATCCTGTTTGACAGAAACAGAAGCAGGAAGCTTCAAAGCAACGCTATGGGCCCAATGTGCTGGCCCTTGAAGAGAGAGAAAATTCCCTTCATATCACAGAAGAATTCGTGTGCAAGTCAGTGCTATGTCCACTGTTTCCTCACTCGGCCCATGAAGTCGCATACTTTACATGGGACTTGCTGTGGAGCGGCCCTCGCTATGACGATACACCGTACTGTCAGGATCTTAAGCTAGGGATGAGTTATTTTTAATGAATTCTCTTTAGTGATTCGAGAAGAGTAAAACTCTTATTTTAAGTTGAGTATCTGTAATATAAAGTAATTTTAAAATACATTAATTAAACAAATTCTTTGCAATGCTGCCTAATGGCCATGGATGGGCAAGGTCCCTTCGGCCCTTAATGACGCACCGCCCCTGTATTTAAGTATTTATCCATTTTCGTATCCATTTTCAGAACGGGCAGATGACCTATATGTTTTGATAGCCATCAGAACTATATAGATAAGTATTCTTGAATTATTTGTACAATCCATAGAAAACATGTTTTCAGTATAATACCGTGATTAATAAAAGTAAATGTGAATATCTTCGAAAACGCACCTCGTAGATGCCTTCCTCCGCAATCTGACGTTAACATGTAGACTATATTTATTGTTGGTATTCTTTGTGAGGTTTAAAACATCTCTTCTAACTCTGCACAATGGGAGGGGCAAGCCCTGCTTTAAGCACAGTCATCAATCATTTATGTTTTTCAAATGAATGAAAGCCTGAATCCCATTTGAAGAAGTTCAAATAAGAAGAGCGAGAGAGGGGGTGGGGGAGGGGGGATGGGCGAGAATATGTTGGAGGTGTTGTGTCTCGAGCGTTTGAACATGACATCATTTGCGATCAATCGTGAAGGTTGTTTTGCGAAAAAAGTCCAACTTACAGAAATTTGACTACAGCGTCACCTTCTCATAGGTTGCTCAACCAGTAGCAATAAGAAGCGTCCGAGCGCACTTAATGTTCATGTATTATTTTAGATGGCGTCGATGTCAACCCTTGAGATTTGAATTTCCTTATGTCATCACGAAATGATCTGATTTCAGGAATAATATACGTGCACGTAATTTGTTTCCTCACAAACCACTTTCCTTAACACTTTTGGCTCAGAATATTCCTTAGCTTAGTTTTAAGACGTGTATAGGTAGGGGGCCTTTTTCCGGACAGTTCTTATTTGCGGACACTCCTAACAATTGCGTAGTTTGTATTTGAACTGAGCGCCAGAAGTAGTTTCTCAATGCCTCGCTAGATGGAAGCACACTGATGCTGTCGAGAACTGTGAGTAGTGATGCAGTACACGTGTGATTCGTGCTCCAGTAAATTATAAAGATTGCAAGGTACGAACACTCGTCTACACTTCTTTCTTACAATACATTTCTTCTGGTGTATTTTCCTTGATAATATATCATACCTGAGTGACTAAGTAGCAGGGAATTCGTAATAACGAAGAAGAATGCATCGCCAACCAATGAGCTTGTAGGGTGTGCCTCGTCTTGCCGCGTCACTGGTGGGCGCGAAATGTAAATGAGGCATATGTTTGTACCTATTTCCGGACACTGATTTGCTCCTAATTCCGGACATACACATTTTTAACGTTAGTCTTAGAGCTCTCATTATAACGTCTCTACACAAGTTCGGAGCACAAAATGTAGGCCTACTTACTTTACTAATACGCATATACCTAGGTAGGTATGTGATATACATGGAATCGGTGATCATGCGGTCCATAACTTTGATCCCCGTCAAAGTAAGTGGATTATTCCCGATTTTTATTATTTCCTTAAATAGTGTTACCAGTTTAGTTATTACCAGCCAGCCCCGTGGTGTTGGGATAGCGCTCCTACCTCTCACCCGGAGGCCCCGAGTTCGATTCCCGGCTCCGTCAGGGATTTTAGAAACTGACGTGAGGGCTGGAATGGGATGCACTCAGCCTCGTGAGGACAATTTAGTAGCTATCTGACAGTGAGGCAGCGCCCCGGTCACGACAACCAAGATTAATGGCCGAGGGGATCCGATGCGCTGACCACGTGCCACCCCAATATCTGCAGGGCAAATGGCTGGGCAGCGATCGCTTGGTTGACCTAGGCCCTTCATGGCCGGTAGTGCCACGTTTTTTTAAAGTTATTACTAACCACTAACACTGTTAATATTTTACATTCAGTAAATCCGTAGAGTAGATGGCCGTAACTAGCTATGTCAATGACAGAAATACACAATAATGCACTCTCCACCACCCAAAATCCAATTCCATTTTTGTTACACATGGAAGGAAAATCTAAGGGTATGCCTACTAGTAAATCATCTTCACCAAAAACAGAAGGGAGACGCAGAAAATATAAAATTGCCTGTGGAAGAGTATCGAAAAGGTTCATCGGTACGATCAGCACCAGATAAATACGGGGTTCCTAAATCTACGGTTTATGAACACATTTAAGGTATTGCCAAGTCTTGCAAACGAGGACAGAAACCAATGTTTTCTGAGTTTGAAGAACAGGAGCTAGCATTACTTCTGTTGAATGCTTCCAGGAAAGGATTTCCTTTGACTCCAACCGACGTGAAAATGGCAGCGTTTGAGTATGCGGAAATGTGTCAATATGAACACAAATTTAACAGGAAAATGAAATGCACAGGTCGAAAATGGCTCAGAGGTTTCCTGAAAAGGAATCCGAATCTCTCAATTAAAACTTCAGAAGCACTTTCAATGGCCAGGGCACAGGGACTGAACAGGGAGGCTGTGAGGGAGTTCTACGATTTATTACAGACAATTCTAGTAGAACATGACTTTATAAACAAAGCAGAACACATTTATAATGTGGATGAAAGTGGATTGCCGCTCAACACAAGTATCTCGAAGGTTATTAGCGAGCGAGGGAATAGAGATGTTGTGGCGATCACAAACAAAGAAAGAGGTGAAAACGTAACAGTGGCGGCGTGTAGTAGTGCGAGTGGTAGTTACATCCCGCCATTCGTCATTTATAAAGGTGTTCGAAGAAAAGAGGAATTCGGAGATGGTCTACCCCCTGGATCTGCTTATGTTGTGACAGAGACTGGGTACATTAATGAGGAAATGTTTCTTTCTTGGCTTGAACATTTCCAACATAACAGAATTTCAGGCAAATGTCTCCTCATGCTAGATGGGCATGCTAGTCACTGCAAGAGAATCCACGTACTGGATTTTTGTGAGAAAAATGACATTATATTAATGTGCTTGCCAGCCCATTGTACTCATAGGTTACAACCTCTAGATAGGAGTTTCTTCAAACATTTCTTTTCTGAAGGAACCAAGTGGCTGAAAAACAACCCAGGCCGTAACTTCACCAAATACCAATTTCCGAAAGTATTTTCATCGGCGTGGTCCAAATCAGCTAGTGTAGGATTTGCTGTAAATGGTTTTCGTGCGTGTGGATTTTTTCCTTTGATCCCAGATGCAATTCCAGATCACGTGCTTGCTCCATCTGAAGCTCTTGGGACTAAACGTGAAGTTCCTCCGGAAAAGTTGCCAGTGACTGTTGTGGAAAGGTCAACAGATCCTTCTGGACCAGCTGCAGTTACATCTGCGATTCCGGTGAGCTTTTCTCCAGCAAGTACATCACGAACTACGATAACAACCAACGGGACGTGTTCAACATCAAAGGAAGAAACCACAGCTAAATCAGGCTCACCAAGTAAAAAGCGACCGCCTCGTACCCCCCAGAAGAGAAGTTTTTCAACTGTCATTCAAATTCCGAAACTTAACACACCACCAAAGAAGCAAAGAACAGGTCAAAGGGCGGCCATCCTGACCACGCCAAAGTACAGAGAGACCTTAGAGTCAAAGAAAAATAACCTAGGGCTAATCTTCAAATTCAAGAAGAAAATCCAGTACAGGAATCTCAGAAGAAGACGACTGCTAGGAACAAGACAGAACTGAGGAGCAAGTTTAGCATTTTACCCCAAACGCATCCTGGAATATCAAACAACAATGAAAATACAGACAGGAGCAGCTTGTGTGGATTCTGTGGTACTGATTATTTTAGTGATGTTTCTAGGCGAATGGGATCATGGATTCAATGTGGACATTGTCAAACCTGGTTTCACGAAGTGTGTGTGGGATCTGCAGGAAAGTGTGATTTTCTGTGTGGCAAATGTGTTTTGAAACAACAATAACAGTTATTTTGAAAGTGTTACAAACATGCATCTACTTACATATGTATATACAATGCTTATATAACGGAATAACGGTGAAAAATAACATTTGAACTAAAAAAAAAATGTTTTCCGGATGTAGGAACACTACTTTAAAGGTATGTCTGGAATTAGGAGCATGTGTTCCTATTACCGGACAGTACAGAGAATTTTATGGATTTGTGTTGTGTTGTTTATAAATTTCCCAAAGATCTTAGTATTGACATAAAAAGTACAATCTACAAGATGGTAGTCTTTATTATATTACAAATGTTACTTTCTAAGCGCTATTTCCAAAATTAGTTGAAACGTCTGGATATAGGGCCCCCTACCCTACTCTATATTTTATAGCTTGTTGTAAGACATGGGTGTCACATGGGTGACGGTCCCCGAGAATTCTCGATGTTATTCACATCATTTTCGGTAATCCTCCGGCATCTCTTGACCATGTACTGTATTGAACTATTTCAGCCTAGCACATTGAGTAGAATATTCGTAGATGCATATGTGCCATTTTCCGTTTAGTAATGGTCTTCGTTTATTCTTTGATTTAGTTTCGAAACATCGACTTTCTTTCTGCTGGTTCTCTCAATGACAAGATAGTAAGATGATGAGATTTTGGAAGAATCATCGTTCAAACGGACCATGAATTAGCGGAAACTGAATTTGAGAGTGATATTCAGGCCTCTAGGCGCCGTAATATAATCAAAGTAGGCGACATTCCGCACGTTGATTATTGACCAATCTAACCTCAAATATACTGCATCTGCTCTTTCTGAAAGCCGCCTCTGCACATTGTGTTTTGGTTAGACATCACACCCTTGAGCACTTATTAGCATTTACTCTACTAACTACAAACATAATATCTGGGTTATTTCAACAATTATGTACGCTTTTATAATCTAGTCCACTCGAATAATATTCTCATCAGAGAAATGTCCGCTCCACAGGGGATGTGTGTGACATGTCCAGACATTCTGCCACCAATGTGTTAAAATATAGTCGAGTTGGCTGATATTTTCACGGAACGACTTATTTATATTGTAATGACGAAATAAACGTGTTTGCAAGGAGAAGATTAAACTGAAAGATAACAGTGGCTTATCGGTATTGTAATATAGTATGTCCAAATCGTTAAGATTCAGCAAATTATATTATTATTATAATTTTAAAACAAAACGAATGTTTGATGCTTTTCAGTCCGTCAACATTAGTTTTTCCCAAAAGAGATGGGTTATTCCCTAATTCTGAAAAACATTGCATGACAGCCAAGAATGTTACGCAATGAGGCTGACATTGGTTTGGTGTTCAACCAAACCTTGTAATATGGAGGCTGTCACTTGATCAGACGACAGGGAAATTATCCTTATTGCAATATTCATATTAGAAACGTTTGATATACCGTATTCTGGAGACTGTTATCAGTCTGAGGGAAGTGAACCCGATATAAGACAGTTGGTCACATTATTCACATAGTCTTGTTTGTTAAATCTCCTCACAGGTTCAAAACATTCTGCTCTCTTCCTCGATTGTAACATTTCTCCTAAAGGAGAGAATACTTTATACTCTTTGTTTTATTAACTTTTCACATACTATTGCCATTGGCCTACGATCCCAATGTCGGAAGCAAAATGAAAGCAATCAAGGTAATGCTAATAATAATAATATCAAGGCCACGGTGGGTGAGTGGTTATAGTGTCGGACTACCAACCCCAAGATTGCAGGTTCGCCCCTGGTCGTGGTAAGTGATTTTTGAAGGCGACAAAAATCACGACACTCATGTCATACGTTGTTGGCATGTTAAAGAACCCATTTGAATTCAGTAGGCCGTGTTCAATGGCAAAATTAATCTCGGGATTTTCCGCCAACACAAAGTTCCTCCATTCTCTACTTGAAAGCGCTGTAGTGTCAAGGAGGTTAGATATCTAACCTCCTTGACTTTCATAGCGTTCAAAGGAACGACGAAATTCGACATGCAAGCTACCCTCTGGGTGTCAATTAACAAAGCTTGCACCAGGCACCCGAGGCCATACGATATTATTATTATTAAGGCCAAACTCAGGCACTACGTTACCGTTATTCGCCCGGAGGCGTCATATGCATCAGAATGCCTGGCGATGAATAAGAAAGGCCTGGCAGAACAACTAGAAGCCAAAGAGAGGAAGATTCTGAGAATGATCTTGGTCCCGGTCAAGGAACGAGGAGAGTATAGAAGACGACACAACGATGAACTTTATCTACATGTGGAGAAAATAACGGACACCATTCGCAAAAGAATACTCTTCTTTTATGGCTATTTAACACGAATAAACTCCGGAAGATTGTCCAATCGAATCTGTGCCTATTTTGTGGGAAAGAAAACCAAAGGGATCTGGTGTACAGAGGTGGAAAAAGACCTGCAAGAACTGGGGATATCACATGAGGACATCTTGGAACGTGACTCTTTGAAGAAGAAACTTGGGGAAATACAGAATTTTCAGCCAAAACCCATTTTGAAAACCGGCAAGAAGTGGACCGATGAACGAAGGAAGCTCACCGAAGAAGAATGAGCGAATACTGGGCCAATGTGAAAGAACGAGGGAAAAGGCAGTTGATGACCGAAACGATTATAAAAATAAAAATAAAATAATATCTTATGGTCTCGGGTGCCGGGTGCAAGCTTTGTTATTTGACGCCCAAAGGGCAGCTTGCATGTCGAATTTTATTCATCCTTGGAGTGCTATGAAAGTCAAGGAGGTTGGATACCGAAGTTCCCTGACACTATACCGCTTTCTAGTAGAGAATGGAGGACATTTTTGTGTTGACGGAAAATCCCGAGATTAATTTTGCCATTATGAACACGGCCTACTGAATTCAAATGGGTTCATTAACATGCCAACAACGTATAACATGCGTGTCGTGATTTTTGTCGCCTTTCAAAAAATCACTTACCACGGCCAGGAGCGATCCTGCAAGCTTGAGGTTGGTAGTCCGACACGATAACCACTCACCCACTGTGGCAAGCATCAAGGTAGTAAAACAATTGCAAAGTACGGTAGCTGAAAATGTTTTTAAAAGTATTGACTAATTCAAAAATTCATAAAATCTACCCCAAATGCGTATCAACATTAAGTTTGAACATTAACATAGGATTCTGTATGTTTATACAGGTGTATCTTAATTATACCGACAAAAAATCAGGGACGCTCTGCGTGTTAGGTAAAAGACGATGCCGCAATCGGATTGGCGGAGAAAATATTTCCCTCCGAGAAAAATTTTCTCCGCCAATCCGATTGCGGCATCGTCTTTTACCTAACACGCAGAGCGTCCCTGATTTTTTTGTCGGTATAATTAAGATACACCCTGTATATCGTAGTGCCCATCAAATTATGCACAGTAACATTGTAGAATGTATATACTTATTCAACTACAGTATATTACACGTTATCAGCACACGGCCATGACTGTATCTTTGAACATTTGAAGTACGGTTTCTACTCTTGTTGTCATGGTTACCTAAGGTTTTAACAAGTAGTTGCATTGTTGGGTAATCTACACTACCCGGTTCTCTTAATATCAACAATGTTTGAACATCCTTTACCGAGTTTGGGTGAAAGCGCAGCATTCATAAACTAGCTTTGAAGAGAATCGATCCCCTCTACTCCTGGCAGGAGAGATATGACCTCTCCGCACTGATTAATTGATAACGTGTCTGTCCCTCATGCAATTGGTGGGAAATACAGGAAATAGGAGGGGATGGGATGCATGAAAACAAGAAACATCCCTACTTTTTGAGATCTGAACAGACAACACGGTTTAGGGTGGTGTCTGGAATTTTAAAACTGATTATAGGTAAGACTCTACGCAATAGTACATTCATTTATTATTATTATTAATTTATTTAATTCTTTATGGGACAGTGTTCACCATATTAAACACCTGTCATAAGGACAGTTTATGCTTTCAAAGATGCTGATAGTTGAATCTTTAAGCGAAATTTGGGAGAATTTTCATGCCGAAGTGCAAGTATTTCCAAAAAGCGAATATACCTACGTATCTACTTGACGTAATGTGTCGGATAAAATTTAAATAAATTTAAAACTAAAAACATTAACAATTAAAGTGTACAAATAAAATATAAATATATAAACAACAATAAGTTCCGTGAAGAACTGTACAGCCTATTTTCATATATCCTACTCATGTTAATTGCCTCTATCAGCATACAATGTTTCAGTTTGAAGATTGTGATAGATTCGTAGATATTGGGAACTGTATAAATATTTCAGATGTTCGCCAGATTGGATTTTTATTTTTGTACTACTGCATTAAGATTATTGTGTACGTGTGGTATTCAAACTTCAATCGCATGATTAGAACACAAGAAGTAAGAAACGAGATTTTAAAATTTCGCACAGCTGCCATCTTGTGATTATGCAAGCAATTGAAATAAATTAGATGTCAGTGCATTAACATTTGTATAAGCATTTAACGTGCAACGTTTCACTGCACTCGGATAGGTAATTCGCGAGAAACGTCCATTTAAATATTTATACTTCGCGTTGCCGCCATGTTGGAATTGTGCTCTCCAGGTTACTGAAAGTACTATAGGTGAACATATGTTCATAGCCTCTATGAACATAAACAATTTCAGTTTGATTGCTGTAGAAGTTCCATAGATATTGAGAACCGTCTAAATATGTCGGATGCTCACCACTTTGGATTGTTATATGTATAGGCCATAGAGTTATGTACCATTCAAGGACAAGTATTGCCTAGGTTCATTATTCAAACTTTCACTTCGATCGCATGATTATGGCACAAGAAATAAAAACTTAATTTTAAAATTTCACACAGCCGCCATCTTGAGGTTATATAAACAATTGAACTAAATTAGACACCGGTGCATTACAATGTGTATAAACATTTGCTGTACCAAGTTTCATTACGTTTGGATAGTTAAAGTCTATTTAAAAGTCTCAAATTCGCTTGGCCGCCATGTTTGTTTTGTAGTCACCAGATTTTTGAAAGTCTCATAGGTGAACTTCTAGTGGTGCCCTTTATCACCGTACACAATTTCAGGGTGATATCGGTAATAGTTTCGGAGATATTGAATGCTGGTGAAATATTTCGCACAGCCGCCATGTTGGATTGGTGAGACACAATAAAATTTAAAGGGCACGTTCAGGGTCGGCCAGAATAATGCTATGGTATTACTGAGTTTCATTGTAATCGCTCCAGCCGTTTAGTAGTTATTAGGGGACACACACACACACACACCTCACACACACGCACACACACACGGACAAAAGGTGATCTCATATGCCTAGTTTTTTCATAAAATGAAAATAGGCTAAAATCATAAAAATAAAATTACAATAATAAAAGAAATATAAAAGTTAAAATAATAAACATAACAATAAAGGAATTATGAAAATAATTGTAAAATTAATTCGAAATTAGTTAATTAAATAATTCAATAAAACATTAAAATTAAATCGATAAGAACATAAATTGAAAATTATAAATAAATATATAAACATTAACATTAGAGAAACAAAAGTAACATAATTAATAATTATAATGAAATGAAAATCCACAGCCTGCTTCCAGTCTCCGACTGGGTCAGGAATGGAATGAATGAAGCCCCCATCTAGCGGCGAGGGTATGAACTGTGCCGGCTGCCGACGCCTGACGCACTCCTCCGGGGCAATGATTAAATGCATGACAGATGAAATGAAATTATAGTGGAGAGTGTTGCTGGAATGAAATTTTGACAGGGAAAACCGGAGTACCCGGAGAAAAACCTGTCTGCCTCCGTTTTGTCCAGCACAGATCTCACATGGAGTGACCGGGATTTGAACCACGGACCCAGCGGTGAGAGGCCGGCGTGCTGCCGCCTAAGCCACGGAGACTTTAATAATTATAATAATTAAAATAATTTGAAATGCAAAAACACATAAACAACAATAAGTTCCGTGACGAACTAAAGAGCCTACTTTTATTAAAATGCAAGAGTCATGCCAATTATTAATCTATATGGATCTATCTAGAATAATGACGAAATTAAGTTGGTAATATCGAAATTTCTAATTAGTTCGAAATACTCTATACCTGGCATAATGTAGCCTAATAGAGAACTACAGTTGGCAGCCCTGGTGACCGAATATATTCTTAGTTTCATCTCTTCAGGTACAGAATACAAAATTTGGTTAAGTCCAATGGATAGCATGGACGTTACATGCAGTTATACATTGGATCTAACAGCGCGCGTAATATCATGTTGGCAACAATGACAAACATGTATTGGTCAGAAATAATCTGAAGTAATATGATCTATTGTTGTGTCAATTTTGAATGAAATCCATTGGTTAGTATAGAAGTTACATGCATTTTAAAATTGGACCTATCAGCAGGCTTATAATCATTTTGGCAACACTGCCATGTATGGCCTCCTGGAAATTAAACTGCAATATTATTATCTATACGTGTGCCAATTTTGAAATAGCTCTCACTCATACCTTCCAAGATATCCAACATGGAGCTCAAATTTCAATTGCGATTTTTCAGCAGTTGGTAGCACTGACATCATTTTCTAATATGGCCGTGAGATATTCAGGTATAGATCTTTACTCCTACCAAATTTTGTTTCAATTGCTACAGCCGTTTAGGAGTTGATAGGGGGGTGGGGGGGAACACACACACAGCCAGACAGACAGAGAGACAGACAGAAGGACAGACAGACACAAATTTGCCCGATCTCATAAGTCTACTTTTTCCTCATTTTTGCAAAATGTGAAAAGTAGGCTAAAAATAGCTTTGCCCTACAAACGGTTAACACATGAATTGAGCCATTTTGGCCCAAGAGTGTCTCCCTTGGGCCCATCACTTCGTTTTTAGCCTACTTTCGATTTTTGCAAAAAATGAAAGTAGACTTATGAGATCAACACAGGGCGAAAAATTGTGTGTCTGTCTGTGTGTATGTGTGTGTGTGAGTCTGTGTGTGTGTGTGTGTGTGTGTGTGAGTGAGTGAGTGTACTCTGAATGTCTGTCCCCCCCTATCAATTCGAACACGGTGAAACCGAATTGAACGAAATTTGGTACAGAGGTAGCTCTAGCATAGAGCACCTCAGTGTCATACTTTATATCGCCGCCATCTTTACCAAAACTGAATGGCGGCCACTCAAACGTTCAAAACGTAAACTCAAATTACGGCTAAACTAATCATCCGATCTCTACCAAATTTGGTGACAACATACCTTTATATAGGACGCGTCTTTCACCCAAACTTCAAGGTCATCGGCCTTGCCATTTCAGGATGGTGGCCGTGTGAATTATGCAACCATTATAATCAATAGCTTAAGACCCACCAATTCAGATTATCAAGCCTAGGGTGGTTTAAGCTATCCTGAAGGTCGTGATCCGTTATTTATTATAATTTAATATTATAATATTATTCTGTATGACTGGCTTAAAAGAGCTGAGCTGTATCTGCCACACGACAAGATGGCAGCTGTCCTCATGAGCCTGTCTTATATTTCAGTAGTTTTAGTATGTTGTATGCGATATACCCTACTGATACAATAATATAAACTTTGTATGAAATGATCTATAATGAAGATGTACTGCAGTGAAGAAATAGTTTATTTCAAGTCATTATTTGCCAACAGGTTGAATCTAATATATCAGTTAAGATCGCCATGATGTTACGGATATGTTTAGCTCTGGGCTAGCGTGTTAGCCTGTCACGCAGTTGACTGGGGATCGAAAACTGCTACAGTTGACTTTTTTTTTTCTTGAATTCTTTTACCAATGGTGTGCACAAGCTCTTTTCACAGATACTGAATAAAATGTCATTTAGCTCAAAGGGGAGGCTAATGTATACACTCGTTTATTAATAAAATCACAGTCCCAGCATTGCACATAAACAGAAGACATTACGAAAAGGAGAATAGAAGAATTAGATACACGTTGTTATCAACCACAGCCTTCTTAATGTCTCTGTACGGTGCTGTCCTCTTGTGGGTTATGTGGGTAGTATTGTTCCAAATATACCGCTGTGTCAATACCTGGCCTCCTAAAGTATGGCAATTTTGTAATACTGGTAGTTCGACTATTAGCCACGATCGCGCTCCGATTACCTTTAATGATAGAACGTACAAGGCACTGCCGGCAGGAAGTTAGGTCCTCATTTGAGTACGTAATTCAATTGCTTATATGAGGACGAAGCGTCCTGCTGGCAGGACCGTTCTTTTTTCCATTATATAGAGGGAAATGTAACGAATCAGCGCATGCAAGTCTGAAGTTGGTAGCTCTGACCGTTCAGTAATGGCGGCGATTATACGTAATGGTGACTGTGTTTATGTTTTTGCTACCTATTTCGATGCTCCAAACAGCGGAGATGCATGGAGTCGCTCGTTATTTGCTAGTAATTATGATATCAGTAAATGTCATGGTACTGTAGTTTAAATTACGTGTAGTTGTGCAACTGTGCAGTGGGATATTGACAAAAACACAACTAGGCTTTTTTTAATTTATTTATTCTCGAGTGATGGACGCGCCGTCGCTCATACATTTATTTAGTCTCTGTACTATAAGAAAACACGTTTATACTTTATACGTTTATATATTTTAGAGTCAATATGTTGTTAAGAGACAGTTATTGTATTAGTCAATATGAGTCATATTGAATATTTTAGAATATTTACAGACTTTTATTGTTTGCCCAGTACCAGAACTGCAATATTATTACGCTCTGATAACCCAAAGTACTGCCGGAAGGACGCGTCCTGCTGGAAGGCCAGTTCAAACATTTGCCATAAGGGTCCAAAGTCCTGCTGGAAGGACGCACCGCTGTGTACAAAAGTACTTCCGGAAGGTCCTTCTAGCAGGACGAGTGACTGTAACGCTCTATCATTAAACACTGCCAGTTGGATCGCCTCCCTCCTGGCTACTTTAAACTGCCTACTCGTTGAACACCCAGAGGCGTACTAGATAAATATGAATTCACTGCTAGGTCGCAGCACCAACCTACTGTGATTGGCGCGGATTTTTTAAGGGGAAGGTACCCAAAACGATAGATCCTTAAGTTTGCAGGCTGGCTTAATATAGAGATTAACGGACGTGAATGCATTACAATAAGTTAGTAGTTTTGTTATTCAATCATCATAAAGTATATAATATTGATTTTGACACTTACTGGTTAATTATCAATATAAAAGAAAACAAACACTACATGGTGGTAGAGGTGGTTTTAGGGATGAGGACAAAGAGTTATAAATATACCCATACATTTAGGAGAAAGTAGGCTATATGTTCTTTGCTGAACATCTTGTTTGGCTTCTGTTCCTAACTTAACATTCTAATAGATTATGACCATTAGTGTAAATATATTGCTGTCCACAATTCTGATAACATTTGCTTTTTTAAACTCGTTATGCTCAACTAAGATGCGCGTGAGAGCTTATTTACCACAATGCTCTTTCCAATATGTACTCTCTACTGTCCATCCTGTATTCTCCCGAGTAGCTTTCTGTGTCTGTTTATTAGGATCTTGAGTTATTTCTACCAGACAATTGTTGTGGTTTCTCAGAGATAATGCT
The DNA here is from genome assembly GCA_946902985.2 of Meconema thalassinum. Classification (NCBI taxonomy): domain Eukaryota; kingdom Metazoa; phylum Arthropoda; class Insecta; order Orthoptera; family Tettigoniidae; genus Meconema; species Meconema thalassinum. Next base: position 820,321,207 of record OX336388.2, on the reverse strand, counting down.
GAGTTAAAAATCTTCTTCATTAGCCTATTGTCATCCACTATTGATGTGACCATAAAATACAGTCTCCTCTTTCTGATGAAATCTGAAAAATTGCTGAGTTTTAATTCACTGGCCGTGAAAGCCAATATACCATCGTTTTGGAAGCCTTCATAGGGAGGTTGTGGCTGATTGAGCTTTTAGTTCTCGCAGTAAAGTGGTGCAGTTGCACTTTATCTATATAAAGGGAGGTAGCGCACAGTTCGCTACTCCTGTGGGGGTCCGAGCGGGGACACCAAGATCACGCTGATGAGCCAGCTTGGTGTCCTAGGTAAAACCCCACACAAGACACGGCACAAACCTAGGAAAATTGCAGAGATTTAATTTTTAATACATTTAAATTTCAAGGAATCTTATTCTGCATTCATTTGAACGCGTGTGCACACTGACATGCGCTCTGGTGGCGCTATCTTTAATCAGTGCGCGAGATCTTACGGGCACCGGTGGCGTAACTAGGGTTTTCTTCTGGAGAGGGATGAGTAGTCAAAATTACATTCCCAAAAGGGGAGGGAGTGGGGGTGGGGGCATAATCAAAGCTAATATATGATCACAAAGTTTCGAAACCTCCTATCTCTATTTATTTCGTGTTTAGTTTCATCAGCATTTGATACCGCACTTATCAATGTGGAAATGCTCACAAATGAACAATTTTGTCGATATTTAATTATAAAGCCCAGGTTTTCTTCGTGAAATTATCTGGCCCTTTCTGATCCCTGACATTGTAGCTTATAAACTACAGTTCAACTCCAAACAGCAAATCACTTGGCACTAATGATAATATCGTATGGCTTTGGGTGCCGGGTGCAAGCTTTGTTATTTGACACCCAGAGGGTAGCTTGTATGTCGAATTTCGTTGTTCCATGAATCACTATGAAAGTCAAGGAGGTTAGATGTTAGATACCTAAGCTCCTTGAACACTATAGCGCTTTCTAGTAGAGAAATGAGGAACTTTGTGTTGGCGGAAACTCCCGAGATTAATGTTGCCATTATGAGCACGGCCTACTGAATTCAAATGCGTTCTTTGACATGCCAACATCGTATGACATGCGTGTCGTATTTTTGCTACCTTTCAAAAATCACTTACCACGGCCAGGAGCGAACCTGCAATCTTGGGGTTAGTAGACCGACACTTTATCCACTCACGCACCGTGGCAAGCACTATACTCGGATACTAACTAACAAAGGTGTATAGTGGCACACTATCACGCCTCTGGCTAACTGAACAGCTGGCCATGTAAGCTAGGGTAACACACGAGTGACAAACACAATCCAATCTCTTGCTATCAATCCGAAGATTGGTTTCGTTCAAAATCAAGAACTTCATCAAATCTTCTATTTTCATTGTTGACCCTGGGGGGAGATTGTTACGGCACTGGACCTGTTTGGAGTGCGTGTTATGTTGGGCGAGGTAGAGCCAGTGACCGCGTCACACATCCACTAGATTAAGAGGTACAAGTCACAAGGCACTGTATTACAACCACTAGAGTAAGTTAGCACAATGCTGAGGACGCAACTCTAGGGTTGCTAATTCTGATTTGTCTCTATATCTTGACTTGATTTAATTCCTTAAACTCCTGTTGAGGAGCACAGAGCAGAAACAAGAGTTCGCCATCTGGTTCTGTTGCGTGCTTGCTGTGCTTTTTATCCTTCCCCACGAGTATCCCAGCTGCTTGCTCTCTTCCTTCTCTGATCTTCTCCATGTAATTCTAGGTCTTTCTCTTCTCCTTTGGCCCTGAGGATTCAACTCCAAGGCTTGTTTAGCAGATCTTCGCAGTGTATGGCCAATGCATTGCCACTTTCTTCTCTTGACCTGCTGTTCGATCGACAGTTGATATGTCCTCATCCACAATTCCTCATTTGACACCACATCTGGCCAGTGTATTCCTAAGATGTTCCTAAGACATTTATCTACAAATGTCTGGATCTTTCGTGTCAAGGATTTGGTCACTTTCCAAGTTTCAGCACCGACTTGACATCGCTATTGAAAATCCGTAATTTTGTTCTCTTACTGAGTTCTTTGGACCTCCATATGGGACGAAGTGTTGCAAAAGCGCCCGTAGCTTTATTCAAACGGCTGTTAACGTCTTCTTCTGCCCCTCAATTCGTTGTTATAATATTTCCTATATCTGGGGACTATTATATACGTTTATTCGACCTTTACACACTCATATTTTTGACAGAAATAATCATTTCTCTATTTGTAATGTAACAAGCGGGAATTTTCGAGTTTCGCAGTGTTTCGAATTCTCAGGTTTGTTAATTTTTCTGGTAGCATTGTAATTAGTGGGGCTCGGATTTTTAGCTGCTAAAAATCTGGTAAATATTTATTTGTATGTATTAAAAATACCTGTAATATGTGACTAAAAAGTAAAAATATTTTATTATAATTTAGTTTATTAATGTGAATATAAACACTATGCAGTACTCACGAATGCAATTTATGCTATGCCTCACTGACTAATGAAGAATTACAATAGGCTACACAACGAGATACATCTTCAGGTTGTCCATCACAAAGGCCCAACGATTATCGCGAAACACTTCCTCTGAAGGTGTGAAACTGCGACAATATGTTTCTTGCCCTTGAGGTGGTGTGTAACTTGAGATCGCTCTTCAGCACGTGGTGCAATATGGCTATAGACAAGGAAATTCCCGGCTTCCACATCGAGTGGCACGGGGCGACAAGTTAAAAATAACACAGTTGCAAGCTGACAAACGCTCTGCAAGAAGATTAGATAGCTCACAGGTTCTTCCCCGCCGCGCTGAAGAAAGCAGCCGATCCATCAGTCGCTAGTCTAGTCCAATGCGCATTTTTGACAGCGTGTAAGTAAATCAGTTTTGCAGTGGTCATGACTGAACATCACACACAAAAAAAAGGAAGTGTTGAAGCAGCAGCCTGTGAAATTTCATTTTTCTGTACAGCTTATAAAGGGCATGCCAATTGTTTAGTGTGCCACACAGATTTAATGTGTTAAAAGAACAATTTGGAACGGCACTACAGTGCCAACCACAGGGATTATTACGGTGGTTTGACAGACACCAGCCGTCAATCGAAGTTAGAAGAATTGAAAGAAAATTTCAAACAGCACTTTTCTGTAAGTGTTATTGTTTTAATTTTAAAATCCTTGTTTACGAACGGCAATGAAAAAATGATTTAATTATCTGAAGATCACGAATTGTGAGTTGCCGTATTTTTGTCTGACAGGAGATAGAGGAGAGTGAGGTTGGCGGACTCACTTTATGAGCAAGCTACAAATGTTCGATGCGAATTGCCAAAGCTGGGAAACACTTCGCGGAAGAAAATTTAATCAAGGAGTGCCTAATGGACGTGGCGGCATGTATTTGTCCTAAAGAGCTAGGTGAAAAAAAAATCTCTTTTTCTCCTCAAACTGTGGCTCGGAGAATAGACGATATTGCCGTTGATATTGAACAGCAATTAATGGAGAAGGCAGCAAATTTTGTATCATTTTCCCTCAACGAATCAATTGACATTGTGGACACAGCACAGCTCATTATTTTCATTCGAGGGGTGGATGACCATCTTCGGGTCTCCGAGGATTTCCTAGACTTGGTAGCTCTCAAAGACACCACTACCGGATTCGAAATTTTCCAAGATGTGGGAGGTGTTTTTGAGTCAATGGGATTAAAATGGGAGCGGTTGGGGAATGTATCGATGGACGCTGGTTGAACTGCAGTGCAATATTCGTCTTAAAGACCACTATCTAATGTCAGCCAACGGCCTAGCCGTGTTGAAACACCGGATCCCATGAGAACTCCGCAGTTAAGCAACATTGGGCGCAGTCAGAACTTGGATGGTATGCCGGTTCTAGGCACAGCGCGCTGTTGGCCAACATAAGGAGGAGCGGAAAGGCCCTGGCCATCGTACCGCAAGTAAACTCCGGCTGGGGGTAGCCTCTTCGGAGGCTCGGACCTGCCTTCGGACAGAATACCAATTAATTAATTTAATTATCTAATGTCACCAAGTGTAGGATAACTTTACAACAGCTTTCCGCAAGAAGAAATCCCTTTTGTATAAACATGCATGTACAGTTCTGTCAATGTTCGACTCAACGTACATTTGTGAGAGTTTCTTTTCGGTTCTTAAGTTTACCAAAAGTAAACATCGTGCAACGATGAGCGATAGAGACTTGCGCAATTATTCAAGAATAGCTGTGTCCTGAAATATTGTACCCAATTTGGAGAATATTGATTCCTTCAAAACTAAAAGCTCATAAGAACAACGGAGCAAAAGTCACTCGGTCTGTATTATCCGTTCATATTGGTAAAATGTTGTTGCATTTTGCTCTCTAATATGTTCACATTTTAGTTAAGAATACATCACAATATTATTTTCTTAGCACTTGAGTTCATTTCCTTCACATTCCATACATCAGAATACCATTCAATTTGTATATGCAGTTGCCTATATTTTTATGGCAAAACAGCCCTATCAATATGATGCCACAAAGCCGTCGGCCGCATGACTGTACTAGTCAGCGCGGTCCGAACATCGTCCGTCTGTCTCAAGTCTTCTCACTTCCACAGTGTAGGGGTGGTAGGGGAAGGGTTACTAGTCTGACTGCCCAGAGCTCCCCGAGCGCACCGCGCTCTCAGAGCACAATGACTGGATGGCCCTGATCTATAGGGTACTTGCAACGTTGAATAATATGATTGTAAGTTTTGAAATTTCTGGCACCACCAAGAAAATTTACCACTAGCCGCCACTGGCAAAACCCGGTTTCATATTTTGCTCCTAAGGTTTATCGGAGGATTTTTCTGTCTTGTTTCTCGCTGGTTTTGTCTTGTTATCTGTCCCCAATTATCACTGCTATATATGCTTCTGGTAATAATAATAATAATAATAATAATAATAATAATAATAATAATAATAATATCGTATGGCCTCGGAGCCGGGTGCAAGCTTTGTAATTTGACACCCAGAGGGTAGCTTGCATGTCGCATTTCGTTGTTCCTTGAATCACTATGAAAGTCAAGGAGGTTAGATATCTAAGCTCCTTGAACACTATAGCGCTTTCTAGTAGAGAAATGAGGAACATTGTGTTGGCGGAAACTGCCGAGATAAATTTTGCCATTATGAACACGACCTACTGAATTAAAATGGGTTCTTTGACATGTCAACATCATATGACATGCATGTCGTATTTTTGCCGCGTTTCAAATATCACTTACCATGGCCAGGGGCGAACCTGCAATCTTGGGGTTAGTAGACCAACATGTTAACCACTCACCGACCGTGGCAAGGTATGCTGGTAATGAAGTGTTATAATTCGGAGATTTGTGATATGGATTTTTACTATACGAGTATCTGTTCCAGGTAATTTTATATGCTTTTTATAATTTTTTAATCATTTCCTTATTGGCTTCTTGATGTAACCCTGTTGGCTGAATAATCTCTCCTAAATACTTGTGGAGATATTTCCTAATTTGGTGGTCAAAGGTCGGTTGTTGAATCCTGATTTAGTTGAGTCTTTTCATACGAAATTTAGAGTCCTGTTCTTGCTGTGGAATGGATTGCTTCTTGCTTACTGTTGGAAAGAATATCAAGATCGTCCGCAAAGGCTATGCAATAAAACTGGATTTCTGCCAATATTTCTCTCTTTAGTTTCATTTTCCCATTCCCTAATCATTCCTTAAATTCCCAATTGAATAGTAATGAGGATAAACCGTCTCCTTGTGTGACTGCTGTGTTAATTTCGAATGGTTCATACATTTTCCCTTGGAATTTAACTTTCGCTGTTATGCCAGTTATTGTTTACTTGATTGGTTCTCTTGTATTCCCATCGACTTGGAATTCCTCCGGCTTGTTCAACAGCGCCTGTTTGTCGATTGAAGATTATGCCTTTTTGAAGTCAAACTGGTTATTACAGTTTGTTTGGTTTTGCGAAGTATTAGAATGGTTTTCGATTTAGGATTTGTTCTGCATAATGTCTTCCTTTTCTGAATCCAGCCTGATATTCTGCAATTAGAAAGTCAGTGCACCATTCTAATATGTTGAACATTGTTGAGAGATCCACTCTGGGCCATATTTGTTGTTCTGCACAACTTGCTTTGACGAACACATTTCCCCTGCTGAACCACGCACTTTGCTACATGAGGAATGGTTGGTCCTAGACCCAACTCTGAGGATAGCCATCGGTTGAAATCATACAACGCGGATAATACGTTTTTCAAAGAAATTGTGGGCAAAGAATGACCAATCGGAAAGTATTGGCAACTCAAGATCATTTTATATCTTTCAGAGGTATTAATAAAGTAACGTTGGATTATTATTGATTCAATTATGAGCATTGTATTTTTAATTGAGGGTAGTATTTGGAAGGAGACGGCCATGGCCTTAAGTTATGGACCACCCTGGCATTTGACTACAGTAGAAGTGGAAAACCGCCGGCAACGTGGTGTTGGAGAGGCCCCGGGTTCGATTCCCGACTCGGTCAGGGATTTTAGAATCTGACGTGAGGGCTGGAACGAGGTGTACTCAGCCTCGTGAGGACAATTAAGTAGCTGTATGACAGTGAGGCAGCGCCCCGGTCACGAAAACCAAGATTTACGGCTGAGGGGCCCGATGCGCTGATCACGCGTCATCCCAATATCTGCAGGCCAGCGGGCGCTTGGTAGGCCTAGGCCCTTGAAGGGCCAGGGGTTATTATTATTAATATTATTATTTATTATCGAAGTGTAAAACCACAGAAAACCACTTCTTGGATGGCTGAGGTGCGAATCGAACCCAGCTCTTCATGGATTGTTGGGCCCTTTCCCAGCCCTCTTGGTAGAGCCGGGGATTGAACACAGACCACTGAGGTGACAGCTAAGAATGTTAGCCAATGCGTCAAGAGGCGGACGTCCCTAGAACAACAAGAAAAACCAACAATCATCATCCTCTTGTAGCTTGCCATTGCGGGTGAGTGGTTATCGTGTCGGACTACCAATCCCAATGTTGCAGGTTCGCTCCTGGCCGGGGTAAGTGATTTTTGAAAGGCGAAAAAAATCACGACACGCATGTCATACGCTGTTGGCATGTTAAAGAACCCATTTGAATTCAGTAGGCCGTGTTCATAATGGTAAAAGTAATCTCGGGATTTTCCGCCAACACAAAAGTTCCTCCTTTCTCTACTAGAAAGCGCTATAGTGTCATGGAGCTTAGATATCTAACCTCCTTGACTTTCATAGCGCTCCAAGGAACAACAAAATTCAACCTGCAAGCTGCGCTCCCTGGGCGTCAAATAACAAACTTGCCCCCGGCACTCGAGGTCATACGATGATATTATTATTATTATTATTATTATTATTATTATTATTATATCCTCTTGTGAAGTCAATGTTCCAAGTAAACGCCTTGCTTAGTTTCAGCTTCGTAAGTTTACTAGATAATGAGTTGCTATACATTCAAGATAGAGATTCAACAAGTCGCTAATGTGGGCCAATCGCTCTTTAGTGTTCTGTGGCGCGTCCTCATGGCCATTGGCTGCATTAATATCATTAAAATAGATATAAAACTCTCAGCAACTGCCTTGTAAATCTTGGTAACGTGATTTCTGGGCGCAATTTATTTGATCTTCGGTTGGCACATAAATTAAGATCTGAGAAGAGACTGGAGGCTGTGATCCTTTAAAGGCGTCAATTGATGATTCATCTGAACAACCTTCGTGTTTAATGTTAATTTTCAGTCGGTCAACAGAAATATTGGGCGCTAAATGTAAAACTAACTGAAGAACCTACATGTGTTGTTATTTCTAGCAAACATGCACACACACACATATATATATATATATACTGTATATACATAATATTTATCTCACCCACGAACTCTGTAAGGGATCATTCCTCTACCGTCGCAAGGAGCTGAACATACATTGTGAGCAGATACAGCTGGGGATGATGACAGGCGACTGCTAACTTGGCTCTAATTAAGGAAAGGTCAGGGAAGAGATTTAGGAAGGAAGTCGGCCTTCGACCTATTGAAAGGAACAATCCTGGCATTTGCTTGCTGGTGAAAATGGGAAACCAAGAAAACCATTTTCAGGACGGCCAAGGTGGGATTCGAACCCACGCTCTCCCAATGCCAGCGATGCACGAGCTAGCGCTCTCGGTAACTGTGGCCAGTCATACAAGACAACTTTGCTGTACGAAACACTCTCAGAATGCTAATGACTTTTCTTGCCTGATGATGTTTGCTTGACGAACGAAACACGTCATCAGGTTGTTGGCCAACTGAAAGTCACCTCTCCCCATGGGCTCATATCTAGTGGGACGTGGGTTGGCGACCACGGGACCCCAGCTGAGTCCGGCATTGCTTCCACTTACTTGTGCCGGGCTCCTCTCCGTGTTCTTTCCTGTTGACCTCTCTTGGTCAACTCTTGTTCTCTTCCGACTCCGATGGTATCAGGGTATCCGAGGCCTAGGGAGTCTTTCACTTTCCTGCCTAAATTGACCCTTCTCTCATCTTTCCTGATACCCTCACTCTTCGAGGGGTCAGCCATCTTTTCCTTTTCATTGTATCTCCTGCCATCTGCTCAAGGCCCTCAAGGAGGCAGTGTGTATGTAGCCCCACCACTTCTGGTGCACCCTGGATACTGCTACACCCTCAAGGGCTCATGGCTGGTGAGTTTGGGAGTTGGCGATCCCGAGGGATTTCTGAGCTGGGTCCGTTTATGCCCACTGACTTCGGGGCGGGCCCTCTCCTCTTCCCCTTTCCTATCTGCCTTACATGGCTCTCCTTCCATCCAAGGCCCTCAATTCTCATTCTTTGAGGGTTGAAGGCATTTCTTTTCTTCCTGTCCTTTATTTGCCTTATCCTTTATTTGTTCACCATTTCTTCTTCTAGTATGTAAGTCTGTGGTTAGTATTAGTAATAGTTTTCTATCTCATCTCATCTTTCACTATCACCCAAACCATTAGGAGCCGATAACCTAGTTGTTAGGCCCCTTAAAACAACAATTATCATCATCATCATCATGAAAGTCACCATTGAACAGTGAATAAGAAAAGTGGCATCGAAGCTTTCTCTTCGATTACAATTGTCTAGAGGAGGATTGGTATGGGTCAGCTGAGTTCTCATGCGACATTTGGCTTACGTCACCCACACGATGCGAATAACCCAATTATTATTTACAGAAAGCGTGCATGTGGCGTGCAGTGACGTCCCCTTTGAAGCGCCATGGAATATTTAGTATGACGAGAACACGCACGCGTGCTCACGATACTACAACAATATTTGTGTCCACAGTCGGGATTCTCTTGCGGAGAAGCGCTGTTGTGGCGGCTTATGGAATGACGTACGTCTCCTTATCAAAGTAGTGGACACCATGGACCCCCACTAAAAACTTACCGACCTCACCCCCGCCCCCGTTCCGAAAGAATAACAAAACACGTCTATTCCATAACTCACAATGATACATACCACTCATATTTTTTTACTTTTAGCGAAGGCACATATGCACCATTTACGCTACCCTGTATTAAGTAGGCTACTGTAAATTCCTAATCTTAACATATAACCCTCAATAACCGAGTACATTTTGAACAATGCGAACTCACAACTAGGGAACGATTTTTTTTGTGAAAATGCGCATAATGCATATTTTGAGGGTTTATTGGATTCTGTGCATATTCTGAACTTAACAGCATATTTTAAGCATTTACAGTTGAAGGTATGGATAGTTTAAAACATCGCGAACAAAATAGGTTTTGCCTGCGTGTTGGACATCCCTTGTAAGCAACTTTCTGAGCAACAGAAGACGAGATGAGGCAGATGACAGTACTCGTACTTTACGCAATGCTGCCTGGTTATTTGAAGAAGGGAATGGAGTGGGACATTCCTTTCACCATCTCGACAGTCAGTAGTCCGGGGTTAGTTTTGTGAGGAGTTTTTTCAGTTAATGTGTTTCTTTATTCTTAGTCTACATATCCTTAACTCAAAATGTCTAAAGAGAAGAGAAAGTATTTATTAAAACAGTGGGTGTCAGGTAAGAGTGATTATTCAACTGATGGTTGGGGACCGAACTTTATGCACTGAAAACGGTTAAAATAGATGTAATTTGTCTCCTGAAAACATTGAAAAACTTGTAATTATCTACTCGTATTGTGATGCTTCTTTCTGCAGTGAATGATACATTTATAAAGTGAGTGAATAAGATTGGCTCAATGTTAAGTGCATATTTTCTACATTTTAGGTGCATAATAGCATGCATACTTTAATCGTTTTCAGTGCATACATATCCGGTCCCTACTCATCACACCCTCGATAGACCAACAGTTGAATAATCACTATTACCCGACACCCACTGTTTTAATAAATACTTTCTGCTGCTCTTCACGGCCAGAGAACTATGTCACATTTTCAACTTGATAAAAATTATTATTATTTATTTAATCGATTGTTCCCCTTTAGGAGAGCGATTGATGATTTCCTCTTCTGGCGTTTTCCCGCTTCTCTTCCCCAAATCTCTTCATCCTCCCAGAATGCTCCTTTTTCCGCTCAGCGGTCCATTTTCTTCCGGGCTGTCGTGATGGTCAATGCTCAAACTTACCATTTATGATTTTATTCCGGCACTCGGTGCGGTCCTCGAGATTTTCTATGTTGACCTGTTGTAGTTCCCTCTGAACCTCTGTCAGCCATTCCGAGCCACACTTACTCTGTGTTATAACGTTCAGCAATATCTTCGCCGTTCTGAAGTTTTCCAACCTTACAATAGTATAAAACAAAGTCCCCGATTCTTGGATGTTACGAGTAAACTCGAGAACCACTGGATGGATTTTGATGCGGTTTTCACCATTATGTAAAGGATATCTCGAGGATTATTTCTGTATAAAATAATTTATTTATGATCAAAGGAAGCCGAGCAGTAACGATTTTAGTGGAAAAGTCGAAAAGAAAACTGGCGTCCGAGCGCTTTGTAAGCTTACGCTGGGGAAACCGTTAAAAATATCTAAATACAATGATTGTAAGAATTGTTCAGCATGAAAAGTTCTACAAAAAAGTCCGGAAGAGCATATGCCTATCTTCAATACATCGCCCACTGTCGAATACATAGAATACGATGTGGTGGACTGTATAAAGAAATATATTTTACATTGTATGTACATGATTAAACACTGAACAAGTACAGTAGATATTACATGCGTGTGATGACACCATGTCCGGTAGCCACTGCTACCTGCTTGCAAGTGAGTCCTGCTTGACGCAGGTAACAAAACGACCCTTCCTCTTAATGGGTCAACAACCCTCCAGCAGGGGGACCAACTGTCATTAGAGTATGTACAGTGCCAGAGTTGCCAACATACTCCCCCCCTTGAAATAGCAAATATTTCAAACAACAATTAAATACTGTCACTTTGTTCTATTAACTGGAATGAGAGTTGAAATAAACACTATGTACACAAACATTTAAACAATTCACTTCTCTTCACTCAACAATGGGCAAAGTCTTGACACTGCTCTTTTCAAAAGAGCTCCGCTGGGTGTTTTGATGGTAACAACCCTCGTAACTCCGTCGGTTCCTGGATGCACTGCTGCGACACGGCCCAGTTTCCAATGAAGTGGAGGCACGCCCTCTTCCTTCAGAACAACCAGAGTGTCGATTTGTGGGGATTGTCCGGGCGACCGCCATTTAGAACGCTGTTGGAGTTGTCCGAGATATTCCTTGGACCATCGACGCCAAAATTGCTGGAACATAGCCTGAAGCAGTTGCCAGCGCTTCAGTCTATTCAAGGGAGTCTGAGACACATCTTCTTCCACAGGAAGATGAAATGAGCCACCGATCAGGAAGTGGGATGGGGTTAATACTTCCGGATCATTGGGATCAGAGGATAGTGGGCAGAGGGGGCGCGAATTCAAAACTGCCTCTATCTGTACAAGCACTGTAGTCATTTCTTCAAACGACAATGCAGCATTTCCTACTATTCTCTTAAGGTGATACTTAGCTGATTTAACTGCAGCCTCCCACAACCCTCCGAAGTGAGGTGAACCAGGAGGACTAAAATGCCACTGAATCCCCTTCTCAGTAGCAAAGCTTATGAGTGACTGCTTGGTATTCATATCATTAAAGAATTTCTTTAGCTCACGTGATGCACCTACGAAATTAGTTGCGTTGTCAGTGAATATGTGGGTGCAAGTTCCTCGTCTAGCCATGAATCTTTTCAGTGATGCTAAAAAAGCAGCTGTAGACAGATCGCTTACAAGTTCAATATGTACAGCCTTTGTGGCAAAACAAACAAACATAGCTATATATGCCTTAATCCGAGCGCCCTTCCTGGAGGAAGGCCGTAAATATACTGGGCCACAGAAATCTATTCCTGAAGATGCAAATGGTCGACTGGGAACTACTCTCCTTTCAGGTAGCGATCCCATTATCGGTTGATACGGCCGAGACGAGAATTGAAAACACGTCTTACATCGATACACTGCTTTTCGAGCACCGTTCCTCCCACATAGAGGCCAGTATTGCTGTCGCATCATTGTCAATAAAGTCTGAGCTCCAGCATGAAGAAAAGCACAATGAAAATGATCAAATAACATTATTGTAATGCGATGATTGCCAGGTAATAAAATAGGATGTCTTCTGTTGACCGATAGTTTAGTATTTTGCAGACGGCCTCCTACCCGTAACAGACCCTGCTCATCCAAATACGGTGCTAATCCATGTAATTTGCTTCCCTTGGGTAGTGGCAAATTTTGTTTGAGAGCCTTTATGTCTTGTGAAAATTCAGAACCTTGCGCAATTTTACACCATAAATACTTAGCCTGCTCTAGTTCTACAGGATTAAGAGCACCTGTTTGCCTGTCTGTTTTAGTTTTAAGATTTTTGATAAATCTGAGCACGAGAGCTGTTATTCTAATCAGCTTGCTCCAGGAAGAGTATCTGTTAATCAGATTCGATCCAAGGGATTCTGTAGATGACACTAGAACGATTTTAGTTTTCCTAACTTCAGGTAATTCTTGAGAGCTATGCCTCTGCTGTGAAGGCCATTCGTCTTTATTATCTGAAAGCCAAGATGGTCCCGATAACCAAAATGATGAATTTAACAGCTTCTCCGCGGTAACTCCTCTCGAGATCATATCTGCTGGGTTATGATGAGTAGAGACGTGCTGCCAACAATCAATATTTGTCAACTGTTGAATCTGCGACACTCGATTAGCGACGTATGTTTTCCACTGGTGTGGATGGCCCGAAATCCATGCTAATGCTATTGTGGAGTCAGTCCAACAAAAACACTTGTCTTTAGTTACGTTTATGGATCTCATGACTCTTTCGACCAACTGAGCAAGTAATACAGCACTGCATAGTTCTAATCTTGGTTAAGTTACTGAGCCTAATGACGCAACGCGAGACTTGGAACACAATAAGTGAACTGTTATTTTACCATCTCCTGTCTGAGATCTTACATAAACACAAGCGCCGTAAGCAATCTGAGACGCGTCACAAAATCCATGAATTTCATACTCCACAAATTCTACTGCCCTAACATGACGAGGCACTTTGAACTCCTTCAATTTAGCAATATCCTGCATATAACGAATCCATTTAATTTGAAGTTCTATTGTGAGAACGTCGTCCCAATTTAAGTTCATTTGCCACAGTTGCTGGACGAAAATCTTACCCTTAATCAATACTGGGGCCAAAAGCCCTAAGGGGTCAAATATTTTAGCCAGGTCTGATAGAATTATTCTTTTGTTTATCTGTGTCGAACTGAAATCACTTCTCAACTCAAACTGAAAAGTGTCTGTGATGGGTTTCCAAGATAGCCCCAACAACTTCAAGTCTTCAGCTTCATCTACCTTAATAATGTACTTGGGATCTGTTTCGTGGTTAGAAATGCTCGATAGTACATTGGGCTCATTCGAACACCATTTTCTTAAGGTAAAACCCGCACTGGATAAAATATCTGAAACACACTTGTGAGTGGTTCTTAAGCCGTCAGTTGATTCACAACCTGTCATTAAATCGTCAACATAAAAATCCCGCCGTATTACATTCGAAGCTTCAGGAAATTCCTCCTTAGTGTCATTCGCCAATTGAGAGAGGCATCTTGTGGCCAGGAAGGGTGCACATGACGTGCCATATGTGACTGTTTTGAGACGATAATGTTTAAGCTCGTCCTTAGGGGACTCCCTCCACACGATACGCTGAAAGTCAGTATGTGCAGGTTCTATGAGGACCTGCCGATACATTTTTTCTATGTCAGCGGTCAATACATAGCGATGCATGCGAAATCTAGCCAATATTGAAAATAAATCATCTTGAACGATCGGTCCTACTAATAACAAATCATTGAGGGATAATACAGAATCGCCCTTCGAGCTGCCATCAAATACCACGCGAGTGCGCGTTGTCAATGAATTACCCTTAAATACACAATGATGCGGAAGGTAGTACTGTAATGGTTTGTTTATCTCATTACTGGGAATTTCCTCCATATGATCCAGGTCAGTGTACTCTCTCATAAACTGTACGTACTCCGACTTGACTTGGGGCTGCCTTTCAAAACGCTTCTCTAGGCTGTGAAACCGTCTAATTGCCTCATTAACATTGCTACCTAGCTGACTCGGGTCCTCTTTAAGGAGTAGTGGGACTATGAACCTACCCTGTGGATTCCTTCTGTGACCGTCAGTAAATAGCCTCTCACTAATCTCTTGCTCAGAATGTCCTTGGCCAAGCAGTGCTTTCCCCGGCTCATTGAATATTTTACCTGACACAAAGAGGCAGGAAGAACTGTTATCTGCGTGCCTTTCAGACAAACCAACACTACCTGCTGCTACCCAGCCAAGAGCCGTGTTGCGAAACAACGGTAGTTTGTTTGAGAAACTGTCGAGCTGAAATTGTTCTGCGCCGATAAGATCGTAAAAGAATTCTGCTCCAATGAGAATGTCTATGGATGATGACACATTAAATTGAGGATCCGCAAGGTTTTCTAATATAAACTCTGGAATACTCCAATCTGTGATGTTGATATTTTTAGTGGGTAAGCACTGACCAGTAATTGAAGGTATTACGTGAAATGTCATGATTCGTTCAAAGGAACCGAACCGCGAAGAAATCTTTGTTCTTACCACCGACCCCACCTTGATGGTAGTGTTATGCAACCCATGTATCGGAATATTAGTCATTGTCTTTAACAATCGTAATTGATGAGCTAATTCCCTGGTTATGAAGTTGAGTTGCGAGCCGCTGTCTAACACAACCCGAGCATGACGGGTTTTTCCCTCTGAATTGTTGACATTCACTACTGCTGTCGACAACAATACATGAGAGGAAACATCATTGTTGTGATTGTGCAATGAAACAGCATTACTACTATGTTGCTCATTAAGGGGAGACAATGAAGTATTATTGGACACAATACTCTTGTTTGAAGTTTGACTATTATTGTGGTTCGGTGACCCTTGGTCCCTGTGAAGCAAGGTGTTGTGTTTATCCTTGCACAGCTTACAACATGAACGAGTGCACTCGTTAGCGAAGTGATTTCCAGACAGGCAATTAACACAGAGCTTATGCTTCTTGATCTCCCGCCATCTGTCATAAACACCCATAGAAGTGAATGTTCTGCATCTAAATATGGGATGTTCTTCCGTGCAAAGCGGGCATTTCTGATTTTTATGTGAAAGGAAACAATTTTTTCCTGGGTTCGTGAATGGCCTCGGTTTGAAACCAGACGCATTCGGTTTAGATGAAACGCCTACCTGCTTCAGCTGTTTTGAGCGATCACAATTCTTAGTTTCGATCGATTCCAATGCATTACATGTTTCGAGTAGAAATTTGTCCAGTGTCTGATACGATGGAAGATCAAAGGTTGGTAACGAGGTCTCCCATTTTTTTAATGTTTCAGCGTCAAATCTGCTTGTTATTAAATGTATCAAAATGGCATCTAATTGTTCTTCACAAGACAGACCAAGCGCTGATAGCGACTGTATGTGCCTTCTGAAGCCGTCATACAAGTCTCTTAATGCCTTGGAAGATTCTACTTCTATTTTGTTAATCTGAAGGACCGAATTAATGTGGGAGGAAACAATTGCTCGCCGGTTATTGAACCTTTCATTTAACAGGTTCCACGCTATGTCGTAATTCGCTGCAGATATTTCTAGAGACTGTAACACGTCTGCCGCCCTGCCTGATACCACTGATTTTAGGTAATGAAATTTCTGTATTTTTGACAAATTTGCATCTTCATGAATGAGATTCTTAAAAGTATCGGCAAAATTGGGCCATTCTAAATAATCACCTGCGAATGTAGGTAAACTTATTTGAGGCAGTTTAACTGAACGTGTTTGCGAACTGGAAGTTGATTCACCAATAGAATCACTTAGCGAAGTTGCTGACTTGGAAATTGCACTGTTTATGGATCTTATAAGACCAGATGTTTTGAAGTATTGCTCCTCAAAGTCGGAGCGATAAGATTCTTGTTCTGCTTGAAATGATTCATCCTCTTTCAAATCCTCTATTTGTGATTGAACTGTTTCATATTCTTCCCAGATTTTTGATAAGTGATCCCGTCGATCTTCCAACTGATCTACGTCCTTAGATTGAGAATCTAATTTCTCTACGAAGCCTTGTATGCGAGATAAGCTAGCCTTTAACCTACCCCTTTTGCTACACAGTGATTTTATCTTTTGTTCCATTTTTCACTAGCAATTCCCAATAAACTGCTGAATGATATAAAATCACAATAGACCAAATGCCTATACGTAAAAGAATGACAAAACGAAAAGACAAATACCTAACATATTTACATAATACAAAGATGAACTCCTGGTTTTGTTTCAAAGAGTTGCGGGAAAACTGCGTACAAATAACATACAGTTTTACGGGCGAAATCATGTGTGATCACTAGCAATACCAATACATTGCAAGTACAAACGAACAGTTTTGAATGGAGAAACAAAGGAATGCATATGAGTCACAAGGAATAATTAAGGATGATCGGTGACTTACCAGGATGATGAATTCTGTTGTCCAGTAGTCGCCATGCCGCCAACAACCCACGCCATTCGTGCGAAGCCATGCTGTCTTGGGATCACAGAGTTCAATTTTCACTGTTTTCCTTGCCATCTAATCATGCCCGGAGGACCAAAACTTATGTCGAATACATAGAATACGATGTGGTGGACTGTATAAAGAAATATATTTTACATTGTATGTACATGATTAAACACTGAACAAGTACAGTAGATATTACATGCGTGTGATGACACCATGTCCGGTAGCCACTGCTACCTGCTTGCAAGTGAGTCCTGCTTGACGCAGGTAACAAAACGACCCTTCCTCTTAATGGGTCAACAACCCTCCAGCAGGGGGACCAACTGTCATTAGAGTATGTACAGTGCCAGAGTTGCCAACACCCACTATAAGCGTTTTTACGTTTTAATTTCTTCCGACCATGTCCATTCAACTACTGAGGCGACAGTTTACGAGCTAGCTAAGGGCGAGTCTATCATCCCTGTGACAGCCTAGCTAGCGGGTGAACCTATTTCCACAGATACAGCCAGCAGCAAACCGTTGAGTCGTGTTGAGTTAAGACTTCTGAGAAGGGTGATTGTGTTTGGAGTTTCCCTGGAAGTGCAACTCTGGTTTTCTTCATTTCGCCTGTGAAACACAGTCACGTTAAGATTGGACGGAAGGGGGATTTGAGTTCCATTCAGCTCGCTATTCCCTGGAAGTGCAGCTCTCATTTCCCTGTGACTTTTCGTTCCACAACATTCACAGTCAATTTGAGATTGGACGGAAGGGGGATTATATTATATTAAATTATAATGATTGGCGTAAAATCTCTACTTAGTATAAAACAAAGTCCCCGATTCTTGGTTGTCACGGGTAATCTCGAGAACCACTGAATGGATTTTGATGCGGTTTTCACCATTCTGTAAAGGATATCTCGAGGAACGTTTCTAAAGAAAATAATTTATTTATGACCAAAGGAAGTCAAGCACTAACGATTTCAGTGAAAACGTCGAAAAAACTGGCGTCCGTGCGCTTTTTAAGGTTACGCTGGGCAAACCGTTAAAAATATCTATATACTATGAGGTAAGAATTATTCAGCATGAAAAGTTCTACAAAAAAAAAAAAAATCTCTTCATCCTCCCAGAATGCTCCTTTTTCCGCTCAGCGGTCCATTTTCTTCCGGGCTGTCGTGATGGTCAATGCTCAAACTTACCATTTATGATTTTATTCCGGCACTCGGTGCGGTCCTCGAGATTTTCTATGTTGACCTGTTGTAGTTCCCTCTGAACCTCTGTCAGCCATTCCGAGCCACACTTACTCTGTGTTATAACGTTCAGCAATATCTTCGCCGTTCTGAAGTTTTCCAACCTTACAATAGTATAAAACAAAGTCCCCGATTCTTGGATGTTACGAGTAAACTCGAGAACCACTGGATGGATTTTGATGCGGTTTTCACCATTATGTAAAGGATATCTCGAGGATTATTTCTGTATAAAATAATTTATTTATGATCAAAGGAAGCCGAGCAGTAACGATTTTAGTGGAAAAGTCGAAAAGAAAACTGGCGTCCGAGCGCTTTGTAAGCTTACGCTGGGGAAACCGTTAAAAATATCTAAATACAATGATTGTAAGAATTGTTCAGCATGAAAAGTTCTACAAAAAAGTCCGGAAGAGCATATGCCTATCTTCAATACATCGCCCACTGTCGAATACATAGAATACGATGTGGTGGACTGTATAAAGAAATATATTTTACATTGTATGTACATGATTAAACACTGAACAAGTACAGTAGATATTACATGCGTGTGATGACACCATGTCCGGTAGCCACTGCTACCTGCTTGCAAGTGAGTCCTGCTTGACGCAGGTAACAAAACGACCCTTCCTCTTAATGGGTCAACAACCCTCCAGCAGGGGGACCAACTGTCATTAGAGTATGTACAGTGCCAGAGTTGCCAACATACTCCCCCCCTTGAAATAGCAAATATTTCAAACAACAATTAAATACTGTCACTTTGTTCTATTAACTGGAATGAGAGTTGAAATAAACACTATGTACACAAACATTTAAACAATTCACTTCTCTTCACTCAACAATGGGCAAAGTCTTGACACTGCTCTTTTCAAAAGAGCTCCGCTGGGTGTTTTGATGGTAACAACCCTCGTAACTCCGTCGGTTCCTGGATGCACTGCTGCGACACGGCCCAGTTTCCAATGAAGTGGAGGCACGCCCTCTTCCTTCAGAACAACCAGAGTGTCGATTTGTGGGGATTGTCCGGGCGACCGCCATTTAGAACGCTGTTGGAGTTGTCCGAGATATTCCTTGGACCATCGACGCCAAAATTGCTGGAACATAGCCTGAAGCAGTTGCCAGCGCTTCAGTCTATTCAAGGGAGTCTGAGACACATCTTCTTCCACAGGAAGATGAAATGAGCCACCGATCAGGAAGTGGGATGGGGTTAATACTTCCGGATCATTGGGATCAGAGGATAGTGGGCAGAGGGGGCGCGAATTCAAAACTGCCTCTATCTGTACAAGCACTGTAGTCATTTCTTCAAACGACAATGCAGCATTTCCTACTATTCTCTTAAGGTGATACTTAGCTGATTTAACTGCAGCCTCCCACAACCCTCCGAAGTGAGGTGAACCAGGAGGACTAAAATGCCACTGAATCCCCTTCTCAGTAGCAAAGCTTATGAGTGACTGCTTGGTATTCATATCATTAAAGAATTTCTTTAGCTCACGTGATGCACCTACGAAATTAGTTGCGTTGTCAGTGAATATGTGGGTGCAAGTTCCTCGTCTAGCCATGAATCTTTTCAGTGATGCTAAAAAAGCAGCTGTAGACAGATCGCTTACAAGTTCAATATGTACAGCCTTTGTGGCAAAACAAACAAACATAGCTATATATGCCTTAATCCGAGCGCCCTTCCTGGAGGAAGGCCGTAAATATACTGGGCCACAGAAATCTATTCCTGAAGATGCAAATGGTCGACTGGGAACTACTCTCCTTTCAGGTAGCGATCCCATTATCGGTTGATACGGCCGAGACGAGAATTGAAAACACGTCTTACATCGATACACTGCTTTTCGAGCACCGTTCCTCCCACATAGAGGCCAGTATTGCTGTCGCATCATTGTCAATAAAGTCTGAGCTCCAGCATGAAGAAAAACAAAATGAAAATGATCAAATAACATTATTGTAATGCGATGATTGCCAGGTAATAAAATAGGATGTCTTCTGTTGACCGATAGTTTAGTATTTTGCAGACGGCCTCCTACCCGTAACAGACCCTGCTCATCCAAATACGGTGCTAATCCATGTAATTTGCTTCCCTTGGGTAGTGGCAAATTTTGTTTGAGAGCCTTTATGTCTTGTGAAAATTCAGAACCTTGCGCAATTTTACACCATAAATACTTAGCCTGCTCTAGTTCTACAGGATTAAGAGCACCTGTTTGCCTGTCTGTTTTAGTTTTAAGATTTTTGATAAATCTGAGCACGAGAGCTGTTATTCTAATCAGCTTGCTCCAGGAAGAGTATCTGTTAATCAGATTCGATCCAAGGGATTCTGTAGATGACACTAGAACGATTTTAGTTTTCCTAACTTCAGGTAATTCTTGAGAGCTATGCCTCTGCTGTGAAGGCCATTCGTCTTTATTATCTGAAAGCCAAGATGGTCCCGATAACCAAAATGATGAATTTAACAGCTTCTCCGCGGTAACTCCTCTCGAGATCATATCTGCTGGGTTATGATGAGTAGAGACGTGCTGCCAACAATCAATATTTGTCAACTGTTGAATCTGCGACACTCGATTAGCGACGTATGTTTTCCACTGGTGTGGATGGCCCGAAATCCATGCTAATGCTATTGTGGAGTCAGTCCAACAAAAACACTTGTCTTTAGTTACGTTTATGGATCTCATGACTCTTTCGACCAACTGAGCAAGTAATACAGCACTGCATAGTTCTAATCTTGGTTAAGTTACTGAGCCTAATGACGCAACGCGAGACTTGGAACACAATAAGTGAACTGTTATTTTACCATCTCCTGTCTGAGATCTTACATAAACACAAGCGCCGTAAGCAATCTGAGACGCGTCACAAAATCCATGAATTTCATACTCCACAAATTCTACTGCCCTAACATGACGAGGCACTTTGAACTCCTTCAATTTAGCAATATCCTGCATATAACGAATCCATTTAATTTGAAGTTCTATTGTGAGAACGTCGTCCCAATTTAAGTTCATTTGCCACAGTTGCTGGACGAAAATCTTACCCTTAATCAATACTGGGGCCAAAAGCCCTAAGGGGTCAAATATTTTAGCCAGGTCTGATAGAATTATTCTTTTGTTTATCTGTGTCGAACTGAAATCACTTCTCAACTCAAACTGAAAAGTGTCTGTGATGGGTTTCCAAGATAGCCCCAACAACTTCAAGTCTTCAGCTTCATCTACCTTAATAATGTACTTGGGATCTGTTTCGTGGTTAGAAATGCTCGATAGTACATTGGGCTCATTCGAACACCATTTTCTTAAGGTAAAACCCGCACTGGATAAAATATCTGAAACACACTTGTGAGTGGTTCTTAAGCCGTCAGTTGATTCACAACCTGTCATTAAATCGTCAACATAAAAATCCCGCCGTATTACATTCGAAGCTTCAGGAAATTCCTCCTTAGTGTCATTCGCCAATTGAGAGAGGCATCTTGTGGCCAGGAAGGGTGCACATGACGTGCCATATGTGACTGTTTTGAGACGATAATGTTTAAGCTCGTCCTTAGGGGACTCCCTCCACACGATACGCTGAAAGTCAGTATGTGCAGGTTCTATGAGGACCTGCCGATACATTTTTTCTATGTCAGCGGTCAATACATAGCGATGCATGCGAAATCTAGCCAATATTGAAAATAAATCATCTTGAACGATCGGTCCTACTAATAACAAATCATTGAGGGATAATACAGAATCGCCCTTCGAGCTGCCATCAAATACCACGCGAGTGCGCGTTGTCAATGAATTACCCTTAAATACACAATGATGCGGAAGGTAGTACTGTAATGGTTTGTTTATCTCATTACTGGGAATTTCCTCCATATGATCCAGGTCAGTGTACTCTCTCATAAACTGTACGTACTCCGACTTGACTTGGGGCTGCCTTTCAAAACGCTTCTCTAGGCTGTGAAACCGTCTAATTGCCTCATTAACATTGCTACCTAGCTGACTCGGGTCCTCTTTAAGGAGTAGTGGGACTATGAACCTACCCTGTGGATTCCTTCTGTGACCGTCAGTAAATAGCCTCTCACTAATCTCTTGCTCAGAATGTCCTTGGCCAAGCAGTGCTTTCCCCGGCTCATTGAATATTTTACCTGACACAAAGAGGCAGGAAGAACTGTTATCTGCGTGCCTTTCAGACAAACCAACACTACCTGCTGCTACCCAGCCAAGAGCCGTGTTGCGAAACAACGGTAGTTTGTTTGAGAAACTGTCGAGCTGAAATTGTTCTGCGCCGATAAGATCGTAAAAGAATTCTGCTCCAATGAGAATGTCTATGGATGATGACACATTAAATTGAGGATCCGCAAGGTTTTCTAATATAAACTCTGGAATACTCCAATCTGTGATGTTGATATTTTTAGTGGGTAAGCACTGACCAGTAATTGAAGGTATTACGTGAAATGTCATGATTCGTTCAAAGGAACCGAACCGCGAAGAAATCTTTGTTCTTACCACCGACCCCACCTTGATGGTAGTGTTATGCAACCCATGTATCGGAATATTAGTCATTGTCTTTAACAATCGTAATTGATGAGCTAATTCCCTGGTTATGAAGTTGAGTTGCGAGCCGCTGTCTAACACAACCCGAGCATGACGGGTTTTTCCCTCTGAATTGTTGACATTCACTACTGCTGTCGACAACAATACATGAGAGGAAACATCATTGTTGTGATTGTGCAATGAAACAGCATTACTACTATGTTGCTCATTAAGGGGAGACAATGAAGTATTATTGGACACAATACTCTTGTTTGAAGTTTGACTATTATTGTGGTTCGGTGACCCTTGGTCCCTGTGAAGCAAGGTGTTGTGTTTATCCTTGCACAGCTTACAACATGAACGAGTGCACTCGTTAGCGAAGTGATTTCCAGACAGGCAATTAACACAGAGCTTATGCTTCTTGATCTCCCGCCATCTGTCATAAACACCCATAGAAGTGAATGTTCTGCATCTAAATATGGGATGTTCTTCCGTGCAAAGCGGGCATTTCTGATTTTTATGTGAAAGGAAACAATTTTTTCCTGGGTTCGTGAATGGCCTCGGTTTGAAACCAGACGCATTCGGTTTAGATGAAACGCCTACCTGCTTCAGCTGTTTTGAGCGATCACAATTCTTAGTTTCGATCGATTCCAATGCATTACATGTTTCGAGTAGAAATTTGTCCAGTGTCTGATACGATGGAAGATCAAAGGTTGGTAACGAGGTCTCCCATTTTTTTAATGTTTCAGCGTCAAATCTGCTTGTTATTAAATGTATCAAAATGGCATCTAATTGTTCTTCACAAGACAGACCAAGCGCTGATAGCGACTGTATGTGCCTTCTGAAGCCGTCATACAAGTCTCTTAATGCCTTGGAAGATTCTACTTCTATTTTGTTAATCTGAAGGACCGAATTAATGTGGGAGGAAACAATTGCTCGCCGGTTATTGAACCTTTCATTTAACAGGTTCCACGCTATGTCGTAATTCGCTGCAGATATTTCTAGAGACTGTAACACGTCTGCCGCCCTGCCTGATACCACTGATTTTAGGTAATGAAATTTCTGTATTTTTGACAAATTTGCATCTTCATGAATGAGATTCTTAAAAGTATCGGCAAAATTGGGCCATTCTAAATAATCACCTGCGAATGTAGGTAAACTTATTTGAGGCAGTTTAACTGAACGTGTTTGCGAACTGGAAGTTGATTCACCAATAGAATCACTTAGCGAAGTTGCTGACTTGGAAATTGCACTGTTTATGGATCTTATAAGACCAGATGTTTTGAAGTATTGCTCCTCAAAGTCGGAGCGATAAGATTCTTGTTCTGCTTGAAATGATTCATCCTCTTTCAAATCCTCTATTTGTGATTGAACTGTTTCATATTCTTCCCAGATTTTTGATAAGTGATCCCGTCGATCTTCCAACTGATCTACGTCCTTAGATTGAGAATCTAATTTCTCTACGAAGCCTTGTATGCGAGATAAGCTAGCCTTTAACCTACCCCTTTTGCTACACAGTGATTTTATCTTTTGTTCCATTTTTCACTAGCAATTCCCAATAAACTGCTGAATGATATAAAATCACAATAGACCAAATGCCTATACGTAAAAGAATGACAAAACGAAAAGACAAATACCTAACATATTTACATAATACAAAGATGAACTCCTGGTTTTGTTTCAAAGAGTTGCGGGAAAACTGCGTACAAATAACATACAGTTTTACGGGCGAAATCATGTGTGATCACTAGCAATACCAATACATTGCAAGTACAAACGAACAGTTTTGAATGGAGAAACAAAGGAATGCATATGAGTCACAAGGAATAATTAAGGATGATCGGTGACTTACCAGGATGATGAATTCTGTTGTCCAGTAGTCGCCATGCCGCCAACAACCCACGCCATTCGTGCGAAGCCATGCTGTCTTGGGATCACAGAGTTCAATTTTCACTGTTTTCCTTGCCATCTAATCATGCCCGGAGGACCAAAACTTATGTCGAATACATAGAATACGATGTGGTGGACTGTATAAAGAAATATATTTTACATTGTATGTACATGATTAAACACTGAACAAGTACAGTAGATATTACATGCGTGTGATGACACCATGTCCGGTAGCCACTGCTACCTGCTTGCAAGTGAGTCCTGCTTGACGCAGGTAACAAAACGACCCTTCCTCTTAATGGGTCAACAACCCTCCAGCAGGGGGACCAACTGTCATTAGAGTATGTACAGTGCCAGAGTTGCCAACACCCACTATAAGCGTTTTTACGTTTTAATTTCTTCCGACCATGTCCATTCAACTACTGAGGCGACAGTTTACGAGCTAGCTAAGGGCGAGTCTATCATCCCTGTGACAGCCTAGCTAGCGGGTGAACCTATTTCCACAGATACAGCCAGCAGCAAACCGTTGAGTCGTGTTGAGTTAAGACTTCTGAGAAGGGTGATTGTGTTTGGAGTTTCCCTGGAAGTGCAACTCTGGTTTTCTTCATTTCGCCTGTGAAACACAGTCACGTTAAGATTGGACGGAAGGGGGATTTGAGTTCCATTCAGCTCGCTATTCCCTGGAAGTGCAGCTCTCATTTCCCTGTGACTTTTCGTTCCACAACATTCACAGTCAATTTGAGATTGGACGGAAGGGGGATTATATTATATTAAATTATAATGATTGGCGTAAAATCTCTACTTAGTATAAAACAAAGTCCCCGATTCTTGGTTGTCACGGGTAATCTCGAGAACCACTGAATGGATTTTGATGCGGTTTTCACCATTCTGTAAAGGATATCTCGAGGAACGTTTCTAAAGAAAATAATTTATTTATGACCAAAGGAAGTCAAGCACTAACGATTTCAGTGAAAACGTCGAAAAAACTGGCGTCCGTGCGCTTTTTAAGGTTACGCTGGGCAAACCGTTAAAAATATCTATATACTATGAGGTAAGAATTATTCAGCATGAAAAGTTCTACAAAAAAAAAAAAAAAAAAAAAGAGCCCAGGAGAGCATATCTCTATCTTCAATACATCGCCTACTATAAGTGTTTTTACGTTTTCCTTTCTTCCAACAATCTCCGTTCAGTTACTAAGGCGACAGTTTACGAGCTAGCTAGGGACGAGTCTATCACTCCAGTTACAGCTTAGCTAGTGGACGAGCTTATTGCCCCAGATACAGCCAGCAGCAAACTGTTGAGTCGTGTTAAAAACTTTAGAGAAGAGTGGTTGTGTTTGGAGTTTCCCTGGAAGTGCAACTCAGCTTTTCTTCAATTCGCCTGTGAACTTTTCGTTCCGCAAAATTCACAGTCAAGTTAAGATTGGACGGAAGGGGGATTTGTGTTTCAGGCACCTCGCCATTCTTAAATTACGTCTGACAAGAATTTGTTGCACATGCATCTCCATGATAATATAATTAATAGTCCAGTCAGTGATTTTAACCCATCATGCCGAGACGTAAAACGGATATTGATCGTTGTTCATTGACATTGAAAAAAAAAAGCGCTTATCACGTATCACGTAACTGTTCCCGGGCGAAGCCGGGTCTGGTTGCTAGTTTGTGTATAAAACTGTGCTCGGCGTTTTCTGATTACGTCAGTTATCGTGTGGATCTTTTAGTAGGGTTCGTTTTGAGGTCTCTTCATCCAAATACCGTTATTGTTAAGTGCCCCGTAAATCTTTCTGAGAATTCTTCTTTCCTGTTTTTCTGTATCCATAATTTTGGAATGACCGTCGATGAGCATTGTTTCGGCTGCGTAGGTTACTTCCGGAAGAATCACCGTTGTATAGTCTAGCGAGATGCACTTCTTGTTGTTAGCTTGTAGGCCTTCTGTAGTTTGGTGATTCTTTGTTCATTGGCGATTCGGTTTGGTCCCGAGGACTGTATGATTTCACCAAGGTATTTAAAATGGGGGACTTGTGTTATTTTACCGTATTGTGTGATTGAAGGTGAGTTATTTTCTGGCCGTCTTTCTATATAGTGTTATTTTTTTTCATAAGACATTTGTAGTCCGGTCCTTTGCGCAATTTCGTGTAGTTTTTCCATTGCGTAGCTTTATGTCTGGTGTTAGTGATAATGGCAATACCGTCGCAAAAGGGTGGCACTTGACTGTAAGACGGTTCTGATTTTTGATACACGAGGTTCCCATTCCTTAATGATCTTTTTTAGAACGATATTAAAGAACATTGGGGATAATCCATCCCCCTGTCGAACTCCAGTTTTGATGACATAGGGCTCCGATATTTCACCCACGAATTTCACTTTGGACATTGTTCCTGCAAGCGTCTGTTCAATGATTTTTCGGGTCTTTTTGTCTATCCCGAATTCTTCCAAGGGTTTCACGGTCTACAGAATCATACGCTTTTCTGTTGTCGACGAATGTAATCACTGTATTTCTACATTTTCTCATTTGTAATACAGTGAAACCTCGATTGAACATTCATGGGACCATGTTAACAGTGACTGTACCATAAAGTACTTTTCTCATGAGAAATAATAGAATAACGAAAAAATACAACATTAATCTGGTAGAGTAACAATACAGCTGAAGGTACTGAATCAGCTTATAATTTAATGAAAGGTAAAATAAAATGTATGAACTCAAGCTTCTTACTTTTTTTAAGCATCGGGGATTTGTTGATCGTCCGATCACCAATAGTATCAACTTATGTGTCACTGACACGTTGCTGCAGAGAAAAACCGTTTGGCGTACTTTAAATTATCCCAGATTGCAAAAAATCACGGAAATTAAGTGCGTATGACCCAACACAACACTTCTGACTGCAACTCAAGCTCAACAATGTACAGACTAAACATTTAACACTGGTTCAATGACTATGACTCTTTCTACTTTGCCACCTGGCAGAGCTCGCCCGCAGCTGTATCCTATTCACTACCTGCTTGCCGTCAGCACAGAATGTAGCGAAGCTTCTGAAAATACAGCACTGTAGGTCGAGAGGTTTAACAAGCAATACGTAACATTATGGTCACATTCTTAGAAGCAAAAGATAGTATGGTCCCGGAAACTTTGTCTTCGTTATTACAGTGTGTTGCTGAAATTACTTCATCGTTGTAATGAGGGGGTAATTAACATACAGTACTAAATATATGAAATCAGCCGGGACCATATAACATTATCGTGGTAGCCGGCTTTATCGTTGTATCGGTAATTGTTGCACGGGGGTTTAACTGTATCGTTTTTAAGCACCACACCTGTTCAGCACATGATCGCCCTTTTCTGAATCCGGCTTGGTATTCACCAATTAGTGGATTCACCTGGGGTTCTAGCCTGTTTAAAAGTGTCTTGGAGAGGATTTTATAAGCAATCGGGAGCAGGGAGATTCCTCTGTAATTACTGATAAGACTTATTATTATTATTATTATTATCATCATCATTAGTAGTAGTATTATTATTATGTTTAAGTAATACTACTGTTACATAGAGAATGGAGGCTTCCTTGTTCTTACCCTGCGAGGTCCAGTGTAGGCTACTGTATTTGCATTGGGGCTTGTCTGAGTTAGCGGAAAGTTGAGAAGTAAGGGTCATGCGGTTCGAAGCTGTCTGATACAGTAAACATACATGGCGGCCGAGCACATGCACGCATGCACAACTTGTAAACTCCACTCCGCTCAACTTCCACGTCGACCAACATTTGTCGAGTGGCGGAGATCCATCACCGCAGCAGAGAGAGATTACCATCCAACTATCGAATATTTTATAGAGAACTACTGGGTAGTTCAGTAAGTGGATTACCATGCCTACTTCCTAACAATGAGCACAAAAGGAATTCATGGTGTAGTGGCTAGTGTTCTTGGCAATCGCTCCGGAGATCTGGGTTCTATTCCCGGCTCGACCAAGAAATTTAATTCTGGGGCCTGTTCCACGAATGAACTTTGCAACTTTTCTCTTTTCACTTTGCACATTTCAAGTCTCGCAAAGTGCAAAGTCTTTCTGTTCCACCATGATCTATGTATTACCTTTCAATTTGTTTGTTTGCAAAGAGAACAGTCTTTTCGTAGGAATGATCCGATCATGCTTATTCCATGAACAAACTGTGTAATACTCCATGATTTAATACTTTATTATTCGCCTGGGGTTCTAGCCTGTTTAAAAGTTTCTTGGAGAGAATTTTATAAGCAATCGGGAGCAGGGAGATTACTCTGTAATTACTGATAAGAATTATCATTATTATTATTATTATTATTCGCCCGTTGGAAAACGGGAATAATAAGGGGTAGACATACATACATTATTATTATTATTCGATTCCCTCTTTACCCAACCTAGAAGTCGTTTTCTATGGTTTCTCGTTACTACATGACTCTGCCTGCATCCAAATGCTATGATGGAACACTTGAGGATATAATTGTGGTACCAATCGTTTTAAATGTTGTATCATGGGAAAGAAAGATAATTACAAGAAGCTGGCTGTGCTAGAAACTGTCAAGGAGAAACGGGACATTCTTTTTGGAACTTTAAAAGTAATCTCTCTCAAAATGACAAGCGATCCACGAGGACTGAGGTCCTTAAGAAAGCTCAGTCTTTGAAGTTAGCTGGAGCTGGACGTACGCGAGGGACACTCATTTTGAATTAAGGAAATGTCGTGGACTGGTAAGTAGGTATTTATGTTTCCATTAAATTATTTAATTAAGAAAAAAAAAAACGGTTTCGCTTTAATTAATTTACATTACCTCACGTGTCAAGAATGCATGTTACATGAAATTGTGATGTAGTAGTGATTGAAGAATATATTGTTACGTGCCACCCCCTAGTGGCACTTTTGTTAACTGGATTACGGTGGGTAGAAAGCACAACACCAATTACTGCTTTAAAGAGTAGTTAGCTTTATTGCTTGCAGGAAGATACACTACTCATCAGCAAATACAAGCAATTGGAACCTTACTCCAGTTTCCTCAAGTCTCTTGCTTATGGAGAGCCCTTGCCCTCTTTCACTCGTCAACAGTTAATCTTCTCGCTAATGAGTCTGGTGGCCTTGACAGAACTACGTGCAACTCTCCCCTATGTACACAAATTACAGTTATTTACGAAAACACAGGCAGTCCCCTGTATGCTTCTCACTTCCTCGCTGTCAAGAGAAACGGCTTCACTAGGGGTTACGCAAGTCACTACACTTCTGTCGCTCACGATAAACGCTCGCACTAGCTCGTAAAACACAACAACACTGCTTGACAGGTCGCTCTTATATAGCAGGCCGGTGACTCAATAAATGCTTCTAGACACATCCAGGGTTCACGGCTTCTCGAGGTTTCCTTCACTGGTTGAGTCACGAATATTCTGGACCATCCCTTTGTCCTAGTAGTCCTGTTGCATAAGGCGTAAATAATACACTGAGGCAGGGCACAGCCCAGCCCTGGGGCAGTTGTGACTCATGCGGCGAGCGATGACACAAACTCACAGCCGTAACACCACCCCCTTCCTAAAAGGCTGATCGTCCCGATCAATCATTGGTCCGTCTGTGTCCCTCCGTAGGCTGCCAGGCGATCTCGATGCACGACCTTCATCTTCGCCCTCGGGCTCCACTGGATCCTGTAGACGACATCGTTGATCCGTTTCACGACTCGGTACGGGCCCTCCCAGGACTTCTGCAGTTTGGGTGACAGGCCTTTCTTCCATAATGGGCTGAAGAGCCAGACCAGGTCATCCTCGTGGAATCCGCCGGCATCCGTCTGCTGGTCGTATCGGGTCTTCATTCGGTCGGTCTCGATCCGCAGTTTCCTCCTCGCGAACGCGTGCACGTCCTCCAATTGGTCGATCAGTTCTTGACAATACTGGCTTACCGGGACCGGATCATTCCAAGGTCGGCCGAAGGCAAGATCGACAGGTAGACGGAGCTCCCTCCCAAACATGGCCCGGGCTGGTGTGCACCCGGTGGCTTCATGCACGGCGGTGCGGTAGGCCAGGAGAAATAGTGGAAGATGTTTGTCCCAATCCCTCTGGTGCTCGCTGACGACTATTCGGAGATGGTTCTCGATGGTGCGATTGAATCGTTCTACCATCCCGTCGGACTGAGGGTGTAGCGGCGTTGTCCTTGTCTTCCGGATTCCCAGCAGCTGGCATAGGTTCTGGAACACCTGCGACTCGAAGTTCCTTGGTCGGAGTGCAGCTCCAGGGGTACTCCGTACCGGCTGACGAATTCCTTCACCAGGGTCTCTGCAATCGTCGCGGCTTCCTGGTTAGGGAGCGCATACGCCTCCGGCCATTTGGTAAAGTAGTCGCTGACGACCAATATGTAGCGGTTCCCTGCCTCTCTCAACGGGAATGGCCCAGCAACATCGATGGCCACTCTCTCCATGGGGCCGCCCACGTTGTAGGTCTTCAGTGGACCCCGCCGTCTTCGTCCTGGGCCCTGGCTGGCTGCGCAATCGTGGCACCTCGCGCAGTGGTTCTCTACGTCGGTTCGGCATCCGATCCAGTAGAACCGCTCTCTCAGCTTCTCCAGGGTCATCTTTATCCCTAGGTGTCCACCAGATGATCCTCCACGGACTTCCTTCAGGACTTCCTCCGTCATAGCCTTTGGAACGACGACTTGTTCCCGAGATGTCTTCCCGTCGGTGCTCTCCCAGGCGCAGTAGATGAGGCCATCCCTTACAACCAGCGAGTCCCACTGCGCCCAGTAGGATTTAAACTTTGGGCTGCAGTCACTCACAATGTTCCACCCGGGTCTGGGGACACAGGCCCTCTTCCATTCGGCTATCAGTCCCAGGTCATCATCTTCTGCTTGTGCCCGCGTGAAAGATTCGCGGCTCCAGTTCCCTTGAAGTTCCACAGTAGTCCGTCGGCACTGTATCCCGGTGTTCTCCTCCCTCCTAGTACAGAAGGTGCAGTCTTCGGGCGTCGGCATTAGAATGCAGTTGGCCTTTCCTGTGCTGGATCTCGAAGTTGTACTGTTGAAGCCTCTCTAACCACCGCGCGAGTTGACCCTCGGGCTGTTTGAAGTTCAGGAGCCACCGCAGGGATGCATGGTCGGTCCTGATGAGAAATTCTTGCCCATACAGGTACTTGTGGAAGTGTTCGATGGTCTTCACGATGGCGAGCAGTTCCTTCCTGGTGACGCAATAGTTCCTCTCTGGCTTTGACAAGGCTTTGCTGAAGTAGGCCACTACTCTCTCCTCGCCGTCCACTATTTGCGACAGGATTCCCCCTATACCAAAGTCGCTGGCATCGGTATCGACGATGAACCTTGTTCCAGGTCTGGGGTAGGCCAGAATAGGCGCGGTGCACAGAGCCTGCTTGAGTTGTTCGAAGGCAGTGTGGTATTCTGCTGTCCATGTGAAGAGTTGGTCCTTCTCAGTCAGTCGATGCAGTGGTTTGGCGATGTCGGCGAATCCTCTCACGAAGTGACGGTAATAAGTGCAGAGTCCCAGGAAGCTTCGTAGTTGGGACTTGTCCTTCGGAACTGGCCACTATCTCACAGCTGCGGTCTTTTCTGGGTCGGTGCGCACCCCTTCCTCGGAGACAATATGCCCAAGGGACTGGACCAGCTTCTGGAAGAGCTGACACTTCTTGGGGCTCAACTTCAGCTGGGCAGCCCGTAGCTTCATCAAGATCTCCTTCAGGTTGCTGTAGTGCTCCTCGAAGCTTTTTCCCAGAACGATGACGTCGTCTAGGTAGACCAGGCAGGTCTTCTAGTGTAGTCCTCTCAGAATGGACTCCATTAGCCTTTCGAAAGTCGCAGGGGCGTTGCACAGACCGAATGGCATGACGGTGAACTGCCAGAGCCCGCTGCCCACAGAGAACGCCGTTTTCTCGCGGTCCTTAGGGTGGACCTCCACCTGCCAGTAGCCACTCTTCAAATCCAAGGTGGAGAACCATCTTGATCCTGATATGGTCTCCAGCGTGTCGTCGATCCGAGGTAGAGGGTAGCTGTCCTTCGTGACGTCGTTCACCCGCCTGTAGTCCACGCAGAACCTGGTGGAACCGTCCTTCTTCTTTACTAGCACGACCGGAGAACTCCAAAGACTATGTGATGGCTCGATCACCCCTTGCTCCTTCATCTCTTCTACCATCCGGTCGACCTCGGCTTGCTTGGCGAGCGGGACACGTCGGAATGGGGCTCTAATCGGTGTGCTGTCCCCATCGTCGATTCTGTGCTGGACCAAGCTTGTCCTACCGAAGTCTTTGCTCCCCACGGAGAAGACATCCAGGAATTCGCGTAGCAGGTCCTGAAGTTGGCGTGATTGCTCCTCGTCTAAATGGTCCTGGGATCCTTGGTACAGCTTCTGTAGTTCTTCTGGCAGGGCGCGTCTTCTTCGGTTGTCCGTCTGCAGGTGTCCGTCCGTCGTGTCTGTGATGCGGGCAATCCAGGTAACGGGCTCGCAGACTCCTAGGTTGGTGTTCCGATGAACCGTAATATCGTAGTCGTTCAGGTTGGACAGGTGGACGTACGGCCGAGGCGTCGTGTTGATGAGGGTCTTGGCAACTAGCAATCCTTTTGTCTGGATGTCCTCATATTTTGGCTCGATAACAGCCGCCAGTCCCTCAGCAGTTCCGTCGACAATTACGGCGGCGCTGACCTCCGTCCTGGCAGGAACGATGAAGTCCTTTCTCAGCCTTACTCGTCGTGCGGTAACGGCCTCGTGTGCTGGTTGCAAAGCAAGTTCCTCACCTCCGAAGTGCAGAGTGTTGGTACTCAAGTCCAAGATGATGTTGTTCTGGTCCAGGAAGTCCAGTCCGATGATCACTTCGTTTTATACGTCAGCCACAAACACTGGATGCTTCACCACCCGTCGACCAATGACGAGCTCTGGTGATGCTTCGCCATGTACCGGTGCGGACTCTCCGGTCGCGGTTATTAGCTGGAGGTTCCTTTGTGTGGATTGCACTCTCCACTTCGGGATCACGGTGGGATTGACGATGGTCCTCGACGCTCCCGTGTCGATCAGCATGGGCCAGCTCACTCCGTTGACGACTCCGTCGACCATCAGGCTGCTATTGTCCCTCCGTAACTTCGTCACACGCACTTGGACTGCCGGGGCTTGACGACTGTCACAAGCCAACCTTTGCCCCCCAAGGCTGGCTAATACTTGTTTCCCTGGCCGCGCGGTTTCCCTTCGACTGACTGTCCCGACGGAAACCCTTGGCGGCGGCGATCACCGCAGTCCTTGCTCAGGTGGCCTCTCTTACGGCAGGTCCAGCAGGTCGGTAGTCCTCTTCCGGGCCGCCTCTCCGGATGTCCTTCGGCTACGTTTTTGTTGGTGGTACTGCGACTCTTGAAGAACCGGCCTAGCGCCTCCATCAGTTCATCGGCCAGGGGCTTGGTCTTGTCGGCTTTGGCTGGTTCGTCGATGTCCACTTGACGCACAAGCGCGTGCATTCTAGATGCCTGTTTTGCCGTCTCGAACTCAAGTGCGTGGCTCAGCGCATCTGCCAGGGTCTTATTGCGCGCAAGTCGCAGCGCCGGTTGAGTGTCCGAGTCCCGTAGCCCGTCGGTGAAGGTCTGCGTCGCAATCTGTTCCAGAAAGTCGGCCGGCGCTGTTGGATAGGCGAGCCTTACGAGGCGTGCGATGTCCATCTCGAACTCCTGCAGGGTTTCCGCGTTCTTCTGTACCCGGGTCCGGAGCTGCATCTGGTAGGCCTGCTGAAGATGGCTATCTCCATATCGGGACTCCATATGGGCGATCAGTGAAGCGTAGACCTGGGATCCAGTCGGGATGGCCTGAAGGACGTTAAGGGGGTCACCTCTCAGTGCTACAATGAGAGCTGTAGCCTTTTCTGTGTTGTTCCAGTTAATTATGGAACAGGCCGCCTCGAACTGACGTAAGTAGGTGCTCCACGGGACCTTTCCGTCGAAGGTTGGGGGCGTCACTCTACTATGTCCCGTTCCTGATATTCCCGGTGTAACGGTGGGCGGGCGTTGGCGCAGTTCGGCAACTTCCTCTTGTAGAGCGTTGAATTTCTCTTCCACCCCCGTCAGTGGGCGTTGGCGCAGCTCGGCAACTTCCTTTTGTAAGGCGTTGAATTTCTCCTCCACCCCCATCAGCGGGCGTTGGCTCAGCTCGGCAACTTCCACTTGTAAGGCGTCAAACTTCTTTTCCACTGCCGCGACTTCCTCACGCAGACCCAGTTCTAATTTCTTCAGGTCCTGTGTCAACTTATTCTGACCGTCTTCCATCTCCTTCTGGCCGTCCTCTATCCTCTTCAGGTCCTCCGCTAGCTTATTTTGACCGTCTTCTAGTTTGGCAGTTAGGTCCTCGACTAACTTCTTCTGGCCGTCTTCTAGTTTGGCAGTTTGGTCCTCGGTTAACTTCTTCTGGCCGTCCTCCATCTTCTTCTGGCCGTCCTCCATCTTCTTCTGGCCGTCTTCCATCTTGGCTTCCATGCCACTTAACTTTTCTAGCAATGCTGCGAATTGCTCTTCCATTTTAGATGTTTGTCTTGTAAGGGGCATGCACTCACAGAAAAATTAAAAAAAATGACCTGCTCGGGTTTTGAAACCAGGATCATCAGGTGGTGTGCTTGTGCTTGAGTTCGTAATCCGGCTTCTGACACCAGTTGTTACGTGCCACCCCCTAGTGGCACTTTTGTTAACTGGATTACGGTGGGTAGAAAGCACAACACCAATTACTGCTTTAAAGAGAAGTTAGCTTTATTGCTTGCAGGAAGATACACTACTCATCAGCAAATACAAGCAATTGGAACCTTACTCTAGGTTCCTCAAGTCTCTTGCCTATGGAGAGCCCTTGCCCTCTTTCACTCGTCAACAGTTAATCTTCTCGCTAATGAGTCTGGTGGCCTTGACAGAACTACGTGCAACTGTCCCCTATGTACACACATTACAGTTACTTACGAAAACACAGGCAGCCCCCTGTATGCTTCTCACTTCCTCGCTGTCAAGAGAAACGGCTTCACTAGGGGTTTCGCAAGTCACCACACTTCTGTCGCTCACGATAAACGCTCGCACTAGCTCGTAAAACACAACAGCACTGCTTGACAGGTCGCTCTTATATAGCAGGCCGGTGACTCAATAAATGCTTCTAGACCCATCCAGGGTTCACGGCTTCTCGAGGTTTCCTTCACTGGTTGAGTCACGAATATTCTGGACCATCACTTTGTCCTAGTAGTCCTGTTGCATAAGGCGTACGCAATACACTGAGGCAGGGCACAGCCCAGCCCTGGGGCAGTTGTGACTCATGCGGCGAGCGATGACACAAACTCACAGCCGTAACAATCTATATATATAAAGCACAAAGTTTGTCTGTCTGTCTGTTTGTCTGTTATGTATACAAATCTACACCGTTCCACCGATCTGAACCAAAATTTGTATACTTACCCTTTAGAACCCTGCGGGTAACCCTGTCAACTTTTAAATTTCGGAGAGACCACCCCATTCCCTGCATTTAGGCCCTTTTGCACAAATCTACACCGTTTCACCGATCTCAACCAAAATTTGTATACTTACCCTTTGGAACCCTGCAAGTAACACTGTTCACTTAAAATTTCAGACAGGCCACCCCATTCCTGGCATTTAGGCCCTTTGGTCCAAATCTACACCGTTTCACCGATCAGAACCAAAATTGGTATTCCTACCCTTTAGTACCCTGCGAGTAACACTGTCTGCTTGAAATTGCGGATAGACCACTCCATTCCCTGCATTTAGGCCCTTTGGCCCAAATCTACACCGTTTCACCCATCTCAACCACAATTTGTATATATACCCTTTGGAACACTGTGACTAACACTGTCTGCTTGAAATTGCGGAGAGGCTACTCCATCCCCTGCATTTAGGCCCTTTGGCACAAATCTACACCGTTTCACCGATCTGAACCAAAATTTGTATACTTACCGTTTGGAACCCTGCGAGTAACACTGTCCACTTAAAATTTCGGACAGACCACCTCTTTCCCTGCATTTAGGCCTTTTGGCACAAATCTACTCCGTTTCACCGATCAGAACCAACATTCGGATAGTTACCCTTTGGTACCCTGCGAGTAACACTGCCTGCTTGAAATTGCGGACAGACCACTCCATTCCCTGCATTTAGGCCCTTTGTCCCAAATCTACACCGTTTCACCGATCTCAACCAAAATTTGTATATTTACCCTTTGGAACACTGCGACTAACACTGTCTGCTTGAAATTGCGGAGAGGCCACTCAATCCCCTGCATTTCGGCCGTTTGGCACAAATCTACACCGTTTCACCGGTCTGACCCAAATTTTACACACTTACCCTTTGGAACCCGACAAGTAACACTGTTCACTTTAAATTTCGGACAGACCACACTATTCCCTGCTTTGTGGCCCTTTGGAACAAACCTACACCGTTTCACCGATCTCAACCAGATTTTACATAATTACCCTTTGGAACTCGACGAGTAACACTGTCCACTCGAAATTTCGGACAGACCACTCCATTCCCCGCATGTAGGCCCTTTGGTACAAATCTACATCGTTCACCGATCGAAAACAAAATGTGTATACTTACCCTTTGGAACCCGATGAGCAACACTGTCCACTTGAAATTTCGGACAGACCACTCCATTCCCTGCATTTAGGCCCTTTGGCACATATCTACATCGTTTCACTGATCTGAACCTAAATTTGTATACTTACCCTTTGTAACCCGACGAGTAACACTGTCCACTTAAAACTTTGGACAGACCACTCCATTCCCTGCATTTAGGCCCTTTGGCAATAATCTAACGTGTTTCACCGATCCGAACCAAATTTTACATACTTACCCTTTGGAACCCGATGAGTAACACTGTCCAATTGAAATTTCTGACATACCACTCCATTCCCTGCATTTAGCTCAGGAATTCCTCGGGGTTGCCAGCTTCCTAACTTACCAGCCATGAGCCCTTAAGGGTGTACCAGAAGTGGAGGGGCTACACACACCCTGCCTCTTTGAGGGCCTTGAGCAGAAGACAGGAGATATTATGAAAAGGAAAAGAAGGCAGACCCCTCGAAGAATGAGGGTATCAGGAAAGATGAGACAACGGCCAATTAAGGCGAGAAATTGAAAGACTCCCTAGCCCTCGGATACCCCAATACAGTCGGGGTCGAAATAGAACAAGTGTTGACCAAGGAATGATAGGAATGATAACTGAAAGGAGCCCGGCACCAGTAAGTAGAAGCGATGCCAGACTCAGCTGGGGTCCCGTGGTCGCCAACCCACGTCCCACATGTTGTGAGAACCTGGGGGAGGGTCAGTTGTGAGAATAGCTTGCAGATTCATCGCGAGTTGACATGAGAGGACTTTCCAGAGCCCGCCGTGTTATCTGCTGTCTATGCTGATGCCATCACAGGGCCGTTGCGAAACAGAGAGTGATTCCCGGCCAATCTAAATAGGACGGGGAACCCCGAACGTATGTCAGCATATTTCGTCATCATCTG
This sequence comes from Meconema thalassinum, assembly GCA_946902985.2. Taxonomy (NCBI): domain Eukaryota; kingdom Metazoa; phylum Arthropoda; class Insecta; order Orthoptera; family Tettigoniidae; genus Meconema; species Meconema thalassinum. Next base: position 820,283,114 of record OX336388.2, on the reverse strand, counting down.
TGATCATCTCAGGTTCGTGCAGCTTGGACCCATATTCTTTGCCGAGCAGTACGCCATAAGCTCTTCCACTAGACGCATCGAGTACAAGCCTAAGCCAGAAAATAAGGTTGAGACTTCGGAAGACATCGAAGCTAGACATCTGAATTACCTATATCAGTTTTAAAATAACACCATGTTCGTTTAGTAGTCATTTTTTCATTACCTTATTATTATTATTATTATTATTATCATAAGTGCAAATGACCTAGATGTTACGCGCATCATACCACTAATCACAGCCGCATTAAATCTTTCTCGACTGTGATTTTTAAAATATTTATTTTTATTACAGTACATTGTGTACGTTATAAGTTGAAGTGTCAATTCAATACCGGTAGTAGTTTCCCTTATCATCCTCATCATAAGAGCAAATGACCTACATGTAACGCCCATTACACCTTTAATCACCACACACAATAAGTCTTCCTCGCCTGTGTATTGCGAAATATGTATTTCTATTACGGTAGTTTGTAAGCTTGACGTGTCAATTCAACAGTAGTTTTTATTATCATCCTTATCAAAAGGGCAAATGACCTAGATATTACGCCCTCATTGTCTTTGGGGGCAAATGACCTAGATTTTAAGTCCATTATATTTCTAAGGAGACTTTAAGACATTATCATCATTCCACCGGGCGAAGCCGGGTACTACTGCTAGTAATCAATATCTCTACTTAGTATAAAACAAAGTCCCCGATTCTTGGATGTTACGGGCAAACTCGAGAACCACTAGATGGATTTAAATGCGGGTTTCACCATTCTGAAAAGAAGGATGATTTCGGTAGAAAATAATTTATTTATGATCAAAGGAAGCCGAGCAGTAACGATTTCAGTGGAAAAGTAAAAAAAAAACTCGCGTCTGAGCGCTTTGCTTACGCTGGGCAAACCGTTAAAAATAACAATATACAGTACTATGAGTGTAGGAATTGTTCTGCATGAAAAGTTCTACAAAAGAATCCGCAAGGGCATATCTCTATCTTCAATACATCGCCCACTATAAGTGTTTTTAAATTGGACGGAAGGGGGATTTGAGTTTCATGCACCTCGCCATTCTTAAATTACGTCTGACAAGAATTCGTTGCACATGCATCTCCATGATAATATAACTACTAGTCCAGTCAGTGATTTTAACCCATCATGCCGAGACGTAAAACAGATATAGGTTGTAGTTCATTGGCATCGAAAATTAAGGTGCTTATCACGTAATGCATGCATAACTGTTCCCGGGCGAAGCCGGGATGGGTTGCTAGTATGTAATAATTTCAACAACATATCATGTCTCAAGCATTACATTCTTGTTTTTAGGCAAAGAGAGATAATGGTAAGAAGACCCGCTGGTCTGAGGGTTGGAACGGGGTGCACTCAGCCTCGTGTGGCAAACACGAGAAGAGGCGGGTTCGATTCCCACTCTACCCATCCTAGAAGTCGTTTTCTATGGTTTCTCTTTACTACTTGGGGCTGCCTGCATCCCAATGCTATCCATGCAGATCATGGAACATATATTGCCGTATGAGTAGTGAAAATGAATAACTCTTGGTGATAAAACACGAGCTGGTATCACTTATCTTCAACAGGCATTGTGAAGGTTGGACACCCTGAATGACGTCACATACTATATACGAGCTTGTATCACTTATCTTCAACAGACATTGTGAAGGTTGGACACCCTGAATAAAACAACTGGCTAAGAGATTGAAACGTACAGGTTCAGTAAACGATAAAAATAGACTTAAAGGTCGTTATTTCCTTACTGAAGCTAAATTAACCGGAGTAACCGGAAACTTCATAAAGAGATACCGATTATGTTTGGCAGCGGATGGGGAACATTTACAGCAACTACTGTAAACATGGTGAGTGAAAATGCATGATACTGATTTTAAGCAACATACTCTGCCGTACATATGCGCACGCGGCAGCCGGCAACTGCACCGTCACTGGCGGAGCGAAAATGTCCGTGCTAAGGAAATATAAAGACCCTGTAGTTGACACGTTACACAAGTCTTTACACACTTATGTAATATTAATATTGCATAATATATATTTGTATTTAAATGAAATTCATGAACATCGTACACTAACTTAGTTAAGCCTGAATGAACAGGATCTGAGGATGAACGCGTCACGTTCGAAACATGTCATTGAATTAACTAGGTATTTGTGCATAAAGAGTGTGTTAGTTTGTAGGCTGTGTAAATACTGGGTTCCCGCGTAATTCGTTTTGACCGACTGAAAAGCAGAACTAGTCAAAACTGAAAAATGGCTTCGATCACGACAGAATCAAATTACGACGAAGCTCATCGTTGGATCACTACCAAATTTTGAAAAAATGCACCTTCCTGTAGGAAGCGTCTGGTGCCAAAACTACAAGGTAATCAGCCAAATAGTTTCAAGGTGGCAGCCGTGGGAATCATTATCCATATCCTATGATCCAATGAATCAATGTTCACTGTATTTGGCATTTCACATAAGGACCCTCAGTTGTCGGGGCAGATGACCTCGTAGTTACACCCCTTAAAACAACAATAGCTAATAACTAACCCAACGTGACAACAACATGTCTCAATCTCGAAGCTATAAAAATAATAATAACTCTCAACACTTAAGTGCTACTGTGACGGAACTTAGTGACAAGGTTGGACCGTATGTGTAGGGCCACAGACTATCCCTGCATTCAAGATGGCGGCTATGCAAACTATCAGATCATTGAAATCAATAGCTCCAAATGAAATTGGGCGATAGAGACGAATCTTGACAAGACGTGAGCATCATATAAGAGCTCTCACATCTTAGTCAGAAGATTATCACACTGGATAGGCCTATAGCACACAGCAGCCATCTTGACTTGTGGTATCCTAGAACTATATTAACGAAATTTAGTAACGGAAGATGGGAAGCCTCCGCGGCTTAGGCGGCAGCACGCCGCCCTCTCACCGCTGGGTCCGTGGTTCAAATCCCGGTCACTCCATGTGAGAACTGTGCTGGATAAAACGGAGGCAGACAGGTTTTTCTCCGCGTACTCCGGTTTTCCCTGTCAAAATTCCACTATAATTTCATTTCATCTGTCATTCATTTAATTATTGCCCCAGAGGAGTGCGTCAGGCCTCGGCAGCCGGCACAGTTCATATCCTCGCCGCTAGATGGGGGCTTCATTCATTCCATTCCTGACCGGGTCGGAGACTGGAAGCAGGCTTGGATTTTCGTTTTTTCATTCAGTAACGGAAGATGACCTTATAAGTTGCCCAAAGCTAAAGACCAGGGACTAAATAGATTCAAGATGGTGGCTACGCGTACTATCTGTTTGAACGCTAGCAATATGTTTGTCCTCGAGAGGTCAGCACCCATCAAGCTTGTTTTTTATGCGCACCCTGGTGGGGGATGCGAGGTGACGCTCACTGGCGTGGAGTCAGTCACAAATAGCACTAGCCTAGGAGGATGTGTTGAACTTGAGATCGTGGCAGCGTGCCAAAGCATGGACCACAGCGTCCAATTTATATATTTATGTTGTAGAGTGTAATTAGTTCCAATAAATGTGTGTAATGTGTACAGTACTATTTGGCCTTCCCTTTGCACTAAATGAAATACATTTGTGTAGACTGTGGGAAGAGTCTCGGCTTCGTGCGGGATATTCAAATCAAACACGAGATCGAACATTATTAAATAAAAAAATTAGTAACTCAGGTTGTTATTGCACAATTATGGTGAAACTTGGTAGAAAAGGAGTATTATTTAAGAGGTGCAAGTAATGTTAGTGATAATTTTATCAAACTGATTATAGCGCACAGCGGTCATTCCGAAAATTCATAAATTAAAAATAAATAACTTTCTCCGTTTCAGAAGTACAAAAACGAAAATTAATGATAGGCTAAGTTAGAAACCTAAGTAGAGTATCGTGCCCAAATGTAAATAACAGTGGCGTTAAATTATAACACAAAAGCACGTAATGGTGAATGTAATTGCGCAAAATGAAACTTAGTACCATACAAGGGACTTTGCTGACAAACGACATCAGCGCAAGGCAGCCATCTTCAAAATTAATTTACAATATGATAATGAATACGCAGAGCATTCTTAAGATACAACAACGAAAATTAACAGAAATGTAGAATCGTGTAAGTCTTCTTCCTATGACCGAGTCAAATGAACAGACTCTCCATTCAATCATGATGGCGGCTGGGCGAATTATTAAAACTTAATTATCATTAACTTAAGATATAATAGGATAATTAATGCGAAATTCAGTGAGAGAGGAGAACCAATTGCCACCATTATTAACAGTAATACGACAGCGCGCAACGAACATCTTGAAATACAAACAAACCACATCTGAACCCTATATGGGCTATGAGTGTCAAAGGCGATATATATCCAAGATGGTGGCTCAGCTTATATTAAAACTTCAAAATCAATTGCGCAAAAAAAAAAAAAACGAAAGAAGGGGCTATCACACTGCATAGCCTATAGCACGCAGTCACCATCTTGGATATATGAGACATTAATATTGCAATACATTTCTTAGGTTGGGTGCTCCACTATGTTGTAATACAATATGATTGGATGGGCGCCAGTTCATAAGCAGAAAGCTTGTGAACGATTAGACGAATAATATTTGGTACAGCAAAGCAGAACTCTCCCTTCTCAAGTCGTAGGATGAAACAATCACCAACCAGAATCGTTAGATGGGAGGCAAGATACTTTATTTATTATATAAAAATGAATGCTTGTTTGATTGTTCGTCTTTTATGCGTTCATACGCCATCCATCCGATTGCGATCAAATTTTGGTGAGTTTAGTGCACACTCCCAGGATGGTTATATGCATAGTAAATCCAACTTACAATAGATAGCGTGCGAGTAGTTCTAACAAATGAGTGTTGGCGCGCGATTCGTTTCAACAAAGTCCCGCATGCGTTCATATACCATCCATCCGATTGCGATGAAACTTTGGTGAGTTGTTGTGCACACTCCCGGGATGGTTATAGACATAGTAAATCCAATTTAAAATAGATTGCGCATGGTAAAAGAAAGAAAACATATTGTGTATCCAAAGCACTTCAACACGCTAAGTTAATACGCCAAACACTTTATTGTTTGGCATTGCAACGCATTGCATGCCAGGTACAGCTAGTGCTTGGATATAATTTATTAATAACTTACACTTGTGGTGAATATATACGAATAATTTCTTGTAACTCAATTCCGATCTCTCCATACACATTAGTTTTCTTTGACTGTCGCAACAGTCCAAATTTGAATTCCTTAGCGGATAATCTTCTTCCTATTTCATCTCCATTAACTTATTATATCTTCTCTCCGAAAAAACAATTAGAGTAGGTCTCGTTGCTCTTCTTGAAGATATAGTTCTTATAGTTCACAACATCACCACTACAATAAATCCAAAGTCGCAGCGGCCATCTTGCACAATCTATTATATAAAACTAAGTGTCCTGACTGACTGACTGACTCATCATCGCCCAGCCAAAACTATTAAAGTTAGAAACATGAAATTTTGGGGATATGTTCGTTGTAAGCCGAAAACGCCCACTAAGGAAGGATTTTTGGATATTCAGGTTCTAAAGGGGTGTTAAGGGGGTACACCTGCATTTCATTGAATAACAATATCTCCTGCTTGGTTTCATTGAGAGATGTGATACTCGGCATATAAACTCATCATTAAAAATAAGAAGACATGTGTCTGAGGGTTTTTCGATGTGGTGTATATTATGAGGTGAAAGGGGTGAAAAGTGGGGGTTGAAGGATTCCTAACGGAGCGTGTATCTCTTAAACGACATAGGCGAGGAGTTTGAAACTCAGCGGAAAAAATCAGCTTAAAAATAAGTTAAATAGGTGTTTGACCGTTCTTTCATAAATTCAATTTAAGGGGCCCATGGGGAGGGGTGAAATTCTGGGGGGGGGACAGGAAAGAAAGTGTACTAACTGATTGACTGACTGACTCACTCATCAAACTCAGGGGGGGGGGGGGAACTGCTTAAAAATAAGTAAATAGGTGTTCGACAGTTTTTTTTCATCAACCCAATTTAAGGGGTTCATGGGGAGGGGTGAATTTCTGAAAAGAGAAAATTGAAAGAAAAAGTCCTGACACACTCACCCTCGCCCAGACAAAATTATTGAAGTTAGAAACATGACATTTTGGGGATATGATCATTGCATGTCAAAACTGTCCTCTAAGGGAGAATTTTCGGATATTCAGGTTCTAAAGGGGTCTTAGGGGGTTAAACCTGCATTTTATTGAATAACAATATCTCCCGATTGATTTCATTGGGGGATGTGATACTCGGCATATAAACTCATCATTAAAAATAAGAAGAAATGTGTCTGAGGGGTTTTCAATGTGGTGTATATTATGAGGTGAAGGGGGTGAAAAGTGGGGGGTTGAAGGATTCATAATGGAGTGCGTATCTCTGAAACGACATAGGCGAGGAGTTTCAAACTCAGCGGAAAAAAATCAGCTTAAAAGATAAGTAAATAGGTGTTCGACTGTTTTTTCATAAATCCAATTTAAGGGGCCCATGGGGAGGGGTGAGGTTCGGGGGGGGGGGGGACCAGGAAAGAAAGTGTCCTAACTGATTGACTGACTTACTCACTCTTCAAACTCAGGGAGAGAAAACTGCTTAAAAATAAGTAAATAAGGGTTCGATTTTTTTTTCATAAATCAAATTTAAGGGGTTCATGGGGAGGGGTGAATTTCTGAAAAAAATAAAAATGAAAGAAAATGTCCTCACTCACTCACTCACTCACTCACTCACTCATCATCGCCCAGCCAAAATTATTTTGGGGATATGTTCGTTGTATGTAAAAACTGTACACAAGGGAGGATTTTCGGATATTCAGGTTCTAAAGAGGTCTTAAGGGGCTTACACCTGCCTTGTATTGAATAACAATATCTCACGAGTGGTTTCATTTGTGGATGTGATACTCGGCATATAAACTAATCATTAACAAGAAGTTCCGTGACGAACTAAAGGGCCTACTTTTCTTAAAATGTAAGATCTATGCCAATGATTAGTCTATATGGATCTATCTAGATTAATGCCGAAATTAAGTTCGTAATATCGAAATTTGTAATTAGTTCGAAATGCTGTATAACTGGCATAATGTAGCCTAATAGAGAACTACAGTTGGCAGCCCTGGTGACTGAATATATTCTTAGTTCCATCTCTTAAGGTACAGAATACAAAATTTGGTTGAAGTCCAATGGATAGCATGGACGTTACATGCAGTTAAACATTGGATCTAACAGCGCGTGTAAAATCATGTTGGCAACAATGACATACGTGTATTGGTCAGAAATAATCTGAAATAATATGATATATTGTTGTGTCAATTTTGAATAAAATCCATTAGTTAATATAGAAGTTACATGCATTTTAAAACTGGAATTATCAGCAGGCTTAGAATCATGTTGGCAGCACTGATGTATATTAGTTACTCCAAATTAATCTAGAATGCCAGGTACTATACGTGTGCAAAGTTTAGAGCTATTGGCTTGCATACTTTCTGATATATTGATATTAGGGTAACAAAAATAGGGACAGCACATGTTAACAGTTGGCAGCCCTGGTTGCTCCTTAGAATACGCATAGTCATATCTGTTATGGTACACATAGTACATACGAAATTTGGTTGAAATCCAACTGATAGTATGGAAGTTACATGTATTTAAAGTTGGACCTGTCAGCAGGCTTAGAATCATGTTGGTAGCACTGACGTATATAAGTTACTCCAAATTAATATAGAATGTCAGGTACTATACGTGTGCATAGTTTAAAGCTGTCGGCTTGCATACTTTCTGATATATTGGTATTTGGATAAAATAAATTAGGAGCATTTATTAACAGTTGGCAGCCCTGGTAGGACTTAAGAATACGCTCAGTCATATCTGGTTATGTACACATACAACATACGAAATTTGGTTGAATTCCACTTGATAGTGTAGAAGTTATATGCATTTAAAAATTGGACCTATCAGGAGGCTTATAATCATTTTGGCAACACTGCCATGTTTGGCCTCCTGGAAATTAAACTGAAATATTATGATCTGTACGTGTGTCAATTTTGAAATTGCTCCCATTCATACTTTCCAAGATATCCAACATGGAGCTAAAATTTCAATTGCGATTTTTTAGCAGTTGGTAGCACTGACATCATTTTCAAATATGGCCGTGAGATATTCAGGTATAGATCTTTACTCCTACCAAATTTTGTTTCGATTGCTGCAGCCGTTTAGGAGTTGATAGGGGGGGACACACACACAGCCAGACAGACAGAAGGACAGACAGACAGACAGACAGACACACATTTGCCCGATCTCATAAGTCTAATTTTTCCTCATTTTTGCAAAATGTGAAAAGTAGGCTAAAAATAAGCAGACATATATATGTCTAAGGGTTTATCGATGTGGTGTATATTATGAGGTGAAAGGGGTGAAAATTGGGGGTTAAAGGATTCTTAACGGAGCGCGTATCTCTTAAACGACGTAGGCGAGGAGTTTGAAATTCAGTGAGAAAAAATCAGCTTAAAATATAAGTATATAGGTGTTCGACCGTTTGTTCATAAATCCAATTTAAGGGGTCCTTGGAGAGGGGGAAATTTTGGGGGAAGAGAAAAAACAGGAAAGAAAGTGTTCTAACTGATTTACTCACTCACTCATCAAACTCAAGGGGGAAGAACAGTATAAAAATAAGTAAATAGGTGTTCGGCCGTTTTATTTTTCTTAAATCCATTTTAAGGGGTTCATGAGAGGGGTGAAATTCTGAAAAATAAATGAAAGAAAATGTCCTGTCTGACTCACTCATCATCGCCCAGCCAAAATTATTGAAGTTAGAAACATGAAATTTTGGGATTATGTTCGTTGTATGTCGAAAACGTCCACTAAGGAAGGATTTTGGATATTCAGGTTCTGAAGGGGTCTTAAGGGGGTAGACCTGCATTTAATTGAATAACAATATCTCCCGATTGGTTTCCTTGATGGATGCGATACTCGGCATATAAACTCATCATTAAGAATAAGAAGACACATTTCTGAGGGTTTTTCGATGTAGTGTATATTATGAGGTGTATGTGTGAAAAGTGGGGGTTGAAGGATTCCTAACGGAGCAAGTATCTCTTAAAAGGCAGAGGCATAAAGTATGAATCTCAGGGGGAAAATCAGCTCGAAAAATAATTAAATAGGTGATCGAACGTTTTTTCATAAATCCAATTTATGGGGCCCATGGGGAGGGATGAAATTCTGGGGGAAAGAAGTCCACTAAGGAAAGATTTTTGGATATTCACTCATCATCCCCCAGTAAGACCTATTGCAGTTAGAAATTTGAAATTTTGAGGATATGTTCGTTGTATATCGAAAACGTCCACTAAGGATGAATTTTTGGATATTCATGTTCTGAAGGGGTGTTAAGGGGGTTAAACTTGAATATCATTGATTAACAATATCTCACGAGTTGTTTAATTTGGGGATGTGATATTCGGCATATAAATTGATCAATAAAAATAAGCAGACATGTGTCTAGGGTTTATCGATATGGTGTAAATTATGCGGTGAAAGTAATAAATAAATAAATAATTAAATAAATAGGTGTTCGACTGCTTTTTCATAAATCCAATTTAAGGGGCTCATGGGGAGAGGTGAAATTCTGGAAGAGAAACGTCCACTAAGGAAGGATTTTGGATATTCACTCTCATCGACCAACCAAAACTATTAAAGTTAGAAGAATGATATTTTGGCGATATGTTTGTTGTGTGTCGAAAACGTCTAATTAGGAGGGATTTTTGGATATTCAGGTTCTAAAGGGGTGTCAACGGGGTTAAACCTGCATTTCTTTGAATAACAATGTGACACCACTATGACGCGGGCGAAGCCGCGGTTACCTGCTAGTACCTATATAAAGTCTGTTTCGCATCCAATATAATACCTTCTCCATAGTTTCTTTACTCTATGCTAGCAAATCAGAGTGCAGGTACTAAAATACCAATACAAGTACATCTATGGATCTTCTTAGGAATGCTACCATTGCGTCTCCTTCCAACAGTTCATCGCAATTGCACAAGTTCACACATAAATGGCGCCAATCACGATTTGTGGACTCGTTACAATATCAGCAATACAGTTACAATGAAGAAACGCAGCAAGTATGTATGTAGTCTTTTTAGAAAGTGCAAGGTTAACAATTCCCAATTCAGGATGGTGGATAGACGTACTTTTCAATAAATTCCTCTGAATATGTTATTAATATTATTCGCCTTTCAAAAGAAATATGTTTATAAATGTCTCTCAATATTTGAAATGGTGTTTGGTGACCAATGTCAGTGGGGGATAATTCAATAATATGAAATGGACATATTGTTTTTTGATGTACCGGTAATGTAATGGTAACCAGATATATCATTCGCGCAATTAAAATTACACTTTCCAACAAATTTGAATTTTAATAAAATGTTGTAAAGACTAACATTTTACAGTATGTTCGTAGCACCGATTCTAAAAAAAAATATGTTCTTAGCACTGATTATTAAAATTTTATGTTCGTAGCACGGATTCTTAAACTTTTATGTTGGTAGCACTGATTCTTAAAACTTTATGTTGGTAGCACTGATTCTTAAAATTTTATGTTGGTAGCACTGATTCTTAAAATGTGATGTTCGTAGCACTGATTCTTAAAATTTTATGTTGGTAGCACTGATTCCTAAAACTTGATGTTCGTAGCCCTGATTCTTAAAATTTTATATTCGTAGCACTGATTCTTAGAATTTTATGTTGGTGGCACTGATTATTAAAATGTTAAGTTGGTAGCACTGATTCTGAAAATTTTATATTCGTAGCACTGATTCTTAGAATTTTATGTTGGTAGCACTGATTCTTAAAATTTTATATTCGTAGCACTGATTCTTAAAATTTTATGTTGGTAGCACTGATTCTTAGAATTTGATGTTCGTAGCACTGATTCTTAAAATTTTATGTTGGTAGCACTGATTCTTAAAATTTGATGTTCGTAGCACTGATTCTTAAAATTTTATGTTGGTAGCACTGATTCTTAAAATTTGATGTTAGTAGCACTGATTCTTAAAATTTTATGTTCGTAGCACTGATTCTTAAAATTTGATGTTCGTAGCACTGATTCTTAAAATTTTATGTTGGTAGCACTGATTCTTAAAGTTTGATGTTCATAGCACTGATTCTTAAAATTTGATGTTCGTAGCACTGATTCTAAAAATTTGAGGTTGGTAGCACTGATTCTGAAAATTTTATATTCGTAGCACTGATTCTTAAAATTTTATGTTGGTAGCACTGATCTTAAAATTTTATATTGGTAGCACTGATTCTTAAAATTTGATGTTCGTAGCACTGATTCTTAAAATTTTATGTTGGTAGCACTGATCCTTAAAATTTGATGTTCGTAGCACTGATTCTTAAAATTTGATGTTCGTAGCACTGATTCTTAAATTTTTATGTGATACTCCGAGACGCTACAAGAAAAATCAAAATGTTGAACGACATCTAGTAACTTAAGGGACTTTTAGTGATAGTATCGCACTATCTCGCGACCGATACTCGTACTAACATTGAATAGTACAGCTGATGTTCTAACAGCAACATATAGATGTCTGTACTGAACATAGGCCCAGATTCCTATGGTAACCATCGGATATCCGTGTCGTACCCCAACATAACCATGTAGGCTACAGAATGAAGAGATGCTGTGAAGAACATTAAATTTAGGGAAATGGACGATGGACATATCAATTCAAAGGGAGGGGACCAACGTAAGTATTTGTTATGAGTATCTGAAACATTATTTTATCAATCAAGAGTTTAGAGTGTAGAATTTCAAACGGATTGGTATAGCGTCTTAGTATTCAAGAGTCTGTTTCCATTGCTCAAGTTAGAGCACGCTATGCGCTATGAAGTAATCATCCATAACTGTTTCTGCATTGTGTATGAAGGTGAGAAAATTGAGTTGCTTTGCGCGAAGCAGATCTCGTAATTTAGCAAAGACAAAAGGTGAGACCCGCCGTTAATTGAATGGCTTCACATGTTGGCCAATAAATCGTGAGGAACACTGGTAACGATACGTTCGCGTGCCGTGCGTAATGGCATGTGGATTAAAGGTGTATGACGCATGGATTGTAATTTAGAGGTGGCGTGCAGGAGTGTTCAAGACTCTATTTATCTTGGAGGCGTTAAGTACATTGGTCAATCCACTTATGTTCCATAACCATGTAGGATGCGCCGACACAGGCTTCATTGTTCTTGTCTGTTGACCTGTGTTCTTGTGATGACTGCAGTAGTGTGTGTACGGTGGGTTTCTTTCAAATATAAGACGAGTGCAGATAAAATGAATGTAATGCCAAAATCTATGTCAATCAAGGTTACATAGGCCTAATGACCGTGAAGGTAGAGACGAGTTCTCTTTATACAGTAGGTTGGTAGGTCGGTTCCTTGACCGCGTTGTCGCAGCCCCTAAACTTAAGAACCAACCAACGCGGTCATGTAGCCCCGTGTACTTTGGGTGTGTGAAGATTCTGTCTGATAACCGGTGTTAATTGTGATGGCTGTATTAATGTGTGTTATCTGTTTTTAATTCAAGTAAGGACGAACGTTGGAACCTAAGAGCGTTAGTAGAATTTAACCGATAATTTGGCTTCACACAAGTGTAATTAGTGGATGGTTCTTTATCATGCCATAAATCTATGACATGGGACCGCAAATCTCAACTCTGAGATTTGCTGATGACATCGCCATCCAAGCCGATACACCAGAGGTTTTGAAGGAAGTTTTAAATGGTATGGACTACATCTTGAGGAAGGAATTCATGATGAAAATCAATAAATGTAAAACAAAAATATTGAAATGTAGTCGAAGGAAACCAGAAACACCTATTGACATCAAATTGGCAGATGGAAAGTTAAGTAGCATTATGCTACTTAGGAAGCAAAATAACCAGTGATGGACGAAGCAAACGTAGGTTGGCTCAGACAAGGAAAGCATTTCTACAGAAAATAAATCTGTTGACATCCAATAGAGATTTAGGTCTGGACCTTGTATGCCCACCCCACAGTGGGAGCTCGAGGTATCCGTCCTACAATGACCTCGCTTGAGATTATGGAAGGGCGATTCTGAATATCTCACGGATATATTACCCGCGCATCGTCCTCAATACCTGTAATCCACGATACAATTAGATCGAGCACACATGCATGCTACGGTGCACCAATTACCGAGCAAGTCGCAACGCGAGGTCGTGACTCGAGAGGTCACGGGTCACCGTCGCAACCAGACGATGTGTTATTACTTTGGCAAATTGCTCTTGTCGTGCCAAGTCTACATGGCAAAACAAATTACGATTACTGCTTAATTTAACATTTATTTCGTCCAGATTGAAGCTGGGATAAGGAGTCTCTATGAATATTGCAATGGGGCTGGGACGAACAACGTGAGCTCATTTGGCGTCACGATATCCTCGGTGCGTAATGGTTCTCATCATTCTGTCTTAAGGTTTACTTTAGGTCTACCGAGGCCCGAGGAAATTCACTGTCATTCAATAACAAATAGACATTGTCTAAAGGAAACAGGGACGTGTGATAGGCTCAAAAATGTCAATTTGTTTTTAGCTTAAGAAAATCTCCCATCTTTCCTGAAGAATTTGGTGTATCAATTATTGTGCTGAAGTGATAATTGATGCAATAAAACAAGGTTTAAACATAATGTTTCAAGGCTATACTGTAGCTTCTAGTCAAACATTCTATTTATGTTTTCCGTTAGTCATATTTTTTTAAACTTCATGTACCATTCTCTCAGAAACTATCTGATCACTGTATTTGAAGCTTTGTAGTCTCTAAGACACTATATATAGATCTACTAGTGGAAGTAAATTTATTCAGGTACACTGAACCCCCTCTACAATACCACCCCTATTAAAAGACCATCCCACCTAAAGACCGATTTTTCTTGGAACCGATTTAAAACCTCATAAGGTCATGTGTTTGTTACCTCTATTATAGAACCACCCCTCACCCCGACCAAAGACCAGGCATTTTCTCAGTCTGACCTCTTTCAAAAGACGACTTCTCGTCTGCCTTCCCATTGGAGATGGTGATGAGGGTGAAGATGTAATCAATGGTTCTGTTTGCATAGAACTGCATCAGCATACAATGTTATTAGAAAAAACATATTATGTGACGTATGAAAAATACAAAATAAAAGACGGTTTTCCTAGAAGATTGTTCGAACCCAGAACAAATTAATGGACTTTCGAACTCACTCAGAGATATCCTAGAAAGTGAAATTGTTAATAAAAGATGTGTTACTCTGAAATAGAGATCAATTCGTGACTTTTTTAAATGACAGAGCTCAGAAAATAACTCATTGTAATTAATTTGTACTAAATGTGAAGCAATGCAGATAAATTGTAATCAAGTATGTGTTCCAACTGTACTTTATTAATAATGCAGTATAATTATTTTTAATGCCTACCTCTATTAAGAGACCACCCCTCTAAAAGACCAGTTTCCATGAAACCGTCACTGGTCTCTTAATAGAGGTTTCACTGTATCTTGACTAGTTCATGGAGCCCAGCTTGAAAAGCACTGACAATTTTAGAGAAAATTTCAGTTTTCATCTAGGATGTAAAAAGAAAAGAAATATACTCAACTCCTGTAAAAAATAGGGCAATACTTTTACGTCAGTAGCTCAAAAATGGTTTAAATATTATGCATGTAAAGTTTCTTGAATCTGGTTTTAGTATTTGCTCAGAAAAGGGGATACGAGTTAAGGGAATTTTTAACAACATATTTTTTGAGATTTCTTTTGTAATGCTCTCTCTGACACAAAATATTCAACATAGAAGCTCAAAATTCTACCCAAATAATGATGAAAGTCCTCTGAATACACCTAAAGAACATTCAAGGAAATATATATTGTGGTTTCTGAGATATGTAACTAGACATCGGAAGCAACATTTTTCTATTGATTCACACGTTCCGGGTTCCTGGAAAATGAGGCTACATTGTAAGACACCA
Organism: Meconema thalassinum; assembly: GCA_946902985.2. NCBI lineage: Eukaryota > Metazoa > Arthropoda > Insecta > Orthoptera > Tettigoniidae > Meconema > Meconema thalassinum. The sequence goes on along the minus strand of OX336388.2, from coordinate 820,268,044 downwards.
TTAAAGTGTATGTAGCCTAGTTCAGTGAAGAACTAAACAGCCTCTAGTCAACTGCTAGGCTATTTCCTGTCCCCTGTGATCTACATGGAGCAGCGGTAACATTCTCGCCCGCTGTACCGAGGGTTGCAGGATCGAATCCTGTCGCAGTAAGTTGTATTTGAGGGTGTTATATTGCGAGTGAGCCATGTCAGTAGATTAACTGTCAAGTTAAAGATCCCCTTTAGGAAAACAATCCGACACGTCAGCGTCACTGGAAGCCACAATAAATAAATGAGAATTATAACGCTAAGGTGCGTGTTTCACTAAAGCCAGAGGGAGTTGGAAGGCGCGCTTCCAAATCGTCTCAATAGTACAGGAATAAATCTTAGAAATGTATCCGGAAATATATTTATTTTCAAGGTTAAATACTTCCCTTGCGCGCATGAATCTTTGACTGTTGCCATTCAAACATGGCCGAGCCACTTCCCAACAACACACCAATTCGCTGTGTTTAAAGACGATCGTGAACCAAGTCCTTGTGTGTTTGAGTCTTCAGTCTTTTGACTGGTTTGATACAGCTCTCCATGCTTCCATGACCTGAGCTAATCGTTTCATGTCTACATAGCTACCGCACCCTACATCCGAGGCAATCTGTTTAACATGTTCTAACCTTGGTCTACCCCTACAGTTCTTGTCCTCGACCCTAAGCTTGCGATTCCTGGGTGTTTTAGTATGTGTCCTACCAACCTATCTCTTATCTTCATTAGCAGTCGCCAGACACATCTCTCCTCTCCCACTCGTTTTAATACCTCTCCATTTGCAACCCTACCTACCCATCTGATCTTCATCATTCTCCTGTAACACCACATTTCAAACGCTTCAGTTCTCCTCTTTTCTGCTGCACCAATAGTCCAAGTTTCACTTCCATAGAGCACCACGTTCCAGACAAAGGCCTTCAAAAATGACTTCCTAATACCTAAATCTATATTCGATGTCAATAGGTTCCTTTTTTGTAGAATTGCTTTCCTTGCCTGAGCCAACCTACTTTTTATATCTTCTTTGCTTCACCCATAACTGGTTATTTTGCTTCCTAAGTAACAGAGCTCTCCTACTTTCTTTAGCTTTTCACCAGCCAATTTGGTGTCCATAGCGGTTTCTGATTTATTTCGGCTGCATTCCAATAACATTAAAATACTCTTGCAGTATTATATGGACACATATTATGAATGTGCAACGTTGATTGCGAATGAAAGAGTACTGGGCCAACATTAAAATGCAGACGAAATAGTTGACATGACGTGGTCCTTAGTTGGCCGTTTTACGTCTCTTGTGGCCTTCAGAGTCGCCATGCCGGGTTGCTGGAATTTTCCCCCGAAGTGGATCTTTAACGTGCCAAACTAGATCATAGGAGAAGTGTCAATAGTAAGCTTTGTGTAGGACATTTGGAATGTTTGGCTAAAACATTGTATTTATCTCGGAAAGACCTGCACTCGGCCTCTCAAGAGGCCACACTGCAAAACAAAAGAAAACGAGCAAATTGATCATCATGACTCATAAAACTCGTAGATATATGAGTAACAGATTATAACAACGCTGATATCTGTTTACTAACGTTACACTGATCATTTCATTCCACAATTATATTCCCACGACCGTGTTGGCAATCATTAGGTCGTTTATTGCACGGACAGTGCATGGGGGTTGTAGTTCAATGCTTCTCTTTGATGTTGGCAGTACTGGAGAGACGAGCTGATATGAGTTTCCTTTTCGTAGTGCCTTTTAATACCACCAGCAAAATCCTCGACGTGACGCTGTTGCCTCTAGCCCGCATCTTGCAAGGTTCAACTGCAGAGAAATATAACCCCAAGTGAATTGTTCGTGTTAGCATAGCCACGTGTATTTGGTTGTATGATCACCCGTGTCATTTTGATAGCATTTACACATTAGGGATGGGATTGGGGAGGAGGTGGCCGTGGCCTTAAATAGGAATTAGTATTGTAACTTTCAGTCGGTTTTGACTGAAATATGGCTTCAAGGCTATCTTTACTTAAGTACCATCCCAGCAATTGCCTGGAGCAGAAGTGGAAAACCACTTTACAGGTTTGCTGAATGAACACCATTCCATATTTCTTAGCAAAGTCGGGAGCGAACCCGGACCTCTAGGGTGACAGCCAAGAGCGCTAGCCACTACACCACGTGTATATAGGCGTGCTCGTTATATTGTGCACCACGGCCGTAAGGGCAGTTGATGCAAGTACGGAGAATACAGGCCCAAATCCTGGTGCTATCAGCGACCATCCCGAGTGTGGATTTTCCGTTACTCCCTCCATGCTAATGCTGGGATAGTACCTTCCTTCCAGTCCCTGTTCCTAATACACACTACTACAGTCATCACATTAATTTTGGTTATCAGTACAACACACACCCAACTACACGGGGCTGATGTCCAACAACAGGCACAGCCAGGAAACCCTTCTTGCGTCATCAGAGGTGGAATGAATGGTGATGACCAAGGCCCGGATAATTATGTGCTTAACTTTTCATAAATAAGTATTTATTTATGTGCTTAAAAGTGGAAAATATGTGATTAAGTTTCCAAAATATGTTCATAATTTGTACCATATTTACGTCCCCCAGTTACTCGATAAATAGTTGAAACGTGCAGCTGCTTGAATAATCCATAATCTTGACTACTGGACAGTACAATTAATTCAACCAGAGTGCCTGTATGCTTCGGAATGCCTAGGACTAACAACTAAAAATACATTGAAGAGATTGAAAAACAGGAACGAAAAATTTCAAGAAAAATTCTCGGACCAAAATAATGTTCTGACACATACCGATTAAGCAGTAACAAAAAAGTATATAAAATGCAGCAGAATCTCAGATCCATACGAAAACGAAGGATTAAATTCATTGGACATCTTTCAAGAATGCCTGACGGCAGACTCACTAACAACATTTAGCCACTTCACCAAGCCCAATAGAAAAGGCAACTCTTTTGAAAAATCGTTTGCTAACACCAAAAAGGATCTACAAGAAATGGACATCACTGATCAATACATCCGCAACAGAAGCACTTTCAGAAATAAGATACACACATTTGAGGGGTTCCTAGAGCCAGAAACAGCGACCTGGAAGAAACACCATTGGACAGCTGAAAAGAAGGAAGCTGTGGGCAAGAGAATGGAAGAATACTGGCGCCAAAGATATCTGAAATCATGAAGAGTTATGATGATGAAAATAAGATAATAATGAAAATAAAAAAGAGCAAAGAAGAGATTAACAAAACTCTCAGAAAGATAAGAACCTATTTCTATGGTCACGCGGCCCGATTGAAGCTGGAAAATATATTTGGCCAAAACTGTATTAATTCGTTCATCGAAGCCAAAAAAAGTATTTTACAGAATTGAATATATACGTCATACGGAAGAGAAGGATAACATTTTATGTACATGTGAAACGAATGAGCCCAGCGAGACTGACCAACCGCAACATAACTTACTTTCAGGAGAGGAAAACAAAATGAGCCTTGTTCATTGAACTGGATAAAGATCTGAAAGAAGCGGGGATTACACCAACAGACATTCAGCAGCGCGCCCCACTCAAAAGGAAACGTCAAGCTTGCAAAGGTTTCCAAGAAAATGCGAAGCCGAAAACGGGAAAGATTTTTACCCAGGAACGGAAGGAAGTCCACCGAGAACGAATGCGGGCGTACTGGGCAAATATCAAAGCCTGTAGGAGAAAGTTGGAATGACGCGGTCCATAGATGGCCTATACGAAATGAATGAATGAGTAATACCAGTAATAATTCTGTTGACACGTGAGGCGAAGTGAGGGGCTGTCGACAGGGATCGCGTGGAGTTCATATAACGTATGCTGGGACTGAGGACATGCTCACCACATGTCACGCAACATGCTCAGCGCAACGAGAGTCAGTGTTGCCGACCATTACTCCCCAGACACAACGTTTTGTCCAACTAAGGAGCACGATTGAACCTATTTAACATATTACTATAAATTAGCTTTATTCGCTTCCCAAAATATCTTTATTCTCACTATCTTCCTTTCTTGAGACCATGCAACGTCACTTATTATTATTATTATTATTATTACAAGCTGTACCCAGCATGCATTGCAATGCCCATCAACGTAAGTGTTGGCGTTGAAACTTTGTTTGTTGAAGTGCGTTTGGATACACAATATTTTGTTCTCTTTCCGTTAACTGGCTCTAAACAATAATTGTAAAATGGATTTAATACATCAGGATCATTCCTGGGAGCGTGCACAACAACTCACCAAAATTTGATCACAATCGGATGAACAGTATATGATCGCATACGGGAGTTTTTTGAAACTATTCGCACGCTGTAACATATTTGTTGAATCTACTCGTGCGCTACCAACTGTGAAATGGACTTTATAAGTCAGAAACCTTAACGGGAGTGTACACAGCAACTCATTGAAGTTTCATCGCAATCGGATGAATGGTATATGAAAGCATACAGGATTTTGTTGAAACAATTCGCGCGCTGTCACATATTTGTTGAATCTACTTGTGCGCTACCTATTGTAATATGGATTTACTAAGTCAAAAACCTTCGCAGGAGTGTACACAACTACTCACCAAAGTTTCATCGCAACCGGATGAATGGTATATGAACGCATATAGGACCATGTAAAACGATTCGCACGCCGTATGGTATATGAATGCATTTGGGAGTTTGTTGATACGAGTCACGCGCCGACACTCATTAGTTGAATCTACCCGTGAGCTACATATTGTAAAATGGATTTACTAAGTCAGAATCCTTCGCAGGAGTGTATACAACTACTCACCAAAGTTTCATCGCAACCGGATGAATGGTATATGAACGCATAGGGGACTTTGTTGAAACGAGACTGTATCTAATGTGACTTGATAGCATGAATGATGGTACCTAATGTCGTCGAGCATTTCCCTTTATAATCTGTCCGTAGAAACTACAAAGATTATACACCCTAAGGTTTATGAGTGCTGTATTTGGACAGCCATTCACTCGGGCGTTGGGTACCCCCTGGCGGTCTTCACCAACTTTCATTACTCAGCTTGCCAGGAAGAAAGATCTTGGTGAAATGAATTTTTGCAATTAATTTAATACACAGATGACAGGATGAAATAAGTTGCATAGTGTCTCAAGGTAACAAACGTAATCGCAGCACAATAACTTGTCAAGATATTTCAGTTTTAGTAAAAAGTGGAATTTCTTCCCAATTATTTTAATAGACAAAATAAGATTATTATTTTGGACAAGCTATACCCGGCATGCCTTGCAATGCCAACCAAAGAAAGTGTTGGCGTTGTAATTTTGTTCCTTGAAAAGCTTTTGGATACACAATATTTTGTTCAATTTCCGTTAACTGCCTCTAAGCTATCGTAAAATGGATTTCCTAATTTAGAAACATTCGTGGGAGCGTGCACAACATGTCAACAAAGCTTTATCGCAATCGGATGAATGGTATATGAACGAAGATGGAACTTTGTTGAAACACTTCGCGCGTCGCCACTCATTTGTTGCATCTACTCGTGTGCTACGTAATGTAAAATGGATTTACTAAGTCGAAAACCTTTCCTGGCATGTATACAACAGAGCAACAAAGTTTCAACGCAATCGGATGAATGGCATATGAACGCATACGGGATTGTTTAAACGATATGCACGCCGTCACTCATTTGTTGAATCAACTCGTGCGCTACCTATTGTACGTGCGCTACCTATTGTACAATGGATTTACTAAATCATAAAAATTCCCTGCAGTGTACACAATAACTCACTCAAGTGTCATCGCAATCGGATGAATGGTAGGCCTATATGAACGCAGATGGAACTTTGTTGAAACTATTCGGGCGCCGTCACTCATTTGTTGAAACTACTCGTGTGCTATCTACCTATTATACAATGGCCTTACAAAATCATAAACGTTCCCTGCAGTGTACACAATAACTCGTTCAAGTTTCAACGCAATCGGGTGAATGGTATATGTACGCATACGGGATTTTATTTCGCCGACACTCATTTATTGAATCTACCCGTGCGCTTCCTATTGAAAAATGGATTTACTAAGTCAGAAACCTTCCCTGCAGTGTGCACAACAACTCATCCAAGTTGCATTGCAATCGGATAAGTGGTATATGAACGCATATGGGATTTTATTTATACGATTCGCATGCCGTCATTCATTTGCTGAATCTACTCGTGCGCTGCCTATTATAAAATGGATTTACTAATCTAGAAACCTCCCTTGGAGTGTACTCAACATCTCACCCAATTTTCAACATCTGACGGATGGTATATGAACGCATACGGGTCTTTGTTGAAACGCTTGGTGTGTCGCCGCTCATTTGTTGAATTTACTCATGCGCTACCTATTGTATCGTGGATTTACTAAGCCAGACTCCTTCCTTGGAGTGTACTCAATATCTCACCCCAGTTTCATCGCTATCGGGCGAATGGTATATGAACGCATACGGGACTTTTTTGAAGCGCTTCGCGCGTCGTCGCTCATTGGTTGAATCTACTCGTGCGCTACCTATTGTAAAGTGGATTTACTAAGCCAGAAACCTTCCTTGGAGTGTACTCAACATTTCACCCAAGTTTCATCTTAATCGGATGAATGGTATATGAACGCATAGGAGACATACACACCCACAGACAGGCAAACTATCACGAAACATTGATTTATATATATACAAGCTGTACCCGGCATGCGTTGCAATGCCAATCAAAGAAAGTGTTGGCGTTGAAATTCTGTTTCTTGAAGTGCCTTTGGATACACAACATGTTAACTGCCTCTAAGCTATCATAAAACGGATTTTCTAATTTAGAACCATTCGAGGGAGCGTGCACAACAACTTTCAAAAAGTTTCATCGCTGTCACTCATTTGTTGAATCTAATCGTACGCTACCTATTGTGAAATGGATTTACTAAGTCGAAACCCTTCCCTGGCGTGTACACAATGACTCATCAATGATTCATCGCAATCGGATGAATGGTATATGCACGTATAGGGTTTTTTGTTTAAACGATTCGTGCGCTGTCACTCATTTGTTGAATCTACTCGTGCGCTACCTATTGAGAAATGTATTACTAAGTCGAAGCCCTTCCCTGGCGTGTACACAATAACTCATCAAGGTTTCATCGCAATCGAAGAATGTTATATGAACGCAATAGGGAATTTTGTTGAAACGCTTCGCGCGTCGTCACCCATTTGTTGCATCTACTCTTGCGCTACTTATTGTGAAATGGATTTACTAAGTCCCCTTCCCTGGCGGGTACAAAATAACTGATCAATGTTTCATCGCATTCGGATGAATAGTATATGAACGCATACCTGATTTTGTTTAAACGATTCGCACTCCGTCACTCATTTGTTGAATCTACTCGTGCGCTACCTACTGTAAAATGTATTTACTAAGTTAGAAACCGTCACGTAAGTGTCCACAACATCTCACCCAAGTTTCATCGTTATCGTCGTTCATTTGTCGAATCTACTCGTGTGCTACCTACTGTGAAATGTATTTACTAAGCCAGAAACCTTCCTTGGAGTGTCAACCATATTTCACCCAAGTTTCACCGCTAACGGCAGAATGGTATATGACCTTATACGGGACTTTGTTGAAACGCTTCGCGCGTCGTCCCTCATTTGTTGAATCAACTTGTGCGCTGCATATTGTATAGGGGATTTACTAAGCCAGAAATTTTCCATGACGTGTACACAACATCTCACCCAAGTTTCATAGGTACGGACGAATGGTACATGTATGCATACGGGACTTGGTTGAAACGCTTCGCGTGTCGTCGCTCATTTGTTGATTCTACTCTTGCGCTACATATTGTAATATGGATGTACTCAGCCAGAAACCTTCCCTGGAGTGTACACAACATCTCACCCAAGTTTCATCGCAATCGGATGAATGGTATGTGAACGTATACGGGACGTTGTCGAAACGCTTCGCGAGTAGTCACTCATTTGTTGAACATAAACGTGCGCTTCGTATTGTAAAATGGATTTACTTAGCCAGAAACCTTTCCTGGAGTGTACACAACAATTCACCAAACATTTATCACTATCAGACGAATGGTATATGACTTTATACGGGACTTTGTTGAAACGCTTCGCGTGTCATCGCTCATTTGTTGAATCTACTGGTGCGCTACCTATTGTAAAATGTATGTACTAAGCCAGAAACCTTCCCTGGAGTGTACACAGCATCTCACCCAAGTTTCATCGCTATCGGATGAATGGTATATGAAATTAAATGGGACTTTGTTGAAACGCTTCGCGCGCCGTTGCTCATTTGTTGATTCTACTCGTGCTCTACCTATTTTTAAAGGGATTTACTAAGCTAGAAACCTTCCCTGGAGTGCACACAAAATCTCAGCCTAGTTTCATCGCTATCGGACGAATGGTATATGAACGCAAACGTGACTTTGTTGAAATGCTTCGCGCGTCGTAGCTCATTTGTTGAATCTAATCGTGCGCTGCCTATTGTAAAGTGGATGTACTTAGCCAGAAAATTTCCCTGCAGTGTACACAACATTTTACGCAAGTTTCATAGCTATCGGACGAATGGTATATGAATGCATTCGGGACTTTGTTGAAATGCTTCGCGCATCGTCGCTCATTTGTTGAATCTACGCGTGCGCTACCTATTGTAAAATGGATTTACTAAGTCAGAAACCTTCCTTGGAGTGTACTCAACATCTCACCCAAGTTTTATCGCTATCGGACGAATGGTATATGAATGCATACGGGACTTTGTTGAAATGCTTCGCGCATCGTCGCTCATTTGTTGAATCTACGCGTGCGCTACCTATTCTAAAATGGATTTACTAAGTCAGAAACCTTCCTTGGAGTGTACTCAACATCTCACCCAAGTTTCATCGCAATCGGACGAATGGTATATGAACACATACGGGACTTTGTTGAAATGCTTCGCGCATCGTCGCTCATTTGTTGAATCTACGCGTGCGCTACCTATTGTAAAATGGATTTACTAAGTCAGAAACCTTCCTTGGAGTGTACTCAACATCTCACCCAAGTTTCATCGATATCGGACGAATGGTATATGAACACATACGGGACTTTGTTGAAATGCTTCGCGCATCGTCGCTCATTTGTTGAATCTACGCGTGCGCTACCTATTGTAAAATGGATTTACTAAGTCAGAAACCATCCTTGGAGTGTACTCAACATCTCACCCAAGTTTCATCGCAATCGGACGAATGGTATATGAACACATACGGGACTTTTTTGAAATGCTTCGCGCATCGTCGCTCATTTGTTGAATCTACGCGTGCGCTACCTATTGTAAAATGGATTTACTAAGTCAGAAACCTTCCTTGGAGTGTACTCAACATCTCACCCAAGTTTCATCGCTATCGGACGAATGGTATATGAACACATACGGGACTTTGTTGAAATGCTTCGCGCATCGTCGCTCATTTGTTGAATCTACGCGTGCGCTACCTATTGTAAAATGGATTTACTAAGTCAGAAACCATGCTTGGAGTGTACTCAACATCTCACCCAAGTTTCATCGCAATCGGACGAATGGTATATGAACACATACGGGACTTTGTTGAAATGCTTCGCGCATCGTCGCTCATTTGTTGAATCTACGCGTGCGCTACCTACTGTAAAATGGATTTACTAAGTCAGAAACCTTCCTTGGAGTGTACTCAACATCTCACCCAAGTTTCATCGCAATCGGACGAATGGTATATGAACGCATAGGAGACATACACACCCACAGACAAACTATCACGTTACATTGATTTTTATATATATAGATAGACAAGCTGTACCCGGCATGCGTTGCAATGCCAATCAAAGAAAGTGTTGGCGTTGAAATTCTGTTTCTTGAAGTGCTTTTGGATACACAACATGTTAACTGCCTCTAAGCTATCGTAAAATGGATTTCCTAATTTAGAACCATTCGTGGGAGCGTGCACAACAACTTTCAAAAGTTTCATCGCTGTCACTCATTTGTTGAATCTACTCGTACGCTACCTATTGTGAAATGGATTTACTAAGTCGAAACCCTTCCCTGGCGTGTACAGAATAACTCATCAATGATTCATCGCAATCGGATGAATGGTATATGCACGTATAGGGGTTTTTGTTTAAACGATTCGTGCGCTGTCACTCATTTGTTGAATCTACTCGTGCGCTACCTATTGAGAAATGTATTACGAAGTCGAAGCCCTTCCCTGGGGTGTACACAATAACTCATCAAGGTTTCATCGCAATCGAAGAATGTTATATGAACGCAATAGGGGATTTTGTTGAAACGCTTCGCGCGTCGTCACCCATTTGTTGCATCTACTCTTGCGCTACTTATTGTGAAATGGATTTACTAAGTCCCCTTCCCTGGCGGGTACACAATAACTGATCAATGTTTCATCGCAATCGGATGAATAGTATATGAACGCATACCTGATTTTGTTTAAACGATTCGCGCTCCGTCACTCATTTGTTGAATCTACTCGTGCGCTACCTACTGTAAAATGTATTTACTAAGTTAGAAACCGTCACGTAAGTGTCCACAACATCTCACCCAAGTTTCATCGCTATCGGACTAATGGGATATGAAGACATAGGGGACTGTATTGAAACGCTCCGCGTGTCGTCGTTCATTTGTCGAATCTACTCGCGTGCTACCTTCTGTGAAATGTATTTACTAAGCCAGAAACCTTCCTTCGAGTGTCCACCATATTTCACCCAAGTTTCACCGCTAACAGCAGAATGGTATATGACCTTATACGGGACTTTGTTGAAACGCTTCGCGCGTCGTCCCTCATTTGTTGAATCAACTTGTGCGCTGCATATTGTATAGTGGATTTACTAAGCCAGAAACCTTCCCTGGAGTGTACACAACATCTCACCCAAGTTTCATCGCAATCGGATGAATGGTATGTGAACGTATACGGGACGTTGTCGAAACGCTTCGCGCGTTGTCACTCATTTGTTGAATATAAACGTGCGCTTCGTATTGTAAAATGGATTCACTTAGCCAGAAACCTTTCCTGGAGTGTACACAACAATTCACCAAACATTTATCACTATCAGACGACTGGTATATGACTTTATACGGGACTTTGTTGAAACGCTTCGCGTGTCATCGCTCATTTGTTGAATCTACCGGTGCGCTACCTATTGTAAAATGTATGTACTAAGCCAGAAACCTTCCCTGGGGTGTACACAACATCTCACCCAAGTTTCATCGCTATCGGATGAATGGTATATGAAATTATATGGCACTTTGTTGAAACGCCTCGCGCGCCGTTGCTCATTTGTTGATTCTACTCATGCTCTACCTATTTTTAAAGGGATTTACTAAGCTAGAAACCTTCCCTGGAGTGCACACAAAATCTCAGCCTAGTTTCATCGCTATCGGACGAATGGTATATGAACGCAAACGTGACTTTGTTGAAATGCTTCGCGCGTCGTAGCTCATTTGTTGAATCTACTCGTGCGCTGCCTATTGTAAAGTGGATGTACTAAGCCAGAAAATTTCCCTGCAGTGTACACAACATTTTACGCAAGTTTCATAGCTATCGGACGAATGGTATTTGAATGCATACGGGACTTTGTTGAAACGCATTGCGTGTCGTCGCTCATTTGTTGAATCTACTTGTGCGCTATCTACTGTGAAATGTATTCACTAATTTTGAAGCCTTCACGTAAGTGTACACAACATCTCACCCAAGTTTCATCGCTATCGGACGAATGGTATATGAACACATACGGGACTTTGTTGAAATGCTTCGCGCATCGTCGCTCATTTGTTGAATCTACGCGTGCGCTACCTATTGTAAAATGGATTTACTAAGTCAGAAACCTTCCTTGGATTGTACTCAACATCTCACCCAAGTTTCATCGCAATCGGACGAATGGTATATGAACGCATAGGAGACATACATACCCACAGACAGACAAACTATCACGTTAAATTGATTTATATATATATATAGAAGATAGAAGACTAGAAGGCTGATTGATCCCTCAGGTACAACGCTGGACAGAGAGGAAGCATGGAGAGAGTTATTATCTGACCCAACTTGTGACTGGACATGGGTATTATCGGTCTTCTCTCAAGAAGGTAATTTCCCTACAATGCATCTATTGCTCCAATGCTATTGATGATGTGCAACTCAGCTTTTTCTCCTGCAAGAGAATTGATTCAAAAGGAGATTGAACATCAGATCTCCCCAGATAATAGTGGAAATGATGCTTCAAGATGAGTCGCACTGGAACACATTACACTGAAGAGATTCTTCGACTGAAGAAAAAATGAAATGTGGTTGAGGACAGTGTTTTAGCCTGAAATAATATGTTAAACGGTTTGAGAATTCCCCGGGGGAGTTTTAGTCAGAGTCCGACACTATGAACGGCTATGTGTCATACACATAGACTACGTGCATGTCATGCCATTTAACTAAAACTTGGTCACATTCTCCGTAAGCTGATGTACTGTAGGTCGTCTTCTGTGCAAGATGTTGTTTTCGTTAATGCTTGTGAGATTTTCAAAGCGAATTTTCACGTCCTGTGGTTCGGATTGCACGTGGCTCATGGTTGCGAGAGTAACGGTCATGCTTCTTCCTCTGTACGTTTGGTAGTTGCCTACGGTGCTATGATTTACTAGCCAGAAGACTTACAGATGATGGGTACGGTACCATCCCTGCATTTGCCAGGTGGTAACTAGGGGAAATATACTCAGGATGGCCGCTGTGTGCAGTCGTGATGCGCGTTGTGGAGTGGACAAGTGGAGGTCCCCTCACTCTGACACAACGTGAAGTGCAGCTCGACTTCAGGGTGGGGAGTATGAACCAGTTACGTCATTCTGTATAAGAAAAAACTCTTTTTTGAAAATACAAAACTAGGACTTTAGGAGGATATGCAGGGTGTGGTAGCACTTCCGAGCTTGCTTATGTTCCTACACACTTAATGAACAAGCTACTTAAACGCTGGACAAAAACAAAAACAAAAACAAAAACTAAAACTAAAACTAAAACTAAAACTAAAACTAAAACTAAAACTAAAACTAAAACTAAAACTAAAACTAAAACTAAAACTAAAACTAAAACTAAAACTAAAACTAAAACTAAAACTAAAACTAAAACTAAAACTAAAACTAAAACTAAAACTAAAACTAAAACTAAAACTAAAACTAAAACTAAAACTAAAACTAAAACTAAAACTAAAACTAAAACTAAAACCAAAACGAAAACGAAAACGAAAACGAAAACGAAAACGAAAACGGACACGGACACGGACACGGACACGGACAAGGACACGGACAAGGACAAGGACACGGACACGGACACGGACACGGACACGGACACGGACAAGGACAAGGACACGGACACGGACACGGACACGGACACGGACACGGAAACGGAAACGGAAACGAAGAGAAAAAGGAAAAGGAAAAGGAAAAAGAAAAACAAATAAAACAAAAAAATACAAAACAAAAACAAAACGAACCAAAAACAAAAACAAAAACAGAAACAAAACAAAAAATAAACAAAACGAAAACGAAACGAGAAACAAGAAACAAGGAACAAGAAACGAAAATCAAGAAAACTAAAACAAAAACAAAAACATACAAAAAAACTACAAACTAAACAAAACAAAACAAAACAAAAACGAAACGAGAAACAAAAATCAAGGAACAAGAAACGAAAATCAAGAAACAAAATAAAACACGAGAATCAGAAACAAGAAACGGAAACGTTATGTCCCACAGAGGTTTGCTGTTTTCACAGCGAGGTGTGAGGACGGAACCGCAAATAGTGCATTTGGTCAAAATTGTACCACCAACTCTCTGTGACAAGAGGATGAGTTGTGGCATCTGGAGAGGCCTGGCGTAGGTCTATTGACTTAAAGCTCGTGGGTGACGAGGATGGAATGAATGGTGCAGACTCTCGGCCCAGCCGGGAAACGAGCCCGGGAACCTTGTTGCCAAATCCCACCGTGGCCTTGGTGATGCTTGTGAATGAGCTGTGTTGTTGTTGCTGTTGTTTACATTGCTCAGCGCCTGTGCGAGCGTACTTGCAATTGGCATCAGTGACGTCATTTCTCTCAGTCCAGTCCAGTTCAGCCAAACAATTCACTCCGGGTTAGTTTTCTCTAAACATGAACGTTTACCTGATTGTTATAAAGAGCTAAGGGTTAATCGGTAATGGGTTTCTAAGGAAAGAACCCCACTGTTACATAGTGGATTTGGTTTTACCCCAGAGGCGCTGGTTGTGCTACGGGCATCTATGAAATCGCATATTTTATAATTTTAAATGATCCTGTCGACTCCGTCGTTACGCTGGGGTCTAGCGTTACGTTACGGTGACGGGACGAAATGTACCTAGATGCACTGAGGTGTGTGACGTCATAGTACCGCTTGGTGCATGTGTTCCCCGACAATCTCTACTTCGTAAGTATAAGAAAAAAATCCCCGATACTTGGATGTCACGGGGAACCTCGAGAACCACTGGATGGATTTTGATGCGGTTTTCACCATTCTGTATATGACATCTCGAGGAAAGATACTGTAGAAAATAATTTATGTATGATCAAAGGAAGCCAAGCGGTAACGACTTCAGTGAAAAAGTTGAAAACAAACTTGGCGTCCGTGCGCTTCTTAAGCTTACGCTGGGCAAACCGTTAAACATATCAATATACTATGAGCGTAAGAATTGGTCAGCATTAAAAGTTCTACAAAAAAGTCCGCGAGAGCATATCTCTATCTTCAATGCATCGCCCACTATAAGTCTTTTTAGACTGGATGGAAGGGGCACGTCATCCAGCCATCCCCCTCCGTGCGCTTGACCTTGCTTCGCCCTTGGTTTGCACTTGCCGTTCGCGAGTAATTTGAAACAAGATAAGCAAGATAAGTATTATGCAGATAATTTTCTAACATGTCAAGAGTCTTTGGCATTTTTTAGCACTTGTAGCATTTAAAATGATACAAAGTCTAGTCTTTCAGACTGACTGTCACTTTTGTTGTTGTTGTAACCTGCGCTGACAAGAAATACAGAAAAATACAAATGGCAAAAAAAAAAAAACCGTGCATATCCAAACAATTTCCAATGCATGCACATCAAATCCATACCATTATTTAAACTCTCTGCCAATTGCTATAATTGAGCATCTATGACCGGATTGGCTGGTTCCGATCAAAATACTGCTAATAGGAAAGAACCCTTATAGAATCTTCTTAATGGGATTATAATTACAGGGATACATTATTATGAACTCCAGAATAGCTCGAGGGTAAAACTGGGATTATTTTTTCTTTCGATTGAGAAGGGTTCGTCTTAAATGGAAACGTTAAATTACAATGTACATACAAATTAATTTTAAAGAAATTTTTTTTTTTCACTGACGTGTTTAATGGTTCTCATTAGCAAAATAACGCAACTTACAAGAAAGTAATTTTCACCCCCCTTGGCAATGCAGTGCGTCGTACGCACCGATACCATTGCGTGTGTCTGTCTGCTGCTACACCCGAGGAAGGAAACTTACCCCCTTAGCCACCACCCCTCATTTCAAAGTTTTCAACCCTCATATTCTCATTCGCTCCACTCCGTCTGTCTCTGTCTCACACTCATTCCGTCCTCCCCTCCTTCGCCATCGCCTTGTCTTCCATTCTAATAATCAATAACTCACCCTCCAAACACATCTAACTTAATGTATATACAACAGAGCCTTACAGTTCTGTAATTACTGCGAGTCTGGCCGCTGGCTGGCATCTTCACCGCCCCACGGGCAAATCTACAGGGCTGGCTCCAAGTTCCAGGGACACTTGACCTCTACCTGGGACCAGCTATATTCGCTTTCACGAACATATAATTAAAACTCAGCAATTCTTCTATGTTTTGCCATGTCTTTTACGTAATTTCACCTAGATGCAGACTCTTCAGCCCCCCTCCTCCCGCCAGGGACTCACATCTAGTCGGACATGGGTTGGCGACCACGGGACCACAGCTGAGTCCGGCGTTGCTTCCATTTACTTGTGCCGGGCTCCTCTCCATCTTCTTTCCTGTCGACCTCTCTTGGTCAGCTCTCGTTCTCTTCCGACCCCCTACGGTATTAGGGTATCTGTGGCCTACGGAGTCTTTTACTTTCCCGCCTTAATTGGCTCTTGTCTCATCTTTCCTCATTCTTCGAGGGCTCAACCTTCTTTTTCTTCTTATGTTATATCCTGCCTTCAGCACAAGGCCCTCAAGGAGACACCACTTCTGATGCACCCTGGATAGTGCTACACCCTCAGGGGCTCACGGCTGGTGAGTTCGGGAGTTGGCTCTCCCGAGGGATTCTTGACCTGGGTCCATGTTTTCCCCTTTATCCACTCTCTTTGGGGTGGGCCCTCCCCGCTTTCCCTTACCTATTGGCCTTTCATGGCTCTCCTTCCTTCCAAGTCCTTCAATCCTCATTCTTCAAGGGTTGAGGGCATTTCTTTTCCTCCTGTCCTCTATTTGCTTTATCCTTTATTTGTTTACCATTTCTTCTTCTAGTCTGTAAGTCTGTAGTTAGTATTAGTTATAGTTTTCATTCTCATCTCATCATTCACTAGGTCACCACGTACTCTTACACGATGAAAAAGTCTATTTTTGTGGCTTCACTTTACTAAGTATTTTCTGGGTTTATGCTAAAGTTACAGCTATGATTCTTGTCACATATAAGAAGCGGTATATTCTGAGCTGATTTTGACCATGTAGTGCTACTTTGCTTTTATAGGATGTGTGAAACGAATACAAATTTGGACAGATACATTTTCCAAAAATGTTGTATAAGTTGCTTCAGGTACATATTTCTCAGTTGTTTTTCAATCAAATATTCTCAAATTTTGTTCACTTGGAATGGATCATGGCAGATGAGTAACCACTTTGTTTCATTATTATTGGGAAAGAATGCAAGAAAAAAAATCCGAACTCTTTCCTCTTAAATTTATTCAAACATATGTATCAATTTTTCTCTTCCCAATGCATGCCTACTATGTTTTGGAAGTGAAAATAGGTTAACACTCAAGTACTCCATTAGGCAAGTTAATGTAAAAGAATAGCCCTCTATCTTAAATGTTTTCCTAGTTATTGGTACCTAAAGATGAAAAATGAGTATTAACGGAAAACAGCTGGCAAAGTTAAAAGTGTATTATTCAGAGCATGGGACGCTAATTTAAAAAAACGAATTTAAGGTAGTTGTAGACATCAAAACCCCAACAAACTATATATATTCGGATTCAGAAAAGAATGAAGAATTTTATGGCGCCAAAATCAAAAAATCGATTTTTTCATCATGCAATACAGTGACACTGTTTAGAACAGACAAATAGCAGATCTTACTACTGATCGCCAATGTTCTTGGAGGACGAGGCACTTGAAGATGAAGAACAAGAGTACGTGGTGTCCTTACACGTCATCGCACTTATATTAGAGCTGACGGCTCCTGCCTATCGAGGTTTTCCAAAAACGATGACAAATCCGATTTCAATGCCAAATACAGTAATTGAATTTCAGAATTACTGGACAGGTGAGTGTTCGCTCTGAGTTCTTATAGCATAACCAACCCTACATTGTCACCCACCAGACAGTATCTCCCCTCCAAAAAAACTAAATGACCCGCCAGGAAACTTACTACTGTCTACCAAAGTATTATGTGCACTCGAGTTTGAAGGTTGTTTATGAAGTAACCAATAGATCTACATAAAATCCAATACCATCATCATTTTCGTCGTTCTATTTTACGTTAGTTCATGTAGGTTTGGATTTTTTAATTTATATTTTAATATTTTTTATCGCAGTTGGAACACAAAAAGTGCACGTTTATAAGCGTGTTTCAACCGTGCGTCACATTTAAGATTTATTATCTCAAAAACCTGTCATCAGATCGAATCCAAATTTTAACACAATGTACATTGGACTGTTGTATAACTGGTATATTAATTTCACAATTTTGTGTGTCCAAGAAACAAAGTTGTTATCATTTTTGTAAGGTAACCTTTTTCTCGGCTCGGGGTGATTGGAAAATGTAGTTTTTGGTTGCGTTGTAATCTTTATACATCAAAAAGTTATTTTGTATGACTGTGAAATACGTAAATTAACTCACTTATTTTATATCGGTTTGTATTTGTACAGGGGAATAACACATGGTTCACCAGCTAGCCACTCCCGTAAAAGCTGTACAGCGTTGCTGAGATGGAGCCCATCACTTCCGAGCGAGGCGCGCCATGATGCGTGTGGGCTCCCTTTCGGCAACGCTGTACAGCTTTCCCCGGAGCGGCTAGCTGGTGAACCATGTCTTTTTTCCCTCTACAAATACAAACTGATATAAAATAAGTGAATTAATTTACGTATTTCACAGTCATACAGCATAACTTTTCGATGTATAAGGATTCCAATGCGACCATGAACTACATTTTCCAACCACCCCGTACCGAGAAAAAGTTACCTTACAAAAATGATAACAACTTTGCTTCTCGGACACATAAAATTTTGAAATTAATAAACCAGTTATACAACATTCCAATGTATATTGTGTTAAAATTTGGATTCGATCTGAGGACGGGTTTTTGAGTTAATTATTCTTAAATGTGACGCATGGTTGAAACACGCATATAAACGTGCACTTTTTGAATTCCAACTGCGATAAAAAATATTAAAATATAAATTTAAAATTTCAAACCTACATGAACTAACGTAAAATAGAACGACGAAAATGATGATGTTATTGGATTTTATGTGGGTCTATTGGTTACTTCACAAACAACCTTCAAACTCGAGTGCACATAATATTTTGGTCGACAGTAAGTATGGTAATTATTACTGACTAGCAGATGTACCCGTTCTTCGAACAGTGTTATATATTAACACCAGACATTATCAATTGAGCTACTGTTGCAATGATTAGCGGTTTGTCATTCTTTTATAAGTTTATCAGAACGAAGGCGACAAAAATCACGACACTTATGTCATACGTTGTTGGCATGTTAAAGAACCCATTTGAATTCAGTAGGCCGTGTTCAATGGCAAAATTAATCTCGGGATTTTCCGCCAACACAAAGTTCCTCCATTCTCTACTTGAAAGCGCTGTAGTGTCAAGGAGTTTAGATATCTAACCTCCTTGACATTCATAGCGTTCAAAGGAACGACGAAATTCGACATGCAAGCTACCCTCTGTGTGTCAATTAACAAAGCTTGCACCAGGCACCCGAGGCCATACGATATTATTATTATTATTATCAGAACGAAGTTAGTTTTCTGGGAATATCACACACACTGATAATGTAAGGGCCTTAAAATGTGGGTTTCGGAGACCCCTTATAGACTAGCGAATTTTGTGTCTCACAATGAGAAGCAACATAAGCTTTGATCGTCCTTCTAGGATAATTTTTATATTTCGCCTATTTTAGCATGTATTTTGAGAAGTTTTTCCCTATATCCGTCCTTTTACTGCATGAAAAGTACGGTGAGGAGTTTTATAAAGGATTGGTGTATTGACTCATGTTTACCATACCTAATTTTACGATGCACCAAGCATCCGAAGACGATTTATAGGCGTACATAAAGAAAGATACACAGAAAGACAGACAGACAATTCTATTGTCTACAACATATCACCCAGATATCCAAATATGGGTATATCTACCAGACGTATCAAACAAAATCAGCCTTACGATGAACCCGTATGTCGACAAAAAAAAAAAAAAAAGATTAGTTAAAATGTGCTCTCAAACTAAATTCACCTAACGTGTACTTCCTGACGTGAAATAGATTTGAAAGCCTTGTAGACGAAACGCAATACACCTCACATAAAAAATGGCCCTCTACGTTGTGTTAGGTCCCCATACACAGGAAGAACTCTTTCATAAATTATAAAGGCTTGTGGGGCAAGAAAATTCAGGTTCTTTAGCCTCAAATGGCCCAAATTCCTAAAAGCCGCAAAAAATGCTGATTCAATTCAGGAATTTTTGAAAATAATGTTTCTGTTTGTAGATATAATAGACTTTCTGTACTATATGTCGCACGTGAAATTGCATGAAAAAATTCTAGGTTACCCCTTGACCCCCTTAATTACATTGACGAATTATACAGTCTACATTGGCTCCGTGATAACCTTATAGCCATTTGCAAACTGTCACAGAAATGTAATAAATGGAGTAGCATAATAATAATATCGTATGGCCTCGGATGCCGGGTGCAAGCTTCGTAATTTGACACCCAGAGGGTAGCTTGCATGTCGAAATTTCGTTGTTCCTTGAATCACTATGAAAGTCAGGAGGGTAGATATCTAAGCTCCTTGAACACTATAGCGCTTTCTAGTAGAGAAATGAGGAACTTTGTGTTGGCGGAAACTCCTGAGGTTAATTTTGCCATTATGAACACGGCCTACTGAATTCAAATGGGTTCTTTGACATGCCAACATCGTATGACATGCGAGTCGTATTTTTGCCGCCTTTCAAAAATCACGTACAGGCCGGACGTTTGTTTTAGACGATTACCCTTGAACTTTAAGCCTGAGGGTGAGCCTGTACACAGTCACTCTCTCACCCTATCACTTCACATTTGTCACCACGGATCTGATGTAATGGAATTCCAGACTTGAGCAGACAGTACAGTCCACGTCGAAGTATTGTGTGACACGGAAGTACACGTTACGTAGTTACGAACAGAACGTCATTATATTTGCCAGTGACTATACTTCAGCAATAGTGTGAAACAGCTTTATCAATCATCGGAACGCTTGGGGCAGCTGATAACAACACAGGTACTGTAGTAACTCGCCTCCAGGCTTCCATTAAGATTTTTCACTCGTCTAAAACACACGTCCGGCCTGTACCACGGCCAGGAGTGAACCTGCAATCTTGGGGTTAGTAGACCGACACGCTATCCACTCACCCACCGTGGCAAGGTATAAATGGAGTGATATTGCTTCTTACAGAAATAGATGGAAAGTTGGATGCCACCACTTGAGATAATGTCATGGTTACCGATTTCCATTCCTTCATTAGTTTGTTATATTAAATTAAATTAGTTTTCTGGGAATATGTCAGATACTGTTGGTTTTAGAGCCTTATAATGTAGTTTTCGAGGCCCCCAAGTTTTGTTTCTGGCACCGAGGGGCTTTGTCTCCTCGTTCTACGCCATAATATAATACTACTACTAATAATAATAATATAATATAGGGATAGGAATATAATAGACCTGCCGTACCACACCAGCAGGTGTAAATCGCGTGAAAAAATTCTAGTGTACCCCTTGACCCCCTTAAGCGCATTATATGTATTGATGAATTTTACAGCTCAATTTGGTTCCGTGATAACCTTCTAGCCGTTTGCAAACTTTCACACCAATGTAATTAATGGAATTGCATTGCGTCTTACAGCAATAGATGGACCTCTGAGAATCTGTTGCCATGGTTACCGGCTTGTATTCGTTCATAAGTTTATTAAATGAAATTAGTTTTCTGGGAATATCTGAAAAATGGTTGGTTTTAGGGCCTTAAAATGTGGATTTCGGGGACCCTTTGGGGCCCCCCAAGTTTTGCCTCTCACATTGAGGGGATGAAAATGATCTTTGTCTCGTCCTTCTCCTCCTATTTCAGCATGTATTTTTAGGGGGTAGGCCCTCTTTTATGAGAGGTACGGAGAATGGTTACATCAATGATTAGTGTCGTGCCTCGGATGGATATCTGTGCCAAAGTTTACGTTGATACACCCAGTCGTTCTCGAGTTATAAGGGAACAAAGTTGTCCACAGACAAACAAACAAACCTACAGACAGACCAAAAAATTATTTTCGCGCGCATCCATAATAAAACAGTCTCAAACGCGTAAATAACTCAAATTTCCGTAGAAATTGCGAAACAAAAACCATACAAACTTTACTTTTTATGTACGTAGAGATATACTCCACCGCTCGGTGTTGACCGTGTTTTATTGCACAAATTTAGGTTTTATTCGCTAACCGTTGGAGATACACGAGAAGTGATAAGGACCTTTTGGATAGAAAATTAAATGTTAAATCTCGTGTATGCATCAAAAGTTTGCTATTTCTTAGCGTTCTCTTTTTATTTGAAATGGAACTATGAAATTTTGAAACCAAAGGGTGTCGTGACGTCACATATGTGGGTTTTACTCGCTAACCGTTGGAGATACATGAAAAGTGATAAGGACTTTTCGGATAGGAAATTAAATTATGAAGATCATATGTGCCATCAAAAGTTTTCTATTTCTTAGCGTTCTCTTTTTATTTGATATGGAATTATGAAATTTTGAAACCAAAGGGTGTAGTGACGTCACTAAAATGGTCGCCATATTTTAATAGTGCAAGATATCGAAATTAAAATGATCCTATATGTAAACATGGTAAATCAGCTACATCCATGCAAAATTTCATTTAAATCGGACCAGTGGTTCTTGCGTTATTGAGTAACAGACAGACAGACAGACAGAAAGACAGACACACACCATCTCATTTTTATATATTAGTATGATAAGTATTAAGGCATACGTTTGGTAGAACAATTTGTCTCGTGGATTTGGATCTGCCGACATCCCTTCTTCAATAGTCCATAACAATATGTTCATCACATTTAATTTACTTCAGACTAGCAATCCGCTCCGGCTTCGCCCGAGAACAGTTATGAATGCATTACGTGATAAGCGCTTTTTTCGATGTCAATGAACAACGACCTATATCCATTTTACGTCTTGGCATGATGGGTTAAAATCACTGACTGGACTAGTAATTATATTATCATGGAGATGCATGTGCAACGAATTCTTCTCAGACGTAATTTAAGAATGGCGAGGCGCATGAAACACAAATCCCCCTTCCGTCCAAACTTAACTTGACTGCGTATTTTGCGGAACGAAACGTCCACAGGCGAAACGAAGAATAGCCGAGTTGCACTTCCAGGGAAGCTCCAAACACAACAGTAGTGGGGTGATGAGAGTTCTAACGAGTGTCATGGTCGCCGCGTGAGTCCAAGCCAATATCTCGTGAACCCACGGTCGAATGTAGACAAATGAGGTGTCATTGGACTCGGGATGACGTCCTCTTTGCTGTGGACTACTCGTTATATTTATGAATTTTTTTTTGAAATTTTTTGTTTTCAAAAGTTGGTGATTGTTTGAAAACCAAAGATGATAGAACGTTATGCCATGGCCCAAACGAATGGTCTTTATGACCTTTATTTTCTATAATGAAACTTTTTTACTTTTTATGTTTTTTTGAAAACACTCGAATTTTGAAAATCCTATATTTTGGAAACTAGGAACTCTACAAAAAAAATTGTTTGACATAAATGAAAGGTCTCTATGCCCTCTACCCCCCAAATAAATGTCAAGTCTCTAGGATGAAAACCTGTAGTAGTGGGATGGGGATAGGGCTGCACCACTTCTTATTGAGCCACCCTCGTATTTGCCCCGAACCTGATATCTCGCTAACCAATGGTCGGATTTGAACATACAGGGTGTCCTAGCACTCGTAGTGATTCCCCCTACTTTCCTATAGGCTCTTAATTTAATGAAAAGACCAAAACTAAAAGGTCATGTGCTTTTAATATCTCGCGAACCAATTATGCTAGAGGCATGTTCGACAGGTCCAAGGACTCGGGGTGACGTCCTCTCTGCTATGGACCACTCGTTATAATTTTTAATAAAATTGGAAACTCGATTTTGGGGTAAACACGTGTTTTTGTGATTTTGCCGATATCTCACGAAGCAATAACGCTAGAGGCATGTACGATGGGTCCAAGGATTTGGGCAGACGTCCTCTTTGCTATAGACCACTCGTTGTAATTTTTTAAAATTTTGGAAACTCGATTTTGGGGTAAACAAGTGTTTTTGTGATTTTGCCGATATCTCACGAACCAATAACGCTAGAGACGTGTACGAGGTGTCCTAGGACTCGGGCTAACGCCCCCCTTTCAAATGTGGTAGATATTTTTTTCCAAAAAATAATTCACAAAGGGCCTAACGCCGTACATGTTGAAAAAACGTTTTCTTTTTCTTTACCTGTTTATAATGTTTATAAAGCGTGGTGGTTGAGAGAGACGATACGGCTGGGGGTGTGTGTGTGTTTCAACGAACCTGTCGCTGACCAAGGTGGCTGTGTTCAATAGATCAATCGCTATTTCGACGGGCCGGTTTATGACAGAGCGAGGGTGCGTTTTTTCACACATTTTACCTTTAACGTGTAAACGGTGATGAGAACTTGGTTCTATGTTGGTCGAAGCGAGTAGAGAAAACCAACTTGCAGAGGAGCAGGAGGTGAATGTCATTTGAGCTTATTGGAAGGCGCCGATCTGACTTGACAACAGTTGACGCTTGAAGGTGAAATAATCTGACCATCGTGGTGGCAGGGAAGTGCGAAATGCATGCATACACATGTGTGAAACCACATGAGGGCTAAACCAGTGACATCCTGTCTTGCTTCGTACGTGACAAAATGCAAGTTCAGGTGAAATTTGATCTACCAAAGGTGTTCACTTTGGGTGTTAGCTGTCCACGTGCGCGATAACTGTTAACAAGTGACATGCTGTTTTGCTTTGTATGTGACAAAATGCAAGTTGGCATGAAATTTGATCTGCCACAGGTGTTCACGTTGGACGTTAGCTGTCCACGTGCCTGATAAGAGAATGTTCAAAGCGTGGGAATCGCTGAATCAGTAAAAAGTATGATGCAACTTGTCGGAATGATGTCACAACCAATAGATAGGCAAGAGCTGCAAACACCAGTGGTGGGAGGTGAAGGGAGGGAAAGGGGGAGGGGTAATGTATGAGAGAACACAGGTGGAAAGAGAAAGAAATATGTGGAGCTGAGGACTGTACACATAGAGCTATAGGTGGTGTACAACATGTGTGAATAAATAAATTAAAAATTGCACAGGTTCACACAACATAGACTGTATTATTGCCATGGCCAAGCACTCACATTAAGATCATTTACAAAATCATAAAATGAAAAATAAAAAATCTTGTTTTGGAAATATCGTTTTTCAACATACACAAAATAAATATATAAAAAATTTGTAAACAACAAAATGGAAAATCCATGGTCAAGCACTCACATTAATATTATTTACAAAATCATAAAATGAAAAATAGAAAATCTTGTTTTGGAAATATCGATTTTTTTCAACATACACAAAATAAATATATAAAAAATTTGTAAACAGCAAAATGGAAAATCCATGTTTCCATATAGACAAAATTTTAAAAACCTTAAACGGACATTTAAGAAAATATATGCAAATGGGAAATTGACAAATGTGTAAATATGAAAATGGAAAAATCCATGTTTCCATATCATGAAATAGAAAAACATCAAACTGTCATTTAAAAAAATGCAAATGGAAAATTGACAAATTGCAATGTGTGAAATGTGAAATTGAACAAATGGCTATCATTATTTAAAAAAAGAAAAGAACATAGTGCTCTATGGTTGAGGTGTGAATCAAACCCTCTCTACTTATTTGGACCACCCGAGACTGAGTAGACTAGTTTTAGTTATCATACCACTTTTAAAAGTTTGTGTTAAATCTAGGAATTGATCCCAAGAGCTTGTAGGGGAGATCCAAGGTTATAATATGTTAAACAGATAGCCTTGAATGTAGTGTGTGGTAGCTATATAGAAATGAGACGTTTCGCTCGGGGCAGGGAGGCATAGAGATCTGCATCAAACCAGTCAAAAGACTGACGACTCAAACAACAACATGTAGAGCTCACCAAAATAATGTTGTGTAACGGTAAATGTTAGTCAACGAACAGTAATGCATTACTAAAACCCATGACACGATACCTAAGAGCTTTTCTAAAATTATTTTAAAATGCCTTTAACCCTATATTAAACACCCAGTTCACAAGACTCATAACTGCAATGTTATGGTCAAACAAAACAAAATCTATATTTCAAAACAAACAAGTGGTTTAGTCAATGTATACTGGAAAAAGTTTTATAAACACTCAAGTCCACAAAAATAATTAAATTAGTAACAGTCAGGTTGACCGAGTGGTTATGGTGTTTGACTTAAGTTCAAATTTTCTGTACAAGAAAGCAAGGGTTCGAATCCCTTACCTGATATAACTATTGCCTCAACATGGCTTGACCACACTGTATTATTGTGTACTCGGTACACAAACCATAAATAGAGTGTATTGTTTAAGGTCACTCTCTTTGCGAACATAGTCAGAGAATGTTGATGGTTAACAATTGCATTAATAGTGGGACATAGGGATAGCAATTAAGAAAAACAGACAATACCCATACACTATTTTTATTTATTTAATGTAAGTACTTGTACAATAGTTATATACAAACTACAACTCTCTTTTGTCTATTACTATCTAGTCCTTTTCGATCCACTTGCATATCAAGGGCAGATGACTTTGTAGTTCAGCCCCTTCAAACAACAACACTACTTTTTGCATAGTCTGTGATGTTAATGACTCTTGATGCGTGGAAGATGGATACAACATAACTTTTACAACAGGGGTTAAACGTTGCTCAACAAACAATGCACTATTTTGAGTAGCAACATCTTTCTCTTGTACTAACTTTTTAGCATTCTGATGATTTTTTGTCAATACCATCAGTGTTTTGTCTGGAGCACTACATTGATGATCACTCACACTTAAAACCACACTATTTCTACTTTTCATATTGCCTCGACATGATGTTGACCTCTGTTTCGAGCATTGCCAGAATATTATTCCTTTTACATTTTGTCGTCTATAGTTATAAGAGTAGCCTTTATAGAGTACACGTTGTTTACCTCGGTTAGTTGGAGTAAGTTCCATAGTAGTAACTAACCTGTTAGTATGATTTGCACGCTACAAAGGTTATCTCGGTTCTGGTAATAGAATTATTTAGCGTTGGCTTTTATATTTAATATGTACAGTTTAAAGTGATAGAAAAGTGGTAGAAACGTGGTAGCAAAGTGGTAGACAATTGGTAACATAGTGGTAGAAAAGTGGTAGAAAAGTGGAAGAAAAGTAGTAGAAAAGTGGTAGCAAAGTGGTAGAAAAGTGGTAGAAAACTGGCAGAAAAGTAGTAGAAAAGTGGTAGCAAAGTGGTAGAAAAGTGGTAGCAAACTAGAAAAGTGGTAGCAAAGTGGTAGAAAATATTTCATGTATTGTTAAGAAATAGTTTAAGCGGTTACATGGATTCATTACACTATAATTTTAGCATCACGAAGCTCATTTTCTATATCCAAAAGTTCTTCCTCATATTTAGTATGACCAGCCTGTTAACAGGTATGCAAGTACTGAAGCCGCTGGATTAGCTTACTGGGATTGTTCCAGTAAACAAATTTAACAAATGATTTTTTGGGTGTAAACCATTATCATCATCATCATCATCATCATCATTATCATCATAATCATCATCATCATGGTTATCATCATCAATATAATTATCATCAATATAATCATCATCACTATTACTATCTAATCCTTTTTGTTCGTCTTGCAATGCAAAAACCTTTGGCATAGTTTGTGTTGTCTTTGATAGTGTTAGAGGTTTCTTAGACGTTAACGACTGTCCTAACATGTCTTTTTCAGGAGATAATAAATGCTCTTTAACAAACAAAGCACTATCTTGAGCCACACTATTTTTTTCTTGGTCTTGCTTTTTTTACCTTGGTTAGAGTATTTTGTCCATTTAAATGAGTATTATTTTGAGATTTACAATGATGATCGATTGAAATAAGTATGTTGGAGCCTTTTGTCTTAATCATTCCTCGACACTTTTTAGATCGTTGTTTCGAACAGCACCAAATAACAGTTCCATTTTTATTGGTTCGTTTCACAATATATGAATATCCTTTATAGTATGCGTAAGGCTTACCATACCTAGTCACTGATACTTCCATGTCAACTGTCAAGCATAGACTAAGCTCTAGTAAAGTCAACTTGGTAATAAGAATACTAGTTTAATGTGAGAGCAAATATGGATCCAAAGAGTTCAGGTAAAAGTGGAAGCAAATAAGCAAATATTAGAACCAAGAGTGGGGTTAAAAGTGGTCGCAAAGTGGTAGACCCATTACACAATAATTTCAGCATGACGAAGCTCTTATTCAATTTCTTTGATTTCCCAATCGTGACCGATATGCCCAGCTTGTCGTAAAGCATGCAATTGTCGAAGCCGTTGAATTAGCTTACTGGGTTTGTTCCAGTATACAAATTTAACAAATGGATTTTTAGGTGTAAACAAAGCACTACCATTATCATGATCATTATCATCATCATCATTATCATCATCATAATCACCATTATCATCATGACCATCATCACTGTTACTATATAGTCCTTTTTGATCCTCTTGCAATACCATTTTATTTATAGTCTGAGTTGATTTTGATAGTGTTGAAGGTTTCTTGGACGTTGACAATTGTCCTAACATGACGTTTTGAGGACATGATAAGTCCTTTTGAACAAACACTGCACTATCTTTAGCCGCAATATCGTTTTCTTGAACTTGCTTTTTAGCATTTTGATAATTGTTTGTAAACAGTAAGCGTGGTTCGTTTCGAGCACTACATTGATGAACACTCACACTTAAAACCTTTCCATTTTTACTTTTCAGATTGCCTCGACATTTTGTTGACCTCTCTTTCGAGCATCGCCAGAATATTATTCCATTCACATTCTGGCGATTATAGTTATAGGAGTAGCCTTGATAGAGTGCACGTAGCCTACCTTTGTTGGTTGTAATAAGTTCCATAGTAGTAACTGACCTGTCAGTACGATGTTCACACTACAAAGATTACAATTGTTTTGCTGATGGAGTGACCTACCATAAGCTTATATATTGGCTTATGTGTTGGCTTTTTGTGTTGGCTTTTTGTGTTGGCTTTTCGTGTTGGCTTTTGTGTTGGCTTTTCGTGTTGGCTTTTTGTGTTGGCTTTTCATGTTGGCATTTCGTGTTGGCTTTTGTGTTGGCTTTTCGTGTTGGCTTTTTGTGTTGGCTTTTCATGTTGGCATTTCGTGTTGGCTTTTGTGTTGGCTTTTCGTGTTGGCTTTTTGTGTTGGCTTTTCGTGTTGGCATTTCGTGTTGGCTTTTCGTGTTGGCTTTTTGTATTGGCCTTTCATGTTGGCTTTTTGTATTGGCTTTTCGTGTTGGCTTTTTGTGTGGGCTTTTTGTGTTGGCTTTAGTATTGGCTTTTGTATTGGCTTATTTGACAAGTTATTTGTGTCAATGTATTTAGTGGATTTTTTGTTGGTGTTGGAAAGTAGTTGAATGAGAGGGAATATTTAAAGACTTAACCTCAGCTCACTAACCTAACCTAACCTAACCTAACTTTACCTAACCTAACCTAACCTTTCAACTCTCAGATGTTAATTAAATTCTGTGCATAGTCGAGTTGGAACCCAAGACCTCAGGGGTAAAAAAACAATTATTTTTGACGGCTTATTTTGGTAACTTATTTTAATGGCTAACCTAACTTTACCTAACCTAACCTAACCTCAGCTCACTTGGGATATTACTAGTAAGTGTTCATATCCTCTGCTAGGTAGCATGCTAGTAGTACAGGTAGTGCTCATATTTACCGCTAGGTAGTGGAAACATACTTTTCATGTTGCATGTGACACTTGTGAAGTTTAACCACATGCAAGACGTGCTTGTATAAGTTCTCTATTTAAACTCAATATACAATTAACCACTAAATGTTCAGAACTAACATGTATAGCCATGTTTAGGGTATATAGGAGACCCTTAGCAAGAAAGGCTGTCTAACCCACGAGTGTACAGCCTTGTCATACGCAGTAAGCACCTGTTGGCAGAAAACAACAACAACAACAACAATTTGAGAAAGCCAACAAAAAACTGTTTCCTTTAAATACCTTAAAGGATATGTTGTTGGCTTTCTCAAATTGTTGTTGTTGTTTTCTGCCAACAGGTGCTTACTGCGTATGACAAGGCTGTACACTCGTGGGTTAGACAGCCTTTCTTGCTAAGGGTCTCCTATATACCCTAAACATGGCTATACATGTTAGTTCTGAACATTTAGTGGTTAATTGTATATTGAGTTTAAATAGAGAACTTATACAAGCACGTCTTGCATGTGGTTAAACTTCACAAGTGTCACATGCAACATGCAAAGTATGTTTCCGCTACCTAGCGGTAAATATGAGCACTACCTGTACTACTAGCATGCTACCTAGCAGAGGATATGAACACTTACTAGTAATATCCAAAGTGAGCTGAGGTTAGGTTAGGTTAGGAAAAGTTAGGTTAGCCATTAAAATAAGTTACCAAAATAAGCCGTCAAAATAATTGTTTTTTTACCCCTGAGGTCTTGGGTTCCAACTCGACTATGCACAGAATTTAATTAACATCTGAGAGTTGAAAGGTTAGGTTAGGTTAGGTAAAGCTAGGTTAGGTTAGGTTAGGTTAGTGAGCTGAGGTTAAGTCTTTAAATATTCCCTCTCATTCAACTACTTTCCAACACCAACAAAAAAATCCACTAAATACATTGACACAAATAACTTGTCAAATAAGCCAATACAAAAGCCAATACTAAAGCCAACACAAAAAGCCCACACAAAAAGCCAACACGAAAAGCCAATACAAAAAGCCAACATGAAAGGCCAATAAAAAAAGCCAACACGAAAAGCCAACACGAAATGCCAACACGAAAAGCCAACACAAAAAGCCAACACGAAAAGCCAACACAAAAGCCAACACGAAATGCCAACATGAAAAGCCAACACAAAAAGCCAACACGAAAAGCCAACACAAAAGCCAACACGAAATGCCAACATGAAAAGCCAACACAAAAAGCCAACACAAAAGCCAACACGAAAAGCCAACACAAAAAGCCAACACAAAAAGCCAACACATAAGCCAATATATAAGCTTATGGTAGGTCACTCCATCAGCAAAACAATTGTAATCTTTGTAGTGTGAACATCGTACTGACAGGTCAGTTACTACTATGGAACTTATTACAACCAACAAAGGTAGGCTACGTGCACTCTATCAAGGCTACTCCTATAACTATAATCGCCAGAATGTGAATGGAATAATATTCTGGCGATGCTCAAAAGAGAGGTCAACAAAATGTCGAGGCAATCTGAAAAGTAAAAATGGAAAGGTTTTAAGTGTGAGTGTTCATCAATGTAGTGCTCGAAACGAACCACGCTTACTGTTTACAAACAATTATCAAAATGCTAAAAAGCAAGTTCAAGAAAACGATATTGCGGCTAAAGATAGTGCAGTGTTTGTTCAAAAGGACTTATCATGTCCTCAAAACGTCATGTTGGGACAATTGTCAACGTCCAAGAAACCTTCAACACTATCAAAATCAACTCAGACTATAAATAAAATGGTATTGCAAGAGGATCAAAAAGGACTATATAGTAACAGTGATGATGGTCATGATGATAATGGTGATTATGATGATGATAATGATGATGATGATAATGATCATGATAATGGTAGTGCTTTGTTTACACCTAAAAATCCATTTGTTAAATTTGTATACTGGAACAAACCCAGTAAGCTAATTCAACGGCTTCGACAATTGCATGCTTTACGACAAGCTGGGCATATCGGTCACGATTGGGAAATCAAAGAAATTGAACAAGAGCTTCGTCATGCTGAAATTATTGTGTAATGGGTCTACCACTTTGCGACCACTTTTAACCCCACTCTTGGTTCTAATATTTGCTTATTTGCTTCCACTTTTACCTGAACTCTTTGGATCCATATTTGCTCTCACATTAAACTAGTATTCTTATTACCAAGTTGACTTTACTAGAGCTTAGTCTATGCTTGACAGTTGACATGGAAGTATCAGTGACTAGGTATGGTAAGCCTTACGCATACTATAAAGGATATTCATATATTGTGAAACGAACCAATAAAAATGGAACTGTTATTTGGTGCTGTTCGAAACAACGATCTAAAAAGTGTCGAGGAATGATTAAGACAAAAGGCTCCAACATACTTATTTCAATCGATCATCATTGTAAATCTCAAAATAATACTCATTTAAATGGACAAAATACTCTAACCAAGGTAAAAAAAGCAAGACCAAGAAAAAAATAGTGTGGCTCAAGATAGTGCTTTGTTTGTTAAAGAGCATTTATTATCTCCTGAAAAAGACATGTTAGGACAGTCGTTAACGGCTAAGAAACCTCTAACACTATCAAAGACAACACAAACTATGCCAAAGGTTTTTGCATTGCAAGATGAACAAAAAGGATTAGATAGTAATAGTGATGATGATTATATTGATGATAATTATATTGATGATGATAACCATGATGATGATGATTATGATGATAATGATGATGATGATGATGATGATAATGGTTTACACCCAAAAAATCATTTGTTAAATTTGTTTACTGGAACAATCCCAGTAAGCTAATCCAGCGGCTTCAGTACTTGCATACCTGTTAACAGGCTGGTCATACTAAATATGAGGAAGAACTTTTGGATATAGAAAATGAGCTTCGTGATGCTAAAATTATAGTGTAATGAATCCATGTAACCGCTTAAACTATTTCTTAACAATACATGAAATATTTTCTACCACTTTGCTACCACTTTTCTAGTTTGCTACCACTTTTCTACCACTTTGCTACCACTTTTCTACTACTTTTCTGCCAGTTTTCTACCACTTTTCTACCACTTTGCTACCACTTTTCTACTACTTTTCTTCCACTTTTCTACCACTTTTCTACCACTTTTCTACCACTATGTTACCAATTGTCTACCACTTTGCTACCACGTTTCTACCACTTTTCTATCACTTTAAACTGTACATATTAAATATAAAAGCCAACGCTAAATAATTCTATTACCAGAACCGAGATAACCTTTGTAGCGTGCAAATCATACTAACAGGTTAGTTACTACTATGGAACTTACTCCAACTAACCGAGGTAAACAACGTGTACTCTATAAAGGCTACTCTTATAACTATAGACGACAAAATGTAAAAGGAATAATATTCTGGCAATGCTCGAAACAGAGGTCAACAACATGTCGAGGCAATATGAAAAGTAGAAATAGTGTGGTTTTAAGTGTGAGTGATCATCAATGTAGTGCTCCAGACAAAACACTGATGGTATTGACAAAAAATCATCAGAATGCTAAAAAGTTAGTACAAGAGAAAGATGTTGCTACTCAAAATAGTGCATTGTTTGTTGAGCAACGTTTAACCCCTGTTGTAAAAGTTATGTTGTATCCATCTTCCACGCATCAAGAGTCATCAACATCACAGACTATGCAAAAAGTAGTGTTGTTGTTTGAAGGGGCTGAACTACAAAGTCATCTGCCCTTGATATGCAAGTGGATCGAAAAGGACTAGATAGTAATAGACAAAAGAGAGTTGTAGTTTGTATATAACTATTGTACAAGTACTTACATTAAATAAATAAAAATAGTGTATGGGTATTGTCTGTTTTTCTTAATTGCTATCCCTATGTCCCACTATTAATGCAATTGTTAACCATCAACATTCTCTGACTATGTTCGCAAAGAGAGTGACCTTAAACAATACACTCTATTTATGGTTTGTGTACCGAGTACACAATAATACAGTGTGGTCAAGCCATGTTGAGGCAATAGTTATATCAGGTAAGGGATTCGAACCCTTGCTTTCTTGTACAGAAAATTTGAACTTAAGTCAAACACCATAACCACTCGGTCAACCTGACTGTTACTAATTTAATTATTTTTGTGGACTTGAGTGTTTATAAAACTTTTTCCAGTATACATTGACTAAACCACTTGTTTGTTTTGAAATATAGATTTTGATTTGTTTGACCATAACATTGCAGTTATGAGTCTTGTGAACTGGGTG
Organism: Meconema thalassinum; assembly: GCA_946902985.2. NCBI lineage: Eukaryota > Metazoa > Arthropoda > Insecta > Orthoptera > Tettigoniidae > Meconema > Meconema thalassinum. The sequence goes on along the minus strand of OX336388.2, from coordinate 820,234,205 downwards.
TTTAATATAGGGTTAAAGGCATTTTAAAATAATTTTAGAAAAGCTCTTAGGTATCGTGTCATGGGTTTTAGTAATGCATTACTGTTCGTTGACTAACATTTACCGTTACACAACATTATTTTGGTGAGCTCTACATGTTGTTGTTTGAGTCGTCAGTCTTTTGACTGGTTTGATGCAGATCTCTATGCCTCCCTGCCCCGAGCGAAACGTCTCATTTCTATATAGCTACCACACACTACATTCAAGGCTATCTGTTTAACATATTATAACCTTGGATCTCCCCTACAAGCTCTTGGGTTCAATTCCTAGATTTAACACAAACTTTTAAAAGTGGTATGATAACTAAAACTAGTCTACTCAGTCTCGGGTGGTCCAAATAAGTAGAGAGGGTTTGATTCACACCTCAACCATAGAGCACTATGTTCTTTTCTTTCTTTAAATAATGATAGCCATTTGTTCAATTTCACATTTCACACATTGCAATTTGTCAATTTTCCATTTGCATTTTTTTAAATGACAGTTTGATGTTTTTCAATTTCATGATATGGAAACATGGATTTTTCCATTTTCATATTTACACATTTGTCAATTTCCCATTTGCATATATTTTCTTAAATGTCCGTTTAAGGTTTTTAAAATTTTGTCTATATGGAAACATGGATTTTCCATTTTGCTGTTTACAAATTTTTTATATATTTATTTTGTGTATGTTGAAAAAAATCGATATTTCCAAAACAAGATTTTCTATTTTTCATTTTATGATTTTGTAAATAATATTAATGTGAGTGCTTGACCATGGATTTTCCATTTTGTTGTTTACAAATTTTTTATATATTTATTTTGTGTATGTTGAAAAACGATATTTCCAAAACAAGATTTTTTATTTTTCATTTTATGATTTTGTAAATGATCTTAATGTGAGTGCTTGGCCATGGCAATAATACAGTCTATGTTGTGTGAACCTGTGCAATTTTTAATTTATTTATTCACACATGTTGTACACCACCTATAGCTCTATGTGTACAGTCCTCAGCTCCACATATTTCTTTCTCTTTCCACCTGTGTTCTCTCATACATTACCCCTCCCCCTTTCCCTCCCTTCACCTCCCACCACTGGTGTTTGCAGCTCTTGCCTATCTATTGGTTGTGACATCATTCCGACAAGTTGCATCATGCTTTTTACTGATTCAGCGATTCCCACGCTTTGAACATTCTCTTATCAGGCACGTGGACAGCTAACGTCCAACGTGAACACCTGTGGCAGATCAAATTTCATGCCAACTTGCATTTTGTCACATACAAAGCAAAACAGCATGTCACTTGTTAACAGTTATCGCGCACGTGGACAGCTAACACCCAAAGTGAACACCTGTGGTAGATCAAATTTCACCTGAACTTGCATTTTGTCACGTACGAAGCAAGACAGGATGTCACTGGTTTAGCCCTCATGTGGTTTCACACATGTGTATGCATGCATTTCGCACTTCCCTGCCACCACGATGGTCAGATTATTTCACCTTCAAGCGTCACCTGTTGTCAAGTCAGATCGGCGCCTTCCAATAAGCTCAAATGACATTCACCTCCTGCTCCTCTGCAAGTTGGTTTTCTCTACTCGCTTCGACCAACATAGAACCAAGTTCTCATCACCGTTTACACGTTAAAGGTAAAATGTGTGAAAAAACGCACCCTCGCTCTGTCATAAACCGGCCCGTCGAAATAGCGATTGATCTATTGAACACAGCCACCTTGGTCAGCGACACGTTCGTTGAAACACACACACCCCCAGCCGTATCGTCTCTCTCAACCACCACGCTTTATAAACATTATAAACAGGTAAAGAAAAAGAAAACGTTTTTTCAACATGTACGGCGTTAGGCCCTTTGTGAATTATTTTTTGGAAAAAAATATCTACCACATTTGAAAGGGGGGCGTTAGCCCGAGTCCTAGGACACCTCGTACACGTCTCTAGCGTTATTGGTTCGTGAGATATCGGCAAAATCACAAAAAACACTTGTTTACCCCAAAATCGAGTTTCCAAAATTTTAAAAAATTACAACGAGTGGTCTATAGCAAAGAGGACGTCTGCCCGAATCCTTGGACCCATCGTACATGCCTCTAGCGTTATTGCTTCGTGAGATATCGGCAAAATCACAAAAACACGTGTTTACCCCAAAATCGAGTTTCCAATTTTATTAAAAATTATAACGAGTGGTCCATAGCAGAGAGGACGTCACCCCGAGTCCTTGGACCTGTCGAACATGCCTCTAGCATAATTGGTTCGCGAGATATTAAAAGCACATGACCTTTTAGTTTTGGTCTTTTCATTAAATTAAGAGCCTATAGGAAAGTAGGGGGCATCACTACGAGTGCTAGGACACCCTGTATGTTCAAATCCGACCATTGGTTAGCGAGATATCAGGTTCGGGGCAAATACGAGGGTGGCTCAATAAGAAGTGGTGCAGCCCTATCCCCATCCCACTACTACAGGTTTTCATCCTAGAGGCCTAACATTTATTTGGTGGGTAGAGGGCATAGGGACCTTTCATTTATGTCAAACAATTTTTTTTGTAGAGTTCCTAGTTTCCAAAATATAGGATTTTCAAAATTCGAGTGTTTTCAAAAAAACATAAAAGGTAAAAAAGTTTCATTATAGAAAATAAAGGTCATAAAGACCATTCGTTTGGGCCATGGCATAACGTTCTATCATCTTTGGTTTTCAAACTATCACCAACTTTTGAAAACAAAAATTTTCAAAAAAAAATTCAAAAATATAATGAGTAGTCCACAGCAAAGAGGACGTCAGCCCGAGTCCAATGACACCTCATTTGTCTACATTCGACCGTGGGTTCACGAGATATTGGCTTGGACTCACGCGGCGGCCATGACACTCGTTAGAACTCTCATCACCCCACTACTCACAACCACTCTTCTCTGAAGTCTTATCTCAACACGACTCCACAGTTTGCTGCTGGCTGTATCTGGGGTAATAGGCTCGCCCGTTAGCTAGGCTGTAACTGGGGTGATAGGCTCGCCCCTAGCTAGCTCGGAAACTATTGCCTCAGTAATTGGATGGAGATTGTTGGAAGAAATGAAAACGTAAAAACACTTAGGCCTATAGTGGGCGATGTATTAAGATAGAGATATGCTCTCGCGGATTCTTTGGTAGAAATTTTCATGCTGAACAATTCTTACATTCATAGTATACTGATATTTTTAACGGTTTGCCCAGCGTAAGCTTAAAAAGTGCACGGACGCCAGTTTTTCCGACTTTTTCACTGAAATCGTTACTGTTAACCTTCCTTTGATCATAAATAATTTATTATATACAGAAACCTTCCTCGAGATATCCTTTACAGAATGGTGAAAACCGCATCAAAATCCATCCCGTGGTTCTCGAGATCACCCGTGACAATCAAGAATCGGGGACTTAGTTTTATACGAAGTAGAGATTACTTTTTCGTGTACTGTATTCAAGTAATTTGAATTATTTAGTGCTGAGCGACTCATGGTCACACAATGTAAAGCGATGAGGCTGGTCGGAGAACTGTAGCTCCAACTCTGGGGACGGCCCAATCACACTTGCTTTCCTCGAGTTTGCAAAGTATCTGCGACATTGGGAGTTCCTCCCTTTTAAACATTTATTCCGTACGTGAGAGCTTGGCCCCATAGCCTAGCGAGCGTAGCTACCGCTGTCGGTAAAATGAAACCTCAAGATTTTTTTTAAAATTCTCAAACCAATTTGTGAAATATGTCTACACTATAATTCTAAACATGATCGTAATGGAAGAAATTTTTCAGTGTTGCCAAAGTAAAGGATAATAATAATAATAATAATAATAATTTAGTATGGCCTCGGGTGCCTGGTGCAAGCTTTGTTAATTGACACCCAGAGGGTAGCTTGCATGTCGAATTTCGTCGTTCCTTTGAACGCTATGAAAGTCAAGGAGGTTAGATATCTAAACTCCGTGACACTACTACAGCGCTTTCAAGTAGAGAATGGAGGAACTTTGTGTTGGCGGAAAATCCCGAGATTAATTTTGCCACTGAACACGGCCTACTGAATTCAAATGGGTTCTTTAACATGCCAACAGCGTATGACATGAGTATCGTGATTTTTGTCACCTTCAAAAATCACTTACCATGGCCAGGGGCGAACATGCAATCTTGGGGGTGGTAGTCCGACACTATAACCACTCACCCACCGTGGCCAGCAAAGTAAAGGAAATGCAATGCTTTTCAGCCGATCAACATGATTGTATTCATAAACCTGAAATACACAGCGTGATAATACTAGTAATTTTTTTAATCTGACGTAATTTTTTTCTGACTTAGGGAATAACAACCTTTACAATTTACAATATAATTATGATTCAGAAAAAAATAGTTCCGTGAAGAACTATACAGCCAATTTTCATATATTCTACTAATATTAATTGCCTCTATCAACATACAAATTGTCAGTTTGATTGCTGTAATAGATTCGTAGATATTGAGAACCGTCTAAATATTTTAGATGGTCACCATGTTGGATTTTTATATTATAGGCCTTAGATGTATGTACTATTACATGAAGATTATTGTGTAGGTGTTTTATTCAAACTTCAATCGCATGATTAGGACACAATAAATAAAAGCAGGATTTTAAAATTTCGCTCAGCCGCCATCTTGTGGTTATGAAACTAATTTAAATGAATTAGATGTCAGTCGATTAAAATTTATATAAGCATATACCGTATCAAGTTTCACTGCGCTCGGATGGTTAAAACGCTAGAAACGTCCATTTGAATATTTAAATTTCCCGTCGCCGCCATGTTGAATTTGTGCTCGCCAGGTTATTGAACGTCCCATAGGTGAACTTGTGATTATAGCCTCAATAACTAAAAAAAAATCAGTTTGATTGCTGTAGTAGATTAATAGGTGTTGAGAATCGTCTAAATATTTTGGATGGTCGCCATGTTGGATTTTAATATATGTAGGCCATAGAGTTATGTACTATTAGATGATGATTATCGTGTAGGTTTATTATGCAAATGTTGATTTCGATCGCATGATTAGAACACAAGAAATAAAAACTTAATTTTCGAAATTCGCTCAGCCGCCATCTTGATGTTACGTAAACAATTGTACTAAATTTGATACCAGTGCATTGCAATGTGTATAAACATTTGCTGAACGAAGTTTCATTGCGTTTGGATAATTAAATCGCGAGAAAAGTCTATTTATAACTTTCAATTTCGCTCGGCCGCCATGTTCGTTTCGTAGTTAACCGGATTTTGAAAGTCTCTTAGATGAACTTCCAGTAGTGCCCTTTATCTCCGTAAAAATTTCATGGTGATACGTGTAATAGTTTCAGAGATATCGAATGCCAGTAACATATTTCGCACAGCCGCCATCTAGAGGTTATATAAACAATTGAACGAAGTTATTTGTCGGTGCATTACAATGTGTATAAACATATACTGTACCAAGTTTCATAGCGTTAGGTTGGTTAAATCGCGAGAAACGTCTATTTAAAAGTCGCAACTTCGCTTGGCCGTTATGTGGGTTTTGTCGTTACCAGGTTTTCGAAAGCCACATAGGTGAACTTCTAGTAGTTCCCTTTATCACTGTAAAAAAAATCCACGGTGATATTGGTAATAGTTTCGGAGATATTGAATGCTGGTGAAATATTTCACACAGCCACCGTTTTGGATTGGTGAAACGTAACAAAATTTGAAGGGCACGATCGGGGTCGCCCGGAATAGTGCTATGAACTTACCGAGTTTCATTGAAATCGCTCCAGCCGTTTATAAGTTATTAGGGGGGGGGGGGGGCACAAAAATCCTCACTCACACACACACGCACACACACACACACAGACAGACACACGGACAAAAGGTGATCTCATAAGCCTATTTTTTCTTAAATGAAAATAGGCTAACAATATAAAAACTCAATTAATAAGAACAGAAGAGTTTAGAAGTGTTGTTAGTGGTGCCTCTCTAAGCATTCCCCTGGCGTCGCTGATATTATGGCACAGTACGTTTCATCATCAACTTCAGCTGGTTCTTTTAGAAGTGACTGGAATCTTATCGTGTGGTTTAGAATTCAGCCGTGCAATATCATACAGCGTATAGAGAAAGTACGTCTAGTAAGTTTATTAAACTTCAGTGCACACTTGCTGCGGGTGTAGGATGGACAAGTTACTCACGGATAAAATCTGGTGAGAGAAATATCATAATTCGCATCTACCGCTAGCATTCTTTCTTGTCATGTTATCGATTTCTGCATCAGAAACAAAAACTAATGACATCCTTTGTGATGAGTGGCCAGAGCGAGTTTGTCGTAACGCAACCTAATGTATGCTATTTCCAGAAGCGATTGTGTCAACTGCTAAGAATCACAATAGACTTTGATGAAAACAAATTTTAATTTTCCCCTTCACGTGCCCGCGAGTTCCAATTATTACAAACAATCTCTTGTGTGAGAGATAGATAATTCAGTAATTGATTTTTAAGTATTCTTTTCTAGTAATCGCATGTCCTTCCTTCTAGATGCCATTTCGTTATTGTGCGATGTCTTTTGTAACGCGACCACTTCAAATACGAGATGGGCTGGACGAAAAAACTACATCGTAAATTAATACTTATTGCATTGTACCGATGGCGCTTTTTTATTTGTGTATTTAAAAACGATGGAAATTAAAGAAAAATCAAATTATGAAGGGAATTACAGAAGTCTCCGTGTTTATATATTTACTTGTAATGGAAAGAATCAGCCAACAAACGAATGAATACTGCATGCTAATGAAGTGAGTGGTGACTTCTCTTTGATCAGCGCTACGCTGTGTGAGGGGACCACAGTGTGCCCCGCAAGTCGGCACAGTCTGTTGCCAACATCAGTGTCCGGACAGTTCGCCACACTGACACTTCCACACACTGCCCAAAATACTGACAGTTCCCCACAGCCCTTGGACGTGGCTACCTGTTTAATGACTCAGAAATAATCTCGACTGACATTTCCACACACATCTCTACCCCACCACCAAGGCTACTATGAAAACAATCAAGTTGAGGACATAAATGTGGATTTTGAAGCTGCTGTAATTTCTTCTCTGAAAGATGTATTTACAACAACAACAATACATGGCTGTCATTTTCACATGGCAAAATTCTTATGGAGAAAAGTACAGGATCTCGGATTGTCGGTGGAGTACCGAGAGAAGAACGAAATCAGCCTTCATGTCCGTATGTGCGCAGCACTTGCGTTTTTAAAGCCTGAAGATGTGCTCGATGGATGGGTGGAAATACACTCTCAAGCTCCAGAAAGTCCCAAACTTAGCCAGTTTTTTACTACTTCGTTGACAACTGGCAAGATAACCAAGACATTCAAATCAAGATGTGGAACTGCCACCAAGCACGACATAGGACAACGAATGCTGTTGAGGGCTGGAACAACTGACTCAACAATCTTGTCGGGAGACCTCACCCCAAATTAAAAGAGGTTGTCAAAGTGTTGAAGACGGAAACTGAGAAGACAAACTGCGCATTTGTTAAGTCCGAGCTCAACATGGAAGGAAAAAAAAAAAGAAGACGAAAATATGTCAAACTGGACGGACGGATTGAGAACATTCAGAAAAAGTTCGAAAATGACAAAAAAAAAGTTTTCTGAGAATGGAGTTAATATTATTGTTGAACAAAAAAAAAATACAAAACAACTGACGAAGCCTAGAAAGCTGATTTTAAACACACCAAAATGATCGTTTTTGTTATTATTTTGCCAGTCCTCAGCCTGGATAAAGTGTGATGGAAATCAGACTCTGCATTGATTTTATTTTGATGGAAATTACACTACATCACAATGATATTTTCGAGACCGTGTTAGTAATGAAGTACATAGACCGAGCGCTTTTCTTCACTCCAAATGAGTATTATGTTAAGGTGCATTGTCACTGATGCGGCTGTAACGATGATCGCTGAAGCCTATAGCCTTGGGGGGTGGGGGTGGAAATGTCAGTCGAGATTATTTCTGAGTCATTAAACAGGTAGCCACGTCCAAGGGCTGTGGGGAATTGTCAGTATTTTGGGCAGTGTGTGGAAATGTCAGTGTGGGGAACTGTCATGTAATCGCCAACATCAGTGCAATGTACGGAAAACTAAACTACTTTTGGAAAGATACTCTTCACTCTACCGCAACCCACGGTGACGAATAGCCTACTGTTTCCGTAAGATGGCGCACTGCGAGGTCCTCTCTTCAGCTAGGCAGCTTCGGTGGCGTAGTTGCTGAGCTTCTATGCCCAAGATCATGGGTTCAAACCCAGCCGAAGTCATCGGATATTTTAAGAGCGTTAAAAATCCTCAGTATGCCTTCCTTCGGAGGGCAAGTGAAGACTGTGGTCCCATGTCATAGATTTATGGTATGTAAAAGAACCTTCCACTAATTGCACTTGTGTGAAGCTAAATTATAGGTTAGATTTGACTAACGCTCTTAGGTTCCAACGTCCGTTGCAGGAGCCGACTGCGGTGGCATATAGTAAATATGTTAAGAACTAGTTGTCGTTGACGGTGGTGTTTGGTTGCAAAAATGCGAACTAATTGAAAATTGAATGTCTGCAGTCCTTACTTGAATAGAAAACAGATATCACAGATATCATACAGTCATCCCAATTAACACCGGCTATCAAACAGATTCTACACACACCCAAAGTACACGGAGCTACATGACCGCATTGTCGCAGCCCCTAAACTGAGGAATTAATCACCAACCAAGCTTTTATGAAAAAGATGTGAAGTGTAGAAATGTTGTCCAGTGAATTCTGCCGAAAAGTTCGGCCATGTTCTCTGATATGTACTTGTTTTGAATTTGGACCCCCCAGCTTCCCGTAGAACATCTGAACAGTCCCTACCATCATGTGTACTTCCAATTGAGATAGGACACGATAGCAGCAGCAAGTTGGCCATCGCATTCACTGATCGATTCATTGATCGGTCGATTGACTGACTGAATTATTGATTTAGTTTATCGAATAAAATGTAGCATTTGCAGGTCTTCTTTTGTATTTCTGAACCATGGAATTGTGTTTTTGGGGTTTGAATAAAAAGAGTGAAAGATCTGTTTAGTTAACTTTCTTCCGTCCTTTTTTTCAGGTGACCGTAAAATCGAGCCCGTCTTTTTCGGATTGTGTCGGTAATGTTCTCTATTTTGCCGTAGACTTCCTCGTTGGATCTGTTTTGATGGATTCCATTTTTGTACTTTATTAACGAAACTCGCACAAGTTGTGCATTAAGCATACAAATACATTAAATTTACACTACATTCATTATTTTATATTTCACTTTGTTTCAGTCTTATGGTTCTAAGCAGGTCTCGGTTATTGACTTGGATAGTTTTTTTGCATCTTGTAATGTGGTATCGATCACGTGGGTTTTCACAAAGATCACATACACATGTTTCGTTTGGCTCGTGATGGTTCTTCTCTTTGCACACTCTGTGGTGGTGTCCGTGCGTTGCCAATGAGTTCACGAAATGGGTCATGTCTTGGTTGGTTTCCATCCATGATCTATTCACCATGGCTTCCGATGCATAGAAGTCAGCCCATATCTCTTTTGATTTTTTTCTTATTTCCACTTGCTTTTCCCAGTTTTTAGTGAAAGGTAGATTATATTTGGTCCTGAGATCTTCCATCAGAAAGGTTTCTCTTGCTAGGACATAGACGAGTCGTGAGTGGGTGTATTTGGACATTGCTAGGGCGGACTTCAGGAACCGAGCTTTGACGGCTTCCATGGCTGATAGATCTTTCATTCCTAGATTTTCCCAGGTTATTTATTCCATACGTTAGGATAGGTACGATTTTTGCATCGAATAGTTTCATGGCAGTTTTTAGGGATAGTCTAGGTAGTGATGGTATGTCAAATATTGCCTTCGTGGCTGCTGATGTTCTTGTTTTAGTGTGAATCCTAAAGGATCTTACGGTTGTTTGGAGGGTCATGCCCAGGTATTTGTAGGCGTTAGCCGATTGAAGTGGTTCGTTTCTGTAATAAACCTTGTAATTAACGGTCACGTTAAACTACAAGCTTCCTTTTAATAAACCTTGTCGTGCGGGGTTTCTCTCCCACCTTTTCTGAAAGTCATCTGGACTGTTTTTCTGGCGTTAATCTGGATCTGTACTTTGATCCCAAGATTCGTCTCACAATTTTGCGCTCTTTTTTCTCCAGTTCTTCAAGGAGTCCTTTGTTGGCATTTAGAGATAGGGTTTCGGCTGCATATAGAACTACTGGCTTCAGAACTGTTTCATAGTGATGTATAGGGCTCGGATTTTTAGGTGCTAAAATCACGAACATATTTATTTTTTATGTATTAAAAATATCTGAAATAGGCCTATGTGACAAAAAATAAAAATATTTAATTATAATTTAGTTTAATAATGTGAATAATTATAAACAATATGCAGTACTCACAAATGCTATGTCTCACTGACTACTGAAGAATTACAATTCACAACGAGATACATCTTCAGGTTGTCCATCACAAATGACCAACCATTATCGCGAAACACCTCTTCTGAGGGCGCGAGACTGCGGCAGTATTGTACCCGTTCGTCCTGGGGATGCGATGACCCATCTGCTATAACATCACATCCCTGGAGTTCCAGGACAGAGCGGAGTTAAATGAACCTCTAGTCAAATAAGGAATGTGTCGGAAATTCAGCTGAGTTCGTGAAAAAGCAGTGGGTTTCACGAGACAAAGTATCTCTAGGGTCGTTACGGGCTTAAGTTAATAAAAATAATTCAAATATAAATGGGCGCCATCAACTGAATTCCTAGCAAAACCACTTCCTTTCCGGATAAGCCTTACTCAAGACAAGGAAAGAAAAAGGAACATCACACCATCATCAGATCACAACTAAGATAAAAACAAATTTATTTTACCTTGATAGTCAGACAGACATTTTAAATATAAATCCTACCTAAGAGTATGGTCGAATGCAAAGTTAAATTGTCATTGTCCAAAAATCGAACCATCTCCTTTCTAATGCAAATTTATTTCAATCCACATAACAAGAAAAATGTATAAAGTTCTCTTGGGTCCTCAGGATCACTGTATCACTATGTCTTTCGTCACTGACATTTGTGAAACCTGAGACCTAATTCTCTTTAATTTAACATCAATGTGGATTTAATTAAGTTACTAATCTGCCTAAACATACACATATAATAATCACTCATGTTAAATATCACATAAATTATGGTTTGCATGGTATAATTTGAACGTAGAACATGTTAATCAAATGTTCCTAAACATTGAATAATTAATTTACATTATTTACATCGTCATTAATCTCTTATCTGTGAATTACAGAAAATTCAAATTCTCATTGGTCATCCTCATCATTATTATCAAAATTAAATATTTCTCACATTAATTCTCACTTCAAAATTCCAAATATTCCTGTCAGAATCGTTAATTCATCACCATTACCTCATTTAAATTCACATTTCAAGTTGCAATTCCTTCGAATTATCTCTCAATTAAATTTATTTAATTGCATATAAATTCATTAATCATCAGCTTCTTTAATTATTCATCACCTTCTAATTCAGTTATTCATCATCATTACAATCGTCTAATAATTTATTTCAATCAGTTTAATTAATTCAATCTTTAATTCATCCACTTATTTAATTCATCGATTTATTTCAAAATTTAATTTATCAACTTATTTAAATTTCAATCATCTGGTTATTTAGTTTATTATTTCATCTAGTCATTCTGATTTTTATTTCATTAGGTCAGATCGTTAATATGCTTAAATCTCAGATTATTATTTCATTAATTATTATTTTCAGAAAATCTTGTATTATCAACTTCATTTACTTGTTTAATTTCCTAACAAATTGTTTAATAAGGTTTATAGAACGTTGTCTTACAGTTTTATTACTTCCAAGTTATATCTCGTATTTAATTATCATGCCAAAAATATTATTGTCTCCACGACATCACGTTGGATCTATCTATCCACAACGACATTATATTTCTTCAATATTCCAAATATCACATTTGAATATAAGAATTGCTACATAAACTCCATAAATATTCAGCACATACAGCATGAATTTCAACAATAACGCTAGACTGGGTACGACGACCTCATGTCCGCTTCAAAATACATTATCAACGTTGCAACTATCAAATGGCAAATTCCACAAAATGCCTATCACAAACTTCATTTAACCACGTTGCATGATCTACAAAAATATATAAATGGCTTCAAATTATTAACGCACATAATCTCCAATGACTGTAATTACTCTGATCATATCTAGACAACTTCTTAAACAATTGGAAAAACATTACTTCAGTAATTTAATATTTGCTTTCAAATAGCATAAATTCTCTTTCACAAGTTTCATAATTCACATCGTAGAAAAACACCAATGTGCTATAATCTCTCACATCAAAATCTGCAATACTGATCTGCCTTAAAATAATTATGACCATTAATGATTAATCTTACAAGATTAAATTACTTTAAATCCTTCTCAAAGGTATCAAACACAATTATAAAAATCATCAAAGCATCAGCTGTAATAGCTGTTAAACTGAAATTACTCTCAAAAGAGTATAGCAACAAAATATTGGATTGGCAAACTAGAATTACTAAATGCAATCCTGTTGACATTTATCGTTACTTTATTTAACAAAATTTCGACTGATATGTGACTAGTAGTTCCTTGTTTAATTCACTTACATCTCGTGTACATTCGGATGATAAAATGAGTTCCTCAATGGCGAGTAAGATGTGTAACCACCGTACAATCGTATAAATACGAAGGACCTCGCCCCGTCGACTTGGATGATAGTTCCCTGAACGGGACCCCACCTCGTAGGCTATATGAGTGAATGTACTAGAAAGGAATCAACAAGTTTCTAGTTGTCATATAAAAGCGACGTTCATTCACTAAAGTGAATAACTTCTTAATATCTCCAAACAATCCAATGGAAAAAAAATCCCTACTGATGAATAATACACACTCGCTAGTATGCAATGAACTGACGAAGTAGTTTCTGATAATCAATTGCAGATCACGAGCTCGAAATACTCGTTACTCAAAAAAAAAACTATCCATGAAAAATATCCTAGCTGGAAAAATGTCTATAAGACCAAACATCTTCTTAATAAAGCCAAACAACGGTGAGAATATCGAATAATGATGCCTGCCATATCATATGGTCACTCCATATTCTAGCAAATTCGAAGTATATAAATTCAAACCATGTCTTAATAATCAAATCACTCCTATTAGAAAAATATACATGTGTGCCCAGTATTCATGAAAATAATCGTATCAGGTAGATAGAACTCTTACAATACCTTTCATTATCAGTTGTAATATAATTTCCAAGATCGTCGATTTTCCCTACCTAAAGATTTCTCGTAAGATCGGCGTGAATATCATTTCATCCATGAAATGACGCTTTCCTTCGAAATCCCAAGCGAATCAGCTGTTGGACTCCTCTCGTCAGGAACCGAATCCATCGCTCTGTGGTGCCATCTTGTCTCTATTCACGTTTACTCGATCATGTTGAACCTCGAATTACCCATAGCGGATATCGTCCAACTCCTTCTCGAAAAGTTCATGGTAACAGCGGACCCCCTACTCTTCTTCTAATATACGCCACTGTTCCGATAAATGTTCCGTTTGAGAATTGTAAGTCCTCCCTCAACTTACTGCAAAGTTCGACTTGAGTAAAATAAAAATTTTACTAGATAGTGTTCAAGATTACGATACACCCTGTATCTGTCTATAATTTGTAATCCATGAAAATGGCATAAGATAAAATTCTTATATATGCACGCTGTAATGTTCATCAGAGCCTATGCTAAACATTCAGTTTACTTGGAATAGTAAAAAGTCGCTTTGAATGTATTATATAACAGCATGGTTATAAGGTTAATTGTGAAAGCCTGTGTTCGAACAACGTCGAAATGAAGCTTGAAATAAAGTCTTCATATGCGATCAGTGTGGTTTTGAAATACCCCGGCTATCTATAATTGTCTTCTCGGCTAGGTCGCCTGTATCAACGACCCGCTCGGCCTGCTCTGCTCGGTGATACGAGAAATGTCGCCTACTCTTGCCGTGACGGTTTACGTGTGTTGCGTGACCTTCAATGCCCGTCTCGCTGTGCTATAGAGCTGCTCTGTACTGCTCCTCTCATTGAGCTCAACTGAACTGCTCAGCCCTGTGTTCCAGCTTATGAGCTCCGTGCGGCACGTGGCTAATTCTCCCCACCACGGTGCTCCTACGTCACGAAGATAGTCTCGAACCCGACTCCTCTCGGCTGTTCTGTTATACAATAACTTATTTCCATAAAATTATTTCCACATATTATGCATGTCATATATACTCTTCTAAGTTATTTTAACTTATTATAATCCCATATATATTTCAATAAAGCTTCACATCTTTATTAATAATTCTATCTTCTTACAGATTTCAATGCCTCCTTGATTCTTGACCTCCTACGTCATCTTGGCTTTCTTCTTGACGCGATCGATGCGCTATCATATCAGCTTGCCTTCCAAAACCTCAACTACAGCTTAATGTCAGCTGGCGTAGCCGATAGCCTAAAATAGGTATCGGGTACATCTCTCCCGTACATCTCCTTTTTTTTTTATCAGGATTGAGAAAAAAAAATACACTCTCAGGCATTCAATATATTATACATGTACACGATAGCTCTACAATTTCCTTTACTCAGCATGATGGTATTTCCTGATGCTAGCTGCATTAAAAGTTCCTACAACTTCATCAGTATCCATTCTGACAATCTTATAGCTATTATTCTGGTACGTTTGTTCAATACGGAACGGTCCAGCGTACAATGGAGCGAATTTATGGTAGATCTTCAGCTGTAGGTTCGAAGTGACTGGCTTCCTAATCAGCACCTCATCATTTTCTTGAAATGGCTCGTGGAACCTCCTTCCTGCCTGTCTCCTGGCTCTCTTCTCCGCCTGTCTTCTGAGCCTCTCTCCTGCCATCTCGACTCTTCTTTCTTGTGTGGGTTGAGGATCTACTGGTGCCCTCACGACTCTATCCCATGGTCTATCTGGTTTCAATCCATGATGAAGCATGGACGGAATCTGTCCTGTGCTTTCATGTACTGTGGAATTCAAGCATTGGCTAATGATGGGTATCACTTCCATCCATCTATGGTGTTGCCTTGACACATATAAGCGACACAGCTTACTTATCTCCGGCATAATTCTTTCGGCGGGATTTCCCTCTGGATACCGTACAGAATTAAACACATGCCTGATTCCTAAACGTTCCATAGCAGTAGAAAATTCCATGCTAGTAAATTGCGATCCATGGTCACTCAACAAAACTTCAGGTTTCCCCATGCTCGGAATAACTGTTTTCTCAAGTCGATTTATTACGTACTTGGACGTAGCTTTCTGTATAGGGCATAGAGATACGTACTTCGAAAATACATCGACTGTTACTAAAACGAATTGATTGCCTTTCGTCGAACGAGGAAT
Organism: Meconema thalassinum; assembly: GCA_946902985.2. Taxonomy (NCBI): domain Eukaryota; kingdom Metazoa; phylum Arthropoda; class Insecta; order Orthoptera; family Tettigoniidae; genus Meconema; species Meconema thalassinum. The sequence continues at coordinate 820,218,685 of OX336388.2, read as the reverse complement.
CGGACCAAAAATGTCCGTCGCGAAAAGTTCTCTTGGCTTGCTGGGTAATATTGATCTGGGAACTTCTTTCATTAACTTAGATGAGTATTTACTTCGCTGACAACTGTCACAGGTCTTTATGACGTCGCGAATCGTTTGTCCCATTTGTTTCCAAACAAAAGTTTCTTGAGCGAGAGCCAAAGTCTTGTCTACACCTACATGAGCTGCAGTTCGGTGTATCATCCAAATAACTGGTTTGACAAGCTTGGGTGGGATCACTACTCTAAGTCTAGTATGATCCTGGTCAATATATTGGCATATAACACCTCCCATAATATGATGTCTTCTAGCCTCTATCTCAGTTCTTTGAAAATCTGGATCAGTGTTATCCATCCTACGTGTCAGAAAACGGTAAATTCTTCGTAAAGGTGCATATCTCTTCTGAGTTTGCGATAACAACTTCAACTTTTCTAGAGTACCACTATCCTCTTGAATCAAATTTATATGGTTGACTATTACTTCTTCACAAGGGTTTCTGCTCAGCACATCTGCTAACAGATTTAACTTCCCCGGTCTATGTACAACAGTTGGGTTAAATTGCTGTAAGAACAGAGCCCATCTGGTGATGCGGTCACTCGCTAAGTCTGTCTTCATAATAAATTGGAGGGCTTTATGATCCGTGATCACTGTTATGTCATGTCCAAACAACACCTTCTTCCACATTTTGAGAGCATGAACCACTGCTAATGCCTCTAACTCAGTTGCATAGTAATTCTTCTCACAATTCCTAAGCTTGCGACTGGTGAAAGCTAAATATCTATGTTTCTTGTCATCATCCAGCTGATATAGGATTCCACTAATGCCTATTTTGGATGCGTCTGTCTCTACAAAGAATCGTCTTGTAAAATCAGGATACTCAAGCTTGATATTTTGGATTAGCATTTTCTTGGCCGCTAAAAATGCTTGATTGCATTTATCGTCCCATTTCCATCGATTTCCCTTCCTTAATAAATCCTGCAGAGGTGCCATCGTCTCAGTATATCCAGGACAATGTGTTGAAAAGAACTGACACATGCCTAAAAACTGCCGTACCTCTTTAATCTTTCGTGGTGTTGGAAACTCTGAAATTGCCATTATCTTCTTTGGATTGGGCCTATAGCCATCTCCATCGATTCTATGTCCAAGAAATTCAATTTCTTCATGAAAGAATTGACATTTATTGAAGTTCACCTTGAAGTTCGTTCTTCTAAGATCTTCAAAAAGCATTTGAAGGTGTCTGATATGTTCTTCCGCTGTCTCAGATGCTATAATCAGGTCATCAATATAGCTTACAACATGCTCTTTAACTGCATCTGACAAATTTTGATCTAGTGCTCGGATCATCACCGGACCACTATTTTTCACACCAAAAGGTAACCTATTGAATACATATGTTTTATGGTCAAACAAGAACCCTGTGTACTGTTTGCACTCTTCTGCTAGCTCAACATGATAATATGAACTAGTCAGATCGATTGTCGAGAAGACACTCTTTCCTCTAAATCGGCGTAACAATTCACGAATAACAGGTGGTCTATCGTGTTCAGGAAGAACTCTTTCGTTAAGGGATCTGGCATCTAGACATATCCTCAGCTTACCGTTAGGTTTCTTGACAACAGCTAAAGGATTCAAATAAGCAGTTGGCATTTTCTTAATTATTCCATCTGTTTCCATGTCGCTTATCATCATGCTAACTTCCTCCTTCCATTTATCCGGAATGGGATATAAATTTTTATGGTATGGTTTGTCATCCATCAACTTGATGCTGTATGTAAAATTTTCTATGAGACCTGGTTTGTCATTGAATATATCCTCATATTCTGAAATTACTTGATCAAACCGCCCCTTAATTTCTGGATTTATTTTACTAGTTATGCCAATTTTATCTTCTATAGACCTTTCAACGCTGCATACAATTTCATCCAATATATCCTCTCTAAAGAATGTCATCTCCGATTCTTGATTTTCCATAACCCCTTCTTGAAAGTACATGCGCCTACTCTGCATATCTATGATCAGGCCACTCTCACTTAGGAAATCCACTCCTAGGATCATGTCAAAATGTAGTTGACCCACTACTAGGAACATCTGTTCAAAACTTCTGGTTCCAATCCCAACATCTAAAAGTACCTGACTTTTACATTTCATACTCTTGTCTGGAATCACCCCTTGAATTTTGCTAACAACAGTTGGCAACATTGTAATTCCTCCTAATAATTTCAATTCATCCAGGCAACCTATGGATATCAAGCTCACCATAGCCCCTGTGTCTACAAGTGTCTTTATTTCTTTTCCCATGACTTCCACACTAATAACTGGCAATTCATGTCTATTTTCCCGTTGTACTATGTCTTCTTCCTCGATTAAATCCTCGTCCTTGACCTGATATGTTTCTACGATGACGATTGATTCCCAATGATTTTCATTTTCCTCTGGAGTTAATTTGACGTGTTTTTTTTTCCTTCGCCACTCGTGCTGGCTCGATTGACATCTCTCATTGTCTCCTCGAGTGGTGCACTAGGCTGTCTATCCTCTTGTCTTGACCTTTCATGTCCACGATTATCCCTTCTGTCGTCAGGATCGTTTCTTCGGCCTTCCTGTCGGTCGTTTCCATTAAACTGTTGCCCTTGGTTCCAGTTATTCCTTCCCCGATATCTGTTATTATACCGATTCCTGTCCTGGTACCTGGAATTTTGGTTATAATTCCTATACCGGCTATCTCTCGCTTCTTGATCGTATGGCCTTTCATATGGTCCTCTATATCGATCATTTCCTCTTGCGTTACGGATGTTTCCTCGATTCCCATCGTTCCGTCGGTTTTCCCAGGAATCCCTTCTGTCCGTTTGAGCTGCATTGTCCACGACTACCGCGTTTACTTCTTGCGTGTTTCTGTTGTCGTTCCTATTACTTCTCGGTGTAACCTGTGCGCTCGTATAATCCAATCGCCTCAATATGTCATCATAATGTTCCAGCGTATTGGCTCCCGATGCTATCAAAGATCGCTGTACCTCTATCGGTAACTGTCGCGCTATAGCTTGCAAAAGCTCTTCTTCTGGCAATGGAGGAATAAGGAACTGTAATTTAGCCAGTTGTGACGTGAAGTAGTTGGCGTAATGCGTCGGATGTGACGTAGAATAGCGTTTAGAGTACATCTCTCTTACGTTGAGTTGATCCTCGGCATTCCAGAATCTCCTCAAGAAAGCCATGGCAAATTGCTCCATGTTCGCAAAGTTGCTTCTGAACGCTCTAAACCACGTAAGTGCAGATCCATCTAAGGCGCGTTCTACTATCCTTAGCTCTCTTTCTTTGGCTACCCTGTGTTCCGCCATGTAGTCTCGAATATCTCGCAGAAATTCTACTGGTGTAACTCCTGTATTTCCCGAAAACTTTCTCGGTTTGTCATCTAGGTTCCTTATAATTGTGACTGGACCTGAGTATCGTTCACTTGGACTCGACGTACTCCTACTCGAACTTGGATTCTCCTGAGGGGTTGAACTGACCCTTTCGAATGTCACATTCGGTTGCATTTGACGGTCTTCTACCATGCTCGTGTCTTGATTCGTCATACTGCGGTCTATCGCTGTTTGATTTATCAATGTTTCCCCTGATGTCACATTATGACTGGTAAAACTGTTAACTATGGATTCTAGTTTAGTCATCCTGTCTTCTGCTAATCTCTTGACCTGAGTCTTCAACTCATCCAACGATGTAACGTCCTGCGTCTTGTTACTTTCGTCTAGATCGTTCCTCAACTTGTCAATCTTTCCTTCGCACGTGTTCTTCACTAACGCGACTTGTTCTTTCAACAGATCAACATCTGTTCTAAATAGTGTTGAATCTAATTTCATCGCTTCCTTGCTTTCCGTAAACCTAGCTTCTAAGTTTGCCATACCTGCGATTAATTTTTCATCTAACCCGTCACGTTTCTCTTTTGCTTCGGCATCGACCTCATTATATCGTTCCTCAACAATTGCTCCGACTCTATTTTTAAATAAAGTTAAGTTTTCGTTAACCTTTTGCTCTATATCGTCGTCTATCTTTCTAATATCCTTCTGCAATTGATTTTCTAACGACTTTATATTAGAATTGACCTCTCCCAAGACTTCATCTTTAATGGTCCCAATTACTGTCTTCAAATCTTTTATTTCGTTACCTAGATTCGTTTCTAGACCCTTAATCTTAGTCTCGAAAGATACTTCGGTAGACCAATCTTGAATTTTTCCTACATCTGCCACTAAACCATCGATGTCGAATCTCAACTTCGATACATCTGACTTAATGTCTTTCTGTATGGTCATAACGTCTGTTCTTAAAGTAAAAATATTTTCTTCCCCTCTACTTTCTAACTCGATAATATTTTTCCTTAATATCTGAACATTTTCCTCTCCTTTCATGTTTACTGCAATTATGTCTAATTGTAAAGTTTTCAACATCTCATTGTTCTTCAAAGTTAAACTATTCTCTAATCTGGTTAACTTATTTTCTAATTCAGTATTAGTTTCTTCACTACGAGACTGTAACTTCTCTTCCAATAATTTGAAATTGTCCTCACTATTTGACTGTAATTTCTCTTCTAATAACTTAAAATTGTCCTTCAAGTTAGCTTCACTATTTGACTGTAGCCTAGTCTCTAATAACATCAACTCATCTTTGCTATTTGACTGTAATCTTGTTTCTAATAATTTTAAATTATCTTCATTAGTTGACTGCAATCTAGTCTCTAATGACTTTAAATTATCCTTCAGATTGCCTTCGCTATTAGCCTGTAATGCTTGTACATTCTCTTTACATTTAGCTTCTAATCTAGCTTCTGAATTATTAATTTGCTCTTTAACTTCAGTTTCCATCTTAGAAATGGTTTCTGCAATTCCAGACATACCCGTCTGTAACTCTCCTAACACCTTCGCTAAATCCTCTGGCAACATAATTATATTTCAATATAGAATTATATAGAGACGTTAGACAACAACACATCGCAATGTCTCAATTCCTGCATTCACTTGGGTATAGGGAAAAATATCTTATAACTAACATGATATTACTAATACGATTAACATGAACACTGGATTGGGCACACAAGTACATTGTCTGACTAAGTATAATAAATTTTGTAACACACTTAAATGAACTTGAGATCAATCTCTCAGTAATCTAAATCTGATGTGATTCCATAGAATTAACAAAATCGAAAAGCCCCACTAGTTGGATAAAGCCAATTCTCCCTCTCTCTCTGTACCCGTTCGTCCTGGGGATGCGATGACCCATCTGCTATAACATCACATCCCTGGAGTTCCAGGACAGAGCGGAGTTAAATGAACCTCTAGTCAAATAAGGAATGTGTCGGAAATTCAGCTGAGTTCGTGAAAAAGCAGTGGGTTTCACGAGACAAAGTATCTCTAGGGTCGTTACGGGCTTAAGTTAATAAAAATAATTCAAATATAAATGGGCGCCATCAACTGAATTCCTAGCAAAACCACTTCCTTTCCGGATAAGCCTTACTCAAGACAAGGAAAGAAAAAGGAACATCACACCATCATCAGATCACAACTAAGATAAAAACAAATTTATTTTACCTTGATAGTCAGACAGACATTTTAAATATAAATCCTACCTAAGAGTATGGTCGAATGCAAAGTTAAATTGTCATTGTCCAAAAATCGAACCATCTCCTTTCTAATGCAAATTTATTTCAATCCACATAACAAGAAAAATGTATAAAGTTCTCTTGGGTCCTCAGGATCACTGTATCACTATGTCTTTCGTCACTGACATTTGTGAAACCTGAGACCTAATTCTCTTTAATTTAACATCAATGTGGATTTAATTAAGTTACTAATCTGCCTAAACATACACATATAATAATCACTCATGTTAAATATCACATAAATTATGGTTTGCATGGTATAATTTGAACGTAGAACATGTTAATCAAATGTTCCTAAACATTGAATAATTAATTTACATTATTTACATCGTCATTAATCTCTTATCTGTGAATTACAGAAAATTCAAATTCTCATTGGTCATCCTCATCATTATTATCAAAATTAAATATTTCTCACATTAATTCTCACTTCAAAATTCCAAATATTCCTGTCAGAATCGTTAATTCATCACCATTACCTCATTTAAATTCACATTTCAAGTTGCAATTCCTTCGAATTATCTCTCAATTAAATTTATTTAATTGCATATAAATTCATTAATCATCAGCTTCTTTAATTATTCATCACCTTCTAATTCAGTTATTCATCATCATTACAATCGTCTAATAATTTATTTCAATCAGTTTAATTAATTCAATCTTTAATTCATCCACTTATTTAATTCATCGATTTATTTCAAAATTTAATTTATCAACTTATTTAAATTTCAATCATCTGGTTATTTAGTTTATTATTTCATCTAGTCATTCTGATTTTTATTTCATTAGGTCAGATCGTTAATATGCTTAAATCTCAGATTATTATTTCATTAATTATTATTTTCAGAAAATCTTGTATTATCAACTTCATTTACTTGTTTAATTTCCTAACAAATTGTTTAATAAGGTTTATAGAACGTTGTCTTACAGTTTTATTACTTCCAAGTTATATCTCGTATTTAATTATCATGCCAAAAATATTATTGTCTCCACGACATCACGTTGGATCTATCTATCCACAACGACATTATATTTCTTCAATATTCCAAATATCACATTTGAATATAAGAATTGCTACATAAACTCCATAAATATTCAGCACATACAGCATGAATTTCAACAATAACGCTAGACTGGGTACGACGACCTCATGTCCGCTTCAAAATACATTATCAACGTTGCAACTATCAAATGGCAAATTCCACAAAATGCCTATCACAAACTTCATTTAACCACGTTGCATGATCTACAAAAATATATAAATGGCTTCAAATTATTAACGCACATAATCTCCAATGACTGTAATTACTCTGATCATATCTAGACAACTTCTTAAACAATTGGAAAAACATTACTTCAGTAATTTAATATTTGCTTTCAAATAGCATAAATTCTCTTTCACAAGTTTCATAATTCACATCGTAGAAAAACACCAATGTGCTATAATCTCTCACATCAAAATCTGCAATACTGATCTGCCTTAAAATAATTATGACCATTAATGATTAATCTTACAAGATTAAATTACTTTAAATCCTTCTCAAAGGTATCAAACACAATTATAAAAATCATCAAAGCATCAGCTGTAATAGCTGTTAAACTGAAATTACTCTCAAAAGAGTATAGCAACAAAATATTGGATTGGCAAACTAGAATTACTAAATGCAATCCTGTTGACATTTATCGTTACTTTATTTAACAAAATTTCGACTGATATGTGACTAGTAGTTCCTTGTTTAATTCACTTACATCTCGTGTACATTCGGATGATAAAATGAGTTCCTCAATGGCGAGTAAGATGTGTAACCACCGTACAATCGTATAAATACGAAGGACCTCGCCCCGTCGACTTGGATGATAGTTCCCTGAACGGGACCCCACCTCGTAGGCTATATGAGTGAATGTACTAGAAAGGAATCAACAAGTTTCTAGTTGTCATATAAAAGCGACGTTCATTCACTAAAGTGAATAACTTCTTAATATCTCCAAACAATCCAATGGAAAAAAAATCCCTACTGATGAATAATACACACTCGCTAGTATGCAATGAACTGACGAAGTAGTTTCTGATAATCAATTGCAGATCACGAGCTCGAAATACTCGTTACTCAAAAAAAAACTATCCATGAAAAATATCCTAGCTGGAAAAATGTCTATAAGACCAAACATCTTCTTAATAAAGCCAAACAACGGTGAGAATATCGAATAATGATGCCTGCCATATCATATGGTCACTCCATATTCTAGCAAATTCGAAGTATATAAATTCAAACCATGTCTTAATAATCAAATCACTCCTATTAGAAAAATATACATGTGTGCCCAGTATTCATGAAAATAATCGTATCAGGTAGATAGAACTCTTACAATACCTTTCATTATCAGTTGTAATATAATTTCCAAGATCGTCGATTTTCCCTACCTAAAGATTTCTCGTAAGATCGGCGTGAATATCATTTCATCCATGAAATGACGCTTTCCTTCGAAATCCCAAGCGAATCAGCTGTTGGACTCCTCTCGTCAGGAACCGAATCCATCGCTCTGTGGTGCCATCTTGTCTCTATTCACGTTTACTCGATCATGTTGAACCTCGAATTACCCATAGCGGATATCGTCCAACTCCTTCTCGAAAAGTTCATGGTAACAGCGGACCCCCTACTCTTCTTCTAATATACGCCACTGTTCCGATAAATGTTCCGTTTGAGAATTGTAAGTCCTCCCTCAACTTACTGCAAAGTTCGACTTGAGTAAAATAAAAATTTTACTAGATAGTGTTCAAGATTACGATACACCCTGTATCTGTCTATAATTTGTAATCCATGAAAATGGCATAAGATAAAATTCTTATATATGCACGCTGTAATGTTCATCAGAGCCTATGCTAAACATTCAGTTTACTTGGAATAGTAAAAAGTCGCTTTGAATGTATTATATAACAGCATGGTTATAAGGTTAATTGTGAAAGCCTGTGTTCGAACAACGTCGAAATGAAGCTTGAAATAAAGTCTTCATATGCGATCAGTGTGGTTTTGAAATACCCCGGCTATCTATAATTGTCTTCTCGGCTAGGTCGCCTGTATCAACGACCCGCTCGGCCTGCTCTGCTCGGTGATACGAGAAATGTCGCCTACTCTTGCCGTGACGGTTTACGTGTGTTGCGTGACCTTCAATGCCCGTCTCGCTGTGCTATAGAGCTGCTCTGTACTGCTCCTCTCATTGAGCTCAACTGAACTGCTCAGCCCTGTGTTCCAGCTTATGAGCTCCGTGCGGCACGTGGCTAATTCTCCCCACCACGGTGCTCCTACGTCACGAAGATAGTCTCGAACCCGACTCCTCTCGGCTGTTCTGTTATACAATAACTTATTTCCATAAAATTATTTCCACATATTATGCATGTCATATATACTCTTCTAAGTTATTTTAACTTATTATAATCCCATATATATTTCAATAAAGCTTCACATCTTTATTAATAATTCTATCTTCTTACAGATTTCAATGCCTCCTTGATTCTTGACCTCCTACGTCATCTTGGCTTTCTTCTTGACGCGATCGATGCGCTATCATATCAGCTTGCCTTCCAAAACCTCAACTACAGCTTAATGTCAGCTGGCGTAGCCGATAGCCTAAAATAGGTATCGGGTACAGTATGTTCCTTGCTCTGGAGGTGTTGTGTAACTTGAGATCCCTGTTCAGCCTTGATTGCTTTCCCACATGGTTGGCGAACAGAACGCCCCCATAAGAAGTAAAATTATCCTTAAATTTTGCAACATACTGCTGCAGAGGATAACTTGTAGTAGCATTTACTTTTGGCATCGTAGAACTTCTTTACACTCCACAGTGCCAGAAATGAGCAGCATGTGAGTGACACTGGTTCCAGGTAGCTGGGAGAGGGGGGGGGGGGGGGGGGGGACAAACATGCAATAAACACAAACATCTAGCACACTGATTTAAAAATGTAAATATTAGGTCTTTTTATGTGCTAATAATTGAAAAGCAGGAATTTATGTACAGTATTTATTAATATGCTTAAAATATGTATTTACATAAAAAGATATTTATTTACCTAAAAATCCGAGCCCTAGTAATTTATCTTGATGTTTTGGGAAAGGCATTTTCTGTTGTAGATTGTGCGGGATGATTGGTAGGCTATTTACAGTTTGCATACTCGTTCCTGAAGTGCTTTTTTGTCCAGTCCATTTATCATGATGATCTTACCCAGGTGTTTAAATTTGTCAACTCGGGCGATTTCCCCGCATTTTGTATGGAGTTTTGGTAGGGCCTCTTTGATGTTAGTCATTACTTACGTTTTATCACACGATATCTGCAGACCTGTTTGTTCGGCAATTTACTTTAACATTTCAACTTGAGCTTTAGCGGTTTCTAAGTCGTTGTGAGAATGGCAATATCATCGGCAAATGCTAAGCAGTCTATTGTGATCTCCTTGTATCTTTAATTTCTGATAATTATGGTACAACTCAGTCTACAAGATACGGAAATGACAATTAAGTATCCTGTGAACCTTACCGAGATAAAAATAATCCTCTCGGCACGCCGGAAAGCGGAGGTAGATTTCACCGGCCAAACTAGGGGACAGGCTATGATAGGCAAAATATGCAGGTTTTCGTAGAAGGATCAGACCTCATTTATTGCGAGAAAGTATTTTACAATTGGAGCTCAATTAACTTTTCTTTCGTCTTACTATGCATATTTTAAACATTTTATTGTCTTAGGGGAATGGTAACCTTCTTGTCATTTGGGGTCCATTTTTATACTTGTGGTCACACTGTCCTTATGCAAGGTTTGGAACTGATGTGTAACTATCTAACAGTCTGTTACTTCTTCACGTCAAATTTTATATCCGCAGAGATGTTGGTTGGTTCCTCAGTTCAGGGCTGCGACAACGCGGTCATGTAACCCCGTGTACTTTGGGTGTGTGTAGAATCTGTCTGATAAACGGTGTTAATTGTGATGGCTGTATTAGTCTGTAATTCAGGTAAGGACTGCAGACGGTCAATTTTAAGTCGTAGTTCCTAATGTTGGTACCAAATATACCGTCAACGACACCTTGCTGTGAACTTGGCTACTAGATGCCACCGCAACCAGTAACTTGCAACGAACGTTCGACTTCCCCTCTGAAGGAAAGCATACTGAGGGATTTTCAGCGCTCTTTGAAAATACGACGACTTCGGCCGGCTTTGAACCCGCGACCTTGGACATAGAAGTTCAGCATGCTACCAGGTAGGCTACGTCACCGAGACCGCTTCCCACATAGTCAGATGGAAAACTGTGATCTCGTTGTCATGGCAACCTCTGATGACTCTTGGCATTTTCTTCTAATTCCGAAATCATTTTTCTCATCCCTTGGCGTAATGGTGGGTTGTATCAAAAATTCTTTCAGACAAAAGTTTTAGGTAATTATTAGGGGAATACCGTCCATTCTGTACGGTTCTGATATTGTGCCTATTAAGAGAGATATGATTAATGTTTCCCGAAAAACCCACTTTTTCCCACCCCTTTGGTCAATGGTTGGTGCTATCAAAACACTTTTCAAACATACATTTTTGGTCCTTTGAATGGATTCGATATTTCAAATATTAAGAGAGTTATAGCGATATTTCACTTTTTCGAAAAAAAAGCTCACCATTTTTACCCTCTTCGACCGATTGTGCCCAGTAATGAACTCGATATTATAGGTATACATATTCGGTAAAAATTCAAAGTGATTTGGTGCAAAATTACGGCAGTTATCGTGTCCACAAGAAACTGATATATTATTATTATTATTATTTCCGATTATTCCCCTTCAGGAGAGCGTGAGAACTTGAGCCAATCACAGCTTCACTTCCTTTTCCTCTCTTCTTTTCTTCCCAAAACCTCTACATTAGTTCACTGTGCTTTTTCTTCCTTTCCTCTGTCCATTTTTTCCCTGATGTGTCCCTTCTTGAGAGTTGTGCAATTTTCGTGTTTCTGATTTTATTTCTAAATTGTTCTCTGCCCTTAATGTCGTCTTCAGAGATTTTAAGTAATTCCATGTCTTCATGTACTTCTTTAATCCAACTTGTCTTTAATTTACTTGCATTCACGATATTGAACATTTTCTTAGTGAGTCTGTTCTCATCCATCCTACATATGTGTCCATAGAACTGCAGACGTCTCTTCCTAAATTTATCTATAATGGTGTCTGTATTTTCATAAAGTTCCTTTGTTGGTCTCCTGACCCAAATTCCATAACGGAAAACAGCGCCATGGATTTTCCTAAGAATTTTTCGTTCCTGTTTCACAATATCATGAATTCTTGTCATTCTTCTAATGACGGTAGTTTCTGCCGCGTACAAGGCTTCAGGCAAGACAACTGTTTTATAATGGCGCAGTTTTGCATTGCGAGATACTGCTCTTTTGTTATGATGATTCCATGTCAGCTTGTATGCCTTCTGCAATTTTACTATTCTATCTGCATTAGAAATTTTTATTGGTTCTGCTATGAGCAGTGTATGGTCCTGTAATTCTCCTATATTTCTTTTCTTTTCCATTAAAATCCCCCAGTAGAATCTTGACTTGATGTTTGGGAATTTTGTTTCTTGATTTCCTCCAGAAGTTCCCAGAAGTCTTCTATTACCTGAGGGTCTTTCCTGTTGTAGTCATTCGTTGATGCATGTGCGTTAATCAGTGTGTATACCTTGTTTCTCGATTTTATTGAGAGTGTTGAAAGTCTTTCTGATGGTGATGTAAAATCAATTACTGAATCTGTGACGGACTTGCTAACCGCAAAACCTGCCCCAAATTGTCTTGGCCCTGTGTTGATCTGCACTGCAGGTTTTCCTTTATAGAGCCTGTAATTCTCAGAATCAAAGTGATTTTCATCTGTAAATCGTGTTTCCTGCAATGCCAAAATTTTGATGCTGAATTTATCAAGCGTATTCGTTAGATGTTTGAGTTTCCCAGGTTTAAACAAAGTGTTCATATTAAGTGTACCTATGAAACACATTCGTTTAGGTCGAAGAGGTTTTGAGAAGCTCCGATCCTTCTCTACATGACATGTCTGGTCCCCCAGAATCCTATGACCAGAACAGGGATCCAATCTATTGACTGGGGCCTGGGGTAGTGGAATCTTTTCCTGTCGTTCTGCCATGGTTGCTTCAAGTTGAGGATTGTTTGTGGAGACCTCCGATGGAGATCACAAGGTTTTAAGACTTGATTGTTGAGATTAAGCCGTACTTCAAACAGCCGCACCAACTAGGTGAACAGACGCTGCTTACTAGCCACTGGAAAACTGAAATAAATTATATTTAAACTTTTGAACTGACGGTGGTTTTGGGGTCTGGGGGGTGTGAAACGCGAAGATATGTCGAAATTTTCCGGAAGTCGAAACATGGTACCCATTGCAATAGTTAGCTTTCTAATGAAATCTACCTAAAAATAGCCTGACAATATGACGCATATCCAGCAGCACTGCCTTGTGTATTCTGGCAATCAGATGTTTCATTTTCAGTTCCTCCACAGCCATTACCAACGTCTTTGGAACAACTCCCGTGGAAGAGACCACCACTGGCAAATTTCTCACGTATTTTAGTTCCCATAGCTTTCGTATTTCTTCAGCCAACGGTGCGTACTTGTTTTTTTTAGGCTGGGTAGTTAGCATAGTTTAGATAAGTGGGGCAGCAATGTCAATCAAGTAGGCCTTTTGGTTTCTTCTATTGAGATAGACAATATCAGGTCGATAGACCAAGATGCTCTGGTCGGTTAAAATAGGTCTATCCCAATATATCTTATAATGTTCATTTTCAAGCACGTTGGCAGACTGGTAATTGTAGTACACCATGCTCGAATCCAGAAGCCCACATTTCTTGATGTGAGATGTTAGCAACATCATTGTGCCTCTTGGTATACTCTAAACCAACCGGCGCAGAGCAGCCACCGATGATATGATCGATAGTTTCCTGCGCTGAGGTGGATCTTCGACATCGATCATCTGCTACATTCTCTTTAACCCATGTGCTTTCTACAGTGAGTCCGGGAAAGTTCTCCGAAGCGCCTACATGCGTCTGCGAGAGCTAACTACAGCAGTTACGTAGGTAGCACGGCTGCCGCTTGCATCATAACAAATAAACAGTAAAATTTGCACTCACCACAGCCATTCATAACAGATGCTGGAACCATTCACAGTACATCACTCTTTTTCCGTAATCAGTTTGTTTTAATTCATAAACCACGGTAACTTTATAAGGGAACAACTGAAGCTTGTCTCTTGCAGCTTTATGTGCTGTCGACTTAGATATTCCTGTTAGTTGAGCTAATTTTCGTGTTGATTAACTTGGACCACGGAGCATTATATCGGAGATTTCTACAATTTTTTCGTCCGTTAAAAGCGCTGGCCTGCCTGTTCACGGTACATCGTGAACTGAGCCAGTAACACGAAATTTACTTATCAAATCCCGAACGGTATCACGGTTTGGACACTTTGAATTAAGAAACCGCGTTTGAAATCTTAATTTTACATTTTCTGTAAAAAAAAAAAAGGTATTCCACCAAAAAAACTCTCTCTTCAGTAGTAAACATTACCGCCTGTATCCTGTTGCACTCTTCCAATAATAATCTATCTGAACGCTCGCTGACTGTAATACACACTGAAGACATGCAGGCTCGCTCGCTTATCGCGATACACACCGATAGCTCACACGGGAGAGTCCCACTTTCAAGGACACAGTGCAGAGCAGCCAACTAAACTCATGACTCAATCATTCGTAGTTGCACGTACCCACTGCGGGGAACATTCTCGGGCGCCCTGTATAATCTGTTGTTGCAATGCCACGGTCATGTATCGCAATTACAAAGCCCTCAGTTTCAATGTTTGCTGTTTCTTTTCCCAACATCTCTTCATGCGTTCACTGTTCTCTCTACATCCATCCTGTATTCTTCCGAGTAGGTCTCTGTGTCCGTTTATTAGGATCATGTAGGACTTGTGTTATTTCTACCAGCCAAACAACTGATGTGTTTTTTCAGGGATACCGCTAGGTTAAACATTTTCTTCGTTAGCCTATTGTTCGTATATGTGACCGTAAAATACAGTCTCGTCTTTCTGATGGAATCTGGGAATTTATCAATACTTTGATAGATTTCTTGCGACTTCTATTTCATCCCAACCCCGTTTTCGTATTGTTGACCTCGTGTTAATCTCTCATGTTTCTCGATGTATTTGATCTGTGTGAGGTGCTTCTGGTGTTGTGATAGGCTGTTGTATATCATTTTTGATGGTTTCCTGATTTAACGATGATAGCTGAATTTATCTACTTGAGGGATATCTCCAAAGTTGGTGATTTAAAGTTGAATCCTGATTTATAAGGTGCGTTCAAAAAAAAGTAATGAGCCGGAGGATACCTTTCCTGCACTCGTGCGGTTGGCCTTGCCTTTGTTGTAGTCTTGTGTAGTTCGCGAACGAACTAGTTCGGAAGAGCGGGTCCCATAGACGAACTACCGAACTAGTTCCCAGATCCCTCGCTTGTTAGTTCGTTCGATCCTTTTCCGCTGACCGACTTGTAACTGCGCGAGAGCGCGGGTCCACCGTAGCTCGTCAGCTCGTCACGTCATCACTCATTGCACAATCACATGGACACATGCGCTTCGTTGAGTCAGTTCAGTTGATTGAGTGTATCTTGGTGGCAAGATTGTCAAGTTTTGGCGCGGCGATTGTCAATGTTGGTTTATAATAATAACAGTATAACACACTACTAGTGCTAACACGCTAATAGGTAGACGTCCCGGTTTGACCGGGACAGTCCCGGTATTTTGCTCTTGTCCCGGTGTCCCGCCCGGTTTTATCAATGTCCCGGAAAATGGCAGTAAGATGTAAAAAGTAATGAATTTATGTGCTTAAGAATCTTTTATGAAAAGGTTACAATCAACATCGTTGACTATCGCCCATAGCGTCAATTCAGCTAATTCAGCGCGTTGCGAGGGTAGTGTAATCTGTGAGCAAACAAGTCAAAAATATGAGTGGTTAGAAAGCAATTATTAACATTGTTAACTCATATTTTAATATTTTTTTTTAGTTTGACAAAAAGAGTTTTTTTTTGTAAGATTGTTTTTGTAGTTAGACAAAAAGTTGTAGTTTTGCAAAATATAATAAGGCTTAGTATTGTTCAATCAAACAACTTTATGAAATATTTTAAATTGTATTTTATTAACACTTCTTTCTAGATGGTAGACCAGAAAAAAAATATCATTAAAAAGGGGGAAAAATATATTTTTATGTAGCAAAAATTCCTTTTTTATTTTTAAACGGTGTGTAGAACAAACAATTTAGGGTGCCAGATTCCCCGCTCCCGTCACTTGCGAGGCTTAAAATAAGGCTCAAAACTCACCATTTTCCTTCTAATTTTTTAAAAATTGCCCGGGGGAGGAGCCCCGGACCCCCAGCTCTAGTGGGGGTAATTGCATACCCCCCAGACCCCTCGCTAAGGTCATCCCATATTAATGTGTCCCGGTTTCACTCACCAAAAATATGGCAAGCCTAGTTAATAACTACCTTATATTTGTAACGTAATACAGTGGCAGTTCATAAATTGAAGTTACTGATAGTTAACTGATTGAGATGTGGGGATAATTCCACAGTTTTGTTTAACTTAGTAATTTTGGATTTTAAGCCTATTTTCAATTTTGAAAAAAAAAAAAAAAAAAAGGCTTATGAGATCACCTTTTGTCATTGTGTGTGTGTGTGTGTGTGTGTGTGTGTGTGTGTGTGTGTGAGGTGTGTGTGTGTCCAAACCTAATAAAATCTAAACGGCTGGAGCGATTTCAGTGAAACTCGGTAAGTTCATAGCACTATTCCCGGCGACCTCGACCGTGCCCTTCAAATTTTGTTTCGTCTCAAGAACCCAACATGGCGGCTGTGCGAAATATTTCACTAGCATTCAATATCTCCGAAACTGTTATCGATATCGCCCTGAAATTGTGTACGGTGATAAAGGGTACTAGTAAAAGTTCACCTATGAGACTTTCAGAAACCTGGTGACTACAAAACCAACATGGCGGTCAAGCGAATTTGAGACTTTTAAATAGACTTTTCTCGCGATTTAACTATCCAAACGTAATGAAACTTGGTATAGCAAATGTTTATACACATTGCAATGCACTGGAGTCTAATTTAGTTCAATTGTTTACATAACCTCAAAATGGCGGCGGTGCGAAATATTTCACCGACATTCGATATCTCCGAAACTATTACAGATATCACCCTGCAATTTTGTACGGTGATAAAGGGTACTGATACAAGTTAACCTATGTATAATTCATAAACCTGTAAAGTACAAAACGAACATGGCGACCAAGCGAATTTGAAATACTTTAATAGACTTTTCTCGTGAGTTAACTCTCTGAGCGCAGTGAAATGTGGTACAGTAAATGATTTTGCAGATTGTAATGTACTGCCATCTAATTTAATTCAATTGTTTACATAACCTCAAGATGGCGGCTGTGCGAAATTTTAAAATTAAGTTTTTATTTCTTGTGTCGTAATCATGCGATCGAAGTGAAAGTTTGAATAATGAACCTAGGCAATAAGTGTCCTTGAATGGTACATAACTCTATGGCCTATACATATAACAATCCTAAATGGCGAGCTTCCGAAATATTTAGACGGTTCTCAATATCTATGAATCTTTTACAGCAACCAAACTGAAATTTTTATGTTCATAGAGACTATGAACATATGTTCACCTATAGGACTTTCAGTAACCTGGTGAGCACGAATCCAACATGGCGGCGACGCGAAGTATAAATATTTAAATGGACGTTTCTCGCGAATTAACTATCCGAGTGCCGTAAAACGTTGCACGTTAAATGCTTACACAAATGTTGATCCACTGGCTGCTAATTTATTTCAATTGTTTGCATAACCACAAGATGGCTGCTGTGCGTAATTTTAAAATCTCGTTTTTACTTCTTGTTTTCTAATCATGCGATTGTAGTTTGAATACCACACGTACACAATAATCTTAATATAATAGTACAAAAATAAAAATCCAACCTGGCGACCATCTGAAATATTTAGACGGTTCTCAATATCTACGAATCTGTTACAGCAATTAAACTGAAATTTTGTATGTCGATAGAGGCAATTAACATGAGCAGGATATATGAAAATAGGCTGTATAGTTCTTCACGGAACTACTTGTTTGAAAATATGGTCCAATTGTTTAGAAAATCGGCGAACTGGATTAACCTTACCATTTTAATGAACTGGTTGATAAAAGTTTAGTGCTTTTTAGTCGGTCAACACGAATGTACCCAAACAGAGCTGGGTTATGCCCCAATCCTGAAATAAATTACATGAGATCAATAAATACATGTATTTTATGAATGTATTTCAGGATTGAGGCATAACCCAGCTCTGTTTGGGTACATTCGTGTTGACCGACTGAAAAGCACCGAACTTTTGTTTACTTAGGCAACACTGAAAAATGGCTTCAAACCTCACAATGAACTGGTTGATATTTATTTTTCTCGATACATGGTGAAACAACTACTTTTTCCTGTTTTTAAGAAATGAACATTATGACGATGTTTCACAAAGAAAAGCGAACTTCTATGGACAAACACTCTGAACTCCTCCCATTCATGCCATAAAGTTAATGTTCCCAACGGTTTCAGAGCAGGCAAATAATGCATATCATGAAGCAAGTAAGAAATGAAACGAAAATTGCGGGGGGGGGGGGGGGGGGGGAGGGAGTGGTACGTCTTATCATCACCTAGTGACAAGTAGGAAATGGAATCGGATGTTGATATACGCGAAAAATGATGATGATATTTGTTGTTTTAAGGGGCCTAACATCTAGGTTATCGGCCCCACGCGATAAAGAAAATAAAGAGATTAATAAGTGTATGCTTCTACGAACACATCGCCCATGCTGTTATTCCTTTAGGTACGGTACCGGTATTTCAATAATGATAAAAAAAATGACGATTTTTGGCTTTATAAACAATAGAAAGAGAAATTGTCTCAGAAGGAAAGACATGGACCCTAATTAAAGGATGGCCAACAATAGAGCGAGATGGAAGAAGTTTGTAGCTACCCTATGTTCCTACAAGGAATAAAAGGAAATAAGGAAGGAATAAGGAATTTCACTAATGTTTCAATACTCATATTTTTGTATTTTTTATCTTCGAATATCAAAATGTAAAACACATTACTACACACGCAACATGTCAATATCTAATACACGAACTGCACGTGAAGCGACCATACTGTAGTAACTGTTACAGTAGCCTACAGTATTGCTTGAAACGAGAGCAATGTGAATGAGCAATCACTGGTGACGAGTAATGAGTGGTGACAGACTGCTATAACAAACAAGGAGCGCGTGCAGTGGCAGTAGCAAGGCGAGCGAACGATCTGTCTTCGAGATGGGAACTAACGAACTAAAAGAGCGAACTAGTTCGCTAAGGATCTGCGAACTAAACTGATCGCTCCCAGCCGCGAACTATTATGCGCAAGACTACTTTGTTGGGAGGTGGTGCCCCTGGATGCTTCCACTGGAGGCTTTGTCGTTTGGATTCTGGTTCGAAGTGATGACACCATGACTTATCTCCAGCCACCACTCTGCCAGGAACCCATTCCCTTCCCTCGCAATGCGCTGCAGATGACCAAGACAGTGGGCCATTTGACATGCTTCCTGGTGTGGTTGAAGACTGTGGGGCACCCATTGGGCACACACTTTGCGAATGTGCAGTCGTTCCTTCAGGATGGTGTGCACACTTCCGACGCTCAATCCGACCACGGCGGCTATGGCGTTCACTGTCACTCGGCGGTCCTGGGTAATGAGTGCATCAACCAGCTGGACGTTGTCATCGGTAATGCAGGGGGGTGCCCCAGACCGGGCATCATCGGCTAACGACACCCATCCTTCCCTGAAGCGCTTGTGCCACGCCTTGACCCTTGTAAGGGACATGCAGTGTTCGTCGTACACTTGTGACATTCGGCGATGAATGTCCGTTCCCCCTACTCCTTCCGCTGTCAGAAACCAAACAACACCGCTTTGCTCTTCGGTTGACGCCTCCATGTCACTGTTTGCAATGCGACTGGCACCGTTGGACGATTGATGCATCCTGCTGCTCGCTTTGTATCGTCACGTGACGTGCACGCGTGCCCTCTAGCGACGAGCTGTGACCTTTCACGCTCTGGTCGGAACCACACCTCATTACACACGCCGCGATTAACCGATGTCGTCACCGGTTTGCGCATTCCAGCCTCCGGCTCGTTACTTTTTGAACGCACCTTATACTTTCTTACATACATTTACTCATATCATACGACATTTGGAGTCCTGTTCTGGCTGCTATTTCATTCTGTTTATTCTTTCAAACAATATCAAGGTCATATGCTATTATTAGGCCTATTATTATTATTACTAGCGGACCCGTGCGTGAACTCTCGCATAATGGGTTGTGTGCGCTCCATGTGTACAGACTACCCTCCCGGCGCTAGTGCTATGCGGGCTGTACGCGACACAGTTCTGCCAGGGGCTATCGTCTTGTTTATTTGTTTAAAAGCACTTTAATAACAAATACATATGTTCCCGTTGACTTATCAAGAAATGCAAGGGTTGTCCTGTACTATTGAGACGATTTGGAAGATTTTGGTACAAATCACGCTTCTGGTTTAGGAACTTGAGTTTTGTGAAACATACATCTTAGCGTATTATATGATAAGATTTCACACGCACGTTCGAGCGCGCATCATGATCGTTGTATCACCTTTGAGTCTTCAGGTAGCCAGTTGGTACAATATATTAAAATGTAGCCTATATTTTGCAGAAACTTTGAGTAACAACTTCTGTCGTTGGTCGTATGATCGTTCCGATTTTGAAATACAAAACCGTATCAAATTAATTTTGTCAGTGAGATTCTCGGTAACCTGGAGGATTGCAACGGAGCAAAGTTTCCAAATATTGAAACGTCAAACGGTTTACGGGAAGATGTTACAAAGGCGATTCCCCGAAGAGTAGTGCATATTAACTGAAATACCAACGCCAGGTGCTCGTCATATTAATGACATTTCAAAAGCCATGAAATGTAAAATAACATACAATTAGCAGGGAACGAAACGAATAGGCTAATTTAATTGCTCTGATTCTTGAGAAACGTTTAAACAGAAAATCCATTACAATTACAATGGTCGCAGTAGTGGTGTCTAATTGGGAATAGGAACATCAAGGCCATTGGCCCCTTGAACTACGCTGTTGGAGGAGGGATAAATTAATCGGAAAGCACTATTGACATTGAATTGACAAATGAAACGCTAACGGAAGTGCTCCTTCAGAAGCAAAATAGGTGGCGATGGGCGAAGCAAAGAGGTAAGGAAAAGGAAAATTTTTGTGCAGAAATTAAATCTATTGACACCAAACATAGGCAAATCGACACCTCTAAAATGGCTACCTGCTTTATCCAAAATCCATCCCCCTCACATACGAAGAAAACTGGCTCTTGTAAGAGAATGGCAGAAGTGTCGTAGCAACCCTCAGCTGCCCTTACATCAGGACTGCAACCCTCAGAAACCAAAAAGATTTAAGTCCAGAAACCCATCACGGAAGCTAGGTGAGAAGCTCCTGGAAACACATTTTATGCTGATGAGATCTGACATGAAGATAGGACCTCTTCATATCCTGACCACCTTGTAGAGCTCCTCTTGGTTTCAACTTACCGAGAAGGGAATTGACATCTCTAAACAGAATCAGGACAAATCTTGGAAGGTGTAAATTCTGGCTTCACGAGTGGAGAAGATCTGAAATCCCATTCTGCGACTGTGATAATGTGCCTCAGACCATCCAGCACGTTGTTAAGGAGTGCCTAAAAGGATCTGTTCAAGAACTATATAGTGCCTCTACAGAGGCAGTGGACTGGCTGAAAAGTCTGGGCATTAAGTTTTGAATGTTGACCTATAAATAATTGTACATATAATTGTAAGATATATGTATTTATAGTGTATCCTTGTTTTGCCATACGATATAAATGAACAGATTTACATATAATACATTTGTTTTTGGAAGCCTTTATCTGGAGTATGGCGGGCGCTCTATGGAAGTGAGACTTGGCGCAGCAGGATAGAGGAGTAGAAACATTTGTAATGAAAATGACGAAGATCAGATTGGTGGGAAGATGTGTGTAGCGAATGTTAGTGAAAAGAAGAGATAGGTTCGAATACTTAGCAAATAACAAACTGAGTTATGGAAGGAAAGGTCAAGGGGCAGACCAAGGCTAGAATGTTATTGTGACGGATATAAGATGAGGAAGCTATGTAAAGATGAAAACATCATCTGAGGATAGAGAACACTGAAGTGACTTTACACACACCTTATTTTGGGATCCGGATTACTAGACATTCATTATTGCAGTTGCAAACACCATTTTTAGCCTATTTTTATTTGTGAAAAAAAAAAAAGGCTTATGACAACACCTTTTGTCCGTGTATGTGTGTGCCCCCCCCCCTAATAACTTATAAACGGCTGAATTGGTTTTTTTGAACCTCGGAAAGGTCATAGTACTATTTTGGTCGACCCCGACCTGCCCTTCAAATTTTATTACGTCTCACCAATCCAACATGGCATCTGTGCGAATTATTTCACCGGCATTGTATATCTCCGAAATTATTACTCATATCACCCTGAAATTGTGTACGGTGATAAAAAGCACTACTAGAAGTTCACCTATGTTACTTTCAAAAACATGTTAAATACAAAACGAACATGGCGGACAAGCGAATTTGAAACATTTAAATGGACCTTTCTCGCGATTTAACCATCCGAGCGCAGTGAAACTTGGTACAGCAAATGTCTACACAAATTGTAATGCACTGACATCTAATTTAGTTCAATTATTTACATAACCTCAAGATGGCGGCTGTGTGAAATTTTACAATTAAGTTTTTTATTATATCTTGTGTTCTAATCATGCGATCGAAATCAACGTTTGAATAATGAACCTACGCAATAATCCACAACTAATAGTAGACCTACATAACTCTATGGCCTTTATATATTGAAATCCAACATGGCGACCATCCGAAATATTTATGCGGTTCTCAATATCTAATATTCTATGGCAGCAATCAAACTGAAATTCTGTATGTGTATAGAGATTATAATCATAAGTTTACCCATGGGACGTTCAGTAACCTGATGAGCACACCTCCAACATAGCGGTGATGCCAAATTTGAATATTTAAATGGACGCTTCACGCGATTTAACCATCCAAGCGCAGTGAAACTTGGTACGGTATGAAAAAATAAAATAAAATAAAAAAAACAACCTTAACCCCTGGCACTATTTTAATGAGGGTTTCACTATTCTGAAAAGGATTTCTCGCGGATGGTTTCTCTATAAAAACCATTCATTTATGACCAAAGTAAGCCAAACAAAATGATCACAGTGAATCGAGTCGAAGAAAAACCTGCCGTCCGTGCGCTTTTTAAGGGACCTGGGACGTCTGATAGGCTGAAAAATGTCAATTTGCTTTTGGCTTAAACAATTCTCCAATCTTTCCTGAAGAATTTGGTGTATCAATGATTGTGCTCAAGTGATATTTGATGCAATAAAATTAGGTTTAAATATAATGTTTTAAGGTTGTACTGTAGCTTCTAGCCAAACATTCTCTTTATGTTTTCCGTTAGTCATATTTTTTGAAACATCGTGTACCATTTTCTCAGAAACTATCTGATCAATGTATTTGAAGCTTGGTAGTATCTAAGACACCATATAGGCTAGATCTACAAGTGGAAGTACATTTATTCAGGTATCTTGATTAGTTCATGGCCTAGCTTGAAATGCGCGGACAATTTTACAGAAAATTGCAGTTTTCAACAAGGATGTAAAAGAAAAACCTCAAATCCTGTAAACAACAGGACAATACTTTTACTTCAGTTGCTCGAAAATGGTTTAAATATTCTGCATGCAAAGTTTGTTGGGGCTGGTTTGAGTATTTGATCAGAAAAAGGGACATGAGTTAAGGGAATTTTTAACAATATATATTTTTAAGATTGTTTTTGTAATGCTCTCTCTGACGCAAAATATTCAACATAGAAGCTTCAAATTCTACCCAAATAATGATGAATGTACTCTAAATATACCAAAAGAACATTCAAGGGAATATCTATTGTAGTTTCTGAGATAGGTAACTAAACATCGGAAGCTACATTATTCTATCGATTCACTCGTCCCGGTTCCCTTAAGCTTACGCTGGGTAAACCGTTAAATATATATATACACTATGAGTGTAAGAATTGGTCAGTATGAAAGTTCTAAAAAATGGTCCCCGACAGCATATCTCTATCTTCAATACATTACGTTGTTATTTCTCCCACAAATCTCCATTCCATGGAAATTTAAATTACTGGCTTCAGAGTTACTTTACAGAGCTTTGACGAGCATCAAACTGTCGAGTCGTTTGGAGTTAAAACTTCGGCTTTTCTGAATTACGTCTGGGACCTGCTGTGCGTGTGCCTTACGCTGGGTAAACCGTCAAAGGTCCCGGGCGAAGCCGGGACGGGTTGCTTCTATAAAAAATAAATAAAGCTTACCGTCGGGACTTGGTAGGCCTAGTAGTGAACTGCTGTGGCACGGCCGGCCTTGAAATCTCAACAGAGTGGGTCACATCTAAATTCAGTTTGACGGCTTTAAGGCTGTTAAAGGCGGACTTGCTGGCTTGGTAAGAATCCAAAGGTGGTGCAAAATTCAGATGTTAAATGCAAATAACTACGGAGGGATTTCTCTGCTACAAAATCTTCTGTAAAGTCCTGCTCAACAGATTAGAAAAGCAAACTGACCACCTAATTGGAGAATACCAGGCGGGATTCAGAAAAGGAAGATCTTGGGTAGAACAAATCATAATTCGAAGACCACTTTAAAAACTTCCCAAAACGAAACAAACTGTAACAACCTTCTTGCCTAGAAAAAGGCATCATCTTCAATCGACAAACAGGCACTGTTCAACACGTTGGAGAAATTCCAAGTCGATGGGAACACAAGAGATCTAATCAAGCAAACGCTAACTGGCATGACAGCGAAAGTTAAATTCCTAGGGAAAAAATCTCAACCATTCGAAATTAACACAGGAGTCAGACAAGGAGACAGTTTATCCTCATTACTATTCAATTGGGAACGGAAAGGGTGATTTGGGAATGGAAACATGAAACAAAAGGGATAAATCACTCTTGTTAGGGCAAAAGGGTTTAAGTCAGAAGGGAATTTCCATAACATTGTTGGTGCAAAAGATCATGCGATTGCTTGATTGGGAATTGTCATAACTTTGTTGAAGCCAAAGATCATGCGATTGTTTGGTAGGGAATTGTCATAACTTTGTTGAAGCCAAAGATCATGCAATTGTTTGGTAGGGAATTGTCATAACTTTGTTGGTGCCAAAGATAATGAAATTGTTTGGTAGGGAATTGTCATAAATTTGTTGGTGCAAAAGATCATGCAATTGCTTGATAGGGAATTGTTATATTTTTTTTGGTGCAAAAGACCAAACAATTCCATGATCTCAGATTTGGTATTCTTTTGACTTATACCTGTTTGCCCTAACAAGAGCGAAACATTGGCAGAAATCGGAACAAAATCCACATTTATTGCATGGTATTGGCAGACGACCTTGTTATTCTTACCAACAATAGGCAAAAAGCAATCCATTCCACAGAAATCCTCAAGTACAGGACTGCAAAGTTCGTATGATATCAGGATTCAACTACCAACCTTTAATCAACACATCTAGAAATATCTCTCATGTAGATAAATTAAAATATATAGGAGAACATATTCTGCCACCAGGGTTAAACTAGAAACAATCAAGCAAATGATACCGTCAACGACACTTAGCTGTGAACTTGGCTACTAAATGCCACCGCAACCAGCACCTGGTGGCGAACGTTGGAATTTAATAGAGCGTTAATCAAATCTAACCTACATATTTAGCTTCACAAAATTGTAGTTAGTGGAAGGTTCTTTTACATGCCATACATATATAACATGTGCCCGCTGGCTTTACTTCCCCTCCGAAGTAAGGCATACTATGGAATTTTAAACGCTCTTAAAAAATCCGTCGACTTCGGCCGGATTTGAACCCGCGATCTTGGGCATAGAAGCTCAGCATGCTACCAATTACGCCACCGAAGCCACCAAGAATTAAATATTCAAATTACAAAGCGCCAAAAAACCATTTTCAAAACAAAAGCGCATTACTTTGATAATTGGGGGCAGATCACAAGTCAAAAATATCGAGAAACAAGACACAGATATCCTTAGAAAACTCTTAGGACATAAACTTGAAAACGGTGTTTGGATAAGAAACAAGCCACAAGAAATCTATCAAGTATTGATAAAACGACTGATTCCATCAGAAAAAGGAGACTGTGTTATATGGTCACATCAATAATGGATGACAATCGGCTCACTATGTGTGAGCAAACTCTGCAATTGGCTGGTAGAAATAAAGAAATTGGTGTCAACGAAAACATCAATCACAATTATAGAACACAATAATTTAGAATCCCAATAAAGAGACACAGAAACCTACTGCACAGGATGGACAGTACAGAGCATTGCGCACCTTACCTGAGCATAATGAATCATGATAATAATAATAATAATAATAATAATAATAATAACAATAATAATAATAATAAGTTTTTGAGGAAAATCCTGGGTCCCGTCAAAGAAAACAGCGAGAACAGAAGGCGTCACAACCACGAATTGTACAAGCACGTAGAGAAGATCAGTGACACGATTCGAAAAAGAAGGATTGCCTTTTATAGCCCCGTGACACGAATGAGCCCAGACAGGATATCAAAACGGATATTGGCATGCTTTCAAGACAAGAAAACCAAAGCTGCATGGTTTACGGAAGTTGAGAAAGATCTACGTGAAATGGAAATTTCCCCTAAAGATTTCCAGGAGCGTGTTCCACTTCAGGAATAACTACGTACGCACAAAATTTTCCAGGAAAGGCCGAAGCAGAAGACAGGGAAGGCGTGGTCCCAAGAGAGAAAAGAACAACACCGGATACGAATGCGGGAACACTGGGCGGTAGTTAGAGCTCGGAAGAAGAGACAGTTGAACTGACGTGGTCCCTAGTTGGCCGAATCGAAAAAAGAATAATAATAATAATAATATTTAGTTAGTTAGTTAGTTATTGAAGTTTTAAGGGGCGCAACTACAAGGATAGCTGCCCCTCAATAATAATAATAATAATAGTACTACAAATGGCAGTATTGCAACAAGTATGATCCCAATCCACAAGGGAATATTCCAAGGAGACTCCTTGAGCCCATTATGGTTCTGTCTTGCGATGAACCCACTATCAAACCAACTTAATTCAACAAAATATGGATTCAGTATCAAGAAGAACTCCAGGGAGCTTGCAAAGCTCAACCATCTCCTGTATATGGATGACCTAAAGCTATATGCTGCCACCAGAGCACAACTAGAGTTTCTGTTGAAGATAGTGGAAACCTTTTCACAGGATGTGAAAATGGAATTCGGGCTGGAGAAATGTAAGACGCTGAACATTATGAAAGGCAAGCTGCAGGAAGGTGTTTATGAAACAGCTCAGGGCCATCAGATTGCAACAATGCTCACTAGCGAGACCTACAAGTATCTGGGAATGAAGCAAGCCAGACACATAGAACACTCAGTAGTGAAACAAGATCTGACGAAGGAATTTGTCAGAAGAATTAAGCTTGTTTCTAACACCAGCCTCAACAGTAAAAACTTGGTTAAGGCAATCAACGCTTATGCTGTCCCTATTCTTAGTTACTCGTTTGGGGTCATCAAGTGGAGTAAAACTGACATTGCAAGCTTAGAACAGAAAATTAGAAAATCACTGACCAAGTCACGAAAACACCATCCCAGGGCATCTGTGGAACGAGTCATGTTACCGAGACATATGGGTGGGAGAGGAATTGTTGATATAAACAACCAAGTAGCTCGACAGATCTATGAGCTAAGAAAATACTTCTGTTCTGTATCGAACCATTCGATGCTGCACAGGGCTGTCACAGAAGCAGATGATTCAACTCCACTACTCTTAAGTCAGCAAGAGACTCAAATTCAGGTGCGCAGTGATTTGGATAGATTCAATGCCTGGTTGTCCAAGCCACTACACGGAAGACATCCCAATGAAGTCATCCAAACTCACGTCGACAAGCTAGCGTCGAACTTTTGGTTGATTTCTGGGCAGATGTTTCCTGAAACAGAAGGCTTTATGATGGCTATTCAGGACCAGGTTGTCCCCACGAGAAACTACCTAAAGTTCATAACCAAGGATGCATCTGTGCAAGATGACCATTGCAGATACGGTTGCCCAACATCTGAGACTGTTCAGCATATTATATCGGGTTGTCGCCATTTTGCAGGGACAGAATATAGGAAGAGACATGATTTTGTTGCCAAGATAGTCCATCAAGAATTGGCTATACAACTTCAACTGCTGAGCCAAGAGAAAGTGCCGTACTACAAATATGCTCCTGAAAGTGTACTGGAAAATGACAGCTTTACGTTGTACTGGGATCGTACTGTATTGACAGACCAATCAGCTGTGCACAACAGACCTGATTTAGTTCTTGTTGACAAATGCATGAAGCACACCACCTTCATAGATGTGGCGATCCCAAACAGTGGCAACATACTAACAAAGCATGTTGAAAAGCTGTCAAAATACACAGAGCTTTCAGAACTGATAAGGAAGCAATGGCACATGGCACAAGTCAGGACAGTTCCTATTATTATCTCCAGCACTGGCGTGATTCCCAACAACTTAAAGGAATCGCTCACGGCGTTGAAATTAGACCCAGGACTTTTCAAACTGATGCAGAAAACAGTCATACTTTCTACGTGTCGCGTAGTAAGGCTGTTCTTGGGCAATCAGGCCTGAAGCAATGAGTGGAATATGAAGCTACTACTCAATGCAGTCACCAAGAATTTGCTCCTTGTGATATGTAGCCCTACGGTATCTGGGATTGTAAATGTTTTCTTTCCAGCAAATGCTGAGAATGTGTAAGCGCATGCGAAAAATAAACAATAATAATAATAATAATGTAGGTTTTGTGTCTTGAGCCTTTAGGCTCGGCTCCTTCGCCTGGTGAACTGTAATAATGTGAACTCTCGCACAATGGGTTGTGTGCGCCCCATGTGTACAGACTACCCGGCCAGCGCTAGTGATATGCGGGCTGTACGCAAATCAGTTCTGCCAGGGGCTATCGTCTTGTTTATCTGTTGAAAAGCAGTGAATAAACAAATAAATATATTTCCGTTGACTTTTCAAGAAATGCGAGATTTTTCCAGTACTATTGAGACGATTTGAAATATTTTGGAACAAACCACACTTTCTAACTCCCTCTGGTTTCGGAGCTTTAATTTTGTGAAACATACACCTTAGCGTACATCTACTTAGTATAAAACAAAGTCCCCGATTCTTGGATGTTACGGATAAACTCAAGAATCACTGGATGGATTTTGATGTGGTTTTCCTCATTCTGTAAAGGATATCTCGAGGAAGGTTTCTGTAGACAATAACTTACTTATGACCAAAGGAAGCCGAGCAGTAGCGATTTCAGTGGAAAAGTCGAAAAAAAAAAACCCTGGCGTCCGAGCGCTTTGTAAGCTTACGCTGGGCAAACCGTTATAAATATCTAAATAGAATGAGTGTTAGAATTGTTCAGCATGATAAGTTCTACAAAAAAGTCCGGGAGAGCATATGTCTATCTTCAATACATCGCCCACTATAAGTGTGTTTACGTTTTCATTTCTTCCAACCATGTCCATTCAAATACTGAGGCAACAGTTTACGAGCTATCTAAGGGCGAATCTATCATCCCTGTTATAGCCTAGCTAGCGGGCGAACCTATTGCCCCAGATACAGCCAGCAGTAAACTCTCGAGTCGTGTTGAGTTAAGACTTCTGAGAAGGGTGGTTGTGTTTGGATTTTCCCTGGAGGTACAACTCGGGTTTTCTTCATTTCGCCTGTGAACGTTTCGTTCCGCAAAATTCACAGTCAAGTTAAGATTGGACGGAAGGGGGATTTGTGTTTCATGCACCTCGCCATTCTTAAATTACGTCTGACAAGAATTTGTTGCACTTACATCTCCATGATAATATAATTAATAGTCCATTCAGTGATTTTAACCCATCATGCCGAGACGTAAAACGGATATTGGTCGTTGTTCAATGACATTAAAAAAAGCGCTTATCACGTAATGAATTCATAACTGTTCCCGGGCGAAGCCGGGTCGGGTTGTTAGTTATACAATAAGATAAGATATAAGATTGTCCCTGCTAGCCTAAGAAGTCTAGTACTAGGAACGAAATATGTTTCGATGAATCTGGTGGTGGAAAGTTGTGGCTCACAAGAACACTAAAGCAAGGATCAGGAAACAGGAGAACACAATTTGACCGTAGTAATTGTGTTATATCAGCAACATTGATGTGAGAACGCCAACTCATCAAGCCGTACGCTCCTATTGAGATCCTCCCCGCGTCTAATTGTACAACTAAGCAGTATCGAGAACTTGGCAGCCGGAAAGAAAGGTAAACAGAGCTGCTTGCGCGCAAATTAGGCCCCCTCACTCACTTTGTATCTTATCTTCAGGAATCCCAAATCACTTTCTTCCTGTTGGGATGATTTACTGTTGTATCAATGTTACCATGATTGCTGACCATTTGCAAACACTGTAACTTAAGCGACTAGTTCGTGGTCGCCAATGTTCACACCATTAGTCAACTGAACAACGCACAGCAAAACATAACCTATACTAAAACAGCCATTGAAGAAGACCTGCTGATTTTTTAAATTTTACTTAAAGAATGGCATTACGTCACGTTGACCAGGCACAGATTCCCTCAGTCGCAGGTTTCCAATAAAACATTGTTTGCATCTGGCAAGGCCAAACAAGCCGAACTGAACAAAAAAAAAAAAACAGGAAAAGGGAATGGAAAAGGAAAAGGGAAAGGGAAAGGGAAAGGGAAAAGAGACAAAGGCAAAGTCAAAGGCTAAGGAAAGGAGAGGAAGGGAAAAAGGAAATACAATAAAACAAAACCAAACACCGAACCTCACGATATCCGATTTAATCAAACACTTCGTATAGGCTATACTGTATACAAATCTAGGTTTTGCCATATATTTTGCGGGGTTTCGCCTAAGCAGCGTGGGGCAATGGACAAAGCAATGTGAGCAACTGCTGATACGACTCCCGACTCAGGAAGCGTCAAGGGGTGTGTTTGGAAGGAAAGTAGCCAACATCACATTTACTATCACTGTGCGAAAATCAGGGAAACACAAGACGAGACGTGGTTTTGTGTGACAAATATCTCAGCAACACAGCTTGTAACAGACATGTAGCCAGTGTCGCGAAGTGGAAGGGAACCCGTCCATCCACAGCACCATGCGGACTCCCACAAAGTGATTGCAGTAACACCGAGATCCGTTCTGTTCCTCTGCACGACGTAGTATGAACTGTTCTTCCCTGAATTATGCAACTTTTGATGAGGTGATTGTTGTTTAAACATCTTGGTCATCTGCCCCTCACTAGGGGCGATACTGTAAATGAATATGTAATGAGAATTAAAAGTTAACCTCACACCTTAGAGGAAGGGGGAGGAGGAGAAGGAAGAAGCAGAGGCAGAAGAAAAACAAAAGAATACAGAAAAAAAAGGCTACAACCCTCGAAGAATGAGGACTCTTAAAGAAGTAGAGCCATGAAAGGCAGATAGGAACGGGGAAGAGGGAGAAAGGGGAAATTGGACCCAGCTCAGGAATCCCTCGGAATCGCCAACTTTCGAGCCATTGAGACTGCACACACCCCTTACACGACTCCTCGATAACTAACGCAAACATCAATATTACAGAAACGTGGGGAAATGTAAGACACTCGGATACCGTCGGGCAGGAAGACACAGTAAGAAGGGCTCACCAGGGGTGGTTGGTATGATAAATTAGAGACAGGAGCCTGGCTGACGTAAATGGAAGCAATGCCAGACTCAGCTGGGGTCCCGTGGTCGCCAACCCATGAAAATACTTGGGTGGCACACACTTTTTACCATACGTTGTGCGGCGCTCCCTGACACACCCCACCCCACATGTGCACTGGGGCGAATATATTTTTGTCACATATATTATTTGTTTATGAATTAAAACATTAAGAAGCAATATACTTATCATGTACTATAAGTGACGTATGGCAACGTTGCAAAGCAAAGCGACGGTAGAGCGATGTAAACAGTGTAACAATCAGTTTGCTCTGATCTTATGAGTAACAACATAACCTCTTATTACTCTCCAGTGCCTTCGCTCTTATGAACGAACCAAGAACATCAACCAGTGCTCTTGCAGCGCATGACAAAAGTTTTTCCCTAACTTTTGTACCCTTATCAAACTTTTGGCAAATTTGCCTCTCTCTGTAGCTACTGGTATTGCCGAACGGAGTTTGAGTTGGTTGAAAACATACTTAAGAAATTCTACTTCTGGAAACAGACTCAACGGTCTAGTATTGCCATCTATTCACAGAGACATACTGTGCCCAACTCTAGGAATGGGTATTCCAAGATTCAGACACCTAGATATCAAGGGAAAGGCTGTAGCCGCTTTTGAAAGTTGAGATATTTGAATATCGCGCTACATTGCTTCTCGAAGCATTTGGAAATAATTTACCGATACTTGCACGTCGAGTGACGTAGCGAGTAATAGCAGAGGTGGAGGCTATTTATTGATTAAATAGTTAACTATGGAGTAGAGACTTGAGACTGGGATCAGATTACTGGCACGGCCAAAAGAAAGAGAATGCAATTAGTATCAAGTAAATCGGACCAGGGATTCAAGAGATATGAGGATTTCCAGATATCAGGTGATGACGCGTGACCCTGACAGTTTTGAATAAAAGCCAGCTGGCCGAAGCAACTTCAGCTCATTCTAACACAAGCACTTGGCGAGCAAGTTGCATCTACGCTGAGCCAAGGCACATGGTTGCCGGATCTACGCAGAAGTTCTTTTCAAAGTCGTGATAGTCACGAAAAGTGCTGCGCTACGAGTTGGAACTTAGTAAGTTTCTGGTGAGGAGAATCACTGAGGTGATTGATTTTTCTACAGACATTGGTGGAAATATTTATATTTCTACAAGGACATATGCTAGACTTTGTCTAGAAAATAGTATTTTGTCACAGTCCAGTAATAACTTAATACTTGGATGTTTAAATCCATTTCAAGTCAGTTTTCATTTTTGTAACTAGTTAACCACTTCGATCTGTCAGTACACTGAAGACTAGTCTATAACGGTGGCGTTCATTAGTCTACGCAAGGGAAACTGCAGGTTGCTTAGCGCATGGCAGATGGTGATATTAATAAACCATGCCCAGGGAACGATCTTCAGAACAGCCGTTAATTGCTTAGACTGTCAGTGTTTTTCTTGTACTGATAAGATTACAGTGAGTTATGTTACAACTGACATATCTAAGAAGAGATCACTTAGATCTGACCCTATTTAAACAAACTGTTATGGCTTTGATAGAAGCCCATATTAAAATGGAACCACAGTTTATTCAAACGTCAAAAGATACTACCACTATGTCTGACTAGACGAATTGTGGGTCTACAATGGCGGCGGATACAAGGATTATACGTGCTTGTCCGATAGGGCATGTCTATGGATAAATCTGGTACAGACCAGGTTTACTACGCTTCAAGACCATCAAGAAATGTAAGCCACATTTGAATTATATAATGCCTAGCTAATTGGAACAAACTATTTTTTCTGCAGATGACAACACATTTTTTTCTTCGTATTTAAAGCTTGCAATGATTTACGCAAGACTTATTAGAGTTATTCTGAGTATTTTCAGCACTCAGAACAGTTTAGGATCGATGACCGAGCATTTCGAAGATTTATTTGAATATTTCATATTTTTGGGAAACCACGGAAAACAACCGATGTAACTGTAAAAGTTAAATTTATTTTTGTTGAGGAATGGATATTTTTTCCATATTCGAAGGTTCGAACATGTGGATTCTCACATAATGAGATGATAATTAAATGTATATAACAAATAATAATAATAATAATAATAATAATAATAATAATCCACTAATAATAATAATAATAATTTTTATAATTTTTCTAAATAATTCTTGGATATTATATTTTCTAATAATCATATGTATTGAGAGAGAGCCTATGAAGTAGTTTAATCATTTCTAGTTTGGAACAGGAGATTTTCCGAAGGAGAGTGGTTAGCGCAAGCCCGCATTCAACCAACATTTCAGTTCTGGTTGAACAGTTGATATTTGCAATGAGTAAAGTATATTTTTCAGATAACACGGAGAGGCATGAAACGGGAAGCAAATGATATTTGTATCAAATAGGATATTTTTGGATTTATATAAAATCATGACGTAAATACACTCGAAAGTGAAATAAAGATTTTCATAAGTATGGTAAATTCACGGGTTGAACTGAATGGTAAAATAAAATAAACTTGTAAGTTTATTAATCTTCCAGTGTTGATAACAAGCAGAGGCTTGATTTATTGTATAAATTTTGGGAAGAAAATTTATGTGTGGAGTAGTTGAAATGCCATTCCCAGGTGCGCATGTTTAAGTCGCAGGAATGAAGAGGTTTTTTCGAGCATCAATCAAATAGCAGGTTCGATGGCTCAGGTTTATAGTAGGAGTATTGGAACTACACATTTCGTCGGATGAATGACCCGAAGGTTATTTCTTGAAACCATCAGTTCTTATTTCAACCTTGTTTACAAATTCCATTTAGACTTTGATTTTGCTAGAACCCGGATTTGTCATAATAGTAGTTTATTCTTCTTAAGAGGAAGACCTTTGCCGTTGTTGTTGTAATATTGTGTTCTTACACAAATAATAGAATGGGCCACTGCCAATTAAAAATAATTCTTTAACCACGAATAATTTGAAGGATATTTTCAATCCTAGTGCCATGAACTAAATGAATTCATTATAAAACTACAATTCTAATTTCCGCATTCTGTCGAAGAATTGCAAGTTGTGAAAGTTGCTAAAAATGGCCATGAATATAAATATTTTTTTAAAATAATGATTCCAAGTGGAAAATTGAATAGTTGAATGGTTCAACCATTTATTGATCAAGTTGATGATTCAGAAATCATATATTTTGTTAGGAACTTGAAGTTCATAATCGAGTCACTTCTCGAATGTTTAATGTCAGAAGAACAATTAATTGTTGTTGTGCTTCGCACAGTTCTTCGATGCTGTGCTCAATGGTCAAATACTTTTCAGATGTTATTAATATGTGTAAATAATTTGTGTTGCTTCTATGATGATAATATTTTTCGACGATGTATTTTTTTTGAAACTGGAAAAATAAGTGAAAGTTAAAATTCTATGAACATTTATTCTACGAGTGTTAATATCATGTAAATATTCAAACAGTGATCTACGATATTTCCAGTATAGACAATTAATTTTGAACTGGAATTAAATATTAATAATTTTGGAACACAGTCTACAGGACTATTAATCGGACTTGTGTTTCCAAAAAGATTGTCAAATGTGTTTGGAAAATTTCTGTATATTGTGTGTAAATAAGAGTGTGGATCGCCACACGTGGATGATGCTGCTTTGAGCATCCTTGCAGTCAATTTTAACTTCAAAATAAACTGAGATAATTTTACCAGATGTGTCATACCCAATTAAATCTCCTTCTATCCTTATTGTTGCATTGAGCCAAAAATCAGTAAAGCATTTTCTTAATTTGATGTCGTTTTTGCGATTTGCTTTAACCCATCTGGCGCTCCGGGATATTTTGACTCTCGTGCTGACTGATTATTGGTAAAATGCATATGTGGTCGTGCAGACTCCGGTCTAAACGGGCACATAAAATAAGATAGAGAGAAATGGCTTCGAACGTGGGTCTCGATTTAGACATGGTCAATCGCATGCCGATTTAAATTGTGATAATTTTTATAGAAATATTTTGGGAGTTGAGAGATGTCTGGTTTGGATGAATAAATTAGTAGGAAACCCAATTAGTGGGGAAAATTAAAAATTTAACTGGTTAATAATTAGAATGGGTTTGATTATTTTTGATAATGGCTTAACCATTAGGGCGTCAAGTAAATTCAGTAGTAAACGTTCGATGACTGGACATACACATTATTAGAATCCAGGTGGAGGATATTTGAGAACTTGCATATTTTTCTTGTGATATTGTGGTAAATGTAATTCGTAAAAGTAGAGAATTTTGTTTTTCCATCACGACGACATTAGGACAAATCTCATTTTATTATAGTGTTCCAATTAGCTATTCATATTTCTTGTTCTAGTTATAAGCTTGTGTTTGCCACTGTTGTATACCCCTAAGTTTTGAATAATAATTGAAAATTATGGAAGAAATGATGAGGATGATGAGGAGTTTGGAGGGGAGTTCAAAAGAGGCTGGACTGCGTGTAGCAGCCATTATGAAAGAAAATACAGAAGCTTTAGAAAAGAAACTTAAAGAAAATTCTGATTCTTTAGAAAGTAAACTTAAAGAAAATTCTGATAATTTGAAAGAAAGTTTAGATGAAAAACTTAAAGAAAATTCTGATTCTTTAGAAAATAAACTTAAAGAAAATTCTGATTCTTTGGAAAATAAACTTAAAGAAAATTCTGACTCTTTAGAAAGCAGATTAAAAGGTAACTTGAAGGAAAATTTAAATAGTAAATTTAATTCAATGGAAAGTAAATTTAAAGAGAATTCTGAAATTTTGAAAATGACACTTGAAAGTAAAATGAATAAATTATGCGAAAAAACACATGAGCTCGAAACTTCATTAGCTACTAACGCTAGTTTAATGGACGATAAATTTCGCGATGCCGATCTTCGATCTCAAAGCTTAGCTGATAGGATAGAACATGGTCTTAGGAAAGTTGGTGAAGACATGGTCAACCTGG
This sequence comes from Meconema thalassinum, assembly GCA_946902985.2. NCBI lineage: Eukaryota > Metazoa > Arthropoda > Insecta > Orthoptera > Tettigoniidae > Meconema > Meconema thalassinum. The sequence continues at coordinate 820,182,074 of OX336388.2, read as the reverse complement.
AAGTCAGAGTGAAGAAGGAGAGTAATGAGATGGGGATTCTAGTTGTTCAACGGTTGACAGAACAATTCAAAGAACTTGTCATGGGAGAAATAAGAGAAGGTGTGATTAATGAGTTGCAAACTGAAATTAAAACCACAGTTGTCAATGAAATTAAAGACACACTCAAGCTGGAGAACCAAGAAGGAATCAAGGAGATTAGGGAATCTTTGTCATCCCATATTGAAGTAATTGCCAAAGATATCCAAGCAACTCAGAAGGACATATCAGATATGACAGGGTCATTGAAAAGTCATGAGGCTGTTATGAACCAGATACCCACTGATGTTAAGGACAATTGTAAAGAAACTGAAGCAATTAAGAAAATGGCAGAAGAAAACCAGAAGGAACTTGAGGCTATGAAAACCCAAATCAAGGATGAGAAACAGTCTGATCATCTGTTGAAAATGCCAAATGTAAGGGGAAAGGAACAGATACAGATAAATCTAGGAGCAGCTAGAGAGACTGATAGACAGGATGAGGTCAGGACAGTATTTCAATCCAACCCCATAACTGTATTTAAGAATATAGAAGATAAGCCTTCTAAATTTTCAGGGCGAGATTCTGTGACACCCGTGGAATTTTTGAGAGAAGCAGGGGATTACCTGAAAGATTCCAAGATCCCTAAAGAAAGACAGATCCGAGTGATAGGGAAGTTTTTGGAAGGTCCTGCACTTCTTTGGTTTAGAGCTTTTAGATCCACTCTAACCACTTTTGAGGAGTTTTCTCGTGGGCTATTGAAGAAGTTTTGGTCCCCGGAAACCCAACAGCAAGTTAGAGCATACTTTTCTGGACAGCTGTCTAAACTTCAACATTTAGATCCGCCGATGCCAGATAACGAATTGATTACTGCATTGATACGTCAGTTTCCAGCAGACGTCCAGAGGACTTTGATCGCTGCTGATATCTATAATATGGAACAATTTGATGAAGTATTACAGAAGCTGGATCATACGAACGCTCAATTCTTCCATCAGAAGGGAGTAAAGAATAACAACGCTGTGTACGCTGTTATGGCTGATAGTTATTCTCAGACACCTCGAGAGATTCGAGAGGGGCGAGAAGAGAAAACGCCGAGGGAAGATCCAAATAAAGGAGGATGGAACCAGTACAGTAACAGATACAGTTACAAGCCATATGCGAGACCGGATGGTGGTAATCGATACAATACTCGATGGAGAAGACCACGAGATAGTCAAGGAAGGTACCAGGAAAGAAGATATTATGGTCGAAACAACTACAATAACAGAGGGAATGTAGATACTCGTCAGTCCAATGAAGAGTTTAACAAGGACACAAGGAAAAATTTGGAAGCAAGACACCAAGATAACTTGCAGTTTTTGGAGCAGAGGCCCAACGAACCAGGTCCATCGGGAACACAACAATCCCGGGGGAATGGTAATGAAAAAAAAACAACTTCGAATTCACAGTAGAAGATAGAATTTTGAACACTTTCACTTCCAGAATTATTAAATGGCAAGCATAGGATGATGACTTAATTCAACAGAATGACGAACGAAAAGAAATGGGTACGAGAATTAGAATGCCAATCATATCATGCGAAGTATTCGGTATGCCTGTCGATACTTTGATCGATACTGGGGCTATGCTTTGTCTGGTGAGTGAGAAGCTTTATATTCTGTGGAAGCTCAAAGAGAATTTAGAGGAGATTCCAGTATCAGGAATTAAGATCCAAGGAATAATACCCAATAAAATATCTCTGTGCAAAACACAATTATACTTATGTATTACGATTGGAGGACATGATTTCCGACATGTGTTTGTTGTAATGAAGGACATGGCTTTTGACATGATATTGGGAGCAGATTTCATTCAGAAATATCAAGCAGTGATAGATATGAAGACAGAGACGATCAAATTCAAGAATACCGAAGAGATTAACTTCGAGGGAAAAGAAGAGGAAGACATCGAGGGAGATGCTCAATGGTCTCTGATTTTTCATGAAGCTGAAGGAAGAGAAGTCTACACTGAGAAGGAGTCCCCAGAGCTAGGGAAAATTTTGGAAGAGTATCACGATATTTTTGATATTAAACCTGGTGAAATTAAAGATTTTGAATATTGTGGAAGTAAACAATAATGGAAGCTATGAAGTCGCCAATACACGAACTGGTAACATCGTGGGAACTTATAATGCGTCGAATTTGAAGATTTATTATTCAAGAACCAGATGATTTAATGTGTAGATAGGAAAAATAAAAAAATTTCAATTTTTATTTTTTGCTAGGTGTGGGGTGGATGTGCCCAACTCTAGGAATGGGTATTCCAAGATTCAGACACCTAGATATCAAGGGAAAGGCTGTAGCCGCTTTTGAAAGTTGAGATATTTGAATATCGCGCTACATTGCTTCTCGAAGCATTTGGAAATAATTTACCGATACTTGCACGTCGAGTGACGTAGCGAGTAATAGCAGAGGTGGAGGCTATTTATTGATTAAATAGTTAACTATGGAGTAGAGACTTGAGACTGGGATCAGATTACTGGCACGGCCAAAAGAAAGAGAATGCAATTAGTATCAAGTAAATCGGACCAGGGATTCAAGAGATATGAGGATTTCCAGATATCAGGTGATGACGCGTGACCCTGACAGTTTTGAATAAAAGCCAGCTGGCCGAAGCAACTTCAGCTCATTCTAACACAAGCACTTGGCGAGCAAGTTGCATCTACGCTGAGCCAAGGCACGTGGTTGCCGGATCTACGCAGAAGTTCTTTTCAAAGTCGTGATAGTCACGAAAAGTGCTGCGCTACGAGTTGGAACTTAGTAAGTTTCTGGTGAGGAGAATCACTGAGGTGATTGATTTTTCTACAGACATTGGTGGAAATATTTATATTTCTACAAGGACATATGCTAGACTTTGTCTAGAAAATAGTATTTTGTCACAGTCCAGTAATAACTTAATACTTGGATGTTTAAATCCATTTCAAGTCAGTTTTCATTTTTGTAACTAGTTAACCACTTCGATCTGTCAGTACACTGAAGACTAGTCTATAACGGTGGCGTTCATTAGTCTACGCAAGGGAAACTGCAAGTTGTTTAGCGCATGGCAGATGGTGATATAACAAACCATGCCCAGGGAACGATCTTCAGAACAGCCGTTAATTGCTTAGACTGTCAGTGTTTTTCTTGTACTGATAAGATTACCGTGAGTTATGTTACAACTGACATATCTAAGAAGAGATCACTTAGATCTGACCCTATTTAAACAAACTGTTATGGCTTTGATAGAAGCCCATATTAAAATGGAACCACAGTTTATTCAAACGTCAAAAGATACTACCACTATGTCTGACTAGACGAATTGTGGGTCTACAATGGCGGCGGATACAAGGATTATACGTGCTTGTCCGATAGGGCATGTCTATGGATAAATCTGGTACAGACCAGGTTTACTACGCTTCAAGACCATCAAGAAATGTAAGCCACATTTGAATTATATTATGCCTAGCTAATTGGAACAAACTATTTTTCTGCAGATGACCAACACATTTTTTTCTTCGTATTTAAAGCTTGCAATGATTTACGCAAGACTTATTAGAGTTATTCTGAGTATTTTCAGCACTCAGAACAGTTTAGGATCGATGACCGAGCATTTCGAAGATTTATTTGAATATTTCATATTTTTGGGAAACCACGGAAAACAACCGATGTAACTGTAAAAGTTAAATTTATTTTTGTTGAGGAATGGATATTTTTTCCATATTCGAAGGTTCGAACATGTGGATTCTCACATAATGAGATGATAATTAAATGTATATAACAAATAATAATAATAATAATAATAATAATAATAATCCACTAATAATAATAATAATAATTTTTATAATTTTTCTAAATAATTCTTGGATATTATATTTTCTAATAATCATATGTATTGAGAGAGAGCCTATGAAGTAGTTTAATCATTTCTAGTTTGGAACAGGAGATTTTCCGAAGGAGAGTGGTTAGCGCAAGCCCGCATTCAACCAACATTTCAGTTCTGGTTGATCAGTTGATATTTGCAATGAGTAAAGTATATTTTTCAGATAACACGGAGAGGCATGAAACGGGAAGCAAATGATATTTGTATCAAATAGGATATTTTTGGATTTATATAAAATCATGACGTAAATACACTCGAAAGTGAAATAAAGATTTTCATAAGTATGGTAAATTCACGGGTTGAACTGAATGGTAAAATAAAATAAACTTGTAAGTTTATTAATCTTCCAGTGTTGATAACAAGCAGAGGCTACTCGTACTGAACGCCGGCTGTAAACACATTGCATAGACTATTAATTACCGACCGCAGTAGCTGTGCTCGCTAAGGCGCGGCGCTAGACCATGGGGCAAGCTATCCTCGGCTGTCCTTGAAATTGTTTCCCCATTTTCACAACTCCAGGCAAATACCTTCTAATAGGCCACGGCGGCTTCCTTCCATCTCCTTCCATCTCCATTCGTTTTCATTCTTTTCATCACTTAATAACTCCCTGTGTGAAGCTAAATTGGGTAGGTTAAGAATGTAAACAACGCTCTTAGGTTTCTACGTTCGTTGCCAAGAGCCGACTGCGGTGGCGTCTAGTAGCTAAGTTCTGAACTTGGCCTAGTAGTCGTTGCCTGTGGCGCTTGGTGGCAAAAGTAGGAACTATTTGAAAAATTCTAAGTTGCAGTTTGTACTTAAATTTAAAATTAGAAAACACACACTAATACAGTCATCACAATTAACACCGGTTATCAGACATATTCTACTCACACCCAAAGTACACGGGGCTACATGACCGCGTTGTCGCAGCCCCTAAACTTAAGAACCAACCAACCAACCAACCAACCAACCAACCATGAATAACTCCTTTCATGAGGTTGGTGATAAGAAGGGCATCTGACCGTAAAATACACCTGCTACATCGCATCTTATCCCTGACCTATTGAAAATGGGAATAATGAGAGGTAGGCATAAGAAATGAATAACCTATCTTAACGAGCAGTCACACTAATTAACTAACAATGACATTACTTCAAATCAAGAAGGCAACAACAACAATAACAACTACGGTTGGTTGGTTGGTTGGTTGGTGGTTGGTTCCTGAGTATAGGGGCTGCGACAACGCGGTCATGTAGCCCCGTGTACTTTGGGTGTGTGTAGAATCTGTCTGAAAACCGGTGTTAATTGAGATGGCTGTATTAGTGTGTGATACCTATTAGGTAGATTTCATTAGAAAGCTAACTATTGCAATGGGTCCCATGTTTCGACTTCCGGAAAATTTCGACATATCTTCGCGTTTCACATCCCCCAGACCCCAAAACCACCGACAGTTCAAAAGTTTATATATAATTTATGTATGTATATATATATGTATAGATATCAGTTTCTTCTGGACACGATAACTGCCGTAATTTTGCACCAATCACTTTGAATGTTTTACATACTATGTATCCCCTTAATATCTCAGTCGAGTTCGTTAATGGGCTAAATCGGTCAAAGGAGGTGAATATGGGAGGCTTTTTTTTCGAAAAATTGAAATATCGCTATAACTCTCTTAATATCTGAAATATTGAATCCATTCTAAGTTCATACTATGTGTCAGATAAGGCCCTAAAATTTATGTTTGAAAAGTTTTTTATAGCACCAACTATTGACCAAAGGGGTGGGTAAAAGTGGGTTTTTCGGGAAACATTAATCATATCTCTGTTAATAGGCACAATTACAAAACCGTACAAAATGGACAATATTCCTCCAACAATTACCTAAAACTTTTGTCTGAAAGACTTTTCGATATGACCCACCATTACGCCACGGGGTGAGCAAAATGATTTAAATTATAAGAAAATTCCAAGTGCCAAGAGAGGTTGCCATGACAACTTTACATTTAATTGATAAGGGATGAGCCATCAGCAGTTGCTATGACAACGCCACTGCACGAGATAACATTCAGTTTTCATATGTCTGTGGGAAGCGACTTCGGTATCGGAACTGGTAGCATGCTGAACTTCTATGCCCAAGGTCGCGGGTTCAAACCCGGCTGAAGTCGTCGGATTTACTAAGAGCGCTAAAAAACCCTGAGTATGCTTTCCATCGGAGGGGAAGTTCCAACATTCGTTGCGAGTTGATGGTTCAGGTGTCATCTAGTAGCCAAGTTCACAGCTAGGTGTCGTTGATGGTAGTATTTTTAATGATGTAGCCTATTTTAGGTAGATTTCATCAGAAAGCTAACTATTGCAATGGGTGCCATGTTTCGACTTCCGGAAAATTTCGACATATCTTCGCGTTTCACATTCCCCAGACCCCAAACCACCGTCAGTTCAAAAGTTTATATATATGTGTGTGTATAACTTAAAATATGCATATATATCAGTTTCTTGTGGACACGATAACTGCCGTAATTTTGCACCAATCACTTTGAATGTTTTACATAATATGTAACCCCTTAAAATATCGGTCGAGTTCGTTAATGGGCAAAATCGGTTGAAGGGGGTGAAAATGGGGGGGGGGGGCTTTTTTATTTTCGAAAAAGTGAAATATCGCTATAACTCTCTTAATACGTGAACTATCGAATCCATTCAAAGTTCATAATATGTGTCGGCTAAGTGCCAAAAATTTATGTTTGAAAAGTTTTGATGGCACCAAACATTGTCCAAAGGGGTGGAGAAAGGTGTTTTTTTCGGGAAACATTAATCATATCTCTCTTAATAGGCACAATATCAAAACCGTACAAAATGGAAAATATTCCCCTAATAATTACCTAAAAGTTTGTCTGAAAGAATTTTTGATCTGACCTACCATTACGCCAAGGGATGAGAAAAATGATTTCGGAATTAAAGAACATGCCAAGTGCCATCAGGGGTTACCATGACAACGCTTCTAAATTGATGAGGGATGAGCTATCAGAGGTTGCCAAGACAACGCCATTGCACGAGATCACATTCATTTTTCCATCTGACTGTGGGAAGAGGCTAACTGGTAGCATACTGAACTTATATGCCCAAGGTCGCTGGTTCAAAGCAGGCCAAAGTCGTCGGATTTTCTAAGAGCGCTAACATCCCTCAGCATGATTTCCTTTGGAGGAGAAGTTCCAACGTTCGTTGCAAGTTGCTGGTTGCGGTGGCATCTAGTAGCCAAGTTCACAGCTAGGTGTCGTTGACGTTAGTATATGGTACAAAATTAGGAACTACTACTTAAAATTGACCGTCTGCAGACCTTACGTGAATTACAGACTAATACAGTCATCACAATTAACACCATTTATCAGATTCTACACACACCTAATGTACACGGGGTTACTTGACCACGCTGTCGCAGCCCCTAAACTGAGGAACCAACAAAAATCTCTGCGGGAGATAAAATTTTGGGTGAAGAAGTAACAGACTGTCAGATAGTTACACATCAGTTCCAAACCTTGCATAAGGACAGTGTGATCACAAGTATAAAAATGAACCCCAAATGACAAGAAGGTTACCATCCCCATAAGACAATAAAATGATAAAAATATGCATACAAAAACGAAAAAAAAAGTTAATTAACCTCTAAATATAAAATACTTTCTTGCAATCAATGAGGTCTGATCCTCCTACGAAAACCTGCATATTTTGCCTATTATAGCCTATCCCCTAGTTTGCCCGGTGAAATCTACCTCCGCCTTCCGGCGTGGGGAGAGGATTTTTTTAAAATCCAAGTAAGGACGGCAGGCATTCAATTTTCAAGTAGTTCCTACTTTTGCCGCCAAACGCCACCGTCAACGACTACTAGTTCAGAACTTGGTTACTAGATGTCACCGCAGTTGGCTCCTGGCGACGAACGTTGGGACCTAAGAGCGTTGGTCAAATTTATCCTCTAATTTAGCTTCACACAAGTGTAATTATTCGAAGGATTTTTTACATGCCATAAATCTATGACATGGGACCGCCGGCTTTACTTCCCCTCCGAAGGAAGGCATACTGAAATGGGATCAATTTCCAAGCCCAACAAGAGTAATATTTGGTTGCGGTCTGCACTGCCCTTGTCACACTCCGCCCCTTCCCCTGCACTAAAAACGATCTCAAGTGTAATTGTATCATTTTAAATGATTATTATCTGGGGTCTGGCGTTACGTTACGGTGACGGGACGAAACGTACCTAGAATACACTGAGGTGTGTGCCATCATAGTACGATGTAGCAGCCGAGTACCAAGAAGGCAGTGCGAGAACAATCAAGTAGGCAGTGAAGAAACAAAATAGAATCTTGAAAGTCTGTTCGTGCACTGCCTTCTTGGTATTCGGCTGCTAGCATTTAAAATGATATAAAGTCTAGTCTTTCAGACTGAATATCCGTGTCTTTTTCTTTGTAAATCCGTTCCAGGTAGAGTTTCTATACCAGTGAAAATCTACCCAGTAAAACGCAAAAGCCTAGGCTTGAAATATCCGTTGCCATGGCAACGTAATGTCAGGGTATCCATTGTAGAAGCAGCAGAAAATATGAGAAATGATGTGTATGAAATGTGGTGTTACAGCATTAAGGTCGATCACGCCATACATTACGTTTCCGTTCCATCACATCTCCGCGTATCAAAGTTGACAGTATTTTAAATGAGTACATTCACACTGCACATTACACACACCTTCCGTGAGCCTTGCGATTCCCCACAGGATCGCTGCATATGGGATTGAGCTCATATGCGATAAATTGAAAACCAGTGATTTAGAAAAGTTAGAAAACGTGTAAGCACGCTTTATCAAACGGGCCATAGGAGCAAGCAAATATGTGCCAAATAGAATGCCATACATTCTGCAAAAGAGACGTTTTTCATCGAGAATATAAGGCTCAAGGAATTCCTACCAAGTACACGCGCTTATACAGAAATAATGGAAAGAAGGACACAGAAGGAGAAAGAGAGAGATAATGGATATTTTAGAACAGATGCCATGTTAAATATACAATGGACCAACACAATCAAACTCAAAGGTACTCAATCATAGGGCTCGCGATTCATGGTTTCCACCATTACATAATATCACCAAGCAGATGACCAATGCATATGTAAAATATGTGGCGAAAGGTGTGAACTTGATCACATCAAGCTATGTAAAAGCAAGACAGGGTCTCTTAATGACCTTATAAATGCTAGCAAATGAACAGTGCAACTGTGATCTAAAGTAAACCTGTAACCTGATGTTTTGAACCATTCCTGGCCGTTCGACTGCTATAAATTTATTATTAATATTATCGTTTCGCAGCAATGTTTACGGAACATATGCGGACATGGTGTATTGACAGTACCCATTCTGTGTCTATTGCAGCATCATGAACGAAACAGTGGTTGAGCAAGTGAGATGACATTCAGCGCTATATGAATTACAAAACAGCAAATACAGTACAGTGATACTAATTTCAAGGAAGATGATAATTGTTGTTTTAAGGGGCCTAACATCAAGGTTATCGGCCCCTAACGGTTTGGGTGATCGTGAAGATGATAATGAAATGTAAACTATAACTAAAACTAACTACTAACTTATATACTAGAAGAAGAAATGGAAAACAAAAGGAGAATAAGGCAAATAAAGGACAGGACGAAAAGAAATGCCCTCAACCTTCGAAGAATGTGGATTGAGGGACTTGGAAGGAAGGAGAGCCATAAAAGGCAGAGAGGAAAGTGAAAGAGGAGAGGGTCCGCTCCACAGGTAATGGGTAAAAGAGGGAAAAACCGGACTCAGCTCAGGAATCCCTCGGGATCGCCAACTACCAAACTCACCAGCCGTGAGCCCCTGAGGGTATAGCAATACCTAGGGTGCACCAGTAGTGGTGGGGCTACTCACACCCTGCCTCCTTAAGGGCCTTGAGCAGAAGGCAGGAGAGAACATGAAAAGAAAAAGAAGGCTGACCCCTCGCAGGAGGAGGGTTTCAGAAAAGATGAGACAAGGGTCAATTAAGGCGGGAAAGGAAGAGACTCCCTAGACATCGGATAGCTTAATACCGTTGGGGTCGGTAAAGAACAAGAGTTGACCAAGTGAGGTCGACAGGAAAGAAGACGGAGAGGAGCCCGGCACAAGTAAGTGGAAGCAATGTCTGACTCAGCTGGGGCCGCGTGGTCGCCAACCCACGTCCCACTATATGTGAGCCCCTGGGGGGTTTCAGTGAAGAACAAGTAGTTCCGTGAAGAACACATACTTTGAACAAACACAAAGTTTTTGTTTTGCACTTATGCTTTCTCTGAATGTTGTGTCTTGCAGCTGGTGCTGTTCTTCAATATTGGAAAGTAAATCATGAAATTGATACCTTGACATTCGAAAGTACTGGAAAAAATGTGTATCATCTGTTAGCTCTTGGAATAAAGTAACACATTTCCCTTCTGTATTTCGCTCTTTTAATGAACCCATATTCTTAATTTCCTCTTTCTTGTCCTACGTCAGTGGCTTCGGTGGCGCAGTTGCTGAGCTTGTATGGCCAAGGTCTCGGCTTCAAACGCTGCCGAAGTCGTCGGATTATTTAAGAGGATAAACATCTCACTATGTCTTCTTTCGGAAAGGAAGTAAAGCCGCCGGTCCCTCGTCATAGATGTATGGCATGAAAAAGAACCTTACACTAACTACACTTTTGTGAAGCTAAATTCTACGTTAGATTTGACTAACGCTCTTAGGTTCCAACGTTCGTCGCCAGGAGCCGACTGTGGTGGCATCTAGTAACCATGTTCAGAACTAGTTGTCGTTGACGGTGGCGTTTTGGTAGCAAAAGTAAAATCTACTTGAAAATTGAATGTCTGTAGTCCTTACTTGAATTAAAAACAGATAACACACACTAATACAGCCATCACAATTAACACCGGTTATCAGACAGATTCTACACACACCCAAAGTACACGGGGCTACGTGACCACGTTGTCGCAGCTCCTAAACTGAGGAACCAACCAACTTCTCCCTCATCTAAAATAAACTAAATTTCTTCTTGACTACATTCTGTTCTATACGTAGTGTATAGTGTGCCCATTTAGCAAGAAATATGCCAATCACAGTATACCAGCGTAGCTCAATTCGGGATTTCGGGGCAGCGGTAAGTTCCCCCACTCTGTGACTCACATATTTTGGATTAATTAGAGGGTACACTTGCAAAAATAACAACAAAATCAACTCCTATTTAAACACATTTAATTAATAAAATTAATGGCGCTACAAACATTTTAACAATTTAATTACTGACCCAAATATCAACTGCTTGTTCCAAATGAACAAGGAATCACAAATAAACAAATATTGCATTCAAAACCTGTGGTTTCCACATAAACCAACAATTCTTACTTAGTCTCACTTCCATAAAGCACTAACATTAAGTTTACATAACTCCGAGCTCTTTGGCTCCATGCATTTACATTATTAAGGTGTCATTCTTGTACACCTCAAACACTATCCTTTATATTTTCTTATTTCTCAAAAACAAATATATAATTATATTTAAAAATCTAGGTTAATTCTCTAACTCAATATTTTGGGCATGTCCACACATTCAGTCGTTATCATCTCTCTTTATTTCACAAATATATTAAGGCAATCAGAAAATCAATTGTGTACTCCAGAGCGTGAAGGTACTTGACACAGTCAAAAAACTATAGTTACTCCCGAACTCAGTTGCCTTCAATCAACTCGTGGAATCCCACGTCCATACATTATTACCATAGGGATTGTTATTTATCTCTTATGTCTTAAATAGACCATTATCATATAAGAAACTACGATCTGAACCGGCAAACGAAATATCCATCTACTAGGACCTCGGTTCATCGCCCGGGTCGTTAACAACTTAAACCCTCCTGGTGTATTCATTCTCTTTACAACAGCTTACGAGACGGTCTCTGTTCCTTCTCGCTTTAAGAGAGCTAGACTCTACTACTTGGGGTGCGATTTATGACACGTTAGGGTGACGGCGACTCCCTGTCTGACCCAACATTAGTAGCTTATTTCCAAGGCTTTCCAAACAAACCTTCCCATTATATCCAGTTCTGGGGAGACCGGGCTTTATTGTACCGTATACATTCAAACAACTATTCTTTGGTTCACAGACCATTTTCGTATCCTTGGCATTTATTAATTATGAGAGGGTCCTCATTGATTGGGAAGATTAATACACATACGACGACGGAGAATTACAGGGGCTTTTATCATAAGAAGATCCTGCAATCGAATCTCTTCAGGTGCCTCGGGAACCAATCCCTTACAGAGGACTTATACAAAATGCGATTTAGAGTCGGCCGTGGCCCATATGACATACGCTCAATAATACCATATATTAGCTCCCTTTTTAAATACATACACAATGCCTCGTGATACCATGTCACAGATAGAGGACTTATACAATTATCAATTCACTGCAATCAACTACCCTCCATAAGTAATGTACCAAGTATTTAACCACTACGCGTTCCTAGCGTGACACTTCAATATTATATTTGCGCTCATTATGCGCTATACATTATTTTAAGCCGAAAATGTCTTCCCAAGAACTGATAAAATCTCTTTAGTAACAATTCATATTATTTTAATTCACATATTAATCTTTCCGTTGTCGATAAATCGCTCCCTGTTTTAAAATATTCCATTGAACATCATATCTTACACATACGTTAAGGCTTAACGTTCTTATGTTCATATCAATTTATTTGACTTTATTTAACATTTCCATATTTAATTATTATTATTATCTTTATTCTTTAGACAAGCTCAAAAGCTATTTCTTTCATATCTCAACTTTACTTTATTTCAATATCTTTCATGATAATTAATGATATTTCGCTTGCTCTTAGGACATTTGTTAAATACATTAACCCTTTATTCACATATTTCCTCTACGGGATTTATTCTTCACATAATTATTTATAATTTCTCAATTTATTTTATTATTGTTCAGACCGTGTTCTTGATTATTCAGTATTTATTTATTTAAACACATCCCTTTCACTCAAAAACTCCGGTGGTTTTGTACACAACTAATTTCTGACACCAAAATAGAATGAATTTAGTACTCACATGTTTCCAGATCATCCCATGATCTTTAATCTGGTGCGGTGTTTCATTTTTAGGCCCACTTTGACCTTTTTACTCCATATTAAAGGTATTCATCTTACTTAAAAACACTTTTTGATATACATTTAAAACACTTAACATTGACGACATTTTTATATACTGATGTGTCCCTTTTGAACACCTAATAAACACTAAAAATATTAATTTAACACACAATCTTGATTATTTTACACTTCACAATTCTCGATCACTAGGCCGTATTTCTGAGCCTATCACACGTGATCTTCTTAAATTCCCGTTTCCAAGGGTGAAATTTATTCGATGTCGGCTTCCTATCCTGCAGAATGCGAAAGTCTCGAAACATCTACTGTTCCCTGGAGTCCAATTCTGCTACTCCTATCCTGGATAACCGGCTATTTATCTAGCTTGAACGGCTTCTTTGTAGATCTGTCTATCGATCCTAACGAAAGTCTATGCGGATCGAGGTCTCCTCTAAGACCTATAGATTCAGTTTATAGCAGCTCGCACTTCTCAATTTTAGTATTTTTAGAATAGTTCGCCTGCTTTCTGGAGCTAATGTTTATAGTCTCCTATCGTCTTTATTTGAACTGTTTTATTATTCTGTTCTTCCCTTTTAGGTTTCTTTATTTTAAATAACAGTTTATCTGTCTGGTACGATACTTCCGTACGTTATGATCTATTCGTTCGTACATTTAACGACCTATCGCCTTTAAGTCCGATGTTCGCGGCCTGCTCTGACTATATCTTACGAATTTTCACTTTAACTTGTATACAGTCGGGCCTAAATCCTATAATTAGGATTTTCCTAATATTTCACTACGGCGATACTTTAAAATTTCGTCTTGACCACTCCTATGGAGGCAAGCAAGTCGTTTATACTACGACGCCTGTGGCTATCGGATCTTACTTCTGCGGTGTAACACAGCGTTTCTCCCCACAAGGAGTACTGGTAGCTGTTTTCGATGTAACGCAGAGTTACGTCCCCTCATGGACTGTCGGAATGACTACTTCTACGTCGTGGTGCAGCACTTCCCCTCACGGAATGCTCGTATGACTGCATGTGCTGATATAACTTCACGTCCTCCTGGACGGATTCGTACTGCGTGATGCGTGGCAACACCCTCGGGCTGTTCAAGACTGCATTCGGTGCTTATACTTGTTGCACAGTATGACCTCCCCTGAGGTTCATACGTTTGAAGACTTTGATGCAGCACCTCCGCTCACGGAGTGCTCGTTGTAAAACTGCATGGTTGGCTTGGTAATGCCCGAAGCTTTATACTATTTTACTACAAAAAAAATAAGACTCAAGCCTTTTCTGTGGCCAACTTCTAAAATAATGGTGCCACAAATATAAAAATTATACCTTCCGAAAGCTCGTCTTCTCAATGTCAAATGATCTTATTGCACCTAAGAATCGATCGTGCAATTCGGAGATATTAATTAATTTCTCGTCCTCAATTGTGTGGGTGTTGCATTCCTTTTGCTCTCTCCCCTCCACAGAGGCTTAGGTAATTCCCCATTGACGTCGTCTTACGTCGGCAGTTTTTTTCTGCACAATATTTAAATGGTTTCTCTTTACTGAAAAATCTCTTATTCAAAATGATTCACTGTACTGTGCTTGTTTACTCATTATTATGCTCGTAAACGTGTTAATTTTAATTATTCCTCTTCTGGTGCATAAGCGACGTTGTCAATTTCCAGCAACGTAAGCTCGAATTCCGATTCAGGCTTCCTTGTCTAACACGGTGGAAATTTCCATTCAGTTATTAATACTCGTGACCAGCCCTCTCTTGAATGTCGAGTGGGGTGATCTCATCTAAGAAACATCTGTCCCTAGTCGCTTGCACAATGTTAAGCTATATTCCTGGCTCAAAATCTCTCTCCGTTCCTTTAGGAAACTATACGTTTCTTTCATTTCTTCCTTAAGGACATGGGTTCGACCTTCCATGGACCCTATGGCCCATGGGTTCAATAGTGTGAATAGACCTTAATGATGAAGATCAGATGGGTAGATGAGTTACAAATGAAGAGGTATTAAGTCGAGTGGGAGAGGATAAATGTTTCTGGCGACTGCTAATGAAGAGTAGAGTTAGGTTGGTAGGAAACATACTAAGTCACCCAGGAATAGTCAGGTTAGAATATGTTAAACAGATTGCCTCGGATGTAGGATGTAGTAGAGATGAAACGATTAGCTGACGACAGAGAGTCAGGGAGCGCTGAAGACTCAAACAACAACCCAGATTGCATCTCACGTGTAGTAACTAACAGATGTACCACAGGAATAGTCGAGTTATGGACAGCTTCAAAATCAGAGATTACAGATTCAAATTGATCATCCTGATTGTATTGTCCAAATTCCCTGTTGGCACCTCATGTCAAACTCAGGACACCTTGGTTCTGAAAGTTATTTAGAACTATAACACATAAATGTTACCTCCCTCTGCCTAATATGCTATCCCAAAAATGGCTGAATATATAAATAAGATGGAAAAAAATGTATTTGTGGCAAGGAGGTTAATTTTCCCAAAGTGTCATCAGGTTTTGTGACCCATTGAGGATAGTCCAAAATATCTTCCGAGATAGAAGCCCCCCGACCCCCCTCAGTAGTCTTGAAAAGTAAAGTACAAATAAGATAAATTTTTGCTGAAAATCCACTTTATTGGTATTTTTGTGTTAAAAAAATGCATTTTACAGCATTTAATGTTTTAATAGTTCGGATACATTTGAAGATCATATTTAGTCGTACTAACCTTTGAAATAGTTGGTAATTTCCTACCCTTCCTTGAGTATTCTTTTGCAACATTTCACTTAGGTTTTAGTTCCATTGGGCTATGCTTTATGGATTGCAGTGAATATGTTCAGGAATAACATCACTGTGGACTGGTCTAATTACACCTCCGTAGCACACGTTATCAAATTCAGCACACAACCAAGTATACGGGGCGGATGACAGATATGTCTGAAACTAGAAAATGTAGCAAATTACGTTGTTCAAATTCCTGATTTTTTGTATAAGCAAGGCCACCGCGTACAACTTCACTCGTCCGATTATTGAAGCTCTGTGTGTGGAATCTATATGGTATTATGTTACTTATGATTTATCGTGAGAATTGGGAAAAGGGTGGCCGTACTCAATGGCGCGCGCAGGATTTCCTTCTGGGGGGTGGGGTAATTGTGTACATTATCAAAGGTGCAGATGACCTTGCTGTTCCGCCCCTTAAAACGACATAAAAACGAAAAAGAATCTAAAAAATAAGGAAAACTGTAACTGAATCGATGCAGTGGTTCCCTAAAATACCGATATTATGTGAGAGAAAAATAATGTTTTTCTCTCCGTGTCCTTACTGCAATTTATTGCTATTGACTCTCAAAATCTGCCATCTTGATGACTTTATCTGTATCATTAATTGGAATAAATTGCAGAAACTCCTCGTGTACTGGATTATCTTTAACGAAACAGACACACAATTAAAGCAACCCGAAACGACGGGAAAAAGGTTACTGATCGCACACGTTAACAGCAAAACTGATCCCTGGCTCGCTCCAACACTGAAGGAGGAGTCTTGCTGTGATTAGAGTGCAGACATTTACCAAGTGAGGAACGTGATCACTTTTAAAATATACAGGGTCTTCCATATAAAGTAAGAACGGCAAGGGGCTGTTTTGTTATTCGCTGCTGCGGCGGCCTTGGCCGAGCTTGTAACGAGCCATGGCTCCCTGCTTTAAGCGTGTGTACAATCCTATATGGATAATTACCTTATAAAAGATGCTGGATGTGTCGTCCTTCCTAGGCTATACAGGCATTGTATCTGGTAACCACATTCTGGCTGACACGGGTGAGTTCTGCCATTGTAATGTTTCTGATTTTTTATTTTATGCTTTTTATTGCGCACTGAATCAGTAGCGTCAAACGTATTTACAATTACTTGAATCTGTGCTAGTGAAGGTGGCACTTCATCAGGAAATTGCTGAACAAATGCATCTCGTACCCGCCGAGCCGACTCTTACTTGAAATATGTTTTGCATACAAAAATATGATGTTGTAATGATAACTGTCTCATGTTAACATCTGAGGTTCAGACTGGTGACTGAACACCTGCACGTTTATTGCAAGGTCAAGTACAGTATATACAGGGTCATCGAAAAATATTGCCAACATTTCAAAAAATTATAGCACCGGAAACCTTTATGTTAAACGTGTAATTCTTTCATTGAACGCCAGATGGTTAAAGTATGTTTTGTTTTGGAGGGGACGTGGCCTTGCTATGCGCACACTAGATGCGCAGTAGCCAAGGTCGGCCAGGGGCGCGCGCGCCAATGAAGTCCCGACCTCAACCCTTTAAACTTTTTTTTTCTGGGGGTACATTTAAAACATTGTGTATGCAGAAAAAATTTGGGATTTGGAGCACCTGCGGGAGCGAATTTGTGCCGCCATTTTGACAGTTACTCCTGAAATGATTGCACGTACCAAACCAGCCACTGGGAAAGCGTGCGTTCAATGCTGATGTTGGTGGTCGGCATGACCTAGATTTTTTCTCTACAGTCCCTGTTTCCTTAAACTGATTAAACCATCGAATGACAGCTTTGTAATCCGGTGCAGTTTGTCGGACGGTGCAGTCATTGGCGCGCGCACCCTCGCCCGACCTAGGCTACTGCGCATCTAATGTGTGCATAGCAAGGTCACGTCCCCTCCAAAACAAAACTTACTTTAACCAGCTGGCGTTCAGTGAAAGAATTACACGTTTAACATAAAGGGTTTCCGTGCTATAATTTTTTGAAATGTTGGCATTAATTTTCGATGACCCTGTACTATGCGCGCGCTTTCAGTACTACAGCAGGGGGCCGTGGCACGCCACAAGCTCGGCCAAGGCCACTGCAGCAGCGGATAACAAAAAACAGCGGTCGCCATTCTTACTTAATATGTAAAACAGGTGATAGATGGCACAATATAAGAATTCAAGTAAAGAAGAAATGTCTCTGGGGAGGGGGTTAAACCCTAACCCCCCGTTGGTACGCCACTGGCCGTACCATCCCGAGAATCGAACCGGAGACCTCAGGGAGTGTTGACCAATGACTACTCCACGAGGTGGTAATACATTTAGGCGAGGTAATTGGATCTCACTTGATGCCACTGTTGTAGTAATGGTCATGTTGCTGTAGTATTCGATAACACATAACACATCTTAAATATTCCTTCAGCACAAGACTCTAATTACAGCCCTTCACTCATACGTTTTTGATCAAAGCGTCCCCTCGTGAAACGATACAACTATAATCGCAAGAAGAACGCTGTCATGTAGTCATATGAATATTACAAAAATCCTCCGTGCATGGACTGTCTGCACGAGAAGGCATCGCATGAACAATGTCACTATGAGTTCTTTTGAAGAAGACAGGAATAGTGGGAGAAGGTAATTACATTTCACATGCGATTACAATTCTCTCTCAATATCGTATGTTTCGAGGAAAGAAAGCAAACCGTGATGAGTTTCACGTGGTGCTGTCTTAGGCTATTTCCCCATAACATCTTCATAAGCTTCACCGCGATGAGCATATGGCATTTACTAGGTGACCAGGTTCGATTTCTGGGAGTGTATGAGATGTGAAATGCCACGCCGTATCACTTAGAAAGGACGTCCACTCGCGTATGATCCCAAGCTAGACAGGTCGGCCATCCTCGAAATGCTCACCCATGCTGTGCCATTTTAAAATCCAAGAAGCCACGGTAGTATCCTTACAAATCCTTGCCCAATTTGATTCCTCTTCATTAATTTCATTCCTCACTACCTCCACTCTTAGTATTTACATCAGGAAGGGCATCCGACTGTAGAAACAAACTACAGGTAATCTCATCTAATCCCTTCCCCTTGTAATGCAATTAATAAGCGATAAGTAAGAAAGCAAGTATGCAAGTACAGTAGGTAAGTAACTAAGTAAGTAAGTAAGCAAGTAAGTAAGTAAGTACGTAAGTAAGTAAGTAAGTAAGTAAGTATGTATGTAAGTAATTAAGTAAGTAAGTATGTAAGCAGGTAAATAAGTTAGTAAGTAAGTAAGTAAGTAAGTAAGTAAGTAAGTAAGTAAGTAAGTAAGTAAGTAAGTAATTAATTAATTAATTAATTAATTAAGTAAGTAAGTATGTAATTAATTAATTAATTAAGTAAGTAAGCAGGTAGATAAGTAAGTAAGTAAGTAAGTAAGTAAGTAAGTAAGTAAGTAAGTAAGTAAGTAAGCAGGTAGTAAGTAAGTATGTATGTAAGTAAGTAATTAATTAATTAAGTAAGTGAGTAAGTAAGTAAGTAAGTAAGTAATTATGTAAGTAAGTAAGTATGTATGTATGTAAGTATGTAATTAATTAATTAATTAAGTAAGTAAGTAAGTATGTAAGTAAGCAGGTAGATAAGTAAGTAAGTAAGCAGGTAGATAAGTAAGTAAGTAAGTAAGTAAGCAGGTAGTAAGTAAGTAAGTATGTTAGACGTGGTTCGGCTACCACGGGGATAACATTGCTCCCACTTCCCGCTGACCCCCTTTGGCCAATTGTTGTTCTCCTCCAACTCAGCTGGAGTAAGGAAATCCGACGTCTTGGAAGTGTCCCATTTTACTACCTTTCATGAGACTTCTCCCTGATAGCCTCTGGTATCGAAGTTTACCCTTTTCTTAGCGAAATTGTTTGACCTCAATCCTAACACTTTTGTAAATGTTTAACGCTCTATTTTCTTCATTTCATGCCCCCAGGGGCTCACATCTAGTGAGACGTGGGTTGGCAACCACGGGACCCGAGCTGAGTGCGGCATTGCTTCCACTTACTTGTGCCGGGCTCCTCTCCGTGTTCTTTCCTGTCCACCTCTCTTGGTCAACTCTTGTTCTCTTCTGACCCCGACGGTATTAGAGTATCTGAGGCCTAGGGAGTCTCTTCCTTTCCCGCCTTAATTGGCCCTTGTCTCAGCTTTCCTGATACCCTCCTTCTGCGAGGGGTCAGCCTTCTTTTTCTTTTCATGTTACCTCCTGCTGGAAGGACCTCAAGGAGGCAGGGTGTGTGCAGCCCCACCACTTCTGGTGCACCCTCAAGGGTGTAGTTTGGGATTTGGCAACCCCGAGGGATTCCTGAGTTTCTTCCCCTTTTCCCTCTGACCTTGGGGCGGGCATTCTCCTCTTTCCCTTGTTCTATCTGCCTTTCATGGCTCTTCTTCCTTCCAAGTCCCTCAATCCTAATTCTTCGAGGTTTGAGGGCATTTCTTTTCTTCCTGTCCTCTATTTGCCTTATCCTTTATTTGTTTACCATTTCTTCGTCTAGTATGTAGGCCGATAACCTAGTTGTTAGGCCCCTTGAAACAAAAATTATCACCATCATCTTCATCATCATCATCATCATCATCATCATCATCACCATCTTAAATTCATTGATGTTCTCCCGAAGCAATGCAACCAGCGCCTGCGGTGCCTCAGTATAGGCCTCCCAATCTACTGCCCTGAGTGTCTCTGCAACATCTACCATTGCGGCATATCTCTGGCTAGAACATACCAGTCGGATCAAATCTATAATGCAGCTATGTGCCACGTCCGTCCTCGAGGTCAATTAATTTGCAATTGACAGGCCAAGGAGGTTGATTCCTGGTCTTGGCGAGGTCACATTCCAAGCGTAGCATCTTATCCCCTGCCCCTGTTCGATCGGCTCTCAGGGGGAAGAGCAAGGAGTGTTCGTAATAAAAAATGAAGGGAGGTAGGAAGGAGGCAGGAGGAAGGAAGGATAGGGGGGAGTGGAAGGGGGGTGCCCCCTCGGTAAACACGTATGCGGTCCACTAATTAAGACTCTATACGCGTTTATTCCGCGTCCCTTCTAGTTTCTCCATCTCACTCCATCTCTCTCTCTCGCTCATAATGGCCCTTGTTTTCGTCCGTGATACGTCAGCAAGGTTCTGTTCTGTACTTGCTTGCTTGGCTTTCTAATCAATATTGCTTCATTCCTGAGCTGTCCTGCTCCTTAGAGCCTTGTCGATCTAAGCACGTGCTAGCCCTGGATTTAATTGCAATCCACGTGGAGCACATTAAAACATTTGTAAAACAACGCTAGCCTTCCTTCGTTCGTGCATCATGGACATTTAAATTTGAAATACCTTACTAGGAAAGAGATGGAGATATTGAAGGAAGGGATAAAAAAAGAACGCTCACACACACACACACAAACGTTTCCTCTTGCCTCTCAACCACAGCACTCCTTCCATCCTTATTTAATTTTCGTGTTTAACGAACATTCTAAAGTTGATACGAATTATTACCAACTAAATAACAAACTCAAACAACTCACATTACACATATCTAACGGAAACATGATGAAGCCCATTAGCATGACATGGAAAACAAAAGCATGGCGTCCTACATGACACATTCAGCTCAACAGCTGGCCTCAAGTAAATCTGCTCATGAATATCTGCGCTGTGCAAACAAATGCGCATCACATTACAGGCTGTGAACATCTTCGAAGGGCTTGAAATACTTTGACCAATAACATTTGCGTAATAATTACTCCGTTATTTCTTTCTTTCCTTCTTCGTCATGCCCGACTAAGGAGCGCGATTGAACTTATTTAGCTGATGGCATTGCCCTTCTTCTACTTCTTCTACTTTTGATTTAGCGTTTGTCCCGCCTCGTGGCAGGGTCCACTATTTGAATCCGCTGTCTCCACTTTACTCGGTCATGGGCCATGTCCGGATGTAAGTTGACGCTTTTCAGATCCCTGTGCAGTGTATCGGCCCAACCTTGCCTGGTCGCCCCTTTGGTCTTTTTCCGGCGACCTCTAGTGTGTAGCTCTGTTTTGCAATGGTGTCCGCTCCTGACCTTAGCACATACCCAAACCATCACAGACGATCCTCATGCATTTGGTATTGATTGCCGCGATACCAAATCGTGCTCTTATTATTTGATTGGGGATGTGATCCGACCTAGTAATGCCAGCTGTCCATCTAAGCATCTTGGTCTCCATGACACTGCTTCCTTGGCGATCGGCCAAGATTCAGTACCATAAAGTGCCACGGGACGAATGACAGTGCGGTAAATCTTTGATTTTAGATGGTCTTTCATCTGGCGATCGCACATGACACCAGTCGTTGTTCGCCACTTCATACACGCAGCATTAATTCTTATGTTGACCTCCTTGGTGAGACGACCTTCAGCAGTTAGCGTAGAGCCAAGATACTTGAATTTTGTCGTTCGAGGCAAATCATCGTCTTGCCTTTCTCTTCTCCCAAAATCTCTTCATCTTCTCGCTGTGGCATCTCTTGAGATCTTCTGACCAGGTTTTGTTGGTGATAGTGCTTGGATGGTCTGCAAAGCGGTGATTATCTAGTACAATGTAATCTGTGATGTCTATTTCCTGAAGATATTTTCCAAATTCAAGCAGCCAGGTGTTTTTAACTTTCATTGACTACTCCGCCATGACAGGCCAGATCTAACTTGCCACGCTATACTTCAGTTGAAGTTCATGTGTCCTGAGCCCAGGATGACAGTGACCAGTTGATACTCGAGATTCTTAAGAGCAATATCAGTTGCCGATATCCACACATCCACAAGGCTCACAAATTCTTTACATAAGCAGGTAGAGCTACATCAATCAAAATAGCTATCTTCTGTTTTTGCCCAGTACAACACTGTCAGCCGAATTGCTGGGATTCTTCCTCCTACTCTGCAATAATCTCATAGCTTGGGGTTGTCAGTCATACATAATAACACACCATATTATCAGCATTTATCCGTTATCTCATGACATCACCTTAACAGCAATCAAATATGCAATTATCACGGCAGTGTGCGACACAGTGAAATTACAACATAGTGTTAATGTTTAGCCACACAGACTTCACTTAGACTACATCTACAAGATATCGTCATTTTGACTTCACAGTTTCATAACGCAATATCCCGTGCGAGTCTTGAAGTGAAAACTTCTTAGTGGAGGAGATGTGTTGCCTCTGTAAGTGATTCAAGAATTTTTATACAATGTTTCTTAATTAAATTGATTGATTTATTTACCGTATGGCTTTTAGTGCCGGGAGTGTCCGAGGACATGTTCGGCTCGCCAGAGGCTGTAGCTGCTTCAATGCAGACACCCATGGGGTGAGCTACAAGTTCCGTTCAATTTCAAGTAGTTCCAACATTCGCTACCAGATGTCACTGACAACTAGTGGTGATCGTTGGAACATTGATAGAGCGTTTGGCTCCACACAAGTATAGTTCCCCCCAGGGGCTCACATCTAGTGGGACGTGGGTTAGCGACCACGGGGCCCCAGCTGAGTCCGGCATTGCTTCCACTTACTTGTGCCGCGCTCTTCTCCGTCTTCTTTCCTGTCGACCTCACTTGGTCAACTCTTGTTCTCTTCCGACCCTGACGGTATTAGGGTATCCGAGGCCTAGGGAGTCTCTTCCTTTCCCGCCTTAATTGGCCCTTGCCTCATCTTTTCTGATACCCTCCTTCTGCGAGGGGTCAGCCTTCTTTTCGTTTTCATGTTATCTCCTGCCTTCTGTTCAGGACCCTCAAGGAGGCAGGGTGTATGTAGCCCCACCACTTCTGGTGCACCCTGGATAGTGCTACACTCTCAGGGGCTCACGGCTGGTGAGTTCGGGAGATAGGGACCCCGAGGGATTCCTGAGCTGGGTCCGGTTTGCCCCTTTTATCCATTACGTCTGGGGCGGACTCTCTCCTCTTTCACTTTCCTATCTGACTTTCATGGCTATCCTTCCTTCCCAGGCCCTCAATCCACATTTTCGAGGGTTGATGGATTTCATTTCCTCCTGTCCTTTATTTGCCTTATTCTCCTTTTGTTTTCCATTTCTTCTTCTAGTATACAGTGTGGTCCACCCGCCCCTTTTTTTTTTTTTTTTTGGAGGAAGGCAACCCAACTAACGCGTATATCACAGTCATCATAAAAACATTAGTACCTGCTCCTTTACGTCCATTGTACAACTTTACTGTTGAGTACATCCTCGTGAATATAGTAGAAATCAATAGTGGCAGTGTTCTTTCAATGACCTCAAATATAATGCATGATTGAAACGATCAGAGCTCCGAATAATACCTTCTTACGTATGGACAGGAAGTGTCTACGAATAGATTCAATACGTGCCAGCAATACACTATGGTTCTCGGTAGCTATGGTGGCTAAATCAAGAATTGCTAGAGTAACGTCAACGAAGTCGCATTGTAGTAGGTTCGAATCTTTACCTAGTACATTTTTTTGCTTAATGTCGTTTATTGTGGATGTATTATGGACGCATATCTATCTGTTCCAACGAGTGATTTTTTATTTGGTCCTCAAAAGGACCGTACTTATCCGATGGTACGCAGCCAGATTGGACGACGACATAATGATCTGTAGAACGAAAGCAAGGTATCCTGTATATTCAAGGTAGCAAGTGTTCGAAATTTTGACCACCTTTGTTTAAAGGAAAACTCCGACTCATTCAGACGACCCACATAACAAATAGAATTGTTATGTGGGTAGGCTCACGAATAAATACATCAGACCGAAACTTTAATTTCTTTCAACGGCGTCTGTGCGAAAAGCGCTTGCTATACACTTACAGTAATAGTTAGTGAGGTTTTAAGGGGCGGAACTACGAGGTCATCTGCCCCAAACATACAGTAAATACAGATAATTATAATGTTATTGGTTTTACGTCCCTTTTAACTACTCTGGCTTTTAGAGACGTTGGGGTGCCGGAATTTTGCTCCGAAGGGGATCTTGAAAGTGCCAGTAAATCTACTGACACGGCTCCCTCGCATTTGTGCACCCTCAAAAGCCAGCTGACTGCGCCAGGATAGGAACCTGCAACCTTGGGCACAGCAAGCGAGAACGTTACCGTTCAGCCTCGCAGCAAGGCAGTAATTACTGAACGTGTCATATTATTCTGGGATAAATATTGAACTATTAAAATTCTAATTATCACGAATAGAGTCGCCTCCGTTGCGTAGTGGTCAGCGTGATTAGCTGCCACCCCGGACGTCCTAAGTTCGATTCCCGGCTCTGACACGAAATTTGAAAAGTGGTATGAGGACTGGGACGGGGTCTACTCAGCCTCGGGTGGTCCAAATGAGTAGAGGGGTTCGATTCCCACCTCACCCATCCTCAAAGTGGTTTTCCGTGGTTTCCCACTTCGCCTTCGGGCAAATACCGGGATGTTACCTACCGTACGGCCACGGCCGCCTCCTTCCCTCTTCCTTGCCTATCCCTCCCGATCTTCCCCTCCCTTCCCATCCGTCAAGAGGACCCTGTTAGCTTTGCAGGTGAGGCCACCTGGGCGAGGTGCTGATCCCACCTCCCCAGTTATATTCCCCAGACGAGATGTTTCAAGCTCCAGGACACTGCCCGTAGAGGCGGTAATGATGGGATCCCTCGCCGAGTCCGTGGCAAAACCTGACATGGAGGGTAAAATCGACTAAAAATATAATAATTATAACGAATACTATCCATCCATGGTTTTGAACAGTATTTAGGGAAAATAGCCATTTAAATGAGACAAGAAAATAACTTTCCCTATCGTCTTCGTAGATAATGTGAACAAAACCAAGTTGAAATCTTGCTGTACGAGGTAGGGAGGGTATAATAAAATAGTTAAAATAGTACATTATGCAACGAGCCTATAATGGCTATAATTAAGACACGAGTATGTTTATAAAACGAGCTTGAGCGAGTTTTATAATTTCCATACGAGTGTCTTAATTACCATTATAGACGAGTTGCATACGACTGTTTATGTTCGAGGATAATTATAACTTAATTATATGTTTTAACATACATATTCATAAATATCTGTTCAGTAACTAGAATTTTGTGATCGGGTGGTGCGCTAGGTAGCATATCTCCGTGTTCCAAGCTCTCTGGCCGACCGACGCATGCGCTCTGTGTGCTTCAATGCCATATGTTCAGATCGTGAAACAGTATTCAGTAAAACTGTCACCGTAGTCGTTTGAAATCAACGCGCTGTGTAGAAATTGGTTTTGGGGATATTAAGGTACAGTGCTATTTCTTGTCTCATATTCACCAGTTTATTTACGCGAACATATGGACGGTGCACTTTCGGTAATTTATATAGACATGTTGGATTTTGAGCGCATGCGCGAAGGTATCCTTATCTAATTGGTCAAACAACTGTTTCTTGCGCTGTGATTGGTGGGAGAAACTGTTTCATAATGAAAAATAGTATTATAATGACCATCATTATGATACAGTTTTCAGACACATAATAGTCAGGGTCGAACATAAAGAATTTTAAAAGTCTGCCGTTGGATAGTCTTGAACCCGGGATCTTCGAAAGGGCGAGCGGGCGCAATAACACTTGCACACATTTTCAACACACTCGGGAGGTTTTTGTTGCGCTTCTTATTAACGCGTATGGTAAAATATTCAATTATTACAGTTAGATCTTAAATATTGATTGGAATGCATTCATTCTGTACCAAGCAAGTTTTATAATTTACTTAAAGCAAGTTTCGCGACCGTTTTGCGTTATTAAGGCGAATGAACTGCAAATAATTCCCTCAAACGACAGCCCTTCGGTTTTATTTCATACAACTTATCGTACAAAATGCTAGCGTGTGATACACTTCGGTAATACAAGCAGGTGTACTGACGAAGAGAACAGAATCATACAGGATTTTGTACCAGCGATCACAGCAGCTTCCTTGCCAGCGAGTGTCGTGTGATACGGGCCTTAAGATATGCTAAGACTATTTGTTAAAATTTAATTTAAAAAAACAAGATGTTCGGTAAAGAACGTATAGCCTACTTTCTCCTAAATGAATGGGTATTGTTATAATTCGCTGTCCTTTTCAAGGAGTATAATTGAATGTTAGTTGTAGTAGCTTCTTGAAATACAACGTGATATACGGATATTATACATGAATATGATGTGCCCTTTGCTAGTGCTAACTCTGTAAAAAATTTCATTCAATTCGGTTTCACCGTGTTTGAATTGATATGGGGAATCGATTTGCACACATACATGGCCGCTATCTGCAAACTATTGGGCTGATGACCTCGTAGTTCAGTCAAGAGATGCTTCCCACAAAAAGGTATGTTGTTGAAAAATTTGGTAGAGATCAAATGATTAGGTTGGTCGTAATTTGATTTAAGCTTTTAACATTTGGGTGGCCGCCATTCCATTTCCGTCAAGATGGCGGCGATGTACAACATAGCACTGAGGTGGCCTTTGCTAGTGCTACCTCTGTACCAAACTTCGTTCCATTCGGTTTCACCGTGTTTGAAAAGATAGGGGGAATCGATTTGCACACATACATGGCCGCCATCCGCACATTATTGGCCTGATGACCTTGTAGTGTGGTCAAAAGATTTTCTATACATAAAGGCATGTTGTTGCAAAATTTGGTAGAGATCAGATTGTTAGGTTGGTCGTAATTTGATTCAAGCTTTTAACATTTGGATGGCCGCCATTACGTTTTCGTCAAGATGGCGGTGATATAAAACATGACACGGGAGTGCCCTTTGCTAGTACTACCTCTGTACCAAATTTAGTTCAATTCGGTTTCACCGTGTCTGAATTGATTGGGGGAATCAATTTGCACACATACATGGCCGCCATTTGCAAACTAATTGGATGATGACCTTGTAGTTCAAACAAACGACGCTCGCCATATAAGTATATGTTGTTGCAAAATTTGGTGGATATCAGATGATTAGGTTAGTCGTAATTTGATTTAAGCTTTGAACATTTGGGAGGTCGCCATTACGTTTCCGTCAAGATGGCGGCGATATAAAACATAACACTGAGGTGTCCTTCGCTAGTGCTACCTCTGTACCACATATCGTTCAATTCGGTTTCACCGTGTTTGAATTGATAGGGGGAATCGATTTGCACACATACATGGCCGCCATCTGCAAACAATTGGGCTGATTACCTTGTAATTTAGTCAAAAGACGCTCGCCATATAAATATATGTTGTTGCAAAATTTGGTAGAGATCGCATGATTAGGTTATTCGTAATTTGATTTAAGCTTTGAACATTTGCGTGGCCGCCATTACGTTTCTGTCAAGATGGCGGCGATATAAAACGTGACACTGAGGTGCCCTTTGCTAGTTCTAACTCTGTACCAAATTTCGTTCAATTAGGTTTCACCGTGTTCGAATTGATATGGGGGGGGGCAGACATTCAGAGTACATACACTCACACACACACAGACACACTCTCTCTCTCTCTCACACACACACACATACATTTTTTGGCCATGTGTAGATCTCATAAGTCAACTTTCATTTTTTGCAAAAATTGAAAGTATGCTAATAATACCATGGGAATTTCTAAGGAATACGTATACTTCGATGCAAGCACTGGCGATCAGAATATCCTTCGATATGTTGTTGTTTTGTTTCATTTGAGGGGCTAGAGCATCGCGGTCATTTAGCCCCGTTTACTTGGGTGTGTGTGTAGAATTTGTCTGATAACCTGAGTTATTGCGGGCTTATAATGATGTGTGTATTTGCAATTATGGATTGAGAAGGAGGCGGCCGTGGCCTTAAGATAGAATCCGTCCCGGAATTTGGCCGGAGTAGAAGTGGGAAACCACGGAAAACCATTTCCAGTGTGGCTGAGGTGGGAATCGAACCCACTTCTTCTTATATTTGCTTCACGAGGCTACGTGTACCCAATTTCAGCCCTCAGACAAGTATTACATTTCTTGGCAATGCTGGGAATCGAACCCGGACCTCCGGAGCGACACTTCGATATGTTATAGGCTATTAATATTCATGCCAATTTTTAAATTTGCTGCCATTGCAGGTCACGTGGCATAACGTACCAGTTCGATCGTATTATCGTAAATAAAACAGCAAAATTCAATGTATTCTTCACAAAAATACGTTGTAAGGCAATAAAGTGGCACTGTAGTTACATCCCGACTAAAATGGAATGTGGGCTTTCGTTCAAAAAAAAGTGTGCCTACTATTGGATTCGAAGCAGCATTCTACCCGGTCGCGCCCACCACGTACGGTCAGGCTTAAACCCGCTCAGCCACCAACACATGATAAATACCGCACCCTAAACGTGCTGTAGTTACTGTAGCCGTCCCACCTCAAACGTTTAAGTCCATCTCAAAGTCATCAATCACGATTTATGGTGTTGATTTAACTTTCTACTATTACAGATCACGTGGCGTAAGCTATTAATTCGATCGTATTACGTGTATGTGTGTTATTTCAAGGAGCAGTAAGTCATATGTTAGTAGAATGGGCCATAGTATTTGGCGGGGAAAAGTTTAAGGTCGGTTTTTCTTTGCTAGACCCATGACCCAATTACATTGCTGTCGCACAGTCAGAGCGCAGAGCAATATCGACCATCGGGAGAAATGCAGTGTTAGTTGGGTTTCATAAAACTAAATAATAAGGGGCGGGTGGACCACACTGTATAAGTTAGTAGTTAGTTTTAGTTATAGCTTACTTTTCTTTATCATCTTCACGATCACCCAAACCATTAGGGAACGATAACCTAGATGTTTGGCCTCTTAAAACAACAATTTTCATCATCATCATCAATAAGTATAGTTAGTGGAATGTTCTTTTACATCCCATAAATCTATGATATGAGCCCGCCAGATTTACTTTCCCTCCGAAGGAAGAGAGACTGAAGGGTTTTAACGCTCTTAAATAATCCGACAACTTCAGCCGGATTTGAACCCACAATCTTGGGCATAGAAGCTCAGCATGCTACCAACTACGCCACCGAAGTTATGTTACTAAGTTACAGATTTTATTTTATAGGTGTTTTATTTGTGTGATATTTTCCTAGATTATAATTAGAATTTTAACAACATTAGTCTAATAGTACAAGTAAAGTTTTTATGACAACAGAATTTAATATTTAAGTTTTGATATTATTTTCCTTTTCATTAGAAAATATTAATATGTTTATATTAAGCATTTAACTGTTAAGATCAACTTCCAATTTCTTTTAGAACATTTCCATGGAATTGTAATATAACTTGCTTGCATTTGGTTTAATGTGTTAATATCCACACAAAGCAAATGATCTGGTATTTATTTATTACAATTATTGATTAAGGTGGAATAAACATATTTAGTATTTACCTTAATCTCACGATCAAGAAGGACACTATCTGTGCTGTAACAGAACAATCCGCCTTGTCTATACGGAGAAACCTTTACCAAACCAACTTACACGCATCTTATGTTACTTACACTTTTCAAAACCCAACATGCCGCGAGGCGATACGTCGTAGTGTATCGGACCTTTAAAAACAGCGGTTTATCCCGTAAACTGCTGCCGTGCAATAGTGGCATATGGATTGTTGTGACTGTTCACCTTTTCATTAAACACACTGTAGTATTGTTTCTGCACACCTGCGCACGAGAGGGTGCGGTACTTACTTCTCCGATTAATTCATCTGTAAATCTCTTCCATCTTCTCATCCATTTACTTTTCTTCTTTCATGCCCATGATGACTCATTTCTCATATTGTGTTGTCTGTTCTCGTACAATAGCATCTTGGGTTCCTTCCGTAATAATCTCCTCCAGCGCGCTACCGGTCACGTCCCGGCAAATACTGCGGCGCGGCGCCGAACGACGTCTCAGCGTGCCGGCAAATACTCTGCTGGGTGTCCACATCTCCGGCGTCGGCTCAAGAAATTACCCTGCATTGAACACAAAGTTGATCACAAGACAAGATAAGATAAGTTAAGATGATGATAGTAAAAAAAAAGATACGAGCCTTACAGAAGTCGCATATGATGTGTAACATCTGACATGTTATCCTACTATGAAATTGAGATTAAATGTATCTGAAGTCTTCTGACATGTTATCCTACTCATATACTACACAGCTTGGACATTCTCAAAATGATAATTTACGCTCCGTCTTCATACTGGTGTCGCCTCCGTAGCGTAGCGGTCAGCACGGTTAGCTGCCGCCCCGGAGGTCCTGGGTTCGATTCCCGGCTCTGCCACGAAATTTGAAAAGTGGTATGAGGACTGGAACGGGGTCTACTCAGCCTCGGGTGGTCCAAATGAGTAGAGGGGGTTCGATTCCCACCTCAGCCATCCTCGAAGTGGTTTTCCGTGGTTTCCCACTTCGTCTTCGGGCAAATGCCGGGATGGTACCTACTGTAAGGCCACGGCCGCCTCCTTCCCTCTTCCTAGCCTATCCATCCCAATCTTCCATCCCTTCCCATCCTTCATGAGGCCCCTGTTCGCTTTGTAGGTGAGGCCGCCTGGGCGAAGTGCTGATCACACCTCCCCAGTTGTATCCATCCCGACCAGATGTTCCAAGCTCCAGGACACTGCCCATAGAGGCGGTAGTGGTGAGTTCCCTCGCTGAGTCCGTGGGAACCACCAACCTAGAGGGTAAATTGACTAAATAAAAAAAAATCATACTGGTACTATGATGAGTGTATAGATTGAATTGGAGATATGCTACTGTCACACTTGTTTGAACAAACATCACATATTATATTGTAAATTAAGAGGAAGAATGAA
Organism: Meconema thalassinum; assembly: GCA_946902985.2. NCBI lineage: Eukaryota > Metazoa > Arthropoda > Insecta > Orthoptera > Tettigoniidae > Meconema > Meconema thalassinum. The sequence goes on along the minus strand of OX336388.2, from coordinate 820,150,546 downwards.
ACCATAGTCTCTAGCCTATCTATAGACTACTAGAAATAATGTTCAGTACAGTCAAATTTCCCAACCCCTTCTTGGTTCAAACTATTGTAATTAAAATTAGATAAATCGTAATTTCATGTAGATTCTGTTAAAATGACGCATGATGTTATTATGTATATCGTTTAAATCGATAATCCGGTAGCAAAAATAATTGCTGGATAGGGGATCGAACCTGAGACCTCATGATTCGCAGACCAAGATGTTATCCACGCAGCCATTACAACCATAGATATTTGGAGTACAAAACAAGTACTCATTTTCACGTGCCGGTAATAATATGAAAGTAATTTTTATGCTTCATTAATATTTTGTTTTTTTTTCGATAATGTTCCTGCGTGGAATCTATATATTTAAAACAGTAAGGTGATTTTTGTTACCACGAGATTGAGAGAACGACAGAACCGATTTACTTCGTAGAGCACTCTAACGAAAGCTCTTGGCCTCTAGATTTGCAGAGTGTCTATAAAATAAACAAATATATTACGGTATATTTTTGAATTAATATAGAAAATAGCAGAATTCTGGCCCTTCACGCATGCGCACAATCCGCCTGGGGTCATGACAAAATGGCGGTGAGAAGTCCATTAAAATGTAAGTTATTTAATAACCTTGCATGTAATTGAAAACATACATTAACCAAGTTCTGACAATAAAATATAATAACAGTATGAACGTATACCAATGTGCAACATTGATTTAATTGGATAATGAAATGGATTATTTCCTTCAGACAGCGGCTTTTGATGATAATGAACGGCTGCGTCTGCTGCAAAACAAAAGTGCGCGATTAGCTATGTGGTTAAGGCGATAGACTGTGGTTCTAAGGTTCCCAGGTTCGATCCCAGCCCTCGCCGATATATATACATTTTTTTACCACTGAAATATTGTTTAATCAAGGAGTATTAGTAAGGTTTTATGTATGTTAAAGATACATATTTCTACATTCCCTCTCGGTATATTTTTGAATTAATATAGAAAATAGCTGAATTCTAGCCCTTCACGCATGCGCACAATCCGCCTGGGGTCATGACAAAATGGCGGTGAGAAGTCCATTAAAATGTAAGTTATTTAATAAGCTTGCATGTAATTGAAAACATACATTAACCAAGTTATGACAATAAAATATTATAACAGTATGAACGTATACGAATGTGCAACATTGATTTATTTGGATAATGAAATGGATTATTTCCTTTAGACAGCAGCTTTTCAAGATAATGAATGGCTGCGTCTGCTGCTGAACAAGAGTGCGTGAGTAGCTATGTGGTTAAGGCGACTGACTGTGGTTCCTAAGTTCAGCGGTTCGATCCCAGCCCTCGCCGATGTAATTTTTTTTTTACCACTGAAATATTGTTTAATCAAGAAGTATTAGTAAGGTTTTATGTCTGTAAAAGATACATATTTCTACATTCCCTCTCAATACGTTTTATTTCCGTTTTACCATTGCATTACAGCATGTGATCAAATGAGCAAACTGTTTTCCTCAGTACGCCGTTTAAATATCTGCAATCAGTTCCTCTAACTGACAACAGATGGCAGTACATCGCCCATATAGTTCCAGTAACTGACAGCAGATGGCAGCACCCTTGCATCGATGTATTTAAAACCCAAGACATGGCACGTTTTCACGTGATGGAGAATTATAAAGGAGGGGAATATTTAAGAAGGGAAATTTTGAGGAACATTAACCGACAGTTGAATGTGTAGGCTATGTTGTTTATGTACCTTAATATTGCAATTTCTTCCCAATGCTTCGGTGGTCAAGTTATTAGCGTCCTAGACTAAAAGTTATAATTATGCATCGTCGATATACTCTTAAATTATTAAAGAAAAAAGTAGTTTTCCAGGCACTCGCGCGTGTCCACAATTGCTCTCGCCATAAGAGACACTTGGCAAACATTATTCGTTTGAAGGGCTCCGACATCGTGGTCACTCAGCCCCGTGTACTTGGGTGTGTATGTGTGAAATTTTCTCTCATAACCTGTGTTATTGTGATGGCTGCATTACTGTGTGTATTTGTAATTAAGGTGCTAAATGGCAAGGAGACGGCCAAGGCCTTAAGTTAGGAACCATCCCGGTATTTGCCTTAAGTGGAAGTGGGAAACCACGGAAAACCACATCCAAGATTGTCGAGGTGGGAATTAAACCTTCCTCTTCTTAGTTATACCTCAAGAGACTGAATGTGCCCCGTTTTTGCCCTCAGACCAGAATTCAATTTCTTGGCAGAGCAGGAAATGTAACCCGGGTCTCCGGGGCGATAGACAAGAATAGGTGGGCCTCCATGTGTTAATACGATTTTTGACATGCACGGGACATATAATTCAAAAACTGCCTCCATTAGGGTGACTGCCGAAGTGAGTATTGAGTATAGTCCTATGGTCGTTCCAGTAGTTGGCGAAGTGATTCTATGTTCCCCTGCAAAATGTACTGCCATAACCTATAACAGGTGATGGAAATTGCTTATTTAGAGCAGTTTCGTACTGTTTATAACAAAATGAAGAACGTCATTCTGAGCTGCGTTTTCAAACTATCGCAAAAAATTTCGCTGGCAGGAACAATTATAAGGAATTTATTTTAAGCGATCAGTCTCATCGCATTCTCCTCACCAACCAACTTGAGTATGAAAGTCTCTGGACGGTCATGTTGAACTTCATTGTATAAGACAATTGTTTAATGATTATTTGTTTAGAGTACTGAGTCTAACTACGCAGTTGATTTCGGCAATGGAAGTATTATTTGCCATTTATTATTTAGCGGCTCCGTTATTGCAGGACACTATAGTGTTATCGAATAATACGAAGCCACATTTAAAATCCAATATAAATAGGCCATTTCAGAAACAATTCCAGATATTATGCAGTACAGTGTACTGTAAGGTCCTTGACGATCAAATGTAAACATTGTTCTACATTGTATTTCTCTTGCGTAAAATCTATGCGTGGTTACTTTGGTCTTTACTGTTGTGAGGGTAAAATTGATCTGCTGGAATATAAAATATTTGCCAAGCTGCAACAATGTAATGATATTAATTTAAAAGTCATTGAACTTATATCTAGTAGTTCAAACACATACATCAGCGTTAACAAATTGGATACTGAAGATGAAAGCCAGCTACTTCATTTCCCTATTATTGAATTTTTCAATTCCTTGGAAATAAGTGATTCGCCTCCACATACTCCGAACGGTTGAGCCATAGTTATGCTCCTTAGAAATCTGAACGCTTCCCAAGGACTCATATATGGTAATATATTAATTGTAAGAAATATGTAAGAAATTGCTTGGATTCGGATATAATAGGTGCAGTAATATTAGGCAGAGAGCTCAAATCCTACGACTTGATTTAACACCTTCCGATAAAACACTTGCAGGTACAGTACATGTTCTTTTAATAGGCAACAATGTCCTATTCGCTCGGCCTACTTTATCACAATCAATCAAGCTCAAGGAGAAACTCTTGAACGTATTGGGCTATTTACCTCATCACGTTTTAAGTCATGACCAGCAGGATAGTGAAGGTACAAAAAAGGTCCTGTATGGGATGGTAAAGAATAAGAAGCGGAAGGATCCTACGGATTATGTTAGAATGGTGAACAAAAGGGGACAAGGGATAGAAAATAGGAAAGAACTGAAGAAAATGTGGAAAGAATATTTTGAAGAACTCCTGAACCCAAATGGAAACCACGGCGAGGAAGAAGAAATCGGGGAAGAGGTACAGTAGATGAACTGCAAACAGAAAAGGACTTAACATGGAAAGAAGTGGAAGATGCAGTGAGGAAGATGTAAGGAGTGAAGGCACCGGGTGTGGATGAGTTGAGCGTGGAGATGGTGAGAGCAGCAGGAGAGGTGGAGATACAATGGTTGTACCGAGTGATGAAGGCAGCATGGAAGGAAAGGAAGACCCCAGAAGACTGGAAAAAGGGAATAATTGTCCCGATCTTCAAGAAAGGTAGTAGAACAGAATGCAGAAACTATCGGGGAATAACACTGATGAGACATTGTGCAAAGATGTTTGAGAAAGTTTTGGAAAGGAGAATTAGGACAAGGATAGAAGGAGGGATGAGGGAAGAACAACATGGCTTCAGAGCAGGAAGGTCCACAGTGGATTTGATTTTTGCTGTAAGTCAGTTACAAGAACAGCACTATGAGTATGGAACAGATCTACTGATGGCCTTCCTGGACATTGAGAAAGCATATGACAGTGTATGCAGAAATAAAGTATGGAAGTCCCTGGATGATAGAGGAGTAGAAAAATGGACTATAAGGAGGATAAAGGAGATGTACAAGGGAAGCGTGAGCTGTGTGAAAGTGGGAGGAGAGAGATCGGACTGGGTGGAACAGAGAAACGGCCTGAAACAAAGAAGTGCACTGTCACCGTTACTTTTCATTGTGGTGATGGATGACATAATGACCCGAGCGGCACAAGTAATTGGGGAAGGAAAGATGAAAGCAATGGTGTTTGCGGATGATTTGATGATTTGTGGAAACAAGGAGGAGGAGGTACAGGAACAGTTGGACGTGTGGGAAGGAATAATACAAGGATATGGGATGAAATTTAGCATAAATAAGAGTGAGATGGTGATCACAACAAGGAAGAAGGAAAGGACCACAACGGGAATAACAATTGGTGGGGAACAGCTCAAGAAAGTGGAAAGTTTCAAGTATCTGGGAAGCCTGATACAAGAGAATGGAAGAAACGGTAGAGAAATAAATGAGCGGGGAAGACAGGCAGAAGCATTCCGGAGGAGTGTGAGAAGCATGTTATGGAGCAGGGATGTCCCTCAGAACAGCAAGTAGATCATATATCGTACTATGTCCCTATCCTGACGTATGCCTCGGAGACCTGGGTTATGAAAGGAAGGGAGAAGAGCAAAATACAGGCCAGTGAGATGAGGTTCTTGAGAAGCAGTATTGGAGCTACAAAGAGGGACAGAATAAGAAATGAGGGGACCAGAGAATTAATGAAGGAGGAACCATTACAGGATGGTATAGAGAAATCTAGACTTAGATGGTATGGACATTTAAAACGAATGGAGGAGAAGAGGATACCCAGGAGGATACACGAGACGAAGTGGGAAGGAAAGAGACCAAGAGGGAGACCGAGAGACAGGTGGCTGAAGGGGGTGGAAGAAAGCGTGAAGAAGAGAGGAGAAAACTGGACAAGGGTGGAGGCTGAGAGATGGTGGGAAGACAGAAGACGTTGGAGAGGCTTGTGTTCCAAACAGACCCGGCCATTGGCTGGAAACTGTGCAAGATGATGATGACCTCATCACGTTTTCAGTCATGACCAGCAATATGTTGCAATGCTGAGAGTGCTATCTTTTGACGCCCTTAAAGTTGCAATAGTGCTCAAATGTAATCGTACAAAGAATGTAACTTATATAAGAAGCTTCTGCAGTAAATTTGTTTTCCATTGTCCGTCATGTTTTGACGGGTTTCATCTAGTTGAGTTTTAAATTAGTTATGAATACGCCAAATTGACAGTAAAGGGAATTCCGATAGTGGTCTATGAAAGGCTAGCTCAGTTACCGTATAAAATCATCGATATATATTACATTGATCACTGCATTACCGCAATGTGGGTTAATATCTGAATAGCCATTGTGCACTAACATAATACCGACTTTGCCGACTAGTTACAATGTTTCATATAAAAGCATATCATCATTTAAGACATGTGGCTTGTGTTTCAAGAGTTGACACCGAAGTTCGCAGGAGCGTTTACCGTTCAGTATGAATATGTTGAGGAAAGTCCTACTCGGAGAGTGGATGCCCATCACTTTAATCCAGAGATTGAAAAACAGTTTCTTAATAAATCATAATTGTTTTCAGCAAATATGATTTAATGAATATTTTTACACCAAAGAACAACTTGATGATGATTTATTGTAGAAATATCTGTAATGGCGCCTCCAAACCCTGAAGTAATCCGTATGTTATATACATTCCACATGGCACCACTGCCAGCTGGATCGCTGCAGCCAGGAGGGATGCTATCCAGCTGGCAGTGCGTCTTACACACTTCCGTCCGATCCACTTCCGTTCCATTTTAGCCTATTTTCATTTATGAAAAAATAAAAAGGATTATGAGATCACCTTGTGTCCGTGTGTCTGTTTGTGTGGAGCGATTTCAATGAAACTCGGTGAGTTCATAGCACTATTCCGGACGACCCCGACCGGGCTCTTCAAATTTTGTTACGTCTCTTCAATCCAACATGGCGGCTGTGCGAAATATTTCTCCAGCATTCAATATCTCCGAAACTATAACCGATATCACCCTGGAATATTTAACGGTGGTAAAGGGAACTACTAGAAGTTTACCTATGTGACTTTCGAAAACCTGGTAACTACAAAACCAATATGGTGGACAAGCGAATTTGCGACTTTTAAATAGACGTTTCTCGCGATTTAACCAACCAAACGCAATAAAACTTGGTACAGTATATGTTTATACACATTGCAATGCACCGACATCTAACTTCGTTCAATTGTTTACATAACCTCAAGATGGCGGCTGTGCAAAATATTTCAATGGCATTCTATATCTCTGAAACTATTAGCGGTATCGCCCTGAAATTTTGTACGGAGATAAAGGGCCCTGATGGAAGTTCATCCATAAGGCTTTCAAAACCCGGTTAGCTACAAAACGAATATGGCGGCCAAGCGAAGTTGAAAATTTTAAATGGACCTTTCTCGCGATTTAATTATCCAAACGCAATGAAACTTGGTACAGGAAATGTTTATAAGCATTGTAATGCACTGGTATCTAATTTAGTTCAATTATTTACATAACCTCTAGATGGCGGATGTGCGAATTTTAATTAAGTTCTTATTTGTTGTGTCGTAATCATGAAATCGAAGTGAAAGTTTGAATAATGATCCTACGCAATAATTTTCCTTTAATGGTACATGACTCGATGGCATGTACTTATAACAATCCAACATGGCGCCCATCCGAAATATCTAAATGGATCTCAATATCTACGAATCTATTACAGCAATCAAACTGTATTTTTAATGTTCATAGGGTATATGAACATAAGTTCACCTATAGGACTTTCAATAACCTGGTGATCACAAATCCAACATGGCGGCGACGCGAAGTATAAATATTCACATAGTCGTTTCTCGCAATTTAACCATCCGAGTGCTGTGACACTTGGTACAGTAAATCCTTATACAAATTTTAATACACTGGCATCTAATTCTTTTCAATTGTTTCCATAACCACAAGATGGCAGCTGTGCGAAATTTTAAAATCTCGTTTTTACTTCTTGTGTCCTAATCATGCGATTGAAGTTTGAATGCTACACGTACATAATAATCTGCATGTAACAGTACATAACTCTAGGACCTACATAATATGAAGGTTTAATTTTTATATATTATATAAAAATTCAACATGGCGACCATCCAAAATAGTTAGTCGGTTCTCAATATCTACGAATCTATTACAGCAATCAAACTGAAATTTTGTATGTTGATAGTGGCAATTAACATAAGTAGGATATATGAAAATAGGCTATATAGTTCTTCACGGAACTACTTGTTGACTTAATGCGTTTCAGGTTCGACCGATTCAATTGATATAGAACAGGGTCATCCACACAGCGCTCCCCGATAGCTAGCGCTCCGGCCGCGCCTGATAGCTAGTGCTCCGAGCGCTTTGGTGGAAGGAAGTTTCGTTAGGGGTGGGAGTAGCTTGGCTGGCGGAGCGCGTCTAGTCGCTAGTCTAGTACAATGCGCTTTGTTGACAGCGTGTAAGTAAGTCAGTATCGCAGTGGTCATGACTGAACATCATATTTAAAAAAGGAGTGGCAAAGCAGCAGCCCTTAAAGCAGAATGGGAAATTTCAATTTTCTGTACAGCTTATAAAGGGCATGGCAAATTTATAGTGTGCCACCGAGATTTAATGTGTTTAAAGAAACACAATTTGGAATGGCACTGCAGTGCCAACCACAGGGATGATTACGGTGATTTGACAGACGCCAGTCGCCAATCGAGGGTGGAAAAATTGAAAGAAAATTTCAAACAGCACTTTTCTGTAAATGTTATTGTTTTAATTTTAAAATGCTTGTTTACAAACAAACAAATGACTTAATTAACTGAAGAACTGTAATATTGTGACTTCCCGTATTTCTGTCGAACAGGAGATAGAGGAGAGTGAGGTTGGTGGACCCAATTTACGAGCAAGCTACAAATGTTCGATGCGAATTGACAAAGCTGGGAAACACTTCGCGGAAGGGAATTTAATCGAGGAGTGCCTAACTGACGCGGCGGCATGTGTTCGTCCTATGGAGCTAGTTGAGAAATTAGAAAAAATCTCACCCTGTAGGCCTTTGTGCGTTATATTTTATGGCAAAACAGCCCTATCAATATGATGTCAACAATTCCACAAAAGCTGTCGACAGCACGACTATACGTACGTATCTTGTCAGCGCGGTCGGAACATCGTCCGTCTGTCTCAGGTCTTCTCGCTACCACAGTGTAATGGTGGTAGGGGAAAGAGCGCTAGTATGACTGCCCAGTGCTCCCCGAGCGCGGCTGCCCTGATATAGAAAGTCCAACATCGGACCGTAATGATAATATGATGATAATAATAAAGAGAATGTGTTATTATAGCCCCAAGCAGATCCACAAATAGCCTAGGGGAATAGCAGGCAGGCTTTCGAAAAGCGTTCAAGAGATCTGGAACTTGAGAACACTCCTAAAAGTCAGACAGACAAAAAGCACTGTAGTTACTTTTGTGTACTTTAAAAAAGCCTACGACTCCATAGACAGATTTACTCTATTTGACGTAATGGAAGAATATGGCATCGACGGAAAATCCAGGAGACTTATTTAACAGACGCTCACAGACACCACCTCAACTACCCCAGCCGGTAAAATACGGGGCCAAAGAGTTGATCGCGGATCATATTGGTCTAGGGCACAACATTCTGGGGGCCCTAACTCATCATGTGTGGATCAGTCGGAGGATCCAACACCCTCGAAAGTCAGGAGAAAGAAGAAACATATTTCGGTTCCCTCAATTTTCTTTTGTCGTGTGGCCTCCTGAGAGGCCGCGTGCAGGTCTTTCTAGTCGACGCCCGTGGGGATGAGAGACGGAATGGAACTGGACAAGGATGTGGAAGGAAGCGGCCTTGGCCTGTCAGAAGGTAGCGTCCCAGCATTTAGCCTGATGTTGAAAATGGGGAAACCACGGAAAACCATTTCAAGGACGGCTAACGGTGGGGTTTGAACCCACTTCTACCGAATCAGCAGAGAGCTTGGCCCCATGGCCTAGCGCTGCGCTTTGCAAGCGTAGCCACCGCTGTCGGTGGTTCCCTCAATGTGAACACATTATTCAAAATTGGAATGGATAAAATTTCTTCATAAATTTAAGGTAAACATTTTGGCGGTTCAGGAAACACAATTTGTATCTGCTGAAATCTCAGCGAAACGAGGTTATAGGATTCGGAAAGTACAACCGGCCATAAAGGAAGGAAAGAGAAACAGGAGGGAAGAAATGCCCCCTTATCCTGGGAACTGCCTTTATTCGAATATTCAGGCGCTAGTTGACTTCAGATCACCATCCCCTAGGTTGTGAATACTTACCATTAGAAGAGGCAATGAACTATACTAGAAGCCCCGTGCTGCTCCGCAGCATTCATTTCAACAGTCCTACACCACTTCTTTCCATATGACATTTTCTGTTCGCATGTCTTCATGCTACTGACCTGGATAGACATTTACGGTACCGTTGCTTTTGGGTAAATGATGAAGTAGACTTATGAGATAAAATGTGTGGGTGTCTGCCTGTCCTGTGTGTGTGTGTGTCCCACCTTACTTTTAATGGTTTATCCAGCGTAAGCTTAAAAGGTACACGGACGTCAGGTCCCAGACGCAATTCTGAATAGCCGAGGTGAACGGCGAAACTCCACACACATGTGCTATACTCTTCTCTGAAGTATTAACTCGACACGACTCGACAGTTTGATGCTGGTTGAAGCTGTGGTGATAGGTCTCTCGCAAGCTTGCAAACGAAGCTAGTAATTTAAATTTCCACTGAATGGAGATTGCAGGAAGAAATGAAAACGTAACAAGTAGTTCCGTGAAGAACTTTACAGCCTATCTTCATATATCCTACTCATGTTAATTGCCTCTATCAACACACAAAATTTCAGTTTGAAGGTTGTGATAGATTCGTAGATATTAAGAACTGTCTAAATATTTCAGATGCTCGCCAGGTTGGATTTTTATTTATGTACTATTACATGAAGATTATTGAATACGTGTGGTATTCAAACTTCAATCGCATGATTAGAACACAAGAAGTAAAAACGAGATTTTAAAATTTCGCACAGCTGCCATCTTGTGGTTATGCAAACAATTGAAATAAATTAGATGCCAGTGGATTAACATTTGTATAAGCATTTAACGTGCAACGTTTCACTGCACTCGGATAGTTAAATCGCGAGAAACGTCCATTTAAATATTTATACTTCGCGTCGCCGCCATGTTGGATTTGTGCTCACCAGGTTACTGAAAGTCCTATAGGTGAACGTATGTTCATAGCCTCTATGAACATTTAAAAAAATCAGTTTGATTGCTGTAAAAGATTCGTAGATATTGAGAACCATCTAAATATTTCGGATGCTCGCCATTTTGAATTGTCATATGTATAGGCCATAGAGTTAAGTACCATTCAAGGAAAATTATTGCCTAGGTTCATTATTCAAACTTTCACTTCGATCGCAATATTACGACATTTTTTATTTAGTCAATTTACCCTCTAGGTTGGTGGTTCCCACGGACTCAGCGAGGGAACCCACCACTACCGCCTCTATGGGCAGTGTCCTGGAGCTTGGAACATCTGGTCGGAATGGATACAACTGGGGAGGTGTGATCAGCACTTCGCCCAGGCGGCCTCACCTGCAAAGCGAACAGGGGCCTCATGAGGGATGGGAAGGGATGGAAGATTGGGATGGATAGGCTAGGAAGAGGGAAGGAAGGAAGCGGCCGTGGCCTTACAGTAGGTACTGCACCATTATTCATAAAGGTCTTAAGTACAGACATGGTTACAGTATTTTGGGAACACCCTGTAACTTCCTAACTAGCCTCTGAAGTCTATAATTACAGCTGGTCTACAGCGAGCAAAAGCCTTGCTATCAAGAAAGAGATCGGCAGAGCTCGTGTTTCCGACGAGAAACCCGAAGGTCATAGATAATAACCATGTTGACTGTGTCTAACACTATATCGATCGATTCACCTGAGAGTGATTAATACAAATTAAAGCATATTTAGCGCTATATGTAAGCAGCTACATACGTCTGTGTGTATATTTCCATGGCAGAAAGCTATTATTAAGAAAGTATGAAGAACAGACGATAATCTGTTAACTCACTGCTGATCACGTTTCGACTGCGATATATTTTGTATCGAGTCGTGACGTGTGAAGGAGTGGGGGGAGCGGATGTGAGACCAAGACGACCTCGTGGAGAGAGCAATGAGTATAGAAACTGACAGCGTACAGGTTTGAGCCTGAAAACAGTGAAAGTAAAGTCGCCAGCTAACGGGAGTTTTAAAAACGTGTGACCGTGCTGAAGTGTATACGCTAGTTCGTTCAGCATTCTACGTGAAGTAGAAACGTGTTTAATAGGGCTCAGACATGGTCTTAAACATGTAATAGTTTATCTTTGCGACCGTGTATTTACAGCAACTAACGGGCCATGCGGATGGATACTTTCATAATCCCGACCGCGAGCTCAGCCGTAATGTGTCACGAAACTCTGCATATAAACCGTCGTGGAAATGCAGCCTAGACTTGATTCACTCTTCACAGTGATTATACTTTTTGAAAAGAGCACATTCTCAAGCAAGGTGTCAGAGGGAAGGAACAATATGAAGCTTATATCCATTACGATGGTAGGCTAGATTGATTTAAGAATACTACATTAGCAGGGTGCAGCGGGGACATGTTGGCAGCAACTTTCATTTAGCATGAAGTGTGCAAGCGACTCGCGTGATGCAAGGGGCCGCGTCGACCCTTGTGAACTTGTTCACACTTGCGTTCATATATTGGAACTTGTTAGTGACTGTTCGAGTTCTCCCTCGCTTCGTGACGAGTTGATAAACTGTGTGCGGTCCGTCCGTCGGTATTCGAATATGTATGGGAAGATATCGCCAGGATATGCTGAAACCATTTCGACCGACCGGGTGTGGTTCGAGCCTAGGAGGACTTTGGTTCGTTCTATGGAAACCCAGTTGGAGTCCAGCATGTTTTCTGTTGGTCTGGAGCTTAGTATGGCCAACGATATCCTTTTTTCCTCATCTAGATTCGCCAAAGGTACAGATCACTTCAACTTGTTACAGTAGCGTAGCGTGGACATTTAGAACTACCACACATTGCCATGTTTGATTTTGTAGATTAAATGGTTGAGTAGAAAGTGCAGGTTCGATGTTTATTTCGAAACTGACCTTCTATGATGCCAGGATTTTGACTCATAAAAATGAGTGCATCCTTTGTGTAATTTTGGTGAATAAATTAACAATTTCAGTAGTATTTTACAGTATTTAAACTAATATGCTCATTCTTATTTGTCGAGAAACAAATGTAGGAAGAAGATCTACAGTTTTTCTTGTGTAAGAACATTTTAGTAACACAATTTTCTTTTGAGAACTTTGGTTGAGTTTTTCATATTCTAGTGTATTGTGCTTTAAGCACTTTCGCTTGGATCATCGTATTCTTTGAAGGGGATTTTCCTTTTCGTATTCTGATTACGATATTAGGAAGTTTTCGGATCCTGTTATTCTCAATGTTACTTCGAGTCCTTTGACTATATTTTTTTTTCTGCAATTTAATAACAGATTTAACTTGTATTTTCTGAGCGTGATTTTCGAAATGGATTGCCTAATGGGTCATTAGTCGCTTAGCCTTTGTTGCTAACCTAGATCTATGCTGTAGGTCTGATCCATCGACATTTTCGCGTTCGGGAAATTCAGGGAAGATCTTATTTTGAGATTGAATTTATCTTTATAGATCGCTTTACAACCTCAGTTTGTGTGGTTGGTGAGTGTTATATTTTATTTTCTTATGAAGTTAACACTGGATTAAATTGATATCATTGCCTTGAGTGCAATAGTTTTTCTCTATTAAGAGGGTATTTGAACGACATCCAAATTTGCGAGGATAATCCCAGGGACGACTTACTATAAGTCATACGTTTAAGAATTATGGATCATGTAATACATCAATGTAAGGCAAGTTTTTAAAGATGGGTGGAATATTTCTGAAATCTACTGGGCTTTATTCGTAATCTGTTACAGAATCATATTATTTTTTTTCGCACATGAGTTCAGGATTTTTCTATAAACAGCTGATTTTCATAATTGTGGATTTATAACAGTAAGGCTCCTATTATAGGTGCATGTTCGACTTTATAGAGGCAAGTACTATGAGTAATGTCTTTGTGTTTAGGTATATTGATGCAATGCTCTATAAAGCATATTTTTCTTGTTGAGGATTGAGCCAGGTGTGCCAATCAGGATTAGATTGATTGGGGTTTTAACCCAGAGAGGTGTTGTTTTTAACCTAGTATGGTTAATACTTGGTCATAGTTGACTTTATCGCTGTTATCGTGAAAATGCCTGTGTGAAGATTAATATTTTTCTGAGCAGTATTATTGAGAATCTTGAGTGGATATCCGGTTAAATATTTCCAGTAAAACTAATATAATAATTTTGCCATAAGATGTATGTTTAATAAGGAAACCGATAACTATTTAAGGCTGAATTTATGATTAATTTTTGCTTAGCTTAACTGTTCGGCAGAATTACCCTAAAACTAGAAATGAAACAATATTAAGCAGAAAGGAATGTCGTGACATCAAGTCAGTGGGAAGAGAATAATTGAAATTATTCTGGAATTTTGTGTAAATTATATTTTGTAAATATGCCATATGAATTTCTTCGTTTAATAACAAGAACATATAATGTTACTGAAGATGTCGTGTAGGATTATTAATTATAACCAGGATATTTTTGTATAAAATGTTATTTCCGTTAAGGAACCGAAATTAATTTAATGTATTCAAGTTTTATAATATTTTTCTTTTTGTAAATGCTTACCCTATGGGATTGATCATTATTATTATTAATATGCCTTATATTTTAATCAATTAGAAGTTAGTTGAGATAATGGGTAACTTTTTTTCAAAGACAATCCAGTATAATCAATGAGATCTTTTGATTGGTCGTGGTATCGACAAAATTGATATTTTTCTGTCTTGTTTATTCTTACAATAAACTCCTTTATTACTTGGTTTTAATTATTGCGTGATGCTTTATAGAGGTGATGGAAGGGTGTATTAAGGGGGACATCGCTAGGTATTTTAGTGTTTTCCACACCTTTGAGATTCTTTCTTCCTCTTGAAGAATTCTTGTGTTTTGAGCTAGTCTTTTCTTTTTCTGAGCCTTGGTCAGTCTTAATACATCCTGTTAGGTATTCGAGTGGCCCTATTATCCCTGTGTCTGTTGGTAGAACTTGGGGGGTCTTTAGAGCCGGGGCATTTTCAGGTTCTACGATCCAGCTGCTATCCAGGGATTCAACAGGTATTGGTAGGTAAAAGGGTACATTAGGTGGCGCCCAGCTCAGGGGCTTCGAAAAACTGGAATACCAGAGCGAATACCAGGGAGTTGAATGCCATAATTCCGCCAAAATTGAAACTGAAAGTACATAGTGGAAATTAGTTTTATGATCATGTAACACAGATCGCGAATTGGAACACCGTGTTTCTTGTGTGACTATGAATCAAGGCGATAAAATAATGGTGAACCAATATTTTGGCACGAACTATTGGAATTCCTATGGAACAAAGCAATCACGAGGATACTCGAGCTACTTGACTTACAAGTGGTATTGCAACCATTATTAATTTTTATTTTATTTTATGTATTGGAGTGGTGCCACACGCTTTGTTAATAATTTGTTCTACTTGTTTCCGGCTGATGATCATTGCTGACATCATTAAAAATAGAAGTATTTGTAGTAAATTTCAAATTTAAGTAATGGTAGAATCATAGACCTTCACCGATATAAACCAACACGCACTTGTATATGGTCGATCCCAAATCAAATGGGGCACTTTGTGTTTAGACATCAGCTTATTTTAAGGTAACGCCAGACAATAAGAATGAGCATGTATGGTAAATGGTGGTTGTTTGTAGATGTTCTCGCTGTGCTTTGTTGGTGTGGAATTCTTATTTCTTGTGAAGTGTAGTGAAGCATGTCTGAAGGTAATATGGTGACTGTTGGTGACGTTAAGAAGATGTTTGAAATTATTCAACATAAAATGGACAATTTGAATCAGGACATAGAAAATATTAAGGTCCAAACTAAATCTGCATTATACCATATGTCTGAAACTGTTATTCAAAGTCAGGGAGTGATAAAAGATGCAGTTGCTGAAGGTATCAGGGGGGAAATTGATACTATGCAATCCTCATTGAAGGCTATCAATGACAGTTCTAAAAGGGTAGAAAAGAAGGTTACCAGTGTAGAATCTAATATCGAAGATATCCAGGACGATAATAGAAAAAACACAACTAGATATCAGTACACTACGGGCTAATGTTGGCTTGGTACAGGTTGCCCAAGATAGAATCCAAACTAGTCAAACATCAATCCAAACAGATCTTAACAATATCCAAACTAGTCAAACTTCAATGCAAGCAGATCTTAACAATATCCAAACTAGTCAAACATCAATGCAAAATAGTCAAACTTCAATGCAAACAGATCTTAACAATGTTCAGACTAGTCAAAGGGGAATTGAGGAAACAGTAAAGGATGTAAACTCTAATGTAAGGATTATGCAATCCCAAATCAATGATTTAAGAACAGATGTGGGATTAATAGAATCCAGTCAAAATAAAATAGAGCTAGAGGTCCGAAAAATCGAATCTAGTCAAAATCAGACGGAGGTTAAGTTAATGGAGCTAGAAAAATCTAATAAAGAGTTTCAAGTTGAGATTAGACTAGACTTTGAAAAGAGTGTGAAGCTCAGTAAAAAAAATTTAGAAGCACTTCAGCTACAGTTTTCCCATGACACTAATCAGACCCAGAATAGCCTGGAGCAGTTGAAATGTGAAATGGGGACACTCCGAGCTCAAGTCACTGATCATACGAAACTTCTCAGGGATGATTTTGACATCGATTTGAAAGGGATCATAAGTGATAATATTGTAACATTTCGTCAAGATTTCATGAAAATTAATGAGGAATGTTTTAAAGTTGAGAAATCTAAGTTAGAATCTAAACTTGCCACTGGTCTTGCAACTAATAGCAAAGACATAATAAATGTTAGGGAAGATCTAAGCAAAAGAATGGATGGAATTCAAAATACACAGGTTAATAACATATCCGATTTAGAGAAACGTATTAACAGTGTTGAAACTAAAGTCGACCAAAGTAAGATAGAGTTAAATGAGGTCAGGGAGAAGAAAACTTCCGAGATTAATGAAATCGGAAAGGGTCTCGAGCAAATTAATCTAGAGGGGCATATCAATTTAGATACGCTAAAAGATCAATTGCGATCACTTTTACAGTTCGATTTTCGAGTTGTAGTTGAACAACCTGAAGTGATAGTACCTGATGGTAGGGAAAGGATGATGCAGGAATCTCCCAACAACGAACCCAACGTTCGGCTCAGTCAAATGGAACATTCGAGTCCCATTCGAACAAGCAGGGAAACTTTTAGTTCTCCGAACCCCAACGTAGGCGTGGGTGATTATACTTCGAAATCATTGGAAAGGACACCGAATGTAACCATAATACGAAACTTTGATGACAAACCTAGGAAGTTTAGCAACTTGGATGGAATGACACCAATCGAATTTGTCAGGACATTAAGAGATTACTTTTTGGAGTCACATGTGCCACGTGAGCGTGAGCTACGTATGGTGGAAAGGTTTCTTACCGATGCTCCGTTACAATGGTTCAGGGCTTTTCGTTACACATTTGACAATTTTGAACAGTTTTCGGAAGCCTTCATACAAAGATTTTGGTCGATCGAGGTCCAACAAAATGTGAGATCGGAAGTCTATTCACGCAAGTACTCCAGTACAGGACCAACCAGCTATGCTGAGTACTTTGCGTGTCAGTTAGCAAAACTCCGTTTTCTTCAGCCGCCGTTAACCCAGGAAGAACTCCTTGAAGCTATCTCACGTCAATTGCCTGCGGAAGTAAGGAGATCAATTATTTCTTCCGGAGTATCGTCTTTAACGTCGTTAGATGACTTGTTACGTCGATTAGATCATATGAGTATGATGACGCAACCTACCATATTCAAAAATGCCAGGCAGGAATCGAAAGTTGTAAATGCGGTAATGATGAACCGTACACAGCAGACGGATCGTTTTGGGCAAAGAATAGATGATAGAATGGGTCCTATTAGAAATACCCATCAGCAAGAGAGGAGATGGGAAAACCAACGTAGGGACGTCCAGGAGAGACCATGGCAACGTCGCTACGAGGAGAGAAATTTCTATCGAAGAGATAATGATCGAAACCGGAATGATTATCGAGAAACGCCTTATAACAGGAACTACAGATATGATCAAAATAATCGAGATAATAGATATAATAGGAATGATAGGGATACCCGTGACAACAGAGATAAGAGACAAAATCAAGGGTACTCAAGATACAACAATTATCGGACGGAGGCATCCGATAAGAAAGTGCAACAGGAGGGGCTCAAGAGAGGGCGAGATAAGTCCACGGAGGTTGAAGGAAGAAAATCGAAGGAAAGAAAGGATGAAAATCCGGATAATTCACGACCCAGTACTAGCAGAGAAGGTCGGAGTTCAGAAAGAGCTCCGGATCTAGAAAAAAAAACGCCAATTTCCGGGCGAAATTAATAACTGACGTTGCCACGCATTCCTCTGATATCACGATTTTTGAAATATTTGAAGCTACTGACGAAGACCTTCTATTTGAACCAGAAACGAAACCGAGAGGAAGGGTAGTTGAACTTCCCGTTATTGATATACTAATTGGTCTACAACATTGTAAAGTTTTGATGGACACAGGTGCTATGATCTCAATAGTTGACGAGGACTGTTTTGAGAGATTGAAACCAGAAAACCAATTTACCATTCTTCCAGCATCTCCAACAAAAATTCGTGGGATATTTAAGGATAAAAATATGAAATGCAAAGTGCAGATTCTAATGAAATTCTGGATCAATCAGAGAAGTTACGAACATATTTTCATAGTCGTTAAGAATATTAATTTTGACGTCATACTAGGGATCGATTTTATTACTCAAGCTAGGGCAATCATCGACATGGACAAAGGAATAATAAGATTCAAGGAAGAAAGTACAGAGGATGTAGTGATGGAAGAAATGAATGGAAACGAAATTAATAGAGATATCCCTAGAATGGAAATCCTGGATCACGTAGTTGAAGAAACTGAGCAAGTGAGGGAACAATATACCTTGAAAGCCGAGGGATTTAAAAACGTGAAAGAAGAATTTGACGACTTGATTTGTCAATTTGCGGACATCTTCGATGATAAACCTGGTTTGATTAGAGACTTCAAGTACCAGATTAGGCTAATAGATGAATCCCCTTATCAAGCCAAGCTTTATCCTATCCCAGAAAAATACCATGATGAGGTCAAAGAGATCATAGATAAAATGGAGAGAGATGGTATAATAAAAAAACAGGCTTCTTCGTATTTGAATCCGATAACTGTGGTAAAGAAAGCGAACGGACAATTGAGGCTTTGTTTAGACGCCAGGAAGATCAACACGAGAATCATGTTAGAAACTGACCGTCCACCAAAAATTAGAGAACTTCTGAAAAAGTTCAAAGGTAAAGCGTGTTTCAGCGTCCTAGACCTGACCGCTTCCTTCTATCAAGTAGAGCTGGAGGAAGATAGCCGGCAATACACCGGATTCTTATTCGATCAGACCACGTATGTTTTCTGTCGCGTTCCTTTTGGAATGGTGAATAGCGGTCCGGCTTTGATCAGAGCTCTAGATAGCAAATTAACGGAAAGCGTGAAACGTAACGTTATTTGCTATATCGATGACTTGATAATTTCTTCAACAAATGTCCAAGAACATCTTGTGCACTTGAAACAGCTATTCGAGAATTTAAGAGAGGCCAATATTAAGGTCAACATGCATAAGTGTCAATTCATGCATGAATCTATCAAGTTCCTTGGCCATACTATTGATCAGTTTGGGTATCACCCAAACTTGAAGAAGATAGACGCCATTTCAAGATTCCCTCGTCCCGCAAAAGTAAAGCAGCTCCGTGAGTTTCTGGGTATGTGCCAGTTCTTGAGTAGCCACTGTCCGGGATACTCAACTACTATGGCCCCTTTGTATGAGGCATTAAAGAAAAATAATAAATGGAAATGGACAGAGGATACGAATAGGGCATTTGAAGAGGCCAAGCTCATGCTCCAAAATTGTGTTAAGCTGGAATATCCTGAGTTTGATCGGATATTTTACATCGAGTCTGATGCTTCAAAAGTTGGTATTAGTGCTGTCCTCTATCAAAAGGACGAGGAGGGGAGGAAGCACTACTTGGACTTCCACAGCAGAAAGCTGCAGGAACACGAAAAGAATTATTTCACCTCTGAGCTCGAAGCTTTGGCATTCATATCTGCTCTTCAAAAGTGGAAGAAACTTCTGATAGGACATCGAGTGGTCATTATCACGGACCATAGAGCGCTTCAGTTTATGATGCAAACTGATCTTTCCAGTGACAGATTGACGAGGTGGACATTGTTTCTCCAGCAGTTCAATGCCACCATCGTGCATCAGCCTGGAAAGGATAATCTGCTCGCGGATGCACTCTCAAGAAATCCAGTTAGTAAGATCGAGATTAACAATGTACAGTTGGAGAGGGAACACGAACTCACCCTGGAGAAGCTAAAGAAGATAGCGGTGTCACAGAAGAGACACACCCCAACTAGACATATGTACAGGTTTTTGAGAGGTGCAATGGACCATACCGATCTTGACTACGAGCAGACTAGGAAGCGATCTGAGAAATTCCTGGTGTGTGATGACGTCGTTTGTAAATACATTGACCGAGAGAGGACGAAAATTAGAATTGTAGTCCCTCCTAAACTGATAAATGGGTTGGTGTGGTTAGCTCACTGCACCATTGGCCATGGGGGTGTCGACAAAACGTTTAGAACGTTATTGGAAACATTCACCTGGACCAAGATGCGGGGCACTATAGCAGCCATTATCAGATCATGCCAGGAGTGCCAACGAGGGAAATACCCGTCGGCGTTATCAAAAGAGAGACCTCGAGCCATTATTCCAGAAAGGCCGAGAGAGCTAATGGCTTGCGATATCTTCGGTCCTTGCCCGAAGGGAGCTAGGGGAAACCAGTTTCTCCTAGTCACAATCGATGCATTCTCAAAATACGCGACCCTCGATCCTATGCAGAGGGCCACTACAGCCCAAGTCCTTAGCCGTCTTGAAAACAGTGTGTTTTCTAAGGCGGGAAAACCTTTAACTCTCCTATCGGATCATGGAGCTCAATTCACTTCGATGGAATTTGAGAATGCCATGATTAGGCTTGGTGTCAAGCACGTGTTTTGTGGCGTTAGATATCCGGAATCCAACGTCTCGGAACGTGTTATGGCAGAAATTAGCAAGTTCGCGAGAATTTACTGTCCTGAGGATCATGCGAGCTGGGTCAAGTTCATCCCACTCATGGAAAGACGCATGAATTCCACATTCCATGAGAGCTTATCAGACATACCTATGGTTGTTCACCATAATAAGAGGCCAGAAAGAGCCTGGACAGAGATCGTGAGATTTCTACCTAAGGACGGGGAGCCTACAGTCCAAGAAAGAATTAATTCAGCTAGAGAAAGCTTGATGGATGCAGCCGAGAAGCGGCATAAACGAATCAGAAATAAAAGATATCGGCCACCGATGAGATTAGGCGAGATGATTCTCGTCAAGAAACCGACGAAAGCAGATGTGGCTAAGAAGCAATTCACCAAGTTTTCCTATGTCTTCCACGGACCCTATAAGATTGCTAGGTCGTTCGGAAATAATTGTTATGAGGTAGTAAGCCTAAATGGAAGAGAATTGATAGGTCGTTTCAATGCAAAAAACCTGAAAAGATATGTGCAGAAGATAGTCTGAGTGTTGACTGAATAATGCTACATATGCCGAGATTACCTGGAATGGTGTAAATAAAAGTTGAGGAGACTTTTATTTAAGGTATCAAAGGGAAAATGCACCATTATTCATAAAGGTCTTAAGTACAGACATGGTTACAGTATTTTGGGAACACCCTGTAACTTCCTAACTAGCCTCTGAAGTCTATAATTACAGCTGGTCTACAGCGAGCAAAAGCCTTGCTATCAAGAAAGAGATCGGCAGAGCTCGTGTTTCCGACGAGAAACCCGAAGGTCATAGATAATAACCATGTTGACTGTGTCTAACACTATATCGATCGATTCACCTGAGAGTGATTAATACAAATTAAAGCATATTTAGCGCTATATGTAAGCAGCTACATACGTCTGTGTGTATATTTCCATGGCAGAAAGCTATTATTAAGAAAGTATGAAGAACAGAAGATAATCTGTTAACTCACTGCTGATCACGTTTCGACTGCGATATATTTTGTATCGAGTCGTGACGTGTGAAGGAGTGGGGGGAGCGGATGTGAGACCAAGACGACCTCGTGGAGAGAGCAATGAGTATAGAAACTGACAGCGTACAGGTTTGAGCCTGAAAACAGTGAAAGTAAAGTCGCCAGCTAACGGGAGTTTTAAAAACGTGTGACCGTGCTGAAGTGTATACGCTAGTTCGTTCAGCATTCTACGTGAAGTAGAAACGTGTTTAATAGGGCTCAGACATGGTCTTAAACATGTAATAGTTTATCTTTGCGACCGTGTATTTACAGCAACTAACGGGCCATGCGGATGGATACTTTCATAATCCCGACCGCGAGCTCAGCCGTAATGTGTCACGAAACTCTGCATATAAACCGTCGTGGAAATGCAGCCTAGACTTGATTCACTCTTCACAGTGATTATACTTTTTGAAAAGAGCACATTCTCAAGCAAGGTGTCAGAGGGAAGGAACAATATGAAGCTTATATCCATTACGATGGTAGGCTAGATTGATTTAAGAATACTACATTAGCAGGGTGCAGCGGGGACATGTTGGCAGCAACTTTCATTTAGCATGAAGTGTGCAAGCGACTCGCGTGATGCAAGGGGCCGCGTCGACCCTTGTGAACTTGTTCACACTTGCGTTCATATATTGGAACTTGTTAGTGACTGTTCGAGTTCTCCCTCGCTTCGTGACGAGTTGATAAACTGTGTGCGGTCCGTCCGTCGGTATTCGAATATGTATGGGAAGATATCGCCAGGATATGCTGAAACCATTTCGACCGACCGGGTGTGGTTCGAGCCTAGGAGGACTTTGGTTCGTTCTATGGAAACCCAGTTGGAGTCCAGCATGTTTTCTGTTGGTCTGGAGCTTAGTATGGCCAACGATATCCTTTTTTCCTCATCTAGATTCGCCAAAGGTACAGATCACTTCAACTTGTTACAGTAGCGTAGCGTGGACATTTAGAACTACCACACATTGCCATGTTTGATTTTGTAGATTAAATGGTTGAGTAGAAAGTGCAGGTTCGATGTTTATTTCGAAACTGACCTTCTATGATGCCAGGATTTTGACTCATAAAAATGAGTGCATCCTTTGTGTAATTTTGATGAATAAATTAACAATTTCAGTAGTATTTTACAGTATTTAAACTAATATGCTCATTCTTATTTGTCGAGAAACAAATGTAGGAAGAAGATCTACAGTTTTTCTTGTGTAAGAACATTTTAGTAACACAATTTTCTTTTGAGAACTTTGGTTGAGTTTTTCATATTCTAGTGTATTGTGCTTTAAGCACTTTCGCTTGGATCATCGTATTCTTTGAAGGGGATTTTCCTTTTCGTATTCTGATTACGATATTAGGAAGTTTTCCGGATCCTGTTATTCTCAACGTTACTTCGAGTCCTTTGACTATATTTTTTTTTCTGCAATTTAATAACAGATTTAACTTGTATTTTCTGAGCGTGATTTTCGAAATGGATTGCCTAATGGGTCATTAGTCGCTTAGCCTTTGTTGCTAACCTAGATCTATGCTGTAGGTCTGATCCATCGACATTTTCGCGTTCGGGAAATTCAGGGAAGATCTTATTTTGAGATTGAATTTATCTTTATAGATCGCTTTACAACCTCAGTTTGTGTGGTTGGTGAGTGTTATATTTTATTTTCTTATGAAGTTAACACTGGATTAAATTGATATCATTGCCTTTAGTGCAATAGTTTTTCTCTATTAAGAGGGTATTTGAACGACATCCAAATTTGCGAGGATAATCCCAGGGACGACTTACTATAAGTCATACGTTTAAGAATTATGGATCATGTAATACATCAATGTAAGGCAAGTTTTTAAAGATAGGTGGAATATTTCTGAAATCCACTGGGCTTTATTCGTAATCTGTTACAGAATCATATTTTTTTTTTCGCACATGAGTTCAGGATTTTTCTATAAACAGCTGATTTTCATAATTGTGGATTTATAACAGTAAGGCTCCTATTATAGGTGCATGTTCGACTTTAGAGAGGCAAGTACTATGAGTAATGTCTTTGTGTTTAAGTATATTGATGCAATGCTCTATAAAGCATATTTTTCTTGTTGAGGATTGAGCCAGGTGTGCCAATCAGGATTAGATTGATTGGGGTTTTAACCCAGAGCGGTGTTGTTTTTAACCTAGTATGGTTAATACTTGGTCATAGTTGACTTTATCGCTGTTATCGTGAAAATGCCTGTGTGAAGATTAATATTTTTCTGAGCAGTATTATTGAGAATCTTGAGTGGATATCCGGTTAAATATTTCCAGTAAAACTAATATAATAATTTTGCCATAAGATGTATGTTTAATAAGGAAACCGATAACTATTTAAGGCTGAATTTATGATTAATTTTTGCTTAGCTTAACTGTTCGGCAGAATTACCCTAAAACTAGAAATGAAACAATATTAAGCAGAAAGGAATGTCGTGACATCAAGTCAGTGGGAAGAGAATAATTGAAATTATTCTGGAATTTTGTGTAAATTATATTTTGTAAATATGCCATATGAATTTCTTCGTTTAATAACAAGAACATATAGTGTTACTGAAGATGTCGTGTAGGATTATTAATTATAACCAGGATATTTTTGTATAAAATGTTATTTCCGTTAAGGAACCGAAATTAATTTAATGTATTCAAGTTTTATAATATTTTTCTTTTTGTAAATGCTTACCCTATGGGATTGATCATTATTATTATTAATATGCCTTATATTTTAATCAATTAGTAGTTAGTTGAGATAATGGGTAACTTTTTTTCAAAGACAATCCAGTATAATCAATGAGATCTTTTGATTGGTCGTGGTATCGACAAAATTGATATTTTTCTGTCTTGTTTATTCTTACAATAAACTCCTTCATTACTTGGTTTTAATTATTGCGTGATGCTTTATAGAGGTGATGGAAGGGTGTATTAAGGGGGCCATCGCTAGGTATTTTAGTGTTTTCCACACCTTTGAGATTCTTTCTTCCTCTTGAAGAATTCTTGTGTTTTGAGCTAGTCTTTTCTTTTTCTGAGCCTTGGTCAGTCTTAATACATCCTGTTAGGTATTCGAGTGGCCCTATTATCCCTGTGTCTGTTGGTAGAACTTGGGGGGTCTTTAGAGCCGGGGCATTTTCAGGTTCTACGATCCAGCTGCTATCCAGGGATTCAACAGGTATTGGTAGGTAAAAGGGTACAGTACCATCCCGACATTTGCCAGAAGAAGAAGTGGGAAACCACGGAAAACCACTTCGAGGATGGCTGAGGTGGGAATCGAACCCCCTCTACTCATTTGGACCACCCGAGGCTGAGTAGACCCCTTTCCAGTCCTCATACCACTTTTCAAATTTCGTAGCAGAGCCGGGAATCGAACCCAGGACCTCCGGGGTGGCAGCTAACCATGCTGACCGCTACACTACGGAGGCGACAAGATTACGACATAAGAAATAAAAATTTAAATTTAAAATTTCGCACCGCCGTCATCTTGAGGTTATGTAAACAATTGAACTAAATTATATGCCAGTACATTACAATATGTATAATCATTTACTGTTTCACATTTCACTGCGCTCAGAGAATTAAATCACGAGAAATGTCTATTAAAATGTTTCAACTTCGCTTGGCCGTCATGTTCGTTTCGTACTTAGAGGTTTATGAAAGTTACATAGATAAACTTGTATCAGTGCCCTTTATCACCGCACAAAATTTCAGGGTTATATCTGGAATGGTTTCGGAGATATAGAATGTCAGTGAAATATTTCGCACAGCCACCATTTTGAGGTTATGCAAACAATTGAACTAAATTCGACTCCAGTGCAACACAATGTGTATAAACATTTGCTGCACTAAGTTTCATTACGTTTGGATGGTTAAATCGCCAGAAAAGTCTATTTAAACGTCTCAACTTCGCTTGGCCGCCTTGGTGGTTCTGTAGTTACCAGGTTTTTGAAAGTCTCATAGGCGAACTTCTAGTAGTGCCCTTTATAACCGTACAAAATTGCAGGGCGATATCGGTAATAGTTTCGGAGATATTGAATGCTGGTGAAATATTTCGCACAGCCGCCATGTTGGATTAGTAAGACACAATAAAATTTGAAGGGCACGGTCGGGGTCGGCCAGAATGGTGCTATGATTTTACCGAATTTCATTGTAATCGCTCCAGCCGTTTAGAATTTATTAGGAGGGGGCTAAAAACACTTATAGGGGGTTGATATAAATGTCAAATGCGGTCAAATTAAGAGCTCTATGGGAAATGTGAAGGGATTTCTGTCAGTATGAGAAAAGAAAAAGATTGATGTTCTATGGGCATGTAGAGATTTGAAGCCATTATTCTCCATGTTGCCAACAGAAATAGCGGTGTGAAGAGTACTAAGCCAACATCGTAGTAAGGACCACCAACACCAAGATAAGTGGACATTAAAATTATTATCCATAATGTTGAATTTTTGGCTTATGCCGTGTTTTATTATATCAAATTTGATGCGTTTCGAAAGAAACCATGCCTTCCTTCGTCAGGAATAAACAGAAATACGACAAATGATTGCTAGGAGCCGGCTACAATCTCAGTGAATCCTGGCTACCTATTATCAGAACCCTGAGAAAGTAATGCACTGCTGCTTTTCGTTGTCCCTAACATGGGGCTATAATGGCGTCCATCTTTGGGCACCTTTTATAGGTTCTTTGTTGCTTTCTCTTAGCAATCATTTGTCGTATTTCAGATTATTCCTGACGAAGAAAGATATGGTTTCTTTCGAAATGCATCGAATTTGATATAATAAAACACGGCATAAGCCCAAAATTCAACATTATGGATGGTATCACGGGCCGTGAAAGTCTAAATGATAATATTATAATTATTCTCTAGTGCAAGCCAAGCCTCTTAATTACTCTATTATTGATACAGAGTGTTATTCTAAATGTGCATACACACTGTTACTCATGCAATTCACAACAACTAACGTACGACGAAATTCAAGCGAATCATTATAATTCACCGAAAAATACGAAATAACATACTAAGATGCCTAACAGGAAGGACATGGGGTGCTCACCCAACCACTCTCAGAACTTCAGCCCTTGGAATGAGCTTCTCAGCTGCTGAATATGCAGCACCAGTTTGGCTTTCTTCTCCGCATTCCAAAGAGGTGGATATAGCTCTGAATGAGACTTCCAGGATTGTATCTGGGTGTCTTAGACCAACACCACTTCAGAAGATATACCCTCTTATAGGAATTTCTCCACCTCATGTCCGAAGAATGGTAGCAGCAGCATCTGAGACGAAACGGCAAGAAACCGATTCAAGGCATCCACTTTTCGTCCAACAACCAGCCCGACAGAGACTCAAGTCCAGAAACAGCTTTTTGAGGGGAGTAACAGCCCTCGAAGACTCACAAGAAGCTGCCCGTGTGAAGATATGGAAGACAGAGATCACAGACCCAACTATTCCTCTATCAGAAAAAATGGCACCTGGTCACAACTTGCCATTTGGAATTTGTAAATCATAGAATAGGCTGAGGACGGGGGTTTCACGCTGCAAGAACAATCTCAAGAAATGGAACAATGATGAGTTCTGTGACTGCAGCATGTTACAAGATCCAGAACACCTGCTGATCTGCCCCTTGATGGAGGACATATGTTCAAAAGACGATCTTTTGGCTGCAAATGCTAATGCTATAACTGTTGCTATTTACTGGCAAAATCTAATTTTATTCGGACACGGATAATAAATAAACCTAACAATACTATTGTACTACAATAGTGGATTTACAATAGGGTCGAAACGCTTGATCCTAAATTGTCCCATTTAATTGTGAATAGTAACTAATACATGTAATTTTCCCCGGAGTGTATTTATATATTTATGAGTCAAATATTGACAAATCTCTGGCAGGAAGCTAACCGGCAACGTAAAAACACATTGAAGTCGAAGACCTGAATAATTATTGTGTAGTCCATAGATGGCTGTATCGAATTAATAATAATGGAAATGAAAATCCACAGCCTGCTTCCAGTCGACCGACCAGGTCAGGAGTGGAATTAATGAAGCCCCGTCTAGCGGCGAGGATATGAACTGTGCTGGCTACCGAAGCCTGTCACACTCCCCTGGGGCAATGATTAAATGAATGACATATGAAATGAAATGATAGTAGACAGTGTTGTTGGAATGAAATTTGTGACAGGGAAAACCGGAGTACCCTGAGAAAAACCTGTCTGCCTCCGCTTTGTCCAGCACAAATCTCACATGGAGTGACCGGGATTTGAACCACAGACCCAGCGGTGATAGGTCGGCGTGTAGCCACCTAAGCCACGGAGACTCTGAATTAATATTATTAATAATTATTATTATTTTGCTGATGATCTAGCTACCTTTACCAAGACTAGTGAAGAAACCAAATATGCCATAGAGAAGTTACATGAGCTAGCATCAAAGACAGGACTCCAAATATCGTATGAGAAGACGCATTTCATAGTAAAAGGGCACCAGAATATCCCGAGATCCCCACTACAGACGAACTATGGAATAATTAGACACGTACCTTCCTTCAAATACTGTATTTAGGAGAAATTATTGTACCGTCTGGATTGGACAGAAAAGCTAATTTAGAAAGAGCTACCAAACTTCAGAAAGCATACCGAATAACATGGAATCACTATAATTAACGAGTGATGTCACGAAATGCAAAACTACGGCACTACCAGACAGTTGTTCTTCCGGAAGCATTGTACGCCTCCGAAACTATATCTCTAGGAGGCCACTCTCAAATTGGTGAAATCGAAATCCAGGAACGTAAAATTCTCAGGAAAATATATGGCCCCGTTTATGTTAATGGTATATGGATTAAAAGGAAAACCACAGACTTGTACACAATAATCAATAAGTTCACTGATACCGTGCGTAAGAGACGATTGAAATTTTATGGTCACATCTACAGAATGGACAACACCAGATATGCGAAAAAACTGCTTGATATAATTAATTCAAAGAAGGTCAAAATTAGTTCGTTAGAAGAAATCAAACAGGACTTAAAAGAAATAAACATTACAGAATATATAATCATGAATGGCAAGACTTTTGGAACTTTAGTTACAAATTACTCTTTCACCGAAAAAGTTAAAGAGACCACTGGAAAAAAATGGACGGAGGAACGTAAGAAGGGGCATAGTGAGTTCATGAGGAGATTTTGGGAGGAGAAGAAGCGGAAAGCTCCATTAACTCGAGTCAACAAGTTCAAACGCGCTCCCTAAGTGGGCAAAACGAAGAAAAAAGAAGAATTATAATAATGACCGTCAAATGCCGTCAAATGAAGAGCTGCTACTAAGATACAGTATCTAAGTACACAGGGCTGGAGCAGATGTGAAACCTTGAGTCAGTGACTACAATCCCAATAATATCGTGTGCTGGTGTTATACCCACAGTAGTCTATCAGTATTGAATCTGCATCCGCAGATATACAGAACTATAGAAGGCCTGTCATATTGTCAGGAAGTTCCTTGGTGAAAATACTCTGGTTGAACACTCAGATGGAAATTTAGGTAATCTCTAAATCAGTGGTTCTTAACCAGCGGTCCACGGACCACAGGTGGTCCGGGAGGGCCTCGGGAGTGGTCCGCGGAGAAAAGGGTCAACCAGCACGTATAAAGAAGTGGCCAATAAATGGGGATGTCCGAATGTATACGCGGCGATGACTATCGGGTTATGAATTGAAATATCTTTAAAATAAGACGTGTTATTGAGGAAAGGTTACAGCTGATAAGGTGTTTTGGGGGTTGGGAGGGTGGGGGGAGGGGGACGGGGGGGGGGTGTAAGGGGGTGGGGAGGGAAGGGGGGGGGGAGTGAGGAGGGGTGGTCCGTACATGATTCAATTTCAGGCTGAGTGGTCCGCAGACTTCTAGGGGTTCAGAACCACTGCTCTGAATGAAGGAGACTCATGAAGGATGCGGGCATAACATGGATGTACAGTAATGTGAAATCTCTGAACAGGGTAATCTACAAACGTACCTCAGTACAGATGGTTGCTTGCTAAGGCCGAACCAGGCTGTAACATAAAATGTAGCCGGTATTTGCCATGATAATGTCAAAAAGTAATCATAAAGATAATAATAATTCGTTTCAATTCGTAGTCAGTTTACCTCCAGGTAGGCTTTTCCCACGGATTCAGCGAGGGATTCCACCTTTACCGCCTCTAGGGGCAGTGTCCTCGAGCTTCACATGGAAACGTGGAATACAACTGGGGAGGTGGGACTAGCGCCTCGCCCAGGCGGCCTCACCTGCAAAGCGAACAGAGGGCCTCATGAGGGAGGGGAAGGGTTGGGGAGAATAGGAGGTATAGGCAAAGAAGAGGGAAGTTGGTGGCAGTGGTCTGACGGTAGTTGTGCAGATGCGGTGTGGATGCGAATAACAGTCGTGCGGATGCGTGGCGAATAACAGTTGTGTGGATGAGGGGCGGATGCGGATAACAGTCGGGTGGATGTGGGGCGGATGCGGATAACAGTCGTGCGGATGTGAGGCAGATGCGGATAACAGTCGTGCGGATGTGGGGCGAATGCGGATTACAGTCGTGTGGATGTGGGCGGATGCGGATAACAGTCGTGCGGATGTGGGGCAGATGCGGATAACAGTCGTGTGGATGTGGGGCGAATGCGGATTACAGTCGTGCGGATGTGAGGCGGATGCGGATAACAGTCGTGCGGATGTGGGGCGAATGTGGATTACAGTCGTGTGGATGTGGGCGGATGCGGATAACAGTCGTGCGGATGTGGGGCAGATGCGGATAACAGTCGTGTGGATGTAGGGCAGATGCGGATAACAGTCGTGCGGATGTGGGGCAGATGTGGATAAAAGTCGTGCGGATGTGGGGCGAATGCAGATAACAGTCGTGTGGATGTGGGGCGGATGCGGATAACAGCCGTGCGGATGTGGGGCAGATGCGGATAACAATCATGTGGATGCGGGGCAGATGCGGAGAACAGTCGTGCGGATGCGGGGCAGATGTGGATAACAGTCGTGCGGATGTGGGGCAGATGCAGATAACAGTCGTGCGGATGTGGGGCAGATGTGGATAACAATCGTGCGGATGTGGGGCAGATGCGGATAACAGTCGTGCGGATGCAGGGCGAATGTGGATTACAGTCGTGCTGATGCGGGGCAGATGCGGATAACAGTCGTGCTGATGCGGGGCAGATGCGGATAACAGTCGTGCGGATGTGTGACAGATGCGGATAACAGTCGTGCGGATGCAAGGCGAATGTGGATTACAGTCGTGCTGATGTGGGGCAGATGCGGATAACAGTCGTGCTGATGTGGGGCAGATGCGGATAACAGTCGTGCTGATGCGGGGCAGATGTGGATTACAGTCGTGCTGATGCGGGGCAGATGCGGATAACAGTCGTGCTGATGCGGGGCAGATGTGGATTACAGTCGTGCTGATGAGGGGCAGATGCAGATAACAGTCGTGCGGATGTGGGGCAGGTGTGGATAACAATCGTGCGGATGTGGGGCAGATGCGGATAACAGTCGTGCGGATGCAAGGCGAATGTGGATTACAGTCGTGCTGATGCGGGACAGATGCGGATAACAGTCGTGCTGATGTGGGGCAGATGCGGATAACAATCGTGCTGATGCGGGGCAGATGCGGATAACAGTCGTGCGGATGTGGGGCGAATGTGGATTACAGTCGTGCTGATGTGGGGCAGATGCGGATAACAGTCGTGCTGATGCGGGGCAGATGCTGATAACAGTCGTGCGGATGTGGGGCGAATGTGGATTACAGTCGTGCTGATGCGGGGCAGATGCGGATAACAGTCGTGCGGATGCAAGGCGAATGTGGATTACAGTCGTGCTGATGTGGGGCAGATGCGGATAACAGTCGTGCTGATGTGGGGCAGATGCGGATAACAGTCGTGCGGATGTGGGGCGAATGTGGATTACAGTCGTGCTTATGTGGGGCAGATGCGGATAACAGTCGTGCGGATGTGGGGCAGATCCAGATAACAGTCGTGCGGATGCAAGGCGAATGTGGATTACAGTCGTGCTGATGTGGGGCAGATGCGGATAACAGTCGTGCTGATGTGGGGCAGATGCGGATAACAGTCGTGCGGATGCAAGGCGAATGTGGATTACAGTCGTGCTGATGCAGGGCGAATGTGGATTACAGTCGTGCTGATGCGGGGCAGATGCGGATAACAGTCGTGCGGATGTGGGGCAGATGCGGATAACAGTCGTGCGGATGCAAGGCGAATGTGGATTACAGTCATGCTGATGTGGGGCAGATGCGGATAACAGTCGTGCGGATGCAAGGCGAATGTGGATTACAGTCGTGCTGATGCGGGGCAGATGCAGATAACAGTCGTGCGGATGTGGGGCAGATGTGGATAACAATCGTGCTGATGCGGGGCAGATGCGGATAACAGTCGTGCTGATGCGGGGCAGATGCGGATAACAGTCGTGCGGATGCAGGGCAGATGCGGATAACAGTCGTGCGGATGTGGGGCAGATGCGGATAACAGTCGTGCGGATGTGGGGCAGATGCAGATAACAGTCGTGCGGATGTGGGGCAGATGCAGATAACAGTCGTGCGGATGCGGGTTGGATGCGGATAACAGTCGTGCGGATGCGGGTCAGATGCGGGGCGAATGCGGATAATGTTTTGTTTTTTCGGGCAGGGCTCTACTTATAGATGACGAACACTTGTTGCTATGGTAACCACTGGACAGTCATGTTAACAATGCGCATGAAGGCGCTTGACGTGTTGGCAGTAGTGGCTCGTAGCACCGGTTGTGAAGCTAAACCTCTCCCTGAAGTTGGATGGTAACTTACGACATGGCTATGACTGCACATTTTGACTGACAAATGTGAGTTGTTGAATCATCCGCATTTCGGATGTGAGGAACAACTACCCTCTCAACGAGAATTTAATGCGCCGGAATGTCCGACACATGTACACGTTCCAACTGCCAGGACATTCCACAATGTGAAGATACAGTTCGTTTGCCATGGACAAAACCACACTCAACATGGCCACCGGGATTCGAACCACAGATCCCAGTCGTGGTGCGTGATTTGATAGCCATGGCTACACCGCCAGTTGTTGTTTTAAGAACCGTCTGTCTCTGTGTCTATAGATTGTATGTAGTCTTGCGCATAATAGTTCGCGGCTGGGAGCGATCAGTTTAGTTCGCAGCTCCTTAGCGAACTAGTTCGCTCTTTTAGTTCGTTAGTTCCCATCTCGAAGACAGATCGTTCGCTCGCCTTGCTACTGCCACTGCACGCGCTCCTTGTTTGTTATAGCAGTCTGTCACCACTCATTACTCGTCACCAGTGATTGCTCATTCACATTGCTCTCGTTTCAAGCAATACTGTAGGCTACTGTAACAGTTGCTACAGTATGGTCGCTTCACGTGCAGTTCATGTATTAGATATTGACATGTTGCGTGTGTAGTAATGTGTTTTACATTTTGATATTCGAAGATAAAAAATACAAAAATATGAGTATTGAAACATTAGTGAAATTCCTTATTCCTTCCTTATTTCCTTTTATTCCTTGTAGGAACATAGGGTAGCTACAAACTTCTTCCATCTCGCTGTATTGTTGGCCATCCTTTTAATTAGGGTCATGTCTTTCCTTCTGAGACAATTTCTCTTTCTATTGTTTATAAAGCCAAAAATCGTCATTTTTTTAATCATTATTGAAATACCGGTACCGTACCTAAAGGAATAACAGTATGGACGATGTGTTCGTAGAAGCATACACTTATTAATCTCTTTATTTTCTTTATCGCGTGGGGCCGATAATCTAGATGTTAGGCCCCTTAAAACAACAAATATCATCATCATTTTTCGCGTATATCAACATCCGATTCCATTTCCTACTTGTCACTAGGTGATGATAAGACGTACCACTCCCCCCCGCAATTTTCGTTTCATTTCTTACTTGCTTCGTGATATTCATTATTTGCCTGCTCTGAAACCGTTGGGAACATTATCTTTATGGCATGAATGGGAGGAATAGGTTTTTTAGTTCAGAGTGTTTGTCCATAGAAGTTCGCTTTTCTTTGTGAAACAACGTCATAATGTTCATTTCTTAAAAACAGGTAAAAGTAGTTGTATCACCATGTATCGAGAAAAATAAATATCAACCAGTTCATTGTGAGGTTTGAAGCCATTTTTCAGTGTTGCCTAACTAAACAAAAATTTGGTGCTTTTCAGTCGGTCAACACGAATGTACCCAAACAGAGCAGGGTTATGCCTCAATCCTGAAATACATTCATAAAATACATGTATTTATTGATCTCATGTAATTTATTTCAGGATTGGGGCATAACCCAGCTCTGTTTGGGTACATTCGTGTTGACCGACTGAAAAGCACCAAACTTTTATCAACCAGTTCATTAAAATGGTAAGGTTAATCCAGTTCGCCGATTTTCTAAACAATTGGACATATTTTCAAACAAGTAGTTCCGTGAAGAACTATACAGCCTGTTTTCATATATCCTGCTCATGTTAATTGCCTCTATCAACATACAAAATTTCAGTTTAATTGCTGTAACAGATTCGTAGATATTGAGAACCGTCTAAATATTTCAGTTGGTCGCCAGGTTGGATTGTTATTTTTGTACTATTATATTAAGATTATTGTGTACGTGTGGTATTCAAACTACAATCGCATGATTAGAAAACAAGAAGTAAAAACGAGATTTTAAAATTACGCACAGCAGTCATCTTGTGAGTATGCAAACAATTGAAATAAATTAGAAGCCAGTGGATCAACATTTGTGTAAGCATTTAACGTGCAACGTTTTACGGCACTCGGATAGTTAATTCGCGAGAAACGTCCATTTAAATATTTATACTTCGCGTCGCCGCCATGTTGGATTCGTGCTCACCAGGTTACTGAAAGTCCTATAGGTGAACATATGTTCATAGTCTCTATGAACATAAAAATTTCAGTTTGGTTGCTGTAAAAGATTCATAGATATTGAGAACCGTCTAAATATTTCGGAAGCTCGCCATTTAGGATTGTTATATGTATAGGCCATAGAGTTATGTACCATTCAAGGACACTTATTGCCTAGGTTCATTATTCAAACTTTCACTTCGATCGCATGATTACGACACAAGAAATAAAAACTTAATTTTAAAATTTCGCACAGCCGCCTTCTTGAGGTTATGTAAACAATTGAATTAAATTAGATGGCAGTACATTACAATCTGCAAAATCATTTACTGTTCCACATTTCACTGCACTCAGAGAGTTAACTCACGAGAAAAGTCTATTAAAATATTTCAAATTCGCTTGGTCGCCATGTTCGTTTTGTACTTTACAGGTTTATGAGTTATACATAGCTTAACTTGTATCAGTACCCTTTATCACCGTACAAAATTGCAGGGTGATATCTGTAATAGTTTCGGAGATATCGAATGTCGGTGAAATATTTCGCACCGCCGTCATTTTGAGGTTATGTAAACAATTGAACTAAATTCGACTCCAGTGCATTGCAATGTGTATAAACATTTGCTATACCAAGTTTCATTACGTTTGGATAGTTAAATCGCGAGAAAAGTCTATTTAAAAGTCTCAAATTCGCTTGACCGCCATGTTGGTTTTGTAGTCACCAGGTTTTTGAAAGTCTCATAGGTGAAATTTTACTAGTACCCTTTATCACCGTACACAATTTCTGGGCGATATCGATAATAGTTTCGGAGATATTGAATGCTAGTGAAATATTTCGCACAGCCGCCATGTTGGATTGGTGAGACGAAACAAAATTTGAAGGACACGGTCGAGGTCGCCGGGAATAGTGCTATGAACTTACCGAGTTTCACTGAAATCGCTCCAGCCGTTTAGATTTTATTAGGGTTGGACACACACACACCTCACACACACACACCCACACACACACACACGGACAAAAGGTGATCTCATAAGCCTATTTTTTTTTTCAAAATTGAAAATAGGCTAAAAATCCAAAATGACTAAGTTAAATAAAACTGTGGAATTATCCCCACATCTCAATCAGTTAACTATCAGTAATTTCAATTTATGAACTGCCACTGTATTACGTTACAAATATAAGGTAGTTATTAACTAGGCTTGCCATATTTTTGGTGAGTGAAACCGGGACACATTTATATGGGATGACCTTAGCGAGGGGTCTGGGGGGTATAGAATTACCCCCAGTAGAGCTGGGGGTCCGGGGGTCCTCCCCCGGGCAATTTTTAAAAAATTAGAAGGAAAATGGTGAGTTTTGAGCCTTATTTTAAGCCTCGCAAGTGACGGGAGCGGGGAATCTGGCACCCTAAATTGTTTGTTCTACACACCCTTTAAAAATAAAAAAGGAATTTTTGCTACATAAAAATATATTTTCTCCCCTTTTTAATGATATTTTTTTTCTGGTCTACCATCTAGAAAGAAGTGTTAATAAAATACAATTTAAAATACTTCATAAAGTTGTTTGATTGAACAATACTAAGCCTTATTATATTTTGCAAAACTACAACTTTTTGTCTAACTACAAAAACAATCTTACCAAAAAAACTCTTTTTGTCAAACTAAAAAAAATATTAAAATATTAGTTAACAATGTTAATAATTGCTTTCAAACCACTCATATTTTTGACTTGTTTGCTCACAGATTACACTACCCTCGCAACGCGCTGAACTAGCAGTTTGGGCTATTGTTTTGTGTCATTCGTTTGAATACTTCTGACCTCTTTGACGCTATGGGCGATAGTCAACGATGTTGATTGTAACCTTTTCATAAAAGATTCTTAAGCACATAAATTCATTACTTTTTACATCTTACTGCCGTTTTCCGGGACATTGATAAAACCGGGCGGGACACCGGGACAAGAGCAAAATACCGGGACTGTCCCGGTCAAACCGGGACGTCTGGCAAGCCTATTATTACCTATTAGCGTGTTAGCACTAGTAGTGTGTTATACTGTTATTATTATAAACCAACGTTGACAATCGCCGCGCCAAAACTTGACAATCTTGCCACTAACAAGATACACTCAATCAACTGAACTGACTCAACGAAGCGCATGTGTCCATGTGATTGTGCAATGAGTGATGACGTGACGAGCTGACGAGCTACGGTGGACCCGCGCTCTCGCGCAGTTACAAGTCGGTCAGCGGAAAAAGATCGAACGAACTAACAAGCGAGGGATCTGGGAACTAGTTCGGTAGTTCGTCTGTGGGACCCGCTCTTCCGAACTAGTTCGTTCGCGAACTACACAAGACTAATTGTATGGTATTGTTAATCTATTGTCAAGGTTAATTGTGCAAATCGTAAGTGATTATCTCATCAAACAATAGGAGCTCGTACTAGAACAAGCACCGCACGGCTGTTAAGGGGAGCTAAGTGTGCTTTCTCTGCAGTCACATGCTTGGATTGTATCTCCTGGGGGCATTACTTCCTGAGTTTAGGTAAGAATTCCTCATAATAATGTACATCTAAAATGCAGCAAATGTTTGTATTAGTTGTTAATTAATACCGAGTCTTAGCACATCATTGTGCTGAAGCAATGTGTGTATTGTACCTGGTTACCATCACGGCATTTGTCGGGAATACCACACTCAGGATGGTCATCGGATCGAAGTTCACATCTCTGTGCACCAGCTACCCAGTCAAGTCGTACGCACTCGGTTACATTGTTTGAATCGTGTGTGGTAGACGTCTGGGTTCGAATTCTAACCTTGCCATTCCAATTCTAGATAAATATCTGAAAAAAACTGCTTCCGTCTTCAATGGGAGTAGATGCCCGAGATGTTCCGCCCCTAAATCAGCAATAACCACCATGTACAGTACACTGTGCGTCTGCTTCTCAGAGTGAAAGCAGGCCGAGCCGGGAAATAAACCCGGACCTCCACGGTAGCAGACAAGTTTCCTAGCCAGTGCGCTGTGGGGTGGGAGAGTCACTGAGTATATTGTGCCACTACATCTATGATAGAGCAGAAAGTTGCTGACACATGAGAGGTTCAGCCTTAAACTCCGCTTTGCCGAAGTTCCTGTTACTGTAGGCAACCCAACTTCCTTAGCGTTACGTATCTGTTACAGAATGTACAGTAACTTAAGCTCTGTCGTCAACACCCGTTATTGGTGTGTCTGAGATGATGTTGTGTTTGAATTGTGCCAGTGGGGAAATTTCCTTCGAATGATTTACCGTAGTTATATATTTATAGGTTATTTTTAATTGAATATGTAAGTAAAAAACTTTAAAATTGTATCTTGTCTCATAAGAACCATTTTAAAACCAACTGGCAAGAGATCTGTAATTAAAAATATTGTTTGTATTGTATGCCTATCCCTTATTATTCCCGTTTTTCCAACGTGGTCGGGGATGAGATGCCATGGAAGAATTTGTGGCGATGGTTTTTACGGCCAGATGTCCTTCCTGACGCCCACCTCACCAGAGGAGTTAATGGGAGATGAAATGAATGATGGTGAATGAAACTGGGTATGGATGTGGAAGGATTCGTCCGTGGCCTGTAAGAAGGTTCCGTCCCAGCATTTGCTTGGTGTTGAAAATGGGAAACCACGGAAAACCATTTCAAGGACGGCCGACGGTGGGGCTCGAACCCACGCGTCTACCGAGTCAGCAGAGAGCTTGGTCCCATGACCTTACGCTGCCGTTTAGAGAGCTTAGTCACTGCTGTCGGTATGCAGTAGATGAAACGTGTCGTGGGTGTTGCAATTTCGCCTTGAATTAGTTCTCTCTCATTTAATCCTTTATAGGGCAAAAGATTGGGGGTATAAAATATTTGTTTTTTTTCGCACATTTGTAATTGGGGGTGATAGATGAGTAGGAATATGCAACGATTTTATGGGTGTGGATTCTATTTTATGAAATATGGGGTGGGAAAGTATTATCCCACTGCCCACACCCGACAGTATGTTTTCTTAAATGAGCAATGGGGTAATAATCTCCCACACCCAAATTATGATGATACTGTGTTTATCACTCAATAATGAGATTTATTTAACAGGATGTAATATACAGGGTCTTTCATATAAAGTAAGAACGCCAAGCGGCGGGTTTGTTATCCGCTAGTGTGGTGGCCTTGACCGAGCTTGTAGCGAGCCGTGGGCCCCTGCTCTAAGCGTGTGTACAATCCTCTATGAAATACTACCTTAAAAAAGTTGCTGGAAGTGACGTCCTTCCTGGATTATACAGGCATTGTATCTGGTAACCACATTTTGGCTGACGCGAGTGAGTCATGCCACTGCATTTTTTTCTGATTTTTTATTTTGTGTTTTTTATTGAGCACTGAACCAGTAGTGTCAAAGTTATTTGCAATTGCGTGAATCTGTGCAAGTGAAGGTGGCACTTCATCAGGAAATTGCTAAACAAATGCATCACGTACCCGCCGAGCCAAATCGTAATTAAAATAAATTTTACATACAAAAATACGATGTTGCAATGATAACTGTCTCAACATGTTAGCAGCTGTGGTTCAGACTGGCGACTGACAACACCTGCACGCTTATTGCAAGGTCAAGTTTGTACTATATGCGCGCTTTCAATAGTACAGCAGGGGGCCGTGGCGCGTCACAAGCTCGGCCAAGCCGGCTTCAGCAGTGAATGACAAAACCGCCGCCCGCCGTTCTTACTTTATATGAAAGACCCTGTATAAAAACACTCATCACGCTCTATAATTTAAAAAACTTAACTCCCACGCAACACAAGGTCAGTGATCTATATCATCTTTGCCAAAAACTACACAAAAATATAAAAGTGATTTCGGAATGTTAAAAGTTAGTATATTCGAATATAATTCAATAATTTCAAAATTGTATTTACTAAAAACACAGAAAATTAATTTTAAAAATTTTCTTTTCTATGGCAAACACCCTGAGCAGGATAATTATTTCCATTCTAGCTGAAATATATTTACTCAAGTGACCAAAACCATTATTAACATTGTATTTCAGTTAAATACCAACGTTTACAAATCTCTTATCTTCAATTAAAACACCTTCTTCTGTAAAACAATGCATTTCTTTCACTCAACACAACCGAACTGGCGAGCACGTGCACTGTGGAGAGCACCTTTCGTTTCTGATGACAATATACATCAAATTAATGGGTTTTCAATATTTCTCTGCATCTAGCCTGTGGATGCATGTGGAACTGCTTGAAATGAAAGGGGTGGGAAGATTCTCTCCCTAACACCGTTCTATAAATACATGGTGGGAAGATAGTATCCCAAGGACTTATAAAGGGTTTCACCCTCAAATGCCAACCAACAGAGCATGGGTTCGATCCAGCCAGACTAGATATTGTACAAGGGAAACAAATAATTTGCTTCATTCATTTGATTGCTTGATTCATTTGTTAGAGGGCAAAGTATATATGGTCCTTACTTTGAAGAAATAGCATATTGGTTCCGTGTAAAATATTTCCTGATAATAATGTGTGCCTACTGCAGAAGACTAAGTTGCAAGAGCGAGCCTGTTTCGTGCCACTCCACATGTTCCATTGGATTGAATTTGCGATCTCGTATGTAAACACCAGCCGGCGCTGCTGTAATGTGCCAAAATTAACACGTTTAACTCAATGGGAATACTAAATGATATAACGCGGTAATTTAAATAGAAGTTGGCGCACAGGCCGTGTGCCGTGGCGAGCAAAGTGGTTGCAGGCCAACTGCCGACAATATATGTACTGTATATAAGGTGTCAAAATCAGGTATATTCAGATCTTCTATTAATGAATGCTAAACCGAGAAGTCCCCGATTCTTGGATGTCACGGGTAATCTCGAGAACCACTGGATGGATTTTGATGCGGTTTTCACCATTCTGTAAAGGATATCTGGAGGCCTGTTTCTGTAGAAAATAATTTATTTATGATGAAACGAAGCCAAGCAGTAACGATTTCAGTGAATAAGTCGGAAAATAAACCTGGCGTCAGTGCGCTTTGTAAGCTTACGCTGGGCAAACCGTTAAAGATATCATTATACTATGAGTATAAGAATTGTTCAGCATGAAAAGTTCTACAAAAAAGTCCGGGAGAGCATATCTCTATCTTCAATACATCGCCCACTATAATTGATTTTAGATTGGACGGAAGGGGGATTTGTGTTTCATGCACCTTGCCATTCTTAAATTACGTCTGACAAGAATTCGTAGCACATGCATCTCCATCAAAGAAAAAAAAAAGCGCTTATCACGTAATGCATTCATAAGTGTTCCCGGGCGAATCCGGGGCGGATTGATAGTAAATAAATAAACAAATAAATGAAATAAAATAAAATAAAATAAAATAAAATAAATTTTTGAACCCAAAAATCGAAGAAGTAGAAAAACAAAAACGTAAAATATGCGGCTTGTGCGAGAAAATGAAATAGCCTATGAATGCAGAGGAGAACTGCAGTAAAAATGGCATCAACACAAAACGAAAAGATGCTTGAACAACAACGGACTCACCGAAAGAGTATGTTGGTTGGTTTCTCAGTTTAGGGGCTGTCATGTAGTCAGTCCCCTGTACTGCGGTGTGTGTAGAGTGTTAATTGTGATGGCTGTATTAGTGAGTTTTAATTTTGATTCAGGTAGAGGACTGACAAACGATCAATTTCAAGTAGTTCCTACTTTTGGTAACACTTGCTACCGTCAACGACACCTAGGCGAGAACTTGGCTACTAGATGCCACCTCAACTGGCACCTGGCGGCAAACGTAGGAACTTCATAGAGCGATAATCATATCTAACAAAAAAAAATTAGATTCACACAATTGCAGTTAGTGGAAGGTTCTTTTACATTCCATAAATCTATTGCATTGGCCCGCCGGCTTTGGTTCCCTCCGAAGGAAGGCATACTGTGGGAATTTTAACGCTCTTAAAAAAATCCGACAACTTTGGCTGGGTTTGAACCCGCGATCCTGGTCATAGAAACTCAGCATGCTACCAACTTTGCCACCGAAGGCGCCCTAAAAATAGAGTATGTAACATAACAAAGTCATCGAGTTCCAGGACAAATTGAAAGAGGAAGAAAACTTCCCTCAATGGCGACACCACGAAACTTGTTAGTCAAGTGGGTCTGAGAGAAACAATACAGCAATAGGGTTTGGAAGGTTTATTGGGGTTGGGACATCTTGGTCATCAACCCCGTGTGTGTGTTGAACTTGTCTGATAACCTCTAACTTATTTCCTTGTTGACTGTAGCAGTGTGTATTAGGAACAGGGATGAGGTAGGTGCATTAGACCGTAGGAAATGTGGAAAAACCCAGGGAATATCCCAACTCAGCATAGCTGCTAGCAGGGCTGGGATTAGAGCGTACAATATCCGGACTTGCTGAAGCTGCCCGCGTGGCCGTGTGCACGATTAAATGAACACGACAATGCGCGGGCTGAGAAGAAAACAAATTCCACCAAGACAAATAACAAGTACCAACTGGTAATAATTGGGGAGCGTGATGGCGCAGTGGCTTAGCTTCTCGCCTTTCACCCGGACGGCCGGGGTTCGAATCCCGGTGACAGCGGGGTGGAATTTTCACCTGGAAAATCACGTGGTGTCAGGAAGGGCATCCGGCCTTAAATCCCCGGCCAAAACCCAAATGAGCCTGGTTGGCTCCGGCGACCCCAATTAATTGGGAAAAGCCGAAGGGAAAGAAGAAGAAGATTGTAATAATGACAAGGGTTTGTAACTACAGCGACTTTCTCCGTGTCAGTCAGAATTTTGCCTTGAAGATGATCTTTAATGTTCCAGTAAATCTACTGAAATGGCTCGCTCATATTTAAGCACCCTCAACTGCAACTGACGGCACCGTGATTCGATCTCGCAACCTTGGACACAGAAGTCGAGAATAATCCCACTGTTGTAGTAAATATAATAATCAATGATATTAACCTACAGTGTTATGGAGTCCATGTCCTGGTTATTGTATTATTTCGCACGACAACAGGACATGGATTTGGATTTGTTCTTAGGGTGAAGGGCAGGTGACCTTGCTATTCTGTTCCTTAAGGACACGACGTACTCTTGCATGTTGAAAAAATCGATTTTTTGATTTTGGCGCCATAAAATTCTTCATTCTTTTCTGAATCCAAATATATATAGTTTGTTGGGGTTTTGATGTCTCCAACTACCTTAAATTCTTTTTTAAAAATTAGCATCCCATAACTTTGCCAGCTGTTTTCCGTTAAAACTCATTTTTCATCTCAAGGTACCAATAACTAGGAAACCATTTAACATAGAGGGCTATTTTTTACATTAACTTGCCTAATGGAGTACTTGAGTGTTAACCTATTTTTACTTCCAAAACATAGTAGGCATGGATTGGGAAGAGAAAAATTGATACATATTTTTGAATAAATTAAAAAAGAAAGAGTTCGGATTTTTTTCTTGCATTCTGTCCCAATAATAATGAAACAAAGTGGTTACTCATCTGCCATGATCCATTCCAAGTGTGTGAACAAATTTGTAGAATATTTGATTGAAAAACAACTGAGAAATGTGTACCTGAAGCAACTTATACAACATTTTTTGAAAATGTATCTGTCCAAATTTGTATTCATTTCACACATCCTATAAAAGCAAAGTAGCACTTACATGGTCAAAAACAGCTCAGAGTATACCGCTTCTTATATGTGACAAGAATC
The DNA here is from genome assembly GCA_946902985.2 of Meconema thalassinum. Taxonomy (NCBI): domain Eukaryota; kingdom Metazoa; phylum Arthropoda; class Insecta; order Orthoptera; family Tettigoniidae; genus Meconema; species Meconema thalassinum. The sequence goes on along the minus strand of OX336388.2, from coordinate 820,107,253 downwards.
ATAGCTGTACCTTTAGCATAAACCCAGAAAATACTTAGTAAAATGATGCCACAAAAATAGACTTTTGCATCGTGTAAGAGTACGTGGTGACCTTAAATAAATTAAAAATTCAACTTCTTTTATTCAACTCCTCTTTCTTGTAACTTTTGAGAAGAAACCTACCCAACCAATCCTCATTATTCATTTCATCCTCATCATGACCCGCAGGTTACCTTCGAGCGTCACCTCCAAAGTCTTGCACCAGGCCTCGTCGGAGATCACGCGTCATTAGTTATTTATACACTGTAGCACAGCCGAGAAACAAACCCAGATCTTCAGGACTTGGCATGACTGGCACAGCGCCCATGCTTACGTGTGTATAGAAAACAAGGCATGCATGCAATTAATCAAGGAATTTACATATAATCTCTTAATGAATATCTCAAGTCAGGTCTCATTTATCACTGAACAGTGAAATAATTAAAGGACCGTATCTGGCGTCCGGTCGTGTGGGGCCTTATCAACACCGTCAGTCACAACAAGCCACACTTCACCTAGTCTTACAAGGAGAGGTTGTTTCTTTATTTACACACGTGAGAACCCGTGTCCTGGGATCGATCTTGGACCGAGAACAAAATATATTAAAATAACGTACTTTGGCCTTGTGTTCTTCTGCTGCGGAGTACGCCTGTCCTCAACTCATGGCAAACAGTTGTATGTAGAAAGATGGTATATTGGCTTTCACGGCCAGTGAATTAAAACTCAACAATTGTTCTAGGTTTGTGTAGTGTCTTGTGTGGGGTTTCATCTAGGAAACCGAGCTGCCTCATCAGCGGGCTCTTGGTGTCTCCGTCCGGACCCCACAGGAGTAGCGAACTGCGTGCTACTTCCCCTTTTTATAAAGCACACTTGCGCCTCTTTACTGCGATAACTAAAAGCTCAAGCAGCCATAACCTCCCTATGACGGCTTCCAAAAGCCTTCCAAAAAGATGGTATATTGGCTTTCAAGGCCAGGTGCTCTTCATATAAAAGGGAGGTAGAGCGCAGTTCGCAACCCTTGGGGGTTCTGGGTGGGGACATCACGAGCTCACTGATGAGGCAGCTTGGTGTCCTAGGTGAAACCCCACACAAGACACGGCACACATCTAGAAGAATTGATGAGTTTTAGTGGTATGTAGCTCTGAATTATTACAGGCTGTTTAAAATCCACTGCAGCCAAATCTCTTTACCGGAATAGCACCACCTACTTGTTTTTTGCCTCTTCTTCTCTCGAATTGGCCTACTTAGGCCCACGCCTATTCAACTGGAGGGTCTTGATCTTCGCTCAGTTTTGGCGCATTTTCTGCCGGTGTAACTCTTTTCTTTCAGTAGTCCAGGGGGTACCTTTCCTGCGAGGTTTCTCCTGAAAGCGATGGACTTCCTTCAAGGAACGCCTCACAGCCTGTCTGATATTCCCAGTTCGTTAATATCCTTCTGAGTTTCCGTCAACCACGTGGTACGAACCTTCGTATTGAGCCAGAAACTGAGCAAGAGATTGATCAATCTTGTGGAAGATAATCTTGCGATATGGCGAATGATATGTTTTTCATCATTTTAAACATTTTAATTAATTAGATTTACACATCAAACACTCTACAGAATAAAAATCATTGTATACATATTGCTTTCTTCCCCAATGTTATATCCAATGTTCAAGCTGCTTTCTCCTTTACACTACATTAACGTAATTTTAACGACAAGGTAAGAAACTTTGATTTCTCTAAATGCCAACAAAGGACTCTTGAAGAACTGGAAAAAAGAGCGCAAAATTGTGAGAGGAATCTTGGGATAAAAGTACAAAAACGGAATCCATCAAAACCGATCCAATGAGGAAGTCTACAGCAAAATAGAGAAAATTACCGTCACAATGCAAAAACGACGGGCACGATTTTATGGTCACCTGAAAAGAGTGGACGGAAGAAAGTTAACTAACGAGATCTTTCACTTTTTTGATTCAAACTCCAAAACCACAATTCCCTGGTTTAGAAATACCAAAGAAGTCCCGCAAATGCTACATAACTCAGATAAAGACGCCCTTAACAGAGATCTCTTCCACAAGAAAATATTGACGAATGGGCTAAACCGAGACGAGCAACTGAAGAGAAGCGTAAGCATTTCCACTCAAAAATAATGAGGGGAATCTGGGCTCTGAGAAGGCCAAGTTCGGTATTAAATGCAACAAGACTTAACGTGGTCCTTGATGGCCCCTGCGAATTAAATATATATATTATAATAATAATAGTAATTAACTTTGACGTATTAGACGTTGTGGCCGGTTGCCAGCTCGTGGAGCGTAAGGGATAATCCTTTTAGGGACCCAGCTAGAACTCTTCCTGCCCACTTGCCTTATCCGTTCCTCCCCAGGCTGTACAACTGTGGGGATTCTTAGTTCTATAGTAATAATAATAATAATAATAATAATAATAATAATAAAGTACTTGGGAGATCTCATCGTGCAAAGTGGACTGGACAAAGAAGCACTCAAGGAACGAATATGCAAATATGCACACCATTGTCATGTTTTCGTGAGGCAAGGTGACGTGTGAATCCAAGAAGCGGATTACAGCCTGACAATTTCTGCATTCATAAATGAAAAATCAATGCATTTGTTTTGTAATAATGTATTATAATGTATTTTCTAGAGAACGTATCAAATATTACCAAATTAGAAGTTATATTGAACAAGCAAAACTCCTTGGCGCTAAGACAGGTTCTTGGCCTTTTATTATTGCCTGCTTACAAATGAACGATTCTTTAAATATATATGTTGTTTGTCGTTTGATGCAGCCATCCATGCTTCCCTGTCCTGAGCTAATCGTTTCATCTCTACATATCTACCACACCCTACGTCCGAGGCAATCTGTTAAGCATATTCTAACCTTGGTCTACCCCTACAGTTCTTATCCTCGACCCTTCCTTTAATAACTAAGCTTGCTATTCCTGGGTGTTTTATCACGTGTCCTACCGACCTACCTCTTCTCTTCATTAGCAGTCGCCAGAAACATCTCTCCTCTCCCACTCGTCTCAATACCTCTTCGTTTGTAACCCTACCTACCCATATGATCTTCATCATTCTCCTGTACCACCAAATTTCTCCTCTTTTCTGCTGCACCAATAGTCCAAGTTTCACTTCCATAGAGCGCCACGCTCCAGACAAAAGCTTTCAAAAATGACTTCCTAATACCTAAATCTATATTCGATGTCAACAGATTCCTTTTCTGTAGAAATTCTTTCCTTGCCTGTCCTAACCTACTTTTTATATCCTATTTGCTTCGTCCATCACTGGTTATTTTGCTTCCTAACTAACAGAAGTCTCCTACTTCCATCAGCTTTTCACCTGGCAATTTGATGTCCATAGGGGTTTCTGATTTTTTTCGACTGCATTCCAATATTTTTGTTTTACATTTATTAATTTTCATCATGAATTCTTTCCTCAAGACGGAGTCCATACCATTCAAAAACTCATTCAAATCCTCAGGTGTGTCGGCCAAGATAACGATGTCATCAGCAAATCTTCGAGTTGAAATAATTTTCCTTGAATCTTCACTACAACTTTGAACTTTTCTCCAATTTCCTTCATTGCTTGCTTGCATGTATGGATTGAAAAGTAAGGGTGATAAGTTGCAGCCTTGCCTTACACCTATCTGTATACCAGCTTCTCTCTCATGTCCTTCAGCTCGATTAACTGCTGTCTGGTTTCTGTATAGATTGTAGAGCACCCTCAAACTGTGAATACCGTATATTGTTAAAATCGGTCCTGGCATTGAAGTTTTTGCACTCTTCCCGCGATATTCCGACCAAGCAGCTACTTTCTTATCAAAACTACTCAGCAAGAACTTCCACTAGCGCCTTCTAAATTGATTAAGCATTAACAGAAGAAACAAGCTGATTTTCACTTTTCAGGTTGGATTAAACTGCGACCATACTTTTATGAAATCCGACTGGCTGCGTGGCTCAGCGGTAACGTTCTCGCCTGCTGTGCCCAAGGTTGCAGGATCAAATCCTTGCGCTGTCAGTTGGCATATGAGGACGCGCAAATGTGATAGAGCCATGTCGGTTGATTTACTGACACGTTAAAGATCCCCTTTGGGGCAAAATTCCGGCAACCCGGTGTCTCTAAAAGCCACAGTAGTTAAAAGGGACTTAAAACCAATAACATTATTATTTATGAAATCCATTCAGCTTTTGAGCGAAATAGAAATTATTCAAATCAGTTTCGTGGCATTAACGTGAGACCTGTGTGTATAAGGAAATAATGATTTCCACTTTTCTGGAGGGTTGTCCATGTAAACCACCATTTGGGGATTGTTTACAAAATACCAATCCTCTTGGAGTTTCTTCTTGTGCCTATCCGTTCCGGATGTTGGTGACCATCATAGTTATGTCAGTTTTGGACGTTGTGAATAGTTCTTCACTCGAGTGTGAAGTCCATGTTCTTAAGTTTCCAAGCCAAGGTGTTCCTTTTCTTCCCCGTCCTCTTTTACCAGGAATCTTTCCTGCAGCAGTTTATACCTTTATCCATTCCTCATTACATGACATAAATATTGTAGCTTTCTGCATTTTACTGTTTTCTTTCTCCTTTTGTTTAGAGTGTCATTGTTTGTAATTTTATCTGTCCATGGTACTCTAAGCATTCCCCTAAAGAGCCACATCTCAAATCGCTTGCCCATTGTCTCGGTCAAAGTTCAAGTCTCAGCGCCGTAGAAAAGAATGGAAAATGCTGGTTCCCAAATATATGTGTTTGCTTACTTGTCCAATAGGGGTACCATTAATATTAAGATGGTTGTTTGTTGATTACCATGAATTTCGTCTTATTAATGTTGATATCTAGAAGCGTAAAAAATATTGAAAACGGTTCAGTAGAATTCCAGAAAAAGCTGTTAGTGTATGAAGAAATTTTCCAACTTCCTGGTGGCTTTTCCAAGTAATATGGCGATTCAGAACTTATTAAAATTCCCCTTCACAAGAGCCTTCGCACGACAAAAGTTATTTCAATCCGTCCAGTAGAATTCTAGAAATAGCGCTTGCCTTTTATATTAGTAGATAGCTTTGAGCTCCATGGAACAACCCCTCAAGGACGGTCAAATGACCTGAATGTTCCACCGCCTAACACCACAATATTCAGAAACTGAAACGGTGCTTGCTTGCGAGTGATTCTCACCAGACAAGGCATTCATTGGCTACGCAATTCGTCTCGGGTAATTCTCGAATAAATTAATATTTAAATTAGATTCACATATCATATCGCATCACGACTTTACATGTAGCATTAGGAGGCGTCCTTACCGATAAGCATCATCAGCTCAACTTTGGTTAACTACTGCGTTAGCTATAGACAACGGTTATTAGGCTCACACGATGCTTCGCTTTGAACTGAAACACGCATCAGAAGAAAGGATGTTACAATTACATGGGCGTTACAATGTCTGAACCAACCAGGGCTCGAACCTGTGACATTCGTTTATTTGCGCTGACCACTTTCAAAAAATATGTTTCTCTTTCTTGTTTTCTGTTATCGTTGTGGCCACTGGCGACCGCGAGATCTCAACTGTTTTTCTTCTTGTTAGCCCACCACGCCTTCATCCTTTCGGAATGGGATTTCTTGCATTCACATCCGAGTGAACATACGTCTTGCTCAGTTTTACTTCCTCTTGATGAACCTGACGGAGTTTTTGTTTCAATGGGGTTCTGAGCATGATATCTGATTCAGAAATTTCAAACTTTAACAAGTCCTTACGCACTTTCACCAGCCAAAGAGGCATCACCTTTAAACCTCGGCAGTAAGATAATAGAATCTACTGACTGGCATCGTGAGGAGGTGGGCATAGAATGTTATTCTTCGTTTCCGGATTACACTTGAGATCTTTTCAGTGTAGGAGTATATTTCTGAATTACTCTAGAGCTTGTAACCTCAATCTTTGAACTTAGGACCAAGAATGTTCCTAATGACCTTTCCTTCCTTAACTTCAAGTCTCTCGAACGGGCCAGCTGCGCGGTTTGTTAGGCATTGCCCTGCTTACAGTGCTTCCGGTCTAATCACAGTTTGATAGTGTCTTCCCTTTGCATTCCTAGAGATGGACATTTTATTGTACAGTTGGTGAGTGAGGCGGAAGGCTGTTTTGAATTTATTGACTCAAAAATAGTTTTATTATTTATTTATTTATTTATTTATTTAATCGAATAGCCCTTAATAGAGCACGTTAAATCAATACATCAAGTTTTGCTATAAGATTTCTTCTTGGTCACCCAAAATTGCTTCATTCTTTCAGATTGTTGTTGCCGGAGCTCCTCAATGTTGTGTGGGTGTTTCCTGCTTCTCTCTAGTTCCTCCTTGAAGGTGACTGTTTTAATTTTGTTCTGAAAGAGTTGTCTATTAGGCATGTCTTCAATTTGCATATTGGCCTCTTTAAGGTCATTCAAGGTCTGTTGAAACCAAGCTGGCTGTATCTGAAGTTTCAAAATTTTCTTTGTCAATCCATCATCGTTCATTCTTTTTAAATGTCCAAAAAAGGATAATCTTCTTCTTCGCATGGTATGTAGCATGTTTTCTACATGCTCATAAATTTCAACATTTGGTCTAGATCTGTTGTAATCTGCTCCTATATTTCTAGGGCCAAGTATACTTCTAATTATTTTCCTTTCCATGACCATGCTTTTGTTAATTTCGCCTTTATTCATTAATTTGAGCGTTTCAGATCCATATAAGGCCTCTGGTTTCACAACAGTATTATAATGTTTAATTTTAATAGAATTAGGCAATGATTTTTTCTTATAAATATTCCTGGTGAGCTGGAAAGCTATATTCATTTTCTTTGTTCTAACTGTTAGGCTGTTTTTCTCATTATTATTTATTGTAATCCATTCACCGAGATATTTGAAAGAATTCACTGTTTTATATTATATTCTTTTTTTTTTTTACCTTTTCTCCTTACGTTGTCTGCTTATTCTATTGTCACAATGACCCAGGCCCGGAATCGAACCCGAACCAATCAGACTCCGCTCAGCTATTGGAGGAACATCCCGCCTTGGGCTTACTATTAGCCTACTATACATTCCAAAATTGGACCACCGATGCACAAAGCTGAAGGTCGCAAGTTCAAGACCCGTCTACATGGCTTGTATTACGCGACCTAAAAGAGAGATTCCAGGTCTTCCTCTCCTGACGATCTTTCTTTATTCTGGATTATTGTCGTTTCTTCTTACATACTCGTTTTACTGCTTGCACATAAAGTGAGAAATCGTTTATGGGTTTTCCCGCTTGCTTTTTATCCAATGTAAGCATGAGATGAAATGATAATTCATCACCTGCATTAACCATCTGGTGGTAGCCTGCCACGTTGGGTGAGTGGTTATCGTGTGCGACTACCAACCCTAACCTTGCAGGTTCGCTCCTGGCCGTGGTAAGTGGTTTTTGAAAGGTGACAACAATCGCGGTTCGCATTTCATACGTTGTTGGCATGTTAAAGAACCCATTTGAATTCAGTAGGCCGTGTTCATAATGGCAAAATTAATCTCTGGATTTTCCGCAAACACAAAAAGTTCCTCCATTCTCTACTAGAAAGCGCTATAGTGTCAAGGAGCTAACCTCCTTGACTTTCATGGCGTTCCAGGGAACAACAAAATTCGACATGCAAGCTGCCCTCTGGGCGTCAAATAACAAAGCTTTCACCCTGCACCCGAGGCCATACGATATTATTATTATTATTATTATTATTATTACATACTCTTACTACATGTGATATTTGTGCTGGACAAAGCGGAGGCAGACAGGTTTTTCTCCGCGTACTCCGGTTTTCCCTACCACAAATTTAATTCCAGCAAAACTCTCCGCTATCAATTCATTTCATCTGTAATTCATTTAATCATTTCCCCAGGAGAGTGCGACAGGCTTCGGCAGCTGGCACAGTTCCTATCTTCGCCGCTAGATGGGGGCTTCATTCATTCCATGCCTGACCCGGTTGGTCGACTGGAAGCAGGCTGTGGATTTTCACTTCCATTACTCTTATTTTTTGTGGACTCAGACCTCGTCTGCCTGTTCCCAGATGTGCGACAACGCAGAGTTTGCGAAAGATTGTTTAGTTCACTTGAGTTGCAGAGTTTACGGAAGATATCTTCTTTAAGAGTGCCGGGTCAAGGGACGAGGACAGGGTGTGTGTGGCGCCAAGCGATCTACATTCTCAAGGGCAGCTTGTGAGATGACGACCCTCAGAGGAATGTGTTTGTATTCATATTGGGAACACCTCTCTCTTCTTTCCCTTTGCTATTTTACTTGCCCAGTTCATTTGTTTTAAATATTTTCAGTTCGTCGTATGTAAGTTACTAAGTCGTGTGATGCATTACTGGTGCTACTTTACCAGGACATCCCTTGATGCTCTTCACATACAGTACATTAGGCTTGGTCACGCAATTTACTAAATTAATAATAATATCGTATGGCCTCGGTTGCCGGGTGCTAGCTTTGTTATTTGACACCCAAAGGGTAGCTTGCAAGTCGAATTTCGTTGTTCCTTGAAGCACTATGAAAGACAAGGAGGTTAGATATCTAAGCTCCTTGAACATTATAGCGCTTTCTAGTAGAGAAATAAGGAACTTTGCGTTGGCCGAAACTCCCGAGATTAATTTTGCCATTATGAACACGCCCTACTGAATTCAAATGGGTTCTTTGACATGCCAACATCGTATGACATGGTGTCGTAATTTTTTCCGCCTTTCATAAATTACTTACCACGGGCAGGAGCGAACCTGCAAGCTTGGGGTTAGTAGACCGACATGTTGACCACTCACCCACCGTGGAAAGCTACTTACTAAATTAAAAACTGCATTGTTGACTTTGGTTGGTTGGTTCCTCAGTTTAGGGACTGCGACAACGCGGTCATGTAGCCCCGTGTACTTTGGGTGTGTGTAGAATCTGTCTGATAACCAGTGTTAATTGTGATGACTGTATTAGTGTGTGTTATCTGTTTTAATTCAAGTAAGGACTGCAGACAATAATTTCCAGTAGTTCCCACCTTCGCTACCAAATGCTAACATCCACGACACCTAGCTGTGAACTTTTCTACTACTAGATGGCATCGCAACCAGGGCCCGGTGACGAACGTTGGAACTTATAGCATTAATCAAACCTAACCTACACATTTTAGCTTCTCACAAGTGTAGTTAGTGGAAGGTTCATTTTCATGCCATAAATCTATGACATGGGATCGCCGGCTTTACTTCCCCTCCGAAGGAAGGCATACTGAGGGATTTTTAACGCTCTTAAAAAATCCGACGTCTTCGGTCGGGTTTTAACCCATGACATTGGGCATAGAAGCTCAGCATGCTACCGACTACGCCACCGAAGCCGCCATTTTCGACTTTAAGAATTAATATGAGGCAAAACACTAACCATATTTGGATAATCCGTTATCTTACCAAAACAGGTATTGGAACATATCTGCGTCCCTTGTTCAGCTTAGCACATGTATTATTAACGAAAACGTGAAATTGAATAACAAAAAATATTACAAAATTGACGTCCTTACAATATTCATTAATTTCGAAAATAGTTATTCCTACTAAAATCAGAAAGCAAAATTCTAAAGTTATAATTCAATATAGGCCTATACATATATAAAATCCTTGTCCTGATTTCTAGAATTCTCAAGTGGAATGGGTCTTGGCGAAGAACCCTTTTAGGTTAATGATGTATTTATACCATTACTGTCCGCCTACTTTATTAAGTGATCTATTGTACATACATTATTCAGTTTGGAGTCGCCTATCCTTCTTAAAGTCGTCTCTATAATTTGGATTATATGTATAATGTTTTTGTAATTTGGTCTCGCTGCGAAACCCCCGCCAATGCTCATGTTCCAATTAAGATTTAGAGCACTTTGAATATTAGCAGGTTATTATTTCGTTTAATAAATAACCACTGGCACTACAGCCCACTAGGGCCTAGGCCTACCAAGCGACCGCTGCCCAGCCATTTGGACTGCAGATATTGGGGTGACGCATGATCGGCGCATCGGGTCCCCTCGGCCGTTAATCTTGGTTTTCGTGATCGGGGCGCTGCCTCACTGTCAGACAGCTACTCAATTGTCCTCACGAGGCTGAGTGCACCCCGTTCCAGCCCTCACGTCAGTTTCTAAAATCCCTGACGGAGCCGGGAATCGAACTCGGGGCCTCCGGGTGAGAGTCAGGCACGCTACCCCAACAACACCATGGGGCTGGCGTTATTATTTATTTAGCGTATGGCTTTTAGTGCCGGGAGTGTCCGAGGACATGTTCGGCTCGCCAGAGGCTGTAGCTGCTTCAATGGGACACCCATAGGGTGAGCTACAAGTTCCGTTCAATTTCAAGTAGTTCCAACTTTCACTACCAGATGTCACTGACACCTAGTGGTGAACGCTGGAACTACGATAGAGCGTTCCAACGAAATCCAACCTGCAAATTTCTCTTCACACAAGTTTAACTAGGGGAAATTTTTTTTTCATGCCATAAATCCATGACATGGGACCGCCGGCTTTACCTCCCCTCGGAAGGAAGGCATACTGAGGGATTTTAACGCTCTTAAAAAATCCGAAGACTTCGGCCGTGTTTGAACACGCGATCTATTCTCGAATAATCCAAGACAATTTCTATTCACCGAATTTCTGCAAACATGGGTACTACATTTTTGTCACATTATGATAACAGGAATTTATACAAGAAAAGAAATAAAGTGCCAGAAATCAGCAATTGAATATTGGATGCATGAATCCACACTAAAACCTTAATGGTTCATACGAGGGGCCCTCAGATCGTCTGCTACACTTCCTCTACGCCTGGTTCATCTTGAAAATTGGGTAAAAAATAGATTCAAATTGTGAATACCATTTTTGAAGGTTTGTTTCTGGTCGCAAAACTGTCGTTGTGTTGGTACTCTAAGCTCACTCTTATGGCAGCGAGTGCTAACTGAAGGTGTCGTATCAATTAGTTTTGCGCGCACCTTCAATAATTTAGTGGAGGCGAGCTGCCAGGCACTCGTTAGCAGTAAGAGGTCCCCTTTCAAGAACAAGGCGGCCAAGACTAATGGATCGATACCTTGTAGCTTCTGCTGTATTCCTTAGCACGCACACACACACACACACACACACACACACACATGCTGGCCAGTACAGGCGCTAACAAGCAATTTGCAGCACTTGCCACATACAGCACTGACACTTCACATGTTATTGCTCAACATTCACTAAGCACACAAATACTTACACATTTGACGATACGGTATTTTAAAGAAAGCTTGGAAAGATTATATTTAATACATTTGATATGGAAGCGTTGGTGTTTCCGAACAATCGCACGGAGTCAGCCTTTTCCCTCAGTGAATCTGCCTGTCAGACCAGATCAATTTCACGGCAAATCATACCAGCACAGTAGTTGGGATTATATATTTTTATTATTTAGTGAATGGTACATCCGGAGGAATTAAAAGAAGAAGAATAGGTATGGCTAAGAAAGCACTGTCTAATCTAACAAGAATATGGAAAGATCATCATATTACCAAGGTAACAAAGAAGCGACTGGTTCAAACTTTGGTATTTCCTATCGTCACGTATGGCTCCGAGTCCTGGACCATAAATGCTGCATGCCGTAGGAGAATCGAAGCCTTCGAGAAGACGTGTTATCGAAGAAAGCTACGAATATCGTGGGTAGCAAGAAGAATATATTGTGAAGGAGCTAAGGATTGCTCCTAAAGCACGCTTACTCCTAAACATCCAAAGGCAAATGTTGAAATTTTTCGGCCATGTCATTCGGCGAGATGGCATTGAGAAGTGTATCATCCAGGGTAAAGTTGACGGAAAACGGCTGAGGGGACGTGCCCCTTGACCAGATTGTCACTATTCATTTTCATAGGTTAAGGTTTGTAGCATGGTCACCTCTTGCTGGTGGGCCATTGCAAGGAATCTAGAGCCTGAGCTAAAGGACTCTTTGTAGTGGACCAGCAGTGAGATAGTAGGGGGCCTTGCTCTATGAAGTTCCATATCTAGGTAGATATTATTTTATGGTTGTTTTTTTAATTATTAAGAGACGTGCTGAGATAGAGTGAGATCTGCTAGTATCTTCCTTGGTAGTTGGAAGTAAAAGAAGAAAGAGTATCTGTTTGTTGAGAGAAAAAGAAGGATTCTTTGTTTATAAAATAGAGATTTCCTTATTGTGCTAAAACAACCAACACCCCGATAATTAGTACAGTTACAATATGGCAACCCAACGTCGCGCACGAATAAGGAAATGAAGGAATATGATGACTAAGATGAAAAATGAGTAACATACGTGAGTATAGTGCAAGCCAAATTAGGAAAGTGAGGTTCAATCTGTTGTGATACGGAAGCAGAAGAATGAATGGGGGAGAATATGGAGTATCAGTTGGTTCAAATGCTCATGGAGCAGTTGACTAAGATGGGTGAAAATGTAGGTAAACAGATAGAATTAATGAAACTACATATAGAGGAGAAGCTTGACTCATCAAGTGATTTATTTGAAAAGAAGCAGGAAAATTATCAGAGATGTGGGGGGCTTAAAGACGATGGTAATGGAGAGGAAGAAAAATAAGAAATGAAAGATGGAGAAGAGAGAGAACAAGGTGAAGAAGAACAAAGTCAAATGGAGAAGGAGGATGAGATAGAAGACAAGGTGAAGAAAAGGGTGGAGGATAAGATAAAAAAGGAGGAAGACAATGTGAAAAAGAAGAAAATGGTGAAGAGAAAAAGGATGGACAAGAGGGAGAACGATATGAAGGAAAACAAGGTCAAATGGAGGAGGATAAAACTGAAGACAAGGAAGAAGATGAGATAGAAGACAAGGTGAAGGAAAGAGTGAACGACAAGATAGAGGAGGAGGAAGACTACGTACAGGAAGAAGATAAGGTGAAGAATAAATGGTGGAGGACAAGGTCGACGAGGAAAAGGATGAGATGTAAGACGAAGAGAAATGAGTTGTTTAACAGTATGAGACAGACAAGAAAGAAGAGGAGAAAAATGAGGAAGGGAAGGAGAGAGAAATGGTGGAGATGGAAGATGAGGAGTACAATGTGCGGAATGACATGGTGGGTGAAGAAAGAGACGAGATGGAAGGCCGAAGGAGGAGGAAGACTAAGAAAAGAACAGAAGAAAAGGAAGAACGAGGAAGAAGGAAAGAAAGGTGATATGGAAGAAACTGAAGGAGAGGAAGTAGATGAAGGAAGGGAAAAAGTAGAAGAGAAAGGAGAAACGAAAGAGAGAGTTGATGTTGTAGTTGATAGGGGAAGGTAGTGATGCTGAGGATGAAGATAAAGTTCTCAATTTTTATAACTTCATGATTTTGGATCCTGTTAGTGATGGAGAACCAGTTTGCAAGCAGTCTCATAATACAATCGATTATAATGTATTTAATTATGGGCATTCTGTTTTGAATTTTATGGTTGAAGTGTCACGAGGACCTTCATAATATGAATAATATATTCCGAATATAGGTTCTGCAGAAAGTGCAGATTCTACAGACGACGATGACAATGATGGGTGTAAAGTGATTAATCTGGATAGAGTTGATTATTTATACAGTCGAAATAATAACCTCATCAACAAAAGCAGTTTATATGATGAAAAGTGTGGAGATGGTATGTCTTTATCAAATGAACTCATTCTTCCAGCTCTTTGAGACTTAATACAGGGTTTCTATAAATGAAATCCGGGGTTTTAAAATTTATATCTTAATAAATGTAGAAGATAGCAAAATGTAGTTAATTTCTCTGAAACGAGTAGCTCATCAAGTTTTACTCATACCAATTGGGAATGTTTTCATCAACAGTTGGCAGCGCTGCGGAGCGTTGACCTTGAAACAACGTAGCGGCAGTCAGTGCTGTCTGGATTGCCGCGCTATGGCGACGCCGCAACAAAAGGCTCAATGCGTTATTTGGCTAAGAGAAACTAATTCTGTTGTTACGGTACAAAGAAACTTTCCACGTAATTATGGTGGTGACCCGCCTACGGATAAAACCATTCGCCAATGGTTAAGTGCTTTCAAGCAAACAGGAAGTGTTTTAAAACAAAAGTCGCCGGGAAGGCCGCGTGTGTCACAAGAGAATGTGGACAGAATCCGAGCTTCATGCCTTCGAAGCCCTAAGAAATCATTGACAAGACGCAGTCTGGAGTTGGGGTTACCAAGATTAACAGTTCATAAGGTAGTTCATAAAAGACTTCCTTTAACTGCTTACAAAATTCAACTGTTACATCACATTAAACCGGCAGACAAGATTAAGAGATTAGACTTTTCTGTTTCTATGCTAAACGAAATCGATGAAAATAACGATTTTTTAAATGTTATTTTTAGTGATGAAGCGACTTTTCATGTGAACGGGTCTGTAAACAGACATAATTGCAGAATTTGGGGATCAGAGCCGCCCCATGAGGTAATAGAGTATGAACGTGACACGCCAAACGTGAATGTTTGGTGTGGTCTTATGCATGATAGAGTAATAGGTCCCTTCATTTTTATTGAAAGAAATATCAATGGTGATGTCTATTGTGACTTGTTAGAGGAATATGTTTTTCCTCAGTTAAATGACAATGAGACGGAGAAGATGGGGCACCGCCACACTTCAGTTTGCGTGTGTGTGAGGCACTTGACGCTCGACTCGGCAACAGATGGATTGGAAGGGAAGGACCTATTCCATGGCCTCCAAGGAGTCCTGATATGTCTCCGTTGGACTTTTCCTTCTGGGGGCATATCAATAATCTTGTGTATGCGCAGAAAATTCATGATGTTGGCCATCTCAGGGAACGAATAATCAAGTGTGTGGAAACCGACCCCCAGACATGCTGGCTGGGACATGGGAAGAGGTGGAATACCGTTACGATGTTTGCCGTGCCAATAACGGGGCTCATATTGAACTTTATTAAATTGTTAAAAAAAACTTGAAAATGCAACCTTTCCAATCATGTATTAAACATTAATATAACTTTTTTTACTTCATTACAATACTGTGCCTCAAAACCCCGGAGTTCTTTTATAGACACCCTGTATTGGAAAGTGGATTTCAGCTTAGTGATGGCTTGGATTCAGAATATTTATGTTGGTGATTGTGGTGAACTTAGAGCAATGATCCTTATGAAGATTATCATGATTTATAATGTGTTTTACTTTGTGTGTGATATTTTTTTAGTGGCTTGATATGTTTTGTAATTTATTCTCTGTATTTTTTATGTATGTGATCCTCACGTGCTTCTCACGTTGTTTCATTTTAGAGGCTTGGGACATCATGCTCATCAGCTCCATGTACGTGAACTTGCCAGATAACGTCTGTTTCTGTGCTGACTGTGTAGGAGTATTGCGGATTGTGGCAGGGAACTTGAAATAAGGTACTATCCCAGCATCTGCCTGGAAGAAGTGGGGAAATAGCACCAACGCGCACGGGCACGTACCGGATGAGCTAGAAACAGCCACTTTGGGGAAGTTAACAAACTGACACCTTGGTATTTTTGTTCGCTGGATCACAGCACATCTTAAGGAGGAACTGTGCTCTTATGTCTCTATCGTTACGTGTCTCAACCGTATCCTTGTCCCGCTGTTGTCAAAAGCCATTTTATTATTTTATTATTATTCATAATTCGAAAATCAGACAACGATGAGCTTCACTTTACCTTCTGGCGTTTCCTGTATCAATGTTTACATCGTAACTCCAGTTTACAAGCAACACTTACAAATTTATTTGGAATTTTAGTTTTAATCTAATTATTTGTAGGGATATCTATTTTTATGTTGATAAACGCTGTTAATTCGAACGCTGAAGAAGATAGCATTGCACATGTTCGTTTAATAAAGTGCCTATGTTAGTAGTGGCAAGGCGATTGAACACCGGGTGAGTACGGGGTACGGCGGCTTTCTAATAAAAAAACGTGAATGAACCTCCGAAGTGGAAAGTAGTATCACATCTAATGAATGTCCTACAACGCCAAGTGAAGAAAGATGGACTACAAATTTCGTTTGAAGAACAAGGTATATGACCAACATCAAAACAGCTTCTTGTCACCTGGAGACCGAGCATGGTAAGATCGAGTTGACAGCTTTATGTACCTGGGTGAAATCGTGCAGTTAAAAACTAGCGAAAGGGAGGCCAATAATACTAGACGAGAGAGGATGGCTGTGACTTTCCGCAGAACATACACTTTATACAAGAAGGAAGCCATATCCCGGCACTATAATACAGTGATAAAAACGAAATGACTCCACGCGACAGAGAAGGTGGATTGAGGGACGCTGAGAAATTCGAAAGAAAGATGTTTCGCAAGATTGTGGACGGCCAATGTAGGTTGCGAGGAAGAGAAGAACTCGACCAAGGCAATGAAAGGTTGATGGAACCGATGAGAAAACGGAGACTCAAATTCTAGAGCATTTATTTCGAATGGATGAATAGAGACTTACGAAGAAGATTTTTATAATACTCGACAGTACACCTAAGGTGTCTGACAAATGGTTCAGGGAGGTGCGGAAGGATCTTCTTCAGGTTGGACTAAATTCGGAGGACATTTTAATCCGCACAGAGTTTCTGCCTATTATCGACAAATTCCAAGGATTCCACGACGAACCAAAAATGAACAGGAGTTGGACGGAAGAACGAAGAAAGAAGAAAAGAAGAAAAAATGCGAAGATTTTTGGCGGCGAAGAAGGCTTCGAATAATGTATATGTGTTGCGTAACGTGCTCTTTGGAGGCCTTGAAAGAAATTATATATATAAATAAATAAATAAATAAATAATCAAATAAATAAGCAAATAAATAAATAAACATCTTTGTAAGAACATTTACAAGTCCAAATCTGTTTCCCTTCGCCTCAAAATTAGACACTATGAAACCGCAATAAGACTCTCGGTACTGTATGCCTCAGAATGCTTCATCATGGTCAAAAAGGGACAAATCAAGAATTTGGAACTGAAAGAACGAAAGATGTTGAGAAAAAAATGGGCCCCATTAAAGAGTGAGGTGAATAGAGAATCAGGCATAACAATGAGCATAACATCAGCCATGAGAAAGAGGAGACTAATCTTCTACGGCCACAGTCAGAATGGACAACATTAATCTTCATCACTTCTAGAGGGAAGGGACAAATGCCAAATGGTCGAGACATGTTCGAAAAGACCTCGAATATTTATCAATTTATCCCAAGGATATATTCAACAGGGATACATTTAGAATGCAGATCAGAACATCCGTCAATGCGTCCTGGAGTGGCAGTGAAGTGGAGTCAGCAACCCATGGTGCTAGGATGAAGGAATACTCGCCAGAGTTCGGAACCACGTGGTCCGAGGGGATTCAACGAACCAAAAAATACATAAACAATAAAATAAACACATAAATACATAAACAATAAAATAAACTCATAAATAAATAAACATTAAAATAAATAAATTGGTATCATGAAATAGAGGAGACTCAAGGCAGGCGGGGATCGACAGGCAAATGATTGGAGACAGAGGAGAATTCAGAAACAACATTAAGAATACAACATTTAAAGTATAAATGAAAGAATGAAGACAAGAACAACAGAAACAGGAGCACTGTCAAAGGATGAAGAGATTTTGGGAAGAGAAGAGAAAATTGTGTCATCATGACATATTTAAGGGCAACAAAAAAGAATAATAATAATAATAATAAAATAAATTAATTAATTAACAATAAAATAAGTAAAGAAAATTTGAAGAAAATAAAAATGAAGAAATAAATAAATACTTAAATATATAAGTAAACTAGCAGTAGTGCCCGGTGGATTTATTTGTTTTATGGATGATAATGAATACTACTACAGAACTGGCACATGATACTTACACTAACAGCTGACAGTGCTACTCGCAGGCAATGGAGTGGTCTGTCCGAAATTTCATCCAGACTGTGTTACTCGTAGGGTTCCAAAGGGTAGGTATACAAATGTTGGTTCAGATCGGTGAAACGGTGTAGATTTGTGCCAAAGGGCATAAATGCAGGGATTGGAGTGGTCTGTCCGAAATTTAACATAGCCTAAACTATTCCTCTAGAATCTGGCTATCATATACAAAAATAATTTTTCGAATCCGACTGGTAGTTTAAACTCACAAACACACAAACACACAAACTCTTCAGCTTTATTATATTAGTATAGATTACCTAAAATTATTATTAATATTGACGGGCATTTATTGGGAATGTAGATTTGTTCCCTTGGTTGCCAAAGATGCTCCGTAAAGAATAAGCAAAGCTTTGAGAGGCAGTATACTATGTTGTATACCCTAATGTTACAGATTACCGGCGCGCAGTGTTCAGTTCCGAGAAGGGCGCTACTCAGTGACACGGAGCCTGGCACACGCAACCGGGGTCAATGCGAGTCACATATCACACTGTGTATAGGCTACAGCTCAGTATTTATTCTTGACACACACAAATGAAAAAAAAAATATTATAACAACAAAATAATAAAGTTACAAACCTTAATTAGTTACCCACATACTAATGTTTACTTATAAACAATACTTAATTAAAACTCAGCAATATTTCTAGTTTTGTACCGTGTCTTGTGTGGGGTTTCGCCTAGGACACCAAGCTGGCTCATCAGCGGGCTCTTGGTGTCCCCGCTCGGACCCCCATAGGAGAAGCGAACTGCGCGCTTCTGCCCTTCTTATCAAGCGCACGTGCACCTCTTAACTGCAAAAGCTAAATCCTTTATAGGGAGGTGAGAGGCTGCTTGAGCTATTAGCTTTTGCAGTTAAGAGGTGCACGTGAGCTTTATAAGAAGGGAGGTAGTGCGCAGTTCGCTACTCCTGGGGGGTCTGGGCGGGGACACCTAGAGCCCGCTGATGAGCCAGCTCGGTGTCGTAGGCGAAAACCCACACAAGACACGGCATAAACCTAGAAAAATAATTGCTGAGTTTTAATTCACTGGCCGTGAAAGCCAATAGAGTATACCATCTATTTGGAAGCCTTTATTTCCCCATAGCATATACCTCAGCCCCAGATAGTCCAAAGAAATAAAAATAACCCCTCTTCAGAGCACATAGGGTGCGAAGTGGTATTGTTGTGGCCTGCCACATGCAGTGACTAAGTATTCAGATTGCGTGACTTATAAGATTTAGCATTTCTCGCAACAATGCTCAAATGATAGGATAATTCCTTTCCTAGTGAAAGCTTTTCACCACCCCAGTGCCCACACAATGCAGTGCATAGTGTAAACTAATAGCGCAGTGTAGTGCAAAAGAAACACACTGAATAATAATTATAAAATAAAGATTCTGAAAAAAAAAAAAAAAAAAAAAAAACAGACTCAAAATCATGAACAATAACAAAACAATACCAATAGAAACCTCTTACAATAATTGTAATATAGACAGTGTATGACAATGCTAGCAAATGTTGTACCCTATTTTTTATAAATAAACAGGATGCTAGCGATGCCAGAGGGGCCTCGCCGTGGGGGAGGGGGGTGACCTCTGCGCCAACATCCTAAAACATCTTTCTCTCCACGTATATAAATGTTATAACATACAATTCAGTAATTAATTGTTCACTTAAAATTATAATTACCCTATGGCCTAAGGGCTGCAAGTTCAGCCGACGGCCCGCCTGCTTCCACGCTTTGGCAGTTTGCTACTCCTGTGAGGGTCCGGGCGTGGAACACCAAGAGCCCGCTGATGAGCCTGCTTGGTGTTCCTACGCGAAACCCCACACAAGACTCAGCATAAACCTAGAAATATTGCTGAGCTTTAATTCACGGTCCGTGAAGGCCAATATACCAATACTTAATTAGTCTCCCATTGAGCCCGATATGCTCATACCACAATGCTACTTTCGATTGATATCGAGATGGACTACTTTCGAGATGCAGTGTAACAATTCTGAACTTGCTTCAGTCCTACCTTATGACTAGACCTGGGATTTTAGGCTCTAAAAAAATTAGTTTTAGGCGCCTAAAATAGGCTTTTAAAACAAGTAAATAGGCTTTTAAAAGAGAAATTAGGCACTTAAAATATGTTTTCAAAATGTGTGGATAGGCAGGAAATAGACTTTAAAATGTTACAATTGTTTTATTCTGCATTCTTTGCTGGTACATGCATATTTTTATTATGTTTCCTGTGAAAGTTATGTTAGGTGGAATGCAAAAAGTACCTATTTTCTTGCCCGTTTTTTGTAAACAACAACTTTGTAGTACCGTTACATGAAAACGTACTGTTCGACTTTCATGAAATTTAGGTGGATTATGGAATGCACTATTATAAATATATTTATGAAGTTTAATTACTCTACACACGCTGGAAAAAAGTTATTGTTTTTGTAAAAGACTGTCCGTTTGATACTGGGTGGTCTTCCGAAATCGAGACTGAGTTCATCAAAGGTCTGAAGGTTTTTGTTTCAAATCGTTGTATACCGAAAACTTACAATGATTTCTGTATTTTATACCGATTTTTATTTGAAATCGAGCGACAGGCTCTCCGTTTTCATGTAATTAAACTACAAAGTTGTTGTTTACAAAAAACGGACAAGAAAATAGGTATTTTTTGCATTCCGCCTAATATATCTTTCACCATAAACACAATAGAAATATGCATGTAACAGGAGATAACGCAGAATAAAACACGCTTTACGATGGTGTATTTATATTTTAGATTGGTGGACTAGTTCAAATTGTATTAGCGTTTAAACTCGACTGCACATACTTTCTGCGCCGACAGTAGGTCTCTACAATTAATTAGAGAAGCCAATATCAAAACCTTAATTTTAGATTAATATGAAATTTAAGATATAGCCACATAACTGTTTATTGCAGTACTGGCAGAAAATAATCTTGCCATCAAAAGTCATCCCTGGAAATTGTACAAGCCATTGTTGTATAAGCGCACTCTTAGATGATTTCGTTTTAGGCATGATTAACTATATTCACTTAAACAGATATTCTTTCACTGGCGACTTGACACAGTATGTCGCTTCTTACTACCTGCTCGTTGTTCTTCCTAGATAATCCTCCCCCTCCCCCTCACCCCGTCACTCGACACAGTACGTCCTTGACTACCTGCTCGTTGTTCTTCCGAGCTAATCCTCCACAGCCACCCTTCACTCAGCATTCCTTTGGGGACAGTTGTTTGGGAAGAGCACATTTCTGTGAAAAACCCACCCTCTACATTTTTACCACCCTCTGCTGTTCTGCTCGTTCCAGGGATGTCCATTGTGTGATTGTAAAAATTACAGAAGTTGAATTTTATTTTAAATGTAGAAAATAGGCATTTTTAGGCACTAAAATAGTAAAATAGGCTCTAAAGGTCCAAATAGGCATTTTAGGGCACTATAAAACTCTATTAATGTAAGGGATTTATCATGAAACGTCAAGATATTTTTAAAAAATCATGTTATTTCGTAAGGAACGAAATAGGCATTTGCCTTAAAATCCCAGGTCTACTTATGACTTGGGAAGAAGATATTCATGCTCCGAGAGCAGGAAATAACTGTACGAAAAAGCCCTGAAATTAATTTTTGGTGGGTTGAGTTTTATTTATTTTTATTAATGCAGCTAATGCCCATGTACTTTTCTTTTCAGGACGGGTCAGGGAAAGGAATGGCTCAAATCTTCTTATATATAACAAGTAGTTCCGTGAAGAACTATACAGCCTATTTTCATATATCCTGCTCATGTTAATTGCCTCTATCAACATACAAAATTTCAGTTTAATTGCTGTAACAGATTCGCAGATATTGAGAACCGTCTAAATATTTCAGATGGTCGCCAGGCTGGATTTTTATTTTTGTACTATTACATTAAGATTATTGTGTACGTGTGGTATTCAAACTTCAATCGCATGATTAGAACACAAGAAGTAAAAACGAGATTTTAAAATTACCCACAGCAGCCATCTTGTGATTATGCAAACAATTGAAATAAATTAGATGCCAGTGGATCAACATTTGTATAAGCATTTAACGTGCAACGTTTCACGGCACTCGGATAGTTAATTCGCGAGAAACGTCCATTTAAATATTTATACTTCGCGCCGCCGCCATGTTGGATTTGTGCTCACCAGGTTACTGAAAAACCTATAGGTGAACATATGTTCATACTCTCTATGAACATAAAAAAATTCAGTTTGGTTGCAGTAAAAGATTCATAGATATAGAGAACCGTCTAAATATTTCGGAAGCTCGCCATTTAGGATTGTTATGTGTATAGGCCATAGAGTTATGTACCATTCAAGAACAATTATTGCCTAGGTTCATGATTCAAACTTTCACTTCGATCGCATGATTACGACACAAGAAATTAAAATTTAATTTTAAAATTTCGCACAGCCGCCTTCTTGAGGTTATGTAAACAATTGATTTAAATTAGATGGCAGTGCATTACAAGCTGCAAAATCATTTACTGTACCACATTTCACTGCGCTCAGAGAGTTAAATCACGAGAAAAGTCTATTAAAATATTTCAAATTCGCTTGGTCGCCATGTTCGTTTTGTACTTTACAGGTTTATGACATATACATAGATAAACTTGTATCAGTACTCTTTATCGCCGTACGAAATTGCAGGGTGATATCTGTAATAGTTTCGGCGATATAGAATGTCAGTGAAATATTTCGCACAGCCGCCATTTTGAGGTTATGTAAACAATTGAACTAAATTAGACTCCAGTGCATTACAGTGTGTATAAACATTTGCTGTACCAAGTTTCATTACATTTGGATAGTTAAATCGCGAGAAAAGTCTATTAAAAAGTCTCAAATTCGCTTGGCCGCCATGTTGGTTTTGTAGTCACCCGATTTTTGAAAGTCTCATAGGTGAACTTCTAGTAGTGCCCTTTATCACCGTGCACAATTTCAGGGCGATATCGGTAATAGTTTCGGAGACATTGAATGCTAGTGAAGTATTTCGCACAGCCGCCATGTTGGATTGGTGAGACGTAACAAAATTTGAAGGGCACGGTCATGGTCGCTGGGAATAGTGCTATGAACTTACCGAGTTTCATTGAAATCGTTCCAGCCGTTTAGATTTTATTAGGGGGACACACACACACACCCACACACACACACGCACACACACACGGACAAAGGGTGATCTCATAAGCCTATTTTTTCAAAATTGAAAATAGGCTAAACATGAATTGCTGTTCGTTAGTCGCGCTAAAACTCGAGAACGGCTGGATCGATTTGGCTAATTTTGGTCTTGAATTATTTGTGGAAGTCCAGAGAAGGTTTAAAAGGTGAATAAATGTGAAAGTTTTGTCATTTAGACTTTCACGGCCCGTGTTATTATTCATAATGTTGAATTTTGGGCTTATGCCGTGTTTTATTATATTGCAATTCGACGCGTTTCGAAAGAAACCATGTCTTTCATCGTCAGGAATAATCTGGAATACGACAATGTTGCTAAGAGAAAGCAACGAAGAACATATAGAAGGTGCCCAAAGATGGACGCCATTATAGCCCCATGTTAGGGACAACGGAAAGCAGCAGTGAATTACTTTCTCAGGGTTCTGATAATAGGTAGCCAGGATTCACTGAGATTGTAGCCGGTGTCGCGGTTGAAATTATCAGGGTGTTTACGTATTTCAACCGCCTCCCTGATGATTCTGGGACGATATTGCTTTATACGGGCAAGAACATCCACCCCTTGGAACATGACATCATGGCCAGGTGTTAAAGCATGATCGGCAACAGCTGATTTATCAGGTTGAATGAGTCTGATACATCTATTATGTTCCTTAATGCGAGTGCATATTGTTCTCGAAGTCTGCCCGATGTAAACCTTGCCACAAGTACAGGGAACTCTGTAGATACCCGGTTGTTGCAATTTAGGCAAACTGTCCTTAGTTGGTCGCAGGAGTTGCCTAATCTTAACAGAAGTTCCAAATACAGTCCGTATGTTGTATCGACGTAGGATTTTAGCAATACGATCCGTTGTGTTATGTATGTACGGAAGGTAAGCAGTTCCTCTTACATCTCTTTTCTCAACTGACGTCCTATTATTATTTGTTGGTTTCAGAACCGTAGAAATCAAAGCCTTGCTATAACCGTTGCTCTCAAAGGTGGTTCGCAGGGTGTTAATTTCTTCTTGTAAAGAAGACACTTCACAAATCCTCCTAGCCCTGGTAGTTAGAGTTGTAAGGATACCATGTTTCTGGGCAGGGTGATGGTGAGAACTTGCGTGGAGATATCTATTGGTGTGTGTTGGCTTACGAAAAACGCTGTGTCCTAAAGATCCATCCTCTTTCTTGGTGACGAGAACATCTAAAAAAGGTATTTTGCCGTCAGATTCCTTTTCCATGGTGAAACAAATAGAAGGGTGCTGGAGATTAAGGTGATCCAGGAAATGGCTAAGATTTTCCTCACCTTCCGTCCAAACAACGAACGTGTCATCCACATAACGCCACCAGATCTTCGGTTTGAAAGGAGCCGACGACAAAGCTTTCTCTTCAAAGTTCTCCATGAAGAAATTAGCCACAACAGGAGAGAGAGGACTACCCATGGCCACACCATCAGTCTGCTCATAAAAATTCCCATTCCATAGAAAGTAGGAGGAGGTCATGCAGTGATAAAAAAGTCTTGTG
Organism: Meconema thalassinum; assembly: GCA_946902985.2. NCBI lineage: Eukaryota > Metazoa > Arthropoda > Insecta > Orthoptera > Tettigoniidae > Meconema > Meconema thalassinum. Next base: position 820,082,686 of record OX336388.2, on the reverse strand, counting down.
ATGTCTTCAGGAAAAAGGCCATTAATGAGAGACATAACACCATCAATAGGTACTCTCGTAAACAGAGACACCACGTCGAGACTCACTAGAATATCACCCGGCTGAAGTGTTATAGCTTTTAACTTTTCCACGAAGTGTGTGGAATCCTTAATGTACGAAGGCGTGTTACCCAGAAGCGGCTGAAGTAGTCTACCTAAGTATTTGGAAAGGGCATATGTAGGAGAACCAATCGTACTAACAATGGGTCTAAGAGGAACATCGTCCTTATGTATTTTAGGAAGACCATAGAGTCTCGGAGGAATAGCATCCCCTGGAAGGAGAGTCTTCGCTGCATCCGCTGGAATAGATGATTGCTTGATCAATTTGACGGTGACATTTGAGTAGCGAGTAGTAGGATCACGACTATTAATCCTATATACAGGATCTGATAACAAAGACGAGATCTTAGAATCATAATCAACCTTATCCAATACCACTGTCGCATTACCCTTGTCAGCGGGGAGAACGATAATATCAGAATTGTCCCTTAGATCTTTAAGTGCCCGGCTTTCACCTTGTTTTAAGTTGGTGTTAGGTGGCTTAGCTGTCTTGAGAACTCGGGAACATTCTTGCCTGGCTTCCTCGGCCTCTTCAGGTGTGAGGTGATGTACTGAGGATTCTACGGATGTAATAAGTTCTTCAATAGGAATTCTTCTAGGCGCTACAGCAAAATTGAGACCTTTAGCGAGAACTGCCTGTTGGGTATCACTTAGGGGGTTGCTGGACAAATTTACGACAACCTTGTTAGCATCAAGTCTAATGGCTTGAGATTTCTGCAACTGACATAACCTATCATATTTGGAAATATGTCTGTCCCTCACCTGATCTAGAACGCTGTTAGCTTGCACTGAAGAAATACGATCGAAGATATTCCATAATTCCTCACTTACGAAGTTTGAGAGGCGTAGATGTAGCTGTAGTAACTCCCTCGAAATAAAATCTAACTGCTTACGAGTATGCTGTAACCTCTCTATCAATAACGCCTTGCTTGCACGACGATAGATTCTCGTTGCCTTAGGTGTTCTGAAGGAATGCTTCAACATAACAAAATTCGGTAGAATATCATGATCCCGGCATCTTAGGAGAAAAGCGAGTGAAGAGATTAGACACACCTTCTTGCGTCGTAACCTACTGAATCTAGACATCAGTCGGAAAATATCCTCCCCATAGAGGTTTCTAATATTGTCATTTAGACTTTCACGGCCCGTGTTATTATTCATAATGTTGAATTTTGGGCTTATGCCGTGTTTTATTATATTGCAATTCGACGCGTTTCGAAAGAAACCATGTCTTTCATCGTCAGGAATAATCTGGAATACGACAATGTTGCTAAGAGAAAGCAACGAAGAACATATAGAAGGTGCCCAAAGATGGACGCCATTATAGCCCCATGTTAGGGACAACGGAAAGCAGCAGTGAATTACTTTCTCAGGGTTCTGATAATAGGTAGCCAGGATTCACTGAGATTGTAGCCGGTGTCGCGGTTGAAATTATCAGGGTGTTTACGTATTTCAACCGCCTCCCTGATGATTCTGGGACGATATTGCTTTATACGGGCAAGAACATCCACCCCTTGGAACATGACATCATGGCCAGGTGTTAAAGCATGATCGGCAACAGCTGATTTATCAGGTTGAATGAGTCTGATACATCTATTATGTTCCTTAATGCGAGTGCATATTGTTCTCGAAGTCTGCCCGATGTAAACCTTGCCACAAGTACAGGGAACTCTGTAGATACCCGGTTGTTGCAATTTAGGCAAACTGTCCTTAGTTGGTCGCAGGAGTTGCCTAATCTTAACAGAAGTTCCAAATACAGTCCGTATGTTGTATCGACGTAGGATTTTAGCAATACGATCCGTTGTGTTATGTATGTACGGAAGGTAAGCAGTTCCTCTTACATCTCTTTTCTCAACTGACGTCCTATTATTATTTGTTGGTTTCAGAACCGTAGAAATCAAAGCCTTGCTATAACCGTTGCTCTCAAAGGTGGTTCGCAGGGTGTTAATTTCTTCTTGTAAAGAAGACACTTCACAAATCCTCCTAGCCCTGGTAGTTAGAGTTGTAAGGATACCATGTTTCTGGGCAGGGTGATGGTGAGAACTTGCGTGGAGATATCTATTGGTGTGTGTTGGCTTACGAAAAACGCTGTGTCCTAAAGATCCATCCTCTTTCTTGGTGACGAGAACATCTAAAAAAGGTATTTTGCCGTCAGATTCCTTTTCCATGGTGAAACAAATAGAAGGGTGCTGGAGATTAAGGTGATCCAGGAAATGGCTAAGATTTTTCCTCACCTTCCGTCCAAACAACGAACGTGTCATCCACATAACGCCACCAGATCTTCGGTTTGAAAGGAGCCGACGACAAAGCTTTCTCTTCAAAGTTCTCCATGAAGAAATTAGCCACAACAGGAGAGAGAGGACTACCCATGGCCACACCATCAGTCTGCTCATAAAAATTCCCATTCCATAGAAAGTAGGAGGAGGTCATGCAGTGATAAAAAAGTCTTGTGATGTCTTCAGGAAAAAGGCCATTAATGAGAGACATAACACCATCAATAGGTACTCTCGTAAACAGAGACACCACGTCGAGACTCACTAGAATATCACCCGGCTGAAGTGTTATAGCTTTTAACTTTTCCACGAAGTGTGTGGAATCCTTAATGTACGAAGGCGTGTTACCCAGAAGCGGCTGAAGTAGTCTACCTAAGTATTTGGAAAGGGCATATGTAGGAGAACCAATCGTACTAACAATGGGTCTAAGAGGAACATCGTCCTTATGTATTTTAGGAAGACCATAGAGTCTCGGAGGAATAGCATCCCCTGGAAGGAGAGTCTTCGCTGCATCCGCTGGAATAGATGATTGCTTGATCAATTTGACGGTGACATTTGAGTAGCGAGTAGTAGGATCACGACTATTAATCCTATATACAGGATCTGATAACAAAGACGAGATCTTAGAATCATAATCAACCTTATCCAATACCACTGTCGCATTACCCTTGTCAGCGGGGAGAACGATAATATCAGAATTGTCCCTTAGATCTTTAAGTGCCCGGCTTTCACCTTGTTTTAAGTTGGTGTTAGGTGGCTTAGCTGTCTTGAGAACTCGGGAACATTCTTGCCTGGCTTCCTCGGCCTCTTCAGGTGTGAGGTGATGTACTGAGGATTCTACGGATGTAATAAGTTCTTCAATAGGAATTCTTCTAGGCGCTACAGCAAAATTGAGACCTTTAGCGAGAACTGCCTGTTGGGTATCACTTAGGGGGTTGCTGGACAAATTTACGACAACCTTGTTAGCATCAAGTCTAATGGCTTGAGATTTCTGCAACTGACATAACCTATCATATTTGGAAATATGTCTGTCCCTCACCTGATCTAGAACGCTGTTAGCTTGCACTGAAGAAATACGATCGAAGATATTCCATAATTCCTCACTTACGAAGTTTGAGAGGCGTAGATGTAGCTGTAGTAACTCCCTCGAAATAAAATCTAACTGCTTACGAGTATGCTGTAACCTCTCTATCAATAACGCCTTGCTTGCACGACGATAGATTCTCGTTGCCTTAGGTGTTCTGAAGGAATGCTTCAACATAACAAAATTCGGTAGAATATCATGATCCCGGCATCTTAGGAGAAAAGCGAGTGAAGAGATTAGACACACCTTCTTGCGTCGTAACCTACTGAATCTAGACATCAGTCGGAAAATATCCTCCCCATAGAGGTTTCTAATATTGTCATTTAGACTTTCACGGCCCGTGTTATTATTCATAATGTTGAATTTTGGGCTTATGCCGTGTTTTATTATATTGCAATTCGACGCGTTTCGAAAGAAACCATGTCTTTCATCGTCAGGAATAATCTGGAATACGACAATGTTGCTAAGAGAAAGCAACGAAGAACATATAGAAGGTGCCCAAAGATGGACGCCATTATAGCCCCATGTTAGGGACAACGGAAAGCAGCAGTGAATTACTTTCTCAGGGTTCTGATAATAGGTAGCCAGGATTCACTGAGATTGTAGCCGGTGTCGCGGTTGAAATTATCAGGGTGTTTACGTATTTCAACCGCCTCCCTGATGATTCTGGGACGATATTGCTTTATACGGGCAAGAACATCCACCCCTTGGAACATGACATCATGGCCAGGTGTTAAAGCATGATCGGCAACAGCTGATTTATCAGGTTGAATGAGTCTGATACATCTATTATGTTCCTTAATGCGAGTGCATATTGTTCTCGAAGTCTGCCCGATGTAAACCTTGCCACAAGTACAGGGAACTCTGTAGATACCCGGTTGTTGCAATTTAGGCAAACTGTCCTTAGTTGGTCGCAGGAGTTGCCTAATCTTAACAGAAGTTCCAAATACAGTCCGTATGTTGTATCGACGTAGGATTTTAGCAATACGATCCGTTGTGTTATGTATGTACGGAAGGTAAGCAGTTCCTCTTACATCTCTTTTCTCAACTGACGTCCTATTATTATTTGTTGGTTTCAGAACCGTAGAAATCAAAGCCTTGCTATAACCGTTGCTCTCAAAGGTGGTTCGCAGGGTGTTAATTTCTTCTTGTAAAGAAGACACTTCACAAATCCTCCTAGCCCTGGTAGTTAGAGTTGTAAGGATACCATGTTTCTGGGCAGGGTGATGGTGAGAATGTTTTGCCAAGCACAATGGATGGACGGCTTTCTTGAATAGTTTACAAATGAATATACCCTCATTTTCACAACAATAAGTGAACAACGAGACAGCGGAGCATATGCACGGTAAGACTGCTGGTGTTGATCCCGCGCTAATAAGCATGCCTGCTGAAACTATGGCCATGAAAATAAGAGAGCCTGTTTATTTCATTAATATAAAGTCTTAAACTAACTATATTGGTACATTCTGAAAGGAAATGGCTGTTATTTTTAATAATTAAATACAAATACTAAACGTCCTTTTGAAAGGACGTTGGCGTTTTTCAGATAAAAACCAAACGGGATTTCAGAACGACAATGGCGCTCAGAGGGTTAACCATGGAAATAAGCGAGTGGTGAGACACTGCCACCGGACGCATCCAGTCGGCTGTGGACAATCTCATAAGTGCACCTTTGTTGGTACCATTGTTGGCACTATCGTTGACACCATGGTTGGCACCTGAACTTGAACGTTGCTGCACGGAATAACAATATATACTTTCTCATGTACGAGTAAAATACAATTTCTTCATATCATTAAGTGAAAAGGAAAGAGACCCTGAATTCTTCTGCCATGTGTAACTTCTCCTCATTGATACTGCCAGTTTACACTAGATATCAATGCATCGCTGAAACAATCCAAACTGATAGATAACGATACATTTACAGTGAGGATGTTGTTATAGGGTGTTTGATGTTTTATTTCTCTCTGGAGCTTGCTTCGCTCCAGTATTGCCATAGAATTCAAAATCTACAAACATTATTTTATGTACATAACCATTTAAAAGCGACCACCTTGTAATGTAGCGGTTTGCGTTAGCCATCAGAACAAAACATGTTTTTACACAAATTCCACACGAGGCTATATGATCACGATGAGCAACAACAACAACAACAACCACAAGGACAGTTTCAGTGGGATATATTACCCTTTCACGAATTTTTTGCTGGTGGACGAGATGGAAACTATTCTTTGTTTACTTGTGTCACACGTCAGCCTGCTTCGTTGACAGGTACAGTTGCGCGAGTAGGATATGACTCAGCTCCAGTAGCCTCAGTCATCCTTTAACTGTCCGTGGTGACATGACCTCCTCTGACACAATGCTGCTTGACTTATGTGCAGACTGCACTCTGTCATCGCTGTGTCCTCCGCGTCACCCCGCGGGGCTCATGATACAATAAACAACAAATGCTGGTGCTGCCACGCTCAGCGCCAATCAAAATGTTGAATGGGTAATACGTGTACTGGGCTAAAGGATATTGATATCTTTGGTTTTACTTTTATCATTTTAAATGATCTTGTCGACTTCGTCGTTACGCTGAGGTCTGGCGTTACGTTACGGTGACGGAACGAAATGTACCGAGAATGCACTGAAGTGTGTGACGTCATAGTACGATGTAGCAGCTGAGTACCAAGAAGGCAATGCGAGAACAGAGATTCAAGAAAGCAGTGCGAGAACAATCAAGTAGGCAGTGAAGAAACAAAATAGAATCTTAAAACTCTGTTCTCACACTGCCTTCTTGGTACTCGGCTGCTAGCATTTAAAATGATATAAAGTCTAGTCTTTCAGACTGACTATCCGAGTCTATTTTGATCTCTTTGATTCCATCTGAAAACGGCAGAAGAGAGACTGAACTTGCTGAGTAAACAAATCTGCTACTTGTCGCAAAAATTAGAGTGACATTTAGTAACTTGGGCAGACTAGGAACAGAGCCACGTGCCACCCGATAATCTTTGCAAGCAGTTCTATGAAAGGAACCTTTTCAAATGACCAAAGAGAAAAGCGAATGTGGATGCGCGAGACCGCCTCTGGAGTCCAGATTTTGTATCTGGTTGAGGTCACTCAATGATGATAACATCTCGTGGTGACAGTCAGAGGCAGGTCGGCCAAATAATCCCTGTCCATTGTGGGCTTTAGTCAGGCTCATCAGTGGGCTCTAGACACATTCTGCCTGCCTGTCTGGACTTGTTTTGGAAAGGAAAATGATTGTTTTAGGTTTCGCAGAATGATATTGTGTAAATGACTGATGTTTACTTTGCAGGTGAAGTCAGGTGAATACGGAGGTGTTTACACTTTTTCCAACATTCAAAATAAAACAAGAAAAGTTTAAATATTGCTGCAAACATGCGAGTTATAGGGGAGTTTCAAAGTGAGGGAAAGTTTGTAAAACTTGCTAAGAAAAGTTATGATTAGATTTTCTTGAATTTAGAAGTGGCAAGGAAGTCTGTAGTGATGTGCTCCAGGCAGTCCTGAGCTCAATACAACTCCCTTAGACAATTTGGCACTTAAAGATCGCTTTGAAGCAATTTTGCAGTGTTGCCAAATTAACAATTATTATTATTATAGCTTTCAGTCAGCTTTCCACGGTGGGTGAGTGGTCAACGTGTCGGTCTACCAACCCCAAGCTTGCAGGTTCACTCCTGGTCGTGGTAAGATATTTTTGAATGGCGGCAAAAAATACGACACCCATGTCATACGATGTTGGCATGTCAAAGAACCCATTTGAATTCAGTAGGCCGTGTTCATAAAGGCAAAATTAATCTCGAGAGTTTCCACCAACACAAAGTTCCTCATTTCTCTACTAGAAAGTGCTATAATGTTCAAGGAGCTTAGATATCTAACCTCCTGTGTTAATGAGGTAGATAATGTTAATCACACCTTCTTCTCTTGTGGACGGTGGGTCCAAAGTAGGCAGTCTCTTCAAGAACAAATTGATGTAGAGATATCTCCCGACAATATTGTTGCGGTAATGCTACAAAATGAAGAACATTGGAAACTTGTAGCAAGTTTTGTTGAAGATATCCTTCGAACAAAGAAGACGGATCTGGATCGCCACTGAAGATGATTCATTACGGAAGAGTGCCCTACGGGCAAATATAAAATGACTCTAGCCTGAAGTAATGTGATAAACGGTTCCAGGCTAGTGTTCAGAAGTAACGGGGGAGTTTTAGTCGGTAGTCTGCTACTCAGGAGCAGGATCCCGACACTGTGCGTAAATGCATTTCTTCCCCTTAAAAAAATATTATTATTATTATTATTATTATTATAGCTTTCAGTCGGTCAACAAACAAGTACTGGAATAAGTCAAAAATAACCTGAAGTAAATTACACGAGATTAAGGTTTATAGACAGGGTGTTAACGGGAGTTGGTGCAACTGGGAGGAAGCGTGCAGTGGCTGACCATGATCCAGTTCAAACAAGGACACGCACTTAGCGCAGTGGTTCCCCTGGCGTATGAAAGACAAGTTTGAATATTGGAAGTCCGTATTGGAATCATTTTCACAAACCCTGAAGTTTCCTTTATAAACGAACTGTTTGCAGTTAGTCAAGTAATATACAGGAAATATTTGTGGTATGTGGCAACGTCAACGTAAATATTTCACAATTTACTCTCTACGCATTTTGGATCGTCAGCACCTAAAGCTGTGACTTAAGTCAGTTTGGAAATTAATATAGATATTTGAGACACATTGACTATTAATGGTAATTTGGAATTATTCAAATCCCGCATTATATAGAATTATGCAAGAAATAAAAACCCAGCAATTCTTCTAGGTTTGTGCCGTGTCTTGTGTGGGGTTTCGCCTAGGACACCAAGCAGGCTCATCGGCGGGCTCTTGGTGTCCCCGCCCGGACCCCCACAGGAGTGACGAACTGCGCGCCACCTCCCTTTATATTAGGTGCAACTGCACCACTCGACTGCGAGAACTAAAAGCTCAAGCAGCCTTAACCTCCCTATGAAGGCTTCCAAAAAGATGGTATATTGGCTTTCACGGCCGGTGAATTAAAACTCAGCAATTCTTCTAGGTTTGTGCCGTGTCTTGTGTGGGGTTTCGCCTAGGACACCAAGCAGGCTCATCGGCGGGCTCTTGGTGTCCCCGCCCGGACCCCCACAGGAGTAACGAACTGCGCGCCACCTCCCTTTATATTAGGTGCAACTGCACCACTCGACTGCGAGAACTAAAAGCTCAAGCAGCCTTAACCTCCCTATGAAGGCTTCCAAAAAGATGGTATATTGGCTATCACGGACGGTGAATTAAAACTCAGCAATTCTTCTAGGTTTGTGCCGTGTCTTGTGTGGGGTTTCGCCTAGGACACCAAGCAGGCTCATCGGCGGGCTCTTGGTGTCCCCGCCCGGACCCCCACAGGAGTGACGAACTGCGCGCCACCTCCCTTTATATTAGGTGCAACTGCACCACTCGACTGCGAGAACTAAAAGCTCAAGCAGCCTTAACCTCCCTATGAAGGCTTCCAAAAAGATGGTATATTGGCTTTCACGGCCGGTGAATTAAAACTCAGCAATTCTTCTAGGTTTGTGCCGTGTCTTGTGTGGGGCTTCGCCTAGGACACCAAGCAGGCTCATCGGCGGGCTCTTGGTGTCCCCGCCCGGACCCCCACAGGAGTGACGAACTGCGCGCCACCTCCCTTTATATTAGGTGCAACTGCACCACTCGACTGCGAGAACTAAAAGCTCAAGCAGCCTTAACCTCCCTATGAAGGCTTCCAAAAAGATGGTATATTGGCTTTCACGGCCGGTGAATTAAAACTCAGCAATTCTTCTAGGTTTGTTGCGTGTCTTGTGTGGGGTTTCGCCTAGGACACCAAGCAGGCTCATCGGTGGGCTCTTGGTGTCCCCGCCCGGACCCCCACAGGAGTGACGAACTGCGTGCCACCTCCCTTTATATTAGTTGCAACTGCACCAGTCGACTGCGAGAACTAAAAGCTCAAGCAGCCTTAACCTCCCTATGAAGGCTTCCAAAAAGATGGTATATTGGCTTTCACGGCCGGTGAATTAAAACTCAGCAATTCTTCTAGGTTTGTGCCGTGTCTTGTGTGGGGTTTCGCCTAGGACACCAAGCAGGCTCATCGGCGGGATCTTGGTGTCCCCGCCCGGACCCCCACAGGAGTGACGAATTGCGCGCCACCTCCCTTTATATTAGGTGCAACTGCACCACTCGACTGCGAGAACTAAAAGCTCAAGCAGCCTTAACCTCCCTATGAAGGCTTCCAAAAAGATGGTATATTGGCTTTCACGGCCGGTGAATTAAAACTCAGCAATTCTTCTAGGTTTGTGCCGTGTCTTGTGTGGGGCTTCGCCTAGGACACCAAGCAGGCTCATCGGCGGGCTCTTGGTGTCCCCGCCCGGACCCCCACAGGAGTGACGAACTGCGCGCCACCTCCCTTTATATTAGGTGCAACTGCACCACTCGACTGCGAGAACTAAAAGCTCAAGCAGCCTTAACCTCCCTATGAAGGCTTCCAAAAAGATGGTATATTGGCTTTCACGGCGGGGACACCAAGAGCCCGCCGATGAGCCTGCTTGGTGTCCTAGGCGAAACCCCACACAAGACACGGCACAAACCTAGAAGAATTGCTGAGTTTTAATTCACCGGCCGTGAAAGCCAATATACCATCTTTTTGGAAGCCTTCATAGGGAGGTTAAGACCGCTTGAGCTTTTAGTTCTCGCAGTCGAGTGGTGCAGTTGCACCTAATATAAAGGGAGGTGGCGCGCAGATCGTCACTCCTGTGGGGGTCCGGGCGGGGACACCAAGAGCCCGCCGATGAGCCTGCTTGGTGTCCTAGGCGAAACCCCACACAAGACACGGCACAAACCTAGAAGAATTGCTGAGTTTTAATTCACCGGCCGTGAAAGCCAATATACCATCTTTTTGGAAGCCTTCATAGGGAGGTTAAGGCTGCTTGAGCTTTTAGTTCTCGCAGTCGACTGGTGCAGTTGCACCTAATATAAAGGGAGGTGGCGCGCAGTTCGTTACTCCTGTGGGGGTCCGGGCGGGGACACCAAGAGCCCTCCGATGAGCCTGCTTGGTGTCCTAGGCGAAACCCCACACAAGACACGGCACAAACCTAGAAGAATTGCTGAGTTTTAATTCACCGGCCGTGAAAGCCAATATACCATCTTTTTGGAAGCCTTCATAGGGAGGTTAAGGTTGCTTGAGCTTTTAGTTCTCGCAGTCGAGTGGTGCAGTTGCACCTAATATAAAGGGAGGTGGCGCGCAGTTCGTCACTCCTGTGGGGGTCCGGGCGGGGACACCAAGAGCCCGCCGATGAGCCTGCTTGGTGTCCTAGGCGAAACCCCACACAAGACACGGCACAAACCTAGAAGAATTGCTGAGTTTTAATTTACCGGCCGTGAAAGCCAATATACCATCTTTTATGCAAGAAATGTTTGCAAACTTTTGCATTCAGGAAGCTTTGAGGGTGTGAGTCTGTTAAACTGGTGATAAGTTATATCAGCTTATTGTAAGAAAGTTAGATCCATCACTTTTTGGTGTATCTTTCTGTTTGAAATTACATTGTTAAATATTAAACTTTTAAAGTTATTAGTTGACCTTTAAATATGTTGTGTAGCCATGAATATAAGGACGTAATCATCTCCGTGTGCTTTGACGATAATGGAATAATTAGTAAGTGTTACTGCGACCTGCTGTGTTCCGGGGAGGCTCGGACTTATCTTGCTGCAGACCTTTCAGAAACAGCGTGTGACACAATATACAGCCTCATTTTTATTAGGATACAAAACTAGAGAGACCAATTATTAAAACTGGCAGCCCTGGTCGCTATTGATATACGCATAGTCATATCTGTTATAGTACACTTACTACATACGAAATTTGGTTGAAATTGATAGTGTGGAAGTTATATGCATACAACAAAATTACCTATTAGCAGCCGTAGAATTACGTTGGCAACACTGTCATGTATGGCCTCCTGGAAATGAAACTCAAATATTGTTATCTATATGTGTGCCAATTTTGGAATAGCTACCATGCATACTTTGTGAGATATTCTACTCTTCTTAAGTATTCAATCCATGGATTGGTCTGCGGCAGTTCTCCAGTCGGCTCTATTTATTGCTTTCCTCTTCATCTCTTCACAGTTTCTGCATCCTACATCAGACATGATGTGCTCTACATATTGTAGGCGTGATCTTCCTCGACATCTTTTGCCTTCAACCATTCCCTCCAATGCCGTTTTCAGCAGGCTATCGTGTTTCAAAATATGTCCTATCAGTCTAGTCCTCCTCCTCCTCTTTATGCTTTTCCATAAGGTATAATTTTCCTCCAACTTTTTAAATACTTCAACATTCGTTATTTTTTCTGTCCAGCTAATTTTTAGCATTTTTATAACACCATTCTTCCAAAGAATTTAACCTCCTTTTTTCTTCTTTTCCAATTGGCCACGTTTCGCAACCATAATAATCTTTTTCTGGTTTTAAGATTGATGGAATAAACGTTTCTTTTTGTGAAATGCTAATTTGGCTTGTAAAATTCTACATTTGATTTCTTTCTTGCTTCTTCCATCATTGGTAATTTTGCTTCCGAGATATTTAAATTGTTGAACATGGAGCTCAAATTTCAATTGCAATTTATCAGCAGTTGGTAGTACTGACGACATTTTCAAATATGGCCGTGAGATATTCATGTATAGATATTTAGTGATACCACGTTTGGGGAGTTGTAAGGGGGGGGGGGGGGGGGGAACACACACACACAGACAGACACACATTTGCTCGGATCGATCTCATAGTCTATTTTTACCTCATTTTTATAAAATGTAAAAAGTAGACTAATAATGGGATGAATTGTTTAGATATTGAAGTAATAGAAACGTGCCTAGCTCTAATAAACAGTGCTTTTCAGTCGGTCAACACGAATCGTGGCCAATTACACTAGGCGTGAAAACAACTATTTATACATCCTACCCTGAAAAACACTAAAGATATTAAACACACAACTGGGGTAGGCCTATACGTTATGACGCACAGTGTGTTTGCTCATGGACTATAGACAGTGAACGTCTTGGAGTCTTCTCACAACTTTCAAACTTCACCGGGAAGGGACGCCGCAATCAGAAGGCCAGCAAGTGGCAGCATCAATCCTGATCAAGTAGGGGAGTGTTTTTCTATCATAAAGAGAATATGCACTCTTCGTTAAATAGCTCTAACGTTGCGTGCTTCTTTTTAAAGGGATTAAAAACCGTGTCAAAGAGAAGCCTTCGTGACCCGCCTGTCATAATGGCGAGCAGGTAGGGATTCTCATTTATTAATTCGTATTTATGAGGGTGGCGTTTCATTATTGGAACACGAAACAAGCGAGGAAGAGCAGAAGAATAAAGCGTTTTAACGAATATTTCTCCCTCATCGTCTCCTACTTTATGCTGTTTCTTTAGTCAAACGTTTGGACAATCAATGTTTGATCGCTTTCCCCCAATCTCTTGTACCTGATTGATCCTACAACGGTTACCATTTGAATTCAGTTAAGAGTCAAAGGAGTTCTTCTTTCCACGATTGTCACAGTTTCAATGAATAACTGAAGGGTCCTTACCGAGTTTCTGTGAAATTATTGTTAATCTCCTTCACAAAGTCAATTTATTTTATGTTAATTCTCTTGGCTCTGCCATCGTTAACATTCATCAAGCAAACAATAGAATGAGCCACTCATTAATCAGAAGGAATATGATACAATGACTTTCACAAAGTAGAAATCAGAATTAATAGACGATTATAACGCATCTGTAATGCCAGGCAATTCTTCTCGAGCGCTTTGTAAACCAATCCAGGACGGAAGACACATTCAAAAAATCTAAACGTGGGAAACATTAAAATGTTTGATTTCAACATCAAAGTAGGTATAGAATGGATTTTAGTTCCTGGAGGTTGTGCGTTATTTATTTCTTGAGCGTGACTTCAGAATCTTTGAATCAAGTACAAAACAAAAGCTTTTAAATATGGGGACCACTTGGTGGTGCAGCGGTTTTGATTCCTACCTCAGACATCGTGGGTGGTTCCTAACTTAAGTCCACGGCCGACTCATTGCAACAGCGTTCAAAGTGGCGACCTGAACTACAACATCCACCGATTGGTTGTCAGCACACTTTACCACCTTGGTAACTTTGACCTGTAATGTCGAAGACTCCCGATGTCCCACAGGTGGAACCATTATCAAGGAACGGGAAGAACTCTCAAGGAGTTTTGATCTGAATTGAATGTTGTTTTGTGTAATCTGGAGGTAATGACTTTTCTTTCTTTCTTTCTTTCTATAACATTTTGCTGTTTTATCTCTGCTTAGTATAAAACAAAGTCCCCGATTTTTGGATGATACGGCTAAACTCGACAACCACTCGATGTGGTTTTCACCTTTCTGTAAAGGATATCTTGAGGATGATTTCCGTTGAAAATAATTTATTTATGATCGAAGGAAGCCGAACAGTAACGATTTCAGTAGAAAAGTCGAAAAAAAAAACCTGGTGTCCGAGCGCTTTGTAAGCTTACGCTGGGCAAACCGTTAAAAATATCTAAATACTATGAGTGTAAGAATTGTTCAGCATGAAAAGTTCTACAAAAAAGTCCACCAGAGCATAATTATGTCTATCTTCAATGCATCGCCCACTATAAGTGTTTTTACGTTTTAATTTCTTCCAATCCAGTCCATTCAACTACTGAGGCGACAGTTTATGAGCTAGCTAAGGGCGAGTCTATCATCCCTGTTACAGCCTAGGTAGCGGGCGAACCTATTGCCCCAGATACAGCCAGCAGCAAACCGTCGAGTCGTGTTGAGTTAAGATTTCTGAGAAGGGTGATTGTGTTTGGAGTTTCCCTGGAAGTGCAACTCGGGTTTCCTTCATTTCGCCTGTGTAACACAGTCAATTTAAGATTGAACGGAAGGGGGATTATATTATATTAAAACATACTGATTACCGTATAATCTCTACTTAGTATAAAACAAAGTCCCCGATCCTTGGATGTCACGGGTAATCTCGAGAACCACAGCATGGATTTTGATGTGGTTTTCACCATTCTGTAAAGGATAACTCGAGGAAGGTTTCTGTAGAAAATAATTTATTTATGATTAAAGGAAGCCAAGCAGTATTGATTTCAGATAAAAGAAAGTCGAAAAAAAATCCTGGCGTCCGTGCGCTTTTTAAGCTTACGCTGGTCAAACCGTTATAAATATCAATATACCATGAGTGTATTGTTCAGCTTGAAATGTTCTACAAAAACGTACGCGAGAGCACATCTCTATATTCAATATATCATCCACTTTAAGTGTTTTTACATTGGATGGAAGGGGGATTTGTGTTTCATGCACCTCGCCATTCTTAAATAAATTACGTCTGACAAGAATTTGTTGCACATGCATCTTCATGATAATATAGTTAATAGTCCAGTCAGTGATTTTAACCCATCATGCCGAGACGTGAAACGGATATAGATCGTAGTTTATCACGTTCCCGGCCGAAGCTAGATTATTATAAATCACAAGAACATGCAGTCAAATTATTTTGCTTTGTTGATGAGACACGTTAGCTCCAACTATACAAACATTAATTTACTGTCCTTTGAAATCCATCTTTTCGACTATGTTTGGAAACTGTTATAATTGTTTTAGGCTGTGTTTCTGTATGTTATGGCTTCTTGGTCACAAGTGTGTGCTTCTTGACGGGAACACCGGGCATCATGGCTCCACCCACTGATTACATGAATAATTTCGCATTTGTTCCTCAGACGCACACAATATCCTTTTAAATTGTTAACCAAGTTGATGTTACACTGTCGTGTTTCTACAGCATATCAAATATTACCACACATGATTCTGTTCTGACTGTACATCAAAGACTGACGTTAATATTGTATTGCTCTAAATGCATGTATCATTGATCTTATGAATAGTAATATAAATATGCTGGTTCACAAGAAATGAGCGACTCTTCAAGGTGGGTAAAGAATAGATAATTAGGTTTTTAGAACGCACTCATTATGAATGAAGTAGATAGCGGGCAGCTGCGAATAATTCAAACTAATTCAAATATGGTTTGTGTGTTGAATATTTTAGGAAGAATACGGGCGAATGAGCAATGAAACGGAAGAAGAATGTTTCTGCTTGGGGGAGGGAGTGAAGCAAGAAGTTGGGCGTTAATGAAAGGAGAAAAACTTGCTATGTGTGGCTGAGTTAAGCTGGGGAGAATGAGGCAGGACTTCGATTTATCGCTTTCCAGGTCGTAATTTTTTATTCCGAATTCACTCGACAGTGTTGTCAATGTTGTGAGAATCTAACTAATTTGGGTACATTTTGAAGAATAAATTGCGGGAATTTGATTCTTACTTATGACTGGTGGATCCAGACTTGAGTGATCTTGCAACCTCACGAAACAATATTGATTTCGCTTGTTTTTTTACCATTCTCGTAGCCGAGCGCAAGGGTCTTGCTTGTTGCTGCGGGATCGAATTTCGCTAAGAATTTCAGGATGCGTAATTGTGAGTTATATAACATTCCCCGTATAGATTAACAATCTGACATCCAGTCGTTTACCACTTTATTAAACAATCATTTAATTAATTAAATCATTAATTTATTTGAAACTCAGCAATTTTTCTAGGTTTGTGCCGTGTCTTGTGTGGCGTTTCGCCTAGGACACCAAGCTGGCTCATCAGCGGGCTCTTGGTGTCCCCGCCCGGACCCCCACAGGAGTAGGGAACTGCGCGCTACCTCCCTTTTTAAGGATTGCTCCTGTTAATATACCATCTTTTTGGAAGCCTTCATAGGGAGGTTATGGCTGCTTGAGATTTTAGTTCTCGCGGTAAAGTGGTGCAGTGTACTTTATATAAAAAGGGGGAGGGGGTAGCGTGCTGTTCGCTACTCCTGTGGGGGTCTGGGCGGGGACACGAAGAGCCCGCTGATGAGCCAGCTTGGTGTTCAAGGCGAAACCCCACACAACTCACGGCACAAACCTAGAAAAAATGCTGAGTTAATTCACTGGCCGTGAAAGCCAATATACCATTAATTTATTTGTTTGTATACTAAATCAATACAATCCTTTGGTGTATAAATACGAAAAATGCAAAACAACCAACAATCCATTCCTTGATTTCAAATAGGAATAATCAAACTACCTACTATCCTCCTTTTCTTCATAATATAAAGCATTAATTAATTTAATTGATTAAGTACGGATCATAAAATTCTAGAGTTATAATTCATTTAATTTGCACGCAATCATTTTTTAAGTTAATGCATGTGTAGGAACTCAATTTAAAGATTCTGACAACCATCATGAGGATCATCAAAATCAATTTCAAGGTCTCTTCATGAAGAACCTAAACACTTGTGTGATGATGCAGCGGGTGAGAAAGAACACAAGATTAGATTCAGACTGAATCACAGTGATTGTGAAGGTACACCTTCATAGTCACTTGCTGTTCAACTCATAGTATGTGATCCTTGTGTATCGTCATCATCATTAAAGCCATCGTTTCTGTTTCATTCACAACTAAGTCTCCGCCCCAATGAAATGTTATTACTTGTATGAAATGAAAATAAAATTTCAAACCCAAATAATATACAATAAAATGAAATAATAAATAAGTAACAATATTCCGCCTGCAGTTTGCATATATTTATTTGAATGTTGTTGGATATATATTTCCATTTCCATATGAAAACACAGGGAACGTGTCAACCTGCATAGCCACATCAATTTGATCTTTACTCAATAGAAAGCACAAATCACCAAAATCAAAACAACCATTTTATAATATGCTAATAATATTTGAAGAACCCAAGGGACGTTTTCACTACCGTTTCCTACTCCGTATACTGTAAGGGGATTTCTCTATTTTTGAACTTCAATTTATATATGAAATATTTTTACGTTTTTAAAATTTGCATTAATACTTCCAATGTAAACGATCTAAGTTTTAAACAAATTTACGTTGTATATCACCCACCATATGTTTAACGATGTCTTCAAATACAGTACTGGTGCTGCTTATCAAATTGGACAATAACTAACATTATTTTAAACAGACTGTTTAATATCTTAGAAGGTGGATAACTGAAGACATTCAAGAGTGAACAAGGTCAAATCTTGGCTTGGGATAGCCATTTTTCCTCTCTTAACTGCAATCTGAAACTTACGTTTCTTCATTGAATTTATAATGTTGCCCAATACTCAAAAATACTTTATTCTTGGCCAAAATTCACCAAAACAACCAAAATGTCATTATCGTCATCATGAGCATCTTAAAATACGAGTTCAGTACCAAAGGGTCTAAATGCAGGAAATGGAGTGGCCTGTCCAAAGTTTCATGTAGACAGTGTTACTCGCAGACTCGCAGGCAAGTATAAAAATTTTGGTTCAGATCGGTGAAACGGTGTAAATTTGTGTCAAAGGGCCTAAATGCAGGGAATGGAGTGGTCTGTCCGACATTTCATGTAGACAGTGTTACTCGCAGACTTCCAAAGGGTTCAGATCAGTGAAACGGTGTAGATTTGTATAAATAACAGACAGACAGACAAACCAAATTGAGTTATATATATATACTAGAAACCCGACCCGGCTTCGCCCGGGAACAGTTATGAATGCATTACGTGATAAGCGCTTTTTTTTCCATGTCAATGAACAACGATCAATGTCCGTTTTACATCTCGGCATGATGGGTTAAAATCACTGACTGGACTATTAATTATGATATCATGGAGATGCATGTGCAACAAATTCGTGTCCGACGTAATTTAAGAATGGCAAGGTGCATGAAGCACATTTCCCCTTTCGTCCAATCTTAACTTGACTGTGAATTTTGCGGAACGAAAAGTTCACAGGCGAAATAAAGAAAAGCCGAGTTGCACTTCCAGGGAAACTCCAAATACAACCACTCTTCTCTGAAGTCTTAACTCAACACGACTCGGCAGTTTGCTGCTGGCTGTATCTGGGGCAATAAGCTCGTCCGCTAGCTAAGCTGTAACTGGGGTGATAGACTCGCCCCTAGCTAGCTCGTAAGCTGTCACCTCAGTAACTGAATGGAGATTGTTGGAAGAAATGAAAACGAAAAAAACACTTATAGTAGGCGTCTGGCTGCGTGGCTCAGGGGTAACGTTCTCGCTTGCTGAGCCCAAGGTTGCAGGTTCGAAATCTGGCGCAGTCAGCTGGCATTTGAGGGTGCGCAAATGCGAGGGAGCCATGTCAGTACATTTACTGGCGCGTTAAAGATCCCCTTCGGGGAAAAATTCCGGCACCCCGGCGTCTCTAAAAGCCAGTGTAGTTAAAAGGGACGTAAAACCAATAACATTATTATTATTATAGTAGGCGATATATTGAAGATAGATATATGCTCTCCCGGACTTTTTTGTAGAACTTTTCATGCTGAACAATTCTTACACTCATAGTATATAGGTATTTGTAACGGTTTGCCCGGAGTAAGCTTAAAAAGCGCACGGACGCCAGTTTTTGTCGACCTTTTCACTGAAATCGTTAGTGCTTGACTTCCTTTGGTCATAAATAAATTATTTTCTACAGAAACCTTCCTCGAGATATCCTTTACAGAATGGTGAAAACCGCATCAAAATCAATTCAGTGGTTCTCGACATTATCCGTGACATCCTAGAATCGGGGACTTTGTTTCATACTAAGTAGGGATTATACGGCGATCAGTATAATTTAATTTATAATATAATCCCTCTTCCGTCCAATCTTAAATTGACTGTGAATTTTACGGAACAAAAAGTTCACAGGGGAAATGAGAATTGCACTTCCAGGGAATGGCGAGGTGAATGAAACTCAAATTCCCCTTCCAGCCAATCTTAACTTGACTGTGTTTCACAGGCGAAATGAAGAAAACCCGAGTTGCACTTCCAGGGAAACTCCAAACACAACCACCCTTCCCAGAAGTCTTAACTCAACACGACTCAACGGTTTACTGGTGGGTGTACCTGGGGCAATAGGTTCTCCCGCTAGCTAGGCTGTAACAGGGATGATAAGACTCGCCCTTACCTAGCTCGTCAACTTATTTATTTATTTATTTATTTATTTATTTATTTATTTATCGTATGGCTTTTAGTGCCGGGTGTGTCCGAGGACATGTTCGGCTCGCCTGAGTCTGTAGCTGCTTCCAGCGGACACCCTAAAGGGTGAGCTACAAGTTCCGTTCAATTTCAAGTAGTTCCAACTTTCGCCACCAGATATCAATGATACCTAGTGGTGAACGTTGGAACTTTGATAGAGCGTTCTGACGAAATCTAACCTAACAAATTTTGCTTTACACAAGTTTAGTCTGTGAAAGGATCTTTTACATGCCATAAATCTATGACATGGGACCGCCGGCTTTCCTTCCCCTCCGAAGGAAGGCATACTGAAGGATTTTTAACGCTCTTAAAAAATCCGACGACTTCGGCCGGGTTTGAACCCGCTATCTTGGGCATAGCAGTTCAGCATGCTACCGACTACGCCACCGAAGCCGCCTCAGTAGTTGAATGGACACGGTTGGAAGAAGTTAAAACGTAAAAACACTTATAGTGGACGATGTATTGAAGATAGACATATGCTCTCGGTGACTTTCTATAGAACTTTTCATGCTGAGCAATACTTACACCCATAGTATTTAGATATCGTTAACGGTTTGCCCAGCGTAAGCTTACAAAGCGCTTGGACACCAGGTTTCTTTTCGACTTTTCCACTGAAATCGTTACTGCTCTGCTTCCTTAGATCATAAATAAATTATTTTCCACAGAAATAATCCTCGAGATATTCTTTACAGAATGGTGAAAACCGCATCAAAATCCATCTAGTGGTTCTCGAGTTTACCCGTAACATCCAAGAATCGGTGACTTAGTTTTATAGTAAGTAGAGATAGAGATATTCCCTTGTTGTTCACATTATCATTAGTTTCAATATATTATTGACTTAAGGTAGATTATTTTTATTTCACCCATTCATAGGGAAAAAGGTAATTTAAATGTCAATTGGGACAAATGACATGTACCGACAGTGGTAGTTACGCTTGCTAAAGGACAAGCTATCTCCCGATTTGGTAGACATGGGTTCAAGCCTCACCGTCAGCTGTCCTTAGAAATAGTTGTCCGTTGTTTCCCCATTGTCAACTCCAGGAAAATGGTGGGACGGTACCTTCTGACATGCCACGGCCGCTTCCTTCGATATCCTTGTCCAATTTCATTCATGTCACCTCTCTTTAACCCCTCTCATGAGGTTGGCATGAGGAGCATCCAGAGGTAAAAACCACTCGCCGCATAGGCTTTCATCGCATCTCATCCCCGACGCCATTAAAAACGGGAATTATAAAGGGGTAGAAATAAACGTCAATGGTATTAAACTTCTTGTTCCACGTTAGAAAGGACGGGAAATGGACCTTTTCTAGCACAAACATTTGTGTCTAGTAGCCCTTTATAGGTCGTTGGGATAATATCTTCCCCACCCCTTTAATTTCAAGCAGTTCCACAAGCATCCTCAAGCTAGCTGCCTAGAAATATTTGAAACCCATTAATTTGATGTATACTGTCATCAGAAACCAAAGGTGGTCTCCACAGTGCACGTGCTCGCCAGTTCGGTTGTGTTGAGTGAAAGCAATTCATTATTTACAGAAGAAGGTGTGTTTATTGAAGATAGAAGTTTTGTAAAAGTTGGTATATTATTGAAATATAATGTTAATAATGGCTTTAGTCACTTCAGTAAATATATTTCAGCTTGAACGGAAATAATCATCTTGTTTAGGGTGTTTGCCAAAGAATAGATGATTTTAAAATTAATTTTCTGTGTTTTCAGTAAATACTATTTTGAAGTTATTGAATTCAAATCAATTCCAAAATCATTTTTATGTGTTTGTGCGGTTTTCGACAAAGATGTTACACTGTTGGTCACTGAACGTGTTGTAACCTTATTTTGAAGGGTACGATTACGCCACTGACGTTATGTCAAAATTTTGACATTCGTTATTTATATCATGTGTTATTTCGGCAGTTAATTAGCCACAAGTTATTAAGTGTAGGTTTAGTCCATATAATGTATTATCATGATTAGGTTTTGTTACGGTATTAAGTTGACAGAAGTCAGAGGCTGTTTTTGTAATTAGCTAGCGCTTGAGCACTAAGGGTCATTTCTTGAGCTTACGTCTTCTCCCAAACAGCACGATGTGAAGAAATAACTTACCTGCGTACCTACTCAACAACAATAGCCGCGTGCCGAGCCCACGGTAATGAGTAAGGGTGCGGCCAAGGACGAGGGTAGATGAGTGGAAAGAGGTGAGCTGAACAATACAGACGGTCGTGGTACGACTTGGGACGAGACTCCTTTATGTGAAAGGGACAACTCAACGAGACTTGGTGGAAGACAGTCGCAGGTAGAACAGTATTGCAGGAGTGGTATTCAAGACTTAGGCCAGTCCGATACATTATGGTGTTGGCAGTGTCATTCGCCAACATCATAAGAGTGGTTTAGGGACTTACAATCCACCACCATTATTCATTCTGAGTAGCCTACATACCTCAGAATTAATAGTAGCCAGTTATTTAAGATAAATTCCTCGTATGAAGATGGACTTCTACCACCTACAACAGCAGCTTTCTCTTGGGGAGAGACTCTTCAATAAAGCCGATTCATCGTTTGGTAAGCTCATTGACTTTATGCACAAGCTCTCTTTCTTCACTCTTGAATAAATCAACCTAGAGTATAAAATTCAGATCTAGATTAAATTAAATTCATAACGCCTCCGTTTTCTTGCAACTTTTGCCTGTCTTAAATTCTTTTGTTTACTTTCTACGTTAAGTCATTAATTAATGCATTTTCCTAACTTGTTTGTTTTTGATGCCATTAAATTTTTATTTAAAGTAAATGCAGTCTGTCTCCTTTCTAGATGATAGAAATCGATATAAGCCATCCTCTTTTCCCCGAAGCAAATGTTATTCAGGTTAATGACTAAGTCATACCACGACTTGAGTCGATGGAGTCTGGTGAATGTTCTACCTGAGCTAGGACGTAAAGTTATTTATGATTTATTGGGTTATCGCTCTCAGATCGAACCCTTGGCGCCCAACACTCTTACATATAACTTCAGATCCGGTGACCACTGATGGGTCATATCAAATGGTAAGTCAGGTAAAAAAAATGGATACAGAAATTAATAATCTGGCAGGTTTTGATCTTATATATTGTTCCAAATTTACATACACAACCAAAATTCCCGTTACATTGTCGCCATAAACGTGGGACGAAAACCTGATAACATTTGTGGAGGGAAAAGTGACATATTTCTGTACCTGCATTTTGGGGGATTTTATATATCAACGTGAGTCAGAATGAGTGATTCAGAAGACGATATGTTACTACGTAGTCAAAAACAGCTAGGGAGTAAGATGACGAAGGAGAAAGAGGATGAAGCACGTAGTAAGTTAGTAGAGGAAGGTGAAAGCAGCACAGGGATGATGTCGGAGGTAAATCCCAGTAATGATGGTGAGAAAGAAAGTCCGGGAGATATGAAGAGCATGTTTGCGAGTCTTATACAGGTATTAAATACGAAATTTGATCAAAACAGTAAAGAAATTAGTAGTAAACTAAACGATAAATTGGAGGAAAACAGTAAAGAAATTAGTAGTAAACTAAACGATAGTAATAAAGAACTTAATAGTAAATTGGATCAAAACAGTAAGGAGATGGATAAGAGATTTGAGCAAATTAAGGGTGAAATCAGGGGTGTGATGGAAGAGAAGACGAAAGAAATCCTAGCTGACATGGAGAGTAGATTGAGGAGGGTGCAAGATGAACTTGAGAATAAAATAAGTAAGCGAGCAGAGGAATCTAAAGAGTTAATACAGTTAGAGACGAAGCAAATTAAGAAACAATTGGGAGGAGAAATTGAAAAAGTTCAGAGTACAACTATGGAGGTTAAAGAACAGCTGGGGGGAGAAATTAAAAAGATTCAGGGAGTAACAACGAAAATTAAAGAACAGCTGGGCGGCAAAATCGACAAGGTTCAAGCAGAAATTAGTAAAGAAGTTGAAAATTTGAAGAAACAGAGTAAGGAAAGTATAAGTAAAATTCAAGAAACACAGAATAGGCTGAATGATAAAGTTGAAGCAACAGATGGGAGCATATACGCAAAAGTTAGTAGTATAGAGAAACGAGCAGAGGAGAAAATTGCCGAGCTTGAAAATAAATTAAAGTCTAGAATAAGACAAGAAGCAGGTCAGAGTCGAACGACATATATGAATAGCACGCATAAAGAAATAGAGTTAGGGAAATTTAGCAATCGGCAAGGATGCCCCATGGAGTTTCTAAATACTATTGAAGTGAGGTTTAAAGAAAGATTGGAGGACGGAAACATCGAATGGTGTAATGTTGTTGAAATATTAGAACAGGCCTTCGTAGGGGAAACCAAAAACTGGTTTGCAGTTTATAGGGACGGTTTTGAAGATATCACAGACTTCAGACATAAATTTTGTGATAAGTTTTGGAGTGAGAGCATACAATCACGGTATCGTGAGGGAATCGTGTGTGGAAAATACAACGCAAGGGGTAATCTCAATATGACGGAGTATTTCCTGGGGCAAGTGTTGGTTTGTAAATACTTGGATGGACTGAGAGAGGAAAAAGATGTGGTAAGGCTCCTGTTAAGGCATTTCCCTTACCGGATCAAAGAGGCGGCATGCATACAAAATGTAAAAACTGTCACGCAAGTAGAGAACTTACTAGGTACCTTTGATGCGCTAGGGAAAGGTTCAAGTGAGGAAACAGTCAATAGAAACCAGGGTAATTATAATAATCAGGCTCAGGATGCAAGAAATCAAGGAATGCAGAGAAACAGTGGCGAAGGAGGCAATTATCAAAATAGGGGTCAGAGTGGAAACAATTACCAAAACCGGGGTAATAATTTTGTGACGCCCTATCAAAACAGGAATAATTACTCGCAAGGCAGGAATTATGATTCGCGAGGAAATCAAGGTAGGGGTAATGATGGGCGCAACGGACACGGACAGGGTAACTACGGTAATAACCCTAATGTTAATCAAAACCGAGGATATGGGAGAGGTAATCCCGTAGGTAATAATGAAAATAGTAACCAACAGAATGTGAATAGTAATAGCCAGACCAGCGTTGCGACCACTAGTGAAGGTAGAGACAATAATAGTAATTTAAACGCGAGCCAGACTGCATCATAAGGTCAGGATCTCAGTCTGCAACGTGCCCTGTTTTAACCCTGATACAGGAATACTATGACCTAAACGTAAGGAATGATTTGTTAAGTGAACTATGTGACGAAGCAATACTACCAGTGGCGGGTAATATAAGTCCGATCATTAAGCTACACGTGTCCGGGACGTGTACGAATGTGTTAATAGACAGTGGCTGTGTAAGGAGTTGCATAAGCAATGCTTATTATGATAAAATAAAAGGAACTGGGGTTAACTTCGAAGAATTGCCAATTAAGAGTACTTTTGTAATCACAGCCGTGGGTAGGAAGTCTAAAATTATATCAAAGCAGGTGTTAATAGAAATAAATATAAACAGTTACGTAGAGAAGCAAGTGTGCCTTGTAATTCCAAATCTAGTGTACGACGTTATTTTGGGTTCTGATTGGCTGACTAGGGTGTCAGGAAACATATGTTATGAAGAGTGCTGTATTACATTTAAATTTGGTGGTGCGGAAGTGGTGATACCGTTCAATGAACAATATAGGAGTAGCGTAGTAGGAGTGATGTGTACGTTAAATGAGATGTCTCAAGCTATAGAGCAAGAGTCAGTAACTTTTGTAGGCAGTGTGGTTACGAACGACAGTCTCGATGACTCGTTACGTGAAGCTGCGTTTCTTGGAGATGTAGAGGAAGATAAGTGTATGCTTCTCTACGATGTTTTGTCAAATAATAGTAGGATATTTGAAGATCGAATTGGTAGAGCCAATTGTTATGTCCACTCTTTGAACGTTGTTGACAATTCGGTATTTACCGGTCACCGCTATCCTGTGCCTTTTGTCTATCAGAAAGCCGTAGAAAGTCAGATCAATCAGATGCTTCAGGACGGTATAATTGAGTATTCTAACAGTCCCTATGTAAATTCACTTATTACAGTACCTAAGGCAGATGGAAAAGTCAGGATATGTTTAGACGCGCGTTTAGTTAATGCACACATTTCATCAGACCAATTAAAATCTATGTCTATAGAGGAGCTAATGCAAACTTTTGAGGGAAAACAATTTTTTACGTGTGTTGATTTAAGTTCTAGTTTCTGGCAAGTTCCTCTTAAAGTTGAAGATAGAGCCTTTACCGCTTTTAGTCATCAGTACAATCTGTACCAATTTTGCAGGGTACCCTATGGATTAAAGAGCAGTTCAGCAGCGCTGATAAGAGCACTGAACATAGCTTTAGGTGATAACACGGGAGATTATGTAACTATATATATTGATGATCTTGTAATTAGTTCGCGTACTTTTGAAGAGCATTTGGTTCACTTGGACACGGTTTTTAAGAGACTAGATAAAGCAGGGTTCACCCTGAAATTGTCAAAATCTACGTTTTGTAAGTCACAAGTAACTTTCCTGGGTCATAGTGTGTCACGTTCAGGGGTAACTCCAGAAGAAAGTCGGATTAACAAAATCCTCGATGCAAGTGTGCCACAAAATGTTAAACAGCTGAAGACGTATTTAGGAATCTGTAATTTTTTTAGACGTTTTGTGTTAAAATATTCTAAGTTAGTAGAACCATTCAGGGACCTCTTAAAGCAAGGAAGCAGATGGAGATGGGATGTGACTCATGACGAGGCATTTCAAGCTCTGAAACGAGGTTTTGAACAAGCAGTTGTTTTAAAATATCCAATAAGAGTACCGAAGCAGTCGAATAAATTAGAGAAAGTGATGAGCAAGTTCTTTTTTTTATATGAAGGCCCTTACACGGTTACCAAACGTATAGGCAATACTGCCTATGTACTAGAAGACGATACGTCAACTCGATTATACGGCACGTACAACATAAATAGCCTTCGGAAGTATATATCTTAAGTGACCCAGAAACAGGCAATATTGCAAACATTATGCTGTTGAGCAGGTAAATCAAAATGGTAAATACCTAGGTATTAATAAGGTATCAGATGTGGTCAGTATCATTGATCTGTGTGAGATGAACTGTTAAAGAGGAGAGGGAATCGAGATGAAGGGAGAACTGGTATGGAGTTTGGTACTTAAAGGGAGTTATATCTAAAGGGACAAACAGGACAGAAATATGATGGATTGTATGTATTTCTAGTGTTGTTCTTTTTTTCAGTGATATACACGTAATGACATATGAGAGAGAGAGTTTGGATGATAGAGTCATATAGCACAACCAAATTACTAGTGATTGTGTGTGTGATTGACCTCACTCAAAGCACTCAAAATGGGAATTCCAAAATCAACGAACTTGCAATACAAGGTGGTTTGGGAAATCAAACTGCAGATCACAAAGTGAACTCGTGTGATTTGAAATAAGAAAATGTGACAAAGGGGAAATAAGAGAACACATATATGTCTTTTTTTCTTACACATATAGGTAAAATAAACAATGAGCGGTAATGACCGCAAGACAATAAAAAGAAAACAATAAGCTATATGCGATTGAGACATAATAGCCTGAGCAAAAAACATTGGTGTTAAACCAAAAGAAGAAATGTTGATAGTATATATAAATGTCTATAAGGGTAATTTATTATGTGTATTATGTTATATTAGGGTTCTATGTTAATTTACACGTGTCTTGGGAAGATCACGCGGAATATAGTAAACGATAGTCTGCGTGATTTTCCGGGACGAATGTAACCTTATTTTGAAGGGTACGATTACGCCACTGACGTTATGTCAAAATTTTGACATTCGTTATTTATATCATGTGTTATTTCGGCAGTTAATTAGCCACAAGTTATTAAGTGTAGGTTTAGTCCATATAATGTATTATCATGATTAGGTTTTGTTACGGTATTAAGTTGACAGAAGTCAGAGGCTGTTTTTGTAATTAGCTAGCGCTTGAGCACTAAGGGTCATTTCTTGAGCTTACGTCTTCTCCCAAACAGCACGATGTGAAGAAATAACTTACCTGCGTACCTACTCAACAACAATAGCCGCGTGCCGAGCCCACGGTAATGAGTAAGGGTGCGGCCAAGGACGAGGGTAGATGAGTGGAAAGAGGTGAGCTGAACAATACAGACGGTCGTGGTACGACTTGGGACGAGACTCCTTTATGTGAAAGGGACAACTCAACGAGACTTGGTGGAAGACAGTCGCAGGTAGAACAGTATTGCAGGAGTGGTATTCAAGACTTAGGCCAGTCCGATACATTATGGTGTTGGCAGTGTCATTCGCCAACATCATAAGAGTGGTTTAGGGACTTACAATCCACCACCATTATTCATTCTGAGTAGCCTACATACCTCAGAATTAATAGTAGCCAGTTATTTAAGATAAATTCCTCGTATGAAGATGGACTTCTACCACCTACAACAGCAGCTTTCTCTTGGGGAGAGACTCTTCAATAAAGCCGATTCATCGTTTGGTAAGCTCATTGACTTTATGCACAAGCTCTCTTTCTTCACTCTTGAATAAATCAACCTAAAGTATAAAATTCAGATCTAGATTAAATTAAATTCATAACGCCTCCGTTTTCTTGCAACTTTTGCCTGTCTTAAATTCTTTTATTTACTTTCTACGTTAAGTCATTAATTAATGCATTTTCCTAACTTGTTTGTTTTTGATGCCATTACATTTTTATTTAAAGTAAATGCAGTCTGTCTCCTTTCTAGATGATAGAAATAGATATAAGCCATCCTCTTTTCCCCGAAGCAAATGTTATTCAGGTTAATGACTAAGTCATACCACGACTTGAGTCGATGGAGTCTGGTGAATGTTCTACCTGAGCCAGGACGTAAAGTTATTTATGATTTATTGGGTTATCGCTCTCAGATCGAACCCTTGGCACCCAACACTCTTACATATAACTTCAGATCCGGTGACCACTGATGGGTCATATCAAATGGTAAGTCAGGTAAAAAAAATGGATACAGAAATTAATAATCTGGCAGGTTTTGATCTTATATATTGTTCCAAATTTACATACACAACCGACAGTACCGTTACAGTGTGTTGCGAGGGAGTTTTTTTTTTAAATTATAGAGCGTGATGTGTGTTTTGTACATCATGTTAAATAAACCTCATTATTGAGTGATAAACACAGTATCAGGTTGAAAAGTATTACCCCATTGCCCATTGAAGAAACCGTACTGTCGCGTGTGGGCAGTGGGATAACAATTTCCCTCCCCATATTTCATAAAATAGAATCCACACTCATCTATCACCCCCAATTAAAAATGTGCAATAATAAATAAATATTTTATACCCCCTGTCTTTTGCCCTATGTTGTTGTTTGAGTCTTCAGTCATTTGACTGCTTTGATGCAGCTGTCCATACCTCCCTGTCCTGAGCTAATCGTTTCATCTCTACATAGCTACCACACCCTACGTCCGCGGCAATCTGTTTAACATATTCTAACCTTGGTCTACCCCTCCAGTTCTTGTCCTCGACCCTTCCTTCCATAACTAAACTTGCTATTCCTGGGTGTCTTAGTATGTGTCCTACCAACCTATCTCTTCTCTTCATTAGCAGTCGCCAGAAACATCTCTCCTCTCCCACTCGTCTTAATACCTCTTCGTTTGTAACCCTATCTACCCATCTGATCTCCATCATTCTCCTGTAACACCACATTTAAAACGCTTCAATTCTCCTCTTTTCTGCTGCACCAATAGTCCAAGTTTCACTTCCATAGAGCGCCACGCTCCAGACAAAGGCTTTCAAAAATGACTTCCTAATACCTAAATCTATATTCGATGTCAACAGATTCCTTTTATTTAGAAATGCTTTCCTTGCCTGAGCTAACCAACTATTTATATCATCTTTGTTTCGTCCATCGCTGGTTATTTTGCTTCTTAAGTAACAGAAGTCTCCTACTTCCTTTAGTTTTTCACCTGTCAATTTGATGTCCATAGAGGATTCTGATTTATTTCGGCTGCATTCCAATGTTTTTGTTTTACGTTAATTAATTTTCAACATGAATTATTTCCTCAAGACGGAGTCCATACCATTCAAAAACTCTTTCTAGTCCTCAGGCGTGTCGGCCAAGATGACGAAGTTATCAGCAAATCTCAGAGTTGAAATTATTTTTCCTTGAATCTTCAATCCCACTTAAAATGTTTCTACAATTTCCCTCATTGCTTGTTCAATGTACAGATTGAAAAGTATGGGGGATAAGTTGCAGCCTTGCCTTACACCTTTCTGAATACCTGCTTCTCTCTCATGTCCATCAGCTCGAATCACCCCTATAAAGGGGTCGTTTAAATATTCAAAAATTGACTTTTCAGAATCAACCTTGAGGCTGTACTAAATGGCAGGCAGGTTGAATGTGTGAGAATCACCACGCTCCCTCCAAGTTACACGGGCTGTTGCGGTGAGCTATGACGCGACACGGCCGGACATGAGAGTTGTGGGGGTGGTAGACATACAAGGCGCGGTGGCAGGGAATATGCAAACGGGATGAATTCCTAACCACAGACTACTTACACATACAAGCACACCCGTCTCGTAAGCTCCCTGATATATAGGCTGTCCTGCGTCTCATATCACGCTGCTGCGTCTCGTCGGGACGTTGACGGGCGATCACGTAAAACTTTCAGACAGGAGAGACAAAGCAGGCGTGAGTGCCAAATGGTCTAGGGGGCACATGGACCCGCTGGTCCCTTACTTACCACTTCCCGCAGGGGCTCGTAACTTGTGCGTCGTGGGTTGGCGACCACGGGAACCCAGCTGAGTCCGGCATTGCTTCCTCTTACTTGTGCCAGGCTCCTTTCAGTTATCTTTCCTGTCGACCTCCCTTGGTCAACTCTTGTTCTCTTCCGACTCCGAGGTCTAGGGAGTTTTTCACTTTTCTACCTTAATTGGCCCTTGTCTCATATTGCGTGATACCATCATTCTGCGAGGGGTCAGCCTTCTTTTTCTTTTCATGTTATCTCCTGCCTTCTGCTCAAGGCCCTCAAGGAGGCAGGGTGTGTGTAGCCCTACCACTTATGGTGCACCCTGGATAGTGCTACACCCTCAAGGGCTCACGGCTGGTGAGTTTTGGAGTTGGCAACCCCGAGGGTCCAGTGTTTCCCCTTTTTCCACTGACTTTGGGGCGGGCCCTCTCCTCTTTCTCTTTCATATCTGACTTTCATACTTCTCCTTCCTTCCAAGTCCCTCAATCCTCGAGGGTTGAGGGCATTTCTTGTTCTCCTGTCGTGTATTTACCCAAATCTTCTTATGTTTTCCATTTCTTTTTCTAGTATATAAGTTAGTAGTTAGTTTTAGTTACAGCTTACATTATCATCTTCACGATCACCCAAACCATTAGGGGCCGATAACCTAGATGTTAAGCCACTTAAAACAACAATTATCATCATCATCATCATCACTTGCCACTGTAAATCACTGCGCCTGCAAAATCCCACATGTGACAGTGTTTTTCTCTTCCGTAATTGTCAAGTTGATAACGAAAAGGATTCCTCGTTAGATTACACATGCACTGTTTCAGTTCCAACGGCGCAGTCAGACAACCGACCCCGGTTGTGATTGGCGCAATGCTGCTCTGGATGTAAGCCGACTGCTGGTATTTCACTACTCCTGAATAATTTCGGTTTTGGTACTTACACCCTTTTTATTTTCATTTTTTTTTCAATTTTCAACAGTCAGGACCTCAACCGTATGTGAACAATTATGTAACCAGCATAACAATCTCGTAAGGTTCATTTGCCCCTGTTGATGTTCAGAGAAAAACAAATAGTTCCGTAAAGAACCAAAGAGCCTATTTTCATACAGTATATCCTACTTATGTTAATTGTCTCTATCAACATACAAAATTTCAGTTCGATCGCTGTAACAGATTCGTAGATATTGAGAACCGTCTAAGTATTTCGAATGGTCGCATTGTTGGATATTTTATGTAGACCATAGTGTTATGTATTATTACATGCAGATTTTTGTGTAGGTGAATTATTCAAACATCAATCGTATGACTAGGACAAATATAAACGAGATTTTAAAATTTCACACATCTGCCATCTTGTAGTTATGAGAACAATTGAAATAAATTAGATGTAAGTAGATTAAAATTTGTATAAGCATTTACCGTACCAAATTTCGCTGTACTCAGAAGGTTAAATAGCGAGAAACGTCCATTTGAATATTTAAATTTCTCCAACACTCATTTGTTGAAACGACTCACGCGCCATGTATTGTAAAATGGATTTACTAATTTAGACACCTTCGCAGGTGTGCGCTTAACAATTCAACAAAGTTCATTTGTTGAAATAACTCACGCACCATTTATTGTAAAACGCATAAAATAGTTGAGAAACCTTCGTGAGCGTGCACACAAGAACTCACCAAATTTCATTTGTTGAAACGATTCGCTTGCCAACACCCATTTGTTGAAATGACTCACGTGCCATCTATTGTAAAATGGGTTTACTAATTGAGAAACCTTCGCGGGAGTGTTTACAACAACTCACCAAAGTTTCATCGCAATCGTATGAATGGTATATGAACACGTACGGGATAAACAAACCAGCATTCAGTTGTTTATATTAGACTAACAGTAGTGCCCGGCTTCCCCCGGCGCATTTATTTGTTTTATGGATGGTAATGAATGCTACTACTGAACTGACACGTCAAACTTACAAACTAACAGAAAAAATATGTTGAAAATATAACTTTTTGTGCTGGTAGGCCTAATGAGTGCCATAATGGACGTAACATCCAGGTCATTTACCCACAATGATAATGATAATAATGAACAGGGAAACAGCTACTTACTAACTACAGCACTGACACATGGAAATTACTACAAATTGAAAAAGGTATTACAAAGAGGTGTAAGTGAAATAAAGGACGCTGCCTATATCTCATTGGCTGTTAGAAATGTCTAGACCAATAGTGTCGTCTTTTGTCGCAAGGCGCCGATGGAAAATAATCAGAGCATTTTGGAAAACTTCGGCTGTCCCGAGCTCCTGAGGTAGCAATAGTGTCATTTATCGCCACATAACGCCCACGGATAAGGATAGGAATAAATGAGAGTAAATTTGAAAGCACCAACGCTTATTGCATTTGATAACTTCAGTGTACTGCGCCAACACCATCGCACTTATACAGGGGCATAATCTTATCATGATGATAACTGATTTAAGGGGCCTAAATCTTTTTGCACTAATTACTCCCCGTGACTGCAATTTGTAAGCAGCGCAAGATGTAACTATTTTTCCAACTCCGCACCTGATCCCTGGTAGGGGCGGCGTGATGCAACCCACTTAGCCAGCCATCAAAAGATTTATTTAAATTCCCAGCATATCTCAACCCCTACTACACCGAAATACTTCCGACACGATTGGTTCTAGAGACTTAAAACGTGGTTTTCGAGTCCCTTTGTTTGTTATTTTTAAGAATCTGCACCATTTCACCAAACTGAACCGAAGTTCACATCGTGAATTTTGTTTGTCGCTTTCTGAGGCGTAAAATGAGCCTTGATTGGTCCTTCTACTACAAATGTGATCCTTCGTCCATGTGCCATACGGCCTGAATCTAGGAATGGAGAGGGCTGTCCAAATTTCTGGTAGACAGTGTTACCCACAGGGTTCTGAAAGGCAGATAAGTAAAATATGGTTCGGTTCGCTGAAACAGTGTATATTTGTGTAAATAACCGACAAACCGACATTGAGCTTTATATATTGGTTGGTTGGTTCCTTAGTTTAGGGGCTGCGACAACGCGGTCATGTAGCCCCGTGTACTTTGGGTGTGTGTAGAATCTGTCTGATAACCGGTGTTAATTGTGATGACTGTATTAGTGTGTGTATCTGGTTTTTTAAAATTCAAGTAAGGACTGCAACTTTGAATTTTTCAAATAGTTCCTTCTTTTGCCGCCAAACGCCACCGTCAACGACTACTAGGCCTAGTTCAGAACTTAGCTACTAGACGCCACCGCAGTCGGCTCTTGGCAACGAACGTAGCAACCTAAGAGGGTTGTTTAAATTCATAACCTATACAATTTAATTTCACACAGGTGTAATTAGTGGAAGGTTCATTAACATGACATGGGACCGTCGGCTATATTTCTCCTCCGAAGGAAGGCATACTGAGGGATTTTTAACGCTCTTAAAAAATCCGACAGCTTCGGCCGGGTTTGAACCCGCTATCTTGGGCATAGAAGCTCAGCATGCTACCGACTACGCCACCGAAGCCGCCCTTTATATATTGACTTCATTAGTTGTATGATCAAAGGCTTAGAGTAGACCAGCTCCTTTAAGAGCCACAACCTCATGTGTTCGAAACTACTACTTCAATAAACAATTTCTAGTCAATTGGAGGATTATTTGTCGATAAGGAGCGTCATTAATTCCGATATTTGACAAGTTCTCCGGAACGAATACGAACACCCATGAACCTGTTGTTGTTTCATAGTTGTACCTGTGTTATTGTGGTGTCTGCAGTAGTGTGTGTATTGGTAACTGCTCTATGATGAGGATTGGGAAGGAGAAGGCTGTGGTTTTCACTTAGGAACCATCCCGGCATTTGCCTGGAGTGGAAATGGGACATTACGAAAAGGATGGTTGAGGTAGGATTCGAACCTACGTGTCCTCAGTTCAGCCCAAAGACCAGAATTAATATGCCCTAAACTTGGTAGAGCCGGGGATATAACTACTGCACGAGATGATCTGGTGATAGCTGACTACATAAGTTTATATTATGTGACCGACAAAAAAAAAACAACAATAAACGCTAAAATACTGCTGGTTGCGATGATATAGCAAGGTGTCGGGATAATCCTCGTCAACATTTATCATTAACCATAATGCTTGCAACGGTGGGCGAGTGGTTATCGTGTCGGACTACCAACGCCAAGCTTGCAGGTTCGTTCCTGACGGTGGTAAGTGATTTTTGAAAGACGGAAAAAATCACGAACCGCATGTCCTACGTTGTTGGCATATTAAAGAACCCATTTGAATTCAGTAGGCCGTGTTCATAATGGCAAAATTAATTTCGGATTTTTTTGCCACACAAAAAATTCCTCCTTTCTCTACTACAGTGAGATTCTTTTGCTGGAGCGAGGCCGACTGCCGGCTGCCAATCGAGCTCAGGCTGCAAGGTTGCGCGGGGGCGAGTTAACCAGAATCATTAAAGTCATTAAGTGACTAAACTTCCATCAACGAGGGTGTGAAGTGTCAGCGCACAGATAAGAAGGTACCGGTAAAATAATCAACAGTTTCATACAAGCTTTAATTAAAGAAGCACAGATGTTGCTTCTTATTTCTTGGGAATTTGGATGACCTCACGTCACCAGTGAGAGGTTAGAACTTACCTTTTCACAGAAGATGCTGGAAATGTTCTCCCTCAGCTGACAAACAGACATCGTTACATTATGTCGCTACTCCTGCACCCCCCCCCCCCCCCTGCGTGTTTACTGTGATTAATCGAAACCCATTTGATGTTTAATTGTCGGGTAATTAAATAAAGTGTACAGATCAATCTAGTGGAGCTGGAGAACAATATACGGCAGCAGATATCTCTCACAACAGAAGGGAATCACGACATGTAAACGCTAATTTATTAACACGGTACAACGCCTGTCTGTCAGCTGAAGGAAAACATTCTCAGCATCTCCTGTGAAAAGGTACGTTCTTTAATCATGATTTGCTGGTGAATTTACCATTAATTAATGCACTTTGTTACGGTTTCCACCTGAGTACATCCGCGGTGCGATCTCGGTTGGCTGGCGGAAGGCGCGCGCACTCGGCAGTCGGCCGCTGGTCCCGCTCCAGGAAAAGAATCTCCCTGTAGAAAGCGCTATAGTGTCAAGGAGATTAGATACGACTATCTAACCTCCTTGACTTTCACAGCGCTCCTAGGAGCATTAAATTCGACATGCAAGCTGCCCTCTGGGCGTAAATCAACAAAGCATGCGTCCAGCACCCGAGGCCATACGATATTATTATATATATATAGTCAATTTTACCCTCCAGGTTGGTGATTCCCACGAACTCAGCGAGGGAACTCACCACTACCGCCTTTCCAGGCAGTGTCCTGGAGCTTGGAACACTTGGTCGGAATGGATACCACTGGGGAGGTGTGATCAGCACTTCGCCCAGGCAAAGCGAACAGGGGCCTCATGAGGGAAGGGAAGAGAAGGGAATATTGGCATGGATAGGCAAGGAAGAGGGAAGGAGGCGGCCGTTGCCTTACAGGAGACACCATCTTGGCATTTACCCGAAGACGAAGTGGGAAACCACGGAAAACCACTTCGAGGATGGCTGAGGAGAGAATCGAACCCCCTCTACTCAGTTGGACCACCCGAGGCTGAGTAGACCCCGTTCCAGTCCTCATACCACTTTTCAAATTTCGTGGCAGAGCCGGGAATCGAACCCAGGACCTCCGGGGTGGCAGCTAATCATGCTGACCGCTACGCTATGGAGGCGACTCAATTATTATTATTATTATTATTATTATTAACCATTATGTGACCGGATCACTAAAATAGTTTTGCAAAAGATCTTATATTTCTGTTTGTCCACGAAACTTCCTTTTTCTATTCCTTGCGCCAGTGTGAGGGGGATATTAGGTTCCCCTCACATCAGGTACGTGGGCTGTGTCCACGCGTCTTACAATCAACCCCTTATAATATGCAAGCCTGCCTAGAAGGGGTGGGATCTGGTTTGCGGCTGCCAGGCGAGGGTGTGGAGGGGCTGGGAGGAGGTCAAGAATAGCCTAAACAAGAGAAAGCAGCGCAGAGCGGAGCAGCACGCGTTGCCTAGACAACAGAACAGCGAGAAGCGCTAAGACACACATCTCGAGTTCTCTCCTTGCTTCCCTCCTTCGCCGAGATGACCGCGGACAAGACAAGACGTAGCCTTAGCAACAGAACACGTCAAGCGTCACATTATCGAAAAATGAATAAGCCGCACCGCACCAGACCAAATGAGCGCGCTCTATTCATGTCGGATGATCAGAATAGCATTAGTTAAGTTTCGCTTCTCTCTCAGAAGTTACCTTCACTTAGCTCAACACGGATCCTTGCCATGAACTTCTGCGACAAGCTTCCTCAAGCAAAGAAACAAGGAGACAGGGAATAAAAAATAAACTATTGATATGAAGGAATGAAAGGGATAAATGAAGGGAACAGCGAAAGAAAGAATTGAGAGTAAATGAATGCTGAGGTGAATGTTTCACAAAACGCAAGCTCCTAAACCAGAGGGAGTTAGAAGGTGTGGTTTGTACCAATATCTTCCAAATCGTCTCAATAGTACAGGAAAAATCTTGCATTTCTTGAAAAGTAAACGGGAATATATTTATTTGTTTATAAAGTGCTTTTAAACAAATAAACAAGACGATATCCCCTGGAAGAACTGTGTCGCGTACAGCCCGCATAGCACTGGGGCCGGGCGGGTAGTTTGTACACATAGGGGTCACACAACCCATTGTGCAAGAGTACTCGCACGGGTCTGCTAGTTAATTAATAAAAGAATTAGGATACGAAGGAATGAAGTAGGTTTGGGGTTTTGTGTTTCATAACAATAACCATTTGAATTGAAATGCAACCTCTGTCCGAAAAGTTCAGAGAAAGGGTCTATATTACGAAAGAATTGTTGTATGTACTGAAACAGCAGTTACTGTCTTTCGAAGTAATACCCGTGGATGGCTTTGCACCTCTGAAAACGGCTGTACAAGTCCTGGAAACTCCTGGCATAGTCTTATTTAGGGATAGCCTTTAGTTGGGTCGTCACATTACATTGGATGTCCGAAAACATATGGCCCTTCAAGGCTGATTTCAATTTGGTGAAGAAGCAAAAGTCTGGGGGTGACAAGCCTGGGGAGTGGGGTGGATGATTGAGTGACACAACTCCCCTGTCGGCCGGAAACCAGAAAGGAAGTGTGTAGTCATGGAGCAGGGACCAGTCGCCTTGGTAGGTGTACCCGTTTGATCCGTCGCAGCAGACGTTCCAATATTTCCACGTACGTAGCGGCATTTACCGTGGTGCCCTCAGGAAGGAATGAGACCCTCAGAGTCGAAGAACACCACCAGCATTGTCTTGATGCAGGATCTCTCGGTACGCACCTTCTGGCTATTCGGCGACCCTGGACCCAACATTCCTTCAGGGTCGTACCTCAAGCACCAGGTCTCGTCGCCCGTGACGATGGTCTTCAGGACCATTCAATTCCACGGAACATTCACCCTTCACACTGCTAAATGTTTGCTTTCAATCAATTTAGAGTTTTGACGACCCATCCCTAAAGAAGACTATGCCAGGACTTGTACAGTCGATCTCAGAAGTGTTTAACCATCCACAAAGATCACTGCGAAGGTCAGTAACTGCTGTTTCAGGTAAGCCAACAATCCGTTCGTAATAAAGACCCATTCACCGAACTTTTCGGGCAGAGATTGTACCAATGGGGACTCATTTCTTACCAGTGTTAGCCAAACCTTAGTGGATCAGTTTGGTTATTCGCAATTATTTCAATACACGGATGTCTGAATCAAGTAAGGTGGGACTCAATCGATAATGTGCCCTGTGCATTACATTCTAAAACGACAAACGTTGTCATAACTCAAATAATTCCCAAGATATTTCAATTTTAGTTAAAGGTTATGTTTCCACCTGACTATTTTAATATACAGGGTGTAACAAAAATGTACGGCACAAATTGCAGGACACATTCCTCATACGTAGACGAAGAAATTATGATAAATGAACATGGGTCCGGAAACGCTTTGTTTCCATGTTACACCTCATTGTTTCCAACGCATTAATCATGGGAAACACACAAGAACAGAACGTACCAATATACCACATGCAGCTCTTGCTCACAGGAGATGTTCAATATGCCCTCCGTGCGCATTGACACATTCATCGACCAACCGTCGGTCGTGGTGAATCTCGGATGCGCTGATGGATCCCTGGAGTACTGCGTAAGGTTTCGTAGCCTTCCATAATACGGGCACGGAGACTCTGAACATCTTGTACTGGGGATCGATACACAAGAACTTCCAAATGCCCTCACAAATAAAGTTCAGTGATTTTAGGTCCGGAGAGCGTGGAGGCCACGCAATTGGTCCACCTCTACCTATCCATTTGTCACCAAATCTGTTATTTAGAAGCCGACGGACATTAACACTAAAATGAGGAGGTGCTCATCGTGCATGAAGTGCATGTTTTGTCGCACAGCTAAAGGCACCTCTGCTACGTCGCATGGCAACAAAACACTGGCGGTTCACCTACGCTAATGACAACGTAACCAAGAGTGCATGTCCCCCACGATTCTAACGTTCTGTTCTTGTGTGATTCCCATGCGTAATGAGTTGGAGACAATGTGGTGTAACATGGAAACAAAGCGTTTCCGGACCCATGTTCATATAACATAATTTCTTCGTCTACGTGTGAGGAATGTGTCCTGCAATTTGAGCCGGACATTTTTGTTTCACCCTGTATACATCTTTCAAAAGAAATCTTTCCTTGTATCGGTGTTACTTTTAAGTGGTGTATTTGATATCTGTAGCGACCCATGGAATGAATATATTATTACTAGCAGTAGTGCCCGGCTTCGCCCGGTGGATTTATTTGTTCTATGGATGATAATGAATACTACTACAGAACTGGCAAATGATATTTAAACTAACAGAAAAAAATATAAGTTATACAACTTTTTGTGGTGGTGGTGGTAGTAGGGGTGATAAGTAGTACAGTATAATGGACGTAACATTCAGGTCATTTTCCTGTAATGATAATGATAATAATGAATAGGGAAGCGGCTATTTACTAACTACAGTACTGACACAATGTAATTTACAAACGAATGGAAAAATATGAAAGTGAAATTAAAGACACCTGCTAGGGCCTATATCTCATTGGCTGTTAGAAAAATAGAGACCAATAATGTCGTCTTTTGTCGCATAGCGCAGTAGGAAAATAATCAGAGCACTTCGGAAAACTTTGGATGTCCCAAGCTCCTGAGGTAGCAATAGTATCATTTATCGCCACATAGCGCTGAAGGATAAGATCGGAATAAATGAAAGTAAATTTGAAAGCACCAACGCTTATTGCAGCTGATAACCTCAATGTACTGCACCAACACCATCGCACTTATACAGAGTCATAATATTTTCTTCATGATAACTGTTTTAAGGGGCCTAAGAGATCTGTTTGCACTAATTTATCCCCGTGACTGCAATTTTAAGCAGCGCAAGATGTAACTATTTTCGCAATTCTGCTTCAGAACATTGGTAGGGGTGACGTGATGCAGTCCGCATTGACAGCCAACAATGACTTATTAAAATATTCTTACAGTTACACTACTACAGACATGAATGGTTCTAGGGCCTTAATACGTGGTTTCAAGCCCATTTTGTCTCTTATTCTAAATGTAGGCAATGGAGAGGGTTGTCCAAAATATCAAGTGGACAGTGTTACCAGCAGGGTTACAAAAGGGTGAGTGAGTAAAATTTGGTGCAATTAGGTGAAACGGTGTAGATTTGTATACGTAACAGACAAACGAACAAACCAACATTGAGCTTTATATAGAAAAGCCAACATTTAATGTAATGTTGCGTGCCTTGTTGCCATGGTAACCACTCGTGCACTTAAAATAACACTTTCGAAGACTTTCTGAATTTAGTAACTTTTGTGGAATTGTTTGTTGACACTCAAATTTTATGTTCATAGCATTAATTAAAATTAAAATAAAAGGAAGCTAGGGGAAAAATCAAAATGTTGACCTTAAGTTCAACACTACGAATAGTACTACAGATGTCTCCACTGAACTAGATGTTGCCATGGCAACCACTGGATACCAGGGTCGGTTTCTTGGCCACACTAATCCCCGATGAATAAATCTACTCACTGTTGGAAACTGATCAAGGAATGGCCGGCTGTTATTTATTTATCGTATGGCTTTTAGTGCCGGGAGTGTCCGAGGACATGCTCGGCTCGCCTGAGTCTGTAGCTGCTTCCAGCGAACAACCTTAGGGTGAGCTACACGTTCCGTTCAATTTCAAGTAGTTCCAACTTTTGCTACAGGATATCAATGATACTTAGTGGTGAACGTTGGAACTTTGATAGAGCGTTCCGACGAAATCTAACCTAACAATTTAGCTCGCACATGCTTAGTCTGTGGAACGATCTTTTACATGCCATAAATCTATGGCATGGGACCGCCGGCTTTGCTTCCCCTCCCAAGGAAGGCATACTGAAGGATTTTAACGCTCTTAAAAATCAGATGACTTCGGCCGGGTTTGAACCCGCTATCTTGGGCACAGCAGTTCAGCATGCTACAAGCTACGCCACCGTAACCATGCTTAACGCCAACTAAAGATGCCCCATTCCACTTTGATGTGAGCCGTATACGAGGTCTTGTCTTTCAGCGTCCAGTCTGCAAGCCTCTGTTTGCCAATAAAATTCCCCTATTTGCAGTTAGCACTGCTTCTACATCTGTGAAATCGTTCAACGCTGAATCTAACCATCGCCTCCTGCTTCTATTACCATCTACAGCTGAGCTCATTAGCCATGCTCTTCACCCCCCAGGGGCTCACGACTAGTGGGTTGGTGACCACGGGGCCCCAGCTGAGTCCGGCATTGCTTCCACTTACTTGTGCCGGGCTCCTCACTGTCACCTTTCCTTTTGACCTCACTTGGTCAACTCTTATTCTCTTCCGACGCCGACGGTATTAGGGTATCCGAGGCCTAGGAGTCTTTCACTTTCCCGCCTTAATTGGCCCTTGTCTTATCTTTCCTGATACCCTCCTTCTTCGAGGGATCAGCCTTCTTTCTCTTTTCAGGTTATCTCCTGCCTTCTGGTCAAGGCCCTCAAGGAGCCTCCGCCACTTCTGGTGCACCCTGGATTGTGCTACACCCTCAGGGGCTCACGGATGGTGAATTCGGGATTTGGCGATCGCGAGGGATTCCTGATCTGGGTCCGTTTTGTCCCCTTTTTCCTCTGACCTTGGGGTGGGCCCTCCCCTCTTTCTCTTTCATATCTGCCTTTCATGACTCTCCTTCCTTCCAAGTCCCTCAATCCTCATTCTCCTAGGACATTTCCTTTCCTCCTGTCTCTTATTTACATTCTTCTATTTGTTTCCCATTTCCTCTTCTAGTTTGTAAGAGAGAAGTTAGTTTTAGTTGCAGGTTTCATTTGATCATCTTTCATTTTCACATCACCCAAACCAACAGGGGCCGATAACCTTGATGTTAGGCCTCTTAAAACAACAATTATCATCAACATTATTATGTCTTCACACCATCTGAGTCGGCTTCCTCATTTCTGACTTAGCCTTTATCTCTTCATTGCGGAGTAGCACCCTGAGGTCGTATTCCAAGCTAGTTGTGGGCTTATTAATAACACGTAACAGAGATAACTTAGTCCATTGATCCATTTTGAAAAGAGGTCAGCAGGGTTCTTGATTCCATAACTCTATCAAAAGGTTGTTTGAGTGTTCAGTCTTTTGACTGGTTTGATGCAGCTCTCTATGCCTCCCTGTCCTGAGATAATCGTTTCATCTCTATATAGCTACCACACCCTACATCCGAGGCAATGTGCTTAACATGATCTAACCTTGGTCTACCCCTACAGTTCTTATCCTCGATCCTTCCTTCCATAAGTAAGCTTGCTATTCCGGGATGTCTTAGAATGTGTCCTATCAGCCTATCTCTTCTCTTCATTAGCAATCGCCAGAAACATCTCTCCTCTCCCACTCGTCTTAATACCTCTTCGTTTGTAACACTATCTACCCATCTGATCTTCATCATTCTCCTGTAACACCACATTTCAAACGCTTCAATTCTCTTCTTTTCTGCTGCACCAATAGTCCAAGTTTCACTTCCATAGTGCGCCACGCTCCAGACAAAGCTTTCAAAAATGACTTCCTAATACCTAAATCTATATTCGATGTCAACAGATTTCTTTTCTGTAGAAATGCTTTCCTTGCCTGAGCTAACCTACTTTTTATATCCTCTTTGCTTCGTCCATCACTGGTTATTTCGCTTCCTAAGTAACAGAAGTCCCCTACTTTCTTTACTTTTTCACCTGCCAATTTGATGTCGATAGAGGTTTCTGATTTATTTCAGCTGCGTTCCAATATTTTTGTTTTACATTTATTAATTTTCATCATGAATTAATTCTTTCCTCAAGACGGAGTCCATACCATTCAAAAACTCATTCAAATCCTCAGGCGTGTCGGCCAAGGTGGCGATGTCATCGGCAAATCTCAGAGTTGACAAATAGCGAGTAGTTGCCATGGCAATGCTACTGTATAGCCTATGCTGAACGTCCCTCGTGGATTGCAGACAGAGTAAATGCACTAATGATGACAATTCAACGGTATAAATGAAGCTTTGTATTGATTGCGGTGTTCGTCGCAAGCGACATTTTTTATTATAATATTTAATTCATTTGAATCTCCCCAGATAACGCTTCTTCCCTTGCTGCTCGCTGCTTGCTTGTCCCTTTGATACATTCCCTTTCTTTTGTTTCAGCTTCTTCCATTCTATTTTGCGTGTTTTTATCTCCTTGTTCCATTCCCCCGGCTGAGCTTGTTACCTTTACATTTCTGGCGGGTGTGTTTCATCCCTCTGTCTGTCTGGGGCTCTTCCGTCCGTCTTGTCTGGGAGGGAAACAATGCCTGATGTGTTAGGAAGTAGCCTATATATGTGAGTGAGGTAGGGAGAGACGAGAAGGAGATTCTCCGAGAAAATGAGAGGCCTTAGTGTATGGATTAATACGTAACACAGCCAGCATACAGACGGCTATCTCTCTCATTAGTCTCCGGCACGGGCTGCCAAGTCTTAGGGGACTGCACATGCTACACTTCCGATACTGTACTTTTCTCTTTGAGCTTGAGGAGAATTCCCTTTAAAAAGCGCATTCTCTTTTGCAGTTTACTGTGGGTTTGATCTCGGAGAATATTGATTTTGAAATTAGAGTTCTCTTAAGAAATAATGTCTCCTAAATCGTCAGCTTTATAACACACGGCTCCGTAGGAAAGAATACATGTTAACTGGTTACCAACTAACGTGATGACGTGACCAGATTAATATCCTAAATATCCAATATTC
The DNA here is from genome assembly GCA_946902985.2 of Meconema thalassinum. NCBI lineage: Eukaryota > Metazoa > Arthropoda > Insecta > Orthoptera > Tettigoniidae > Meconema > Meconema thalassinum. The sequence goes on along the minus strand of OX336388.2, from coordinate 820,039,039 downwards.
AAATTATCGAATTCATTTCCTTTGGGATGAAAAGGAAAATCATACAATAAAATAATTAAATAAAAATTAAATTAATTAATAATTCATAATTAATAGTCTAATTAATAATTAATAATTCATCATCATGTTATTCAGTCAAGCGAATGGTCTGCCCCTACAATGAGTCTTTTCCACGTTGTTCGGTCTTGTGCTGTGCTTTAGACCACTTCATAACTTCATAAGTCAGAGCTATCTAGGAAAGATCTCATGAAAGTGTTCCGTGGCCTCCCGCGAGGGCGTTTTCCAGGTATTTTGCCTTCTAGTATGTCATTCATCAGGCCACGTGTTGCCAAGCCAGGTGGATCTCCTTCTATTGATCTGGCGGATCATTTGCCGTTTTTCCTTTATTCGATCCAGCACCGTTATGATGGTCATTTTCTCTACCCAGCTGATCTTTTCCATTCGGCGCCAACACCTCATCTCAAACGCTTCTAGTCGTTTAATGTCACCTCTATTCATTGTCCAGGTCTCACTGCAGTACATTGCAACTGGCCATATGTTGGTCTTAACCAGTTGTTTTCTAAGGCTGAGGGACATCGAGCGTTGCCAAATTAGAGAATGCTTTTCACGGAATGAATGCTTGGCCATGGCTACACGGCTCCTGATTTCAACTTCTGTGAAGATCTGACCAAGGTATTTAAATCGACTGACCTATTGTACTGGTTCTTTTTTATGGTTATATTTAGTTAGTGTTGATGCTTACTTATCACCAGAATCTTGGTCTTTTTAAAATTGATTTTCATTCCGTATTCTGTAGCTGTATCATTTAAACATTGCAACATGTTTGTTAATGTATGCGGATTTACTGCAAGTAATGCCAGATCATCAGCAAATTTAATATTCTGGATAAGTCTTCCACCAACTTTCACTGCCATATTAGAACCTTTAAAAGACCACTTTGTTATAGCTTCAGCGAAGGCATCGAACAGTCCAGAGGACAGCAAACAACCTTGTCGCAGACCTTTGCGGATCTTAGCGGGTTTTGATACGTCATTTCCAAGCCGAACAACATCAGTTTGAATTTTAGTGAGTTGTTGTGCACGCTCCCAGGAATTTTACTAAAATGTAGAGGCAGATAACGGAAAAAGATACAAAAATTGTATATCCGAAAGCATTTCAACTAAGTTACAACGGCAACACTTTCTTTGATTGGCATTGCAATGCATGCCGGGTACAGCTACTGTAGTACATTATACTTGCGAAAGTTTATGTGTGAGTGTGTGTGTTAGTTTGTTACCTCTTCACACAAGAAAGGCTGGACGGATTTGGATAAAATTTGACATGGAGATAAATTATACCCTGGATTAAGACATATGATGCCTTTCATCCAGAAATAAATCATTGTTCCCGTGGGACGGGCAACGTGACTGAAATGTCACCAAAAATACTTAACTGGGACAATATATCGAAGTTGTCGAATAAAGACCGAACATGGCTCATGTCATGCCCCTCATGTCATGGAAGAATCAATACACATTTTGAGGAATTAAAACCAACAATGTCAAATATATTCGCTCTGATAAACTGACGAACTAATCGCAAATCCGTATCCATGGCAACAGTAGCTCAAGATATGACATCCGATTTTCTATCTATCCCTGTCGCCTCCGTAGCGTAGCGGACAGCATGGTTAGCTGCCACCCCGGAGGTCCTGGGTTCGATTCCCGGCTCTGCCACGAAATTTGAAAAAGTGGTATGACTGGAACGGGGTCTACTCAGCCTCGGGTATTCCAAATGAGGAGAGGGGTTCGATTCCCACCTCAGCCATCCTCGAAGTGGTTTTCCGTGGTTTCCCTCTTCGTCTTCGGGCAAATGCCGGGATGGTACTGTCCCCGTTTACCCGGATAGTAGGCTGTCAGATATCCGCCCCCTCAATCGGATTGCCAACAATCAATCGCACCGGCTCAGCTACATCAATGAAAATGGCACTGACAGATACTACCGAGGTTTGAACACAGAAGTTACCAAGAAAATTATTGTGGAACACACCAAAATAGACGGGGGTTCATACTTACTTTTACTTACCTCTTAAAAATTATCTCGGGGATTGGGTTGACAACAGGATCTTTAAAGTATGCTCCCACAATAATCTTGACCATGACATTTAAAAATGAACCAGACCGAAGACGAGAACTTTGAACTGTACAAAAGCTTTTATTTCAAATAAAGAGTATGATTTTAACAACTCAACAAAATAAATGTGGCTATCAGTAGCCCATGTCAATCTGACTACGTCCACTTAAAGGACTTGCAAAGTTAGCATACAACATGTTAGCTCCCATGAGCTCAAAATAACGTAACATTCAAAACACATTTGGATTGGATGAGGAAGTCAGGATGCGACACATATATATAGAGCATTTGGTTTCTTTTAATAAACATCACACTTGTATTAATAGGCGCAAGGCCAGAGTATCGACCTCGCCCGCTGATAACCAGATGTCGAGCCAGCTGGTCTACCCTTCAACCTGGCGCATGCCTGTCAAATGGGGCTCACTCGTCACGCCACACTGCGTAAGAATTCCGCTTCCTCTCAAAGCTTTAAATGTCTACAAGACAACTCATATATATTGACGCAAATCTTTCAAATGCTTAACTCACATACCACTGGATTATTCTGACAATCCCTAAACTTGTTAAGTTATCATCCAAATGTTTAATAATCATAGTTTAGAGTATAAAACACACTCTTAAATGTTTATAACAAAATCACATAAATTATTTATAACAATTAGAAATTGTTTATAATATTGTCGAAAATAATTACAAAAAATTTAAACACGCCTTTAACATTACTTTCGTTCCACATTATTGTCAAAGATATATACATTATTATTTACAATATCAACATTTAAATTATTTAAATTATTAATTTAAGAAATACATTGAACCACATGTTCATCCGGTTGGTAATTCATAATTGTGTTTAATATAATCGAACAATGAAGGTTAGTTATACATTTAAATGTCACAATCTGGTTTAATAAAGGTTGTAATAATTATAATTATTTGTGACGGTAATCTTCATTCAAAATCTTATCTCAAATTCTTTCAAAACTCTTGTTAATTATAACAGTAAATTCACTTGATTAATTTTCAACGAACTATGACAATACACTCTAGCGGAAAATACTTCGCTTACAAAATAATGCACAAAACTGCATTAAAAATTAGGCCCAAAATTCATAATATATTAAAATATACGGCATCAAAATCTTCCACAGACTTTACAAAAACCTCCACTAACACAATCTTTATCATCATTAATTACTGTGGGAATCTCCTTCATTTATTTAAGGGCATTATACATCAGCGACTTTCAACATGTCCGCTGCACTATCGATTATACATTCATAGTTCCACTTAAAAATTCTTATAATCATTAATTGTTTCAAAACTGTTGTCATTTAACTTTCGTGGATTTCATTCATGAATCGAATTGACGTAAAAATTTGCCAATCACAAACAAATTTAATAGTGAATACGCTTATATACGCCTGTCTGGTCTATCAAAATTTAAGATTAACATCTTCAAAGAATTGTAGTATACAAATACTATCATCAAACAAAGTGCGATTAAGCTGCAAAATAGTCGAATAGAATCCAATTAGACTGGGGAATGCAAACATCATTATATAAATCTCTAATTGAGAAAAAATTCCTAACAAAAGTTCACGAATTTAATGCATTCAATAATTCATAATTAAAGTTCATCTTTCACAAAAATGTCTATGATGCAATGATCGTTCATAAGTGACGATAAATGTCTGTGTTGCAATCAATTCAAATACCGACTAGTATTTCCAAGATCGTCGACAACGTACTGGATTTTAACGCTCTAAAATCATTTAAATGTTCTTCCTTCTTGATGATGACAGAAAATTGGTCAAAGTAATTAAACTGGGGTAGAATTACTTTAATAAAGTGACACGCTGTCTGAATTTAAATCTGCCATAAAAATCATTAACTTACAGTCAAATCGAGACTACAAAAAAATAAGCAAATTACTGAAAAATCTAAATATCAGTCTCAACTGATCCAAAATCATTTAACTATGCCCATGACATAACAATGTCTTAATAAATCGTCGAAAAAGGCATACCTCATCAAGGTGTACTGAGAATAGGAATCTCAAACAAGAATATAGGGCAAAATACATGAGGACAAAAATATGGGGAAATGGTTGCTCAAATATTGCTAAGAAACTCAAATACAATAAACGTTCACGACTACCTTATCTGCCGATTGACGTTCCAGAGGAAAATTCCCCAAAGAAGACTGTTGATGGATCCATTTCACCAAGTTAAAGCTGAGCTCCATCCTCGAAACAAGAAACAGCACCATCGGAGAATCGAACTGCTTCACGAAGACGAACGACATCCTTCCGGCAATAATCTTATTTGTGAGTCGGGACAACCCTGACCTCTCTTGAAAAATCCCTGAAGTTCCAGTTGAAAATCGCCATGAAGTTTTTGTAGAAATTTCCGAAGAAATATTCATATTCAGAAAGTATGAAATCATTTCTATTGCTGTTTGATAGTATTCAGCCTTTAATCACGAAACATGGGTGTAGATGTTTGTTCACCACATGTTCGCTTGTGTGGAATAGCAATTAGCGAAGTTCCATGCTGCTATCTTACTCCGTTGAAATATGTCCCAATTGCATAAAGTCCTTTAGCCTTCCATCTTCTCTTCAGTTATGGTAATAGAAGAACAAACTGCCATATTAAACTGTTCCATAATACTGTAGCGTTGTGTCACAAAAGCAATCTGAAGTCTCCCTATTTCACTAGCCGTGTCAGCCGTGGCGTAGATTCTGGCTATACAAAGTGCTTCTCATGTAGCGAGAAAATCACTTTTGTCAGTCGTCTAAAATTGTCAATAACTTCCAAAATAATTACTCGAAATTGTTCAGCTTTTCTACACTGCTAACTGTAGCACTGCACAATAGAATTAGCTTATAGGCGACCGCTAACTGTTCACAGCTAATCTCGTAGAAGCGTTATAATGTGCGTTTCAACTTCACCTAGATTTACACACAGTAAACCTGCACTGCTTGTATGTTCGACTCTCGTTTAATGCAGTGGCTTTACCACGCGTTATAAAGACGACTTTTTCTAATAATCTCACTCGACGTTTCACTGAAATAACTATTTGAGATCTGACGATTGAGCTATCAGACGATTGATGATCTGAGAGAATGAGGAATGAGACTCCTCTCTTCTGCGCAAGGCCTTTTATGAACTTCATGAGGGGCGTATCCATCCCTTCCATAGGGTGTTACTGCGTCATCGCTAGAAGTTCCAACTTCGTCAATACATGACGGATTTTCAAAATTCAAAAACTGAAAATAAATTTCACCAAAATTCCAGAACAATGCCTCTACTGCAAATGGATTTCCACAATTCTGCATTCCAAAAAGTAATAAAAATACCATAGTTTCAGCAATCTCCGTCTTCCTTCAGACTATCGTTCATTGGTTCAAGCCTCCCCTCCAATAGCATAATTTCTTCCTCAGCAGAATTCCACGTTTCCTGCGACTGCGTCGTACATCTTGGATCTTTCTCGAATAAATGCTGACGTCACTGAGAATCTCAGCTCAAGTAGCCTGCTGGCATAACGTCTGCGTCATCCGTGCTTACGTCATGACTACCCACGTCATAACTATGACAGCCATAACTTTCTTTATAATTTCCAATATAGCCACCGTGGTCTCTATATAATTCAATTACGGGGGCAGTACCTTCTTCAAGTCCACGGCCGCCTCCTTCCCTCTTCCTTGCCTATCCCTCCTGACCTTCCATTACCTTCCCTCATGAGGCCCCTGTTCGCTTTGCAGGTGAGGCCGCCTGGGCGAGTTGCCAATCACACCTCACCAGTTGTAACCCCCCCGATTAGATGTTCCCAGCTCTAGGACACTGCCCGTAGAGGCGGTATGGGTGAGTTCCCTCGCTGAGTCCGTGGGTTCCACCAACCTGGAGGGTAAACGACTAAGAAAAGAGAAAAAAAAATATAATAATTAAAATAAATGAAAGTGTAAAAACACCTAAAAGTGAAACCAAAAATAGATTTGCCCTATAATGGGTTAAAGAGCGCCTTCTTGTCCTCCCAAAGCCTCTGTGGATCAGTACGCTTGTCGTCTGCCATTGTTGTTGTTGTTGCTATTAGACCAGTGCTGCTACTGTGGCTCAGGGAGAAGACAATTCACTCCTCACTTGTTTGACGATGTAAGCAGCCTCCGGGTTGAGAACGTAACCCTGAAACGATGCTACTGACAGCAAGGATGTCAACTAAGGCGCTCAAACTAGCCTGTGTGTCTTTAGTAACGTGTGAGGGAAGGAGTGAGCCGTGGCCTTAAGTTAAGAATCATATCGGCATTTGCCTGGAGTAGAAGTGGGAAACCATTGAAAATCAATTCTAGGATGACCGAGGTGGAAATTGAACCCACCTGTACTCAGTTGTCCCTCACGATGCCGAGTCAACCCCGAACCAGTCCACAGACCAGAATTGAATTCTTGATAGAACTGGATATCGAACCCGCGGTAACAGCCAAGAATGCTAGTCACTACGTCACGAGGTGGACAGAGGAACGTTTTATCTCTTAATCGCCCTCATTTCACGGCCGCAATACACGCCTCAGTTCCCAACAAAACTACTTTCAATCCGTCCTTCCAAGTGTCTGGGGATGGCTTCGGTGGCGTAGTTGGTAGTATGCTGAGGTTATATGCTCAAGATCGCGGGTCCAAACCCGGCCGAAGTCATCGGAATTTTTAGTAGCGTTAAAAATCCCTCAGTATGCCTTCCTTCGGAGGGGAAGTAAAGCCGGCGGTCCCATGTCATAGATTTATGGCATGTAAACGAACCTAACACTAACTACACTTGTGTGAAGCCAAAATGAGTAGGTTACTATTGATAACGCTCTATTAGTTCCAACGTTCTCTGCCAGGTGCTGGCTGCGATGGCCTCTAGTAGCGAAGTCCGCAAGCTAGGTGTCGTGCACGGTAGCATTTGGTAGCGAAAGTAGGAACTACTTAATTTATCGTCTGCAGTCCTTACTTGAATTAAAAACAGATAACACACACTAATACAGCCATCACACTTAAGACCGGTTATCAGACAGATTCTACACACACCCAAAGTACACGGGGCTACATGACCGCGTTAGTACATCCCCTAAACTAAGGAACCAACCAACAAAGTGTCTGAATGTTCATTTCAACTAATATTAGAAATTATACTAATCTGAAGAATTTGAGATCGCATTATCTTACTTTATGACACAGTCCTACCTTACTCTAATTTACTTAGCTTGAAAATCCACAGCCTGCTTCCAGTCTCCGACCGGGTCAGGAATGGAATGAATGAAGCCCCCATCTAGCGGCGAGGATATTAACTGTGCCGGCTGCCGAGGCCTGACGCACTCCTCTGGGGCAATGATTAAATGAATGACAGATGAAATGAAATTATAGTGGAGAGTGTTGCTGGAATGAAATTTTGACAGGGAAAACCGGAGTACCCGGAGAAAAATCTGTCTGCCTCCGTTTTGTCCAGCACAGATCTCACATGGAGTGACCGGGATTTGAACCACGGACCCAGTGGTGAGAGGCCGGCGTGCTGCCGCCTAAGCCACGGAGGCTTCTAATTTACTTAGCTTGAATGAAGGTAATGAGTAGTAAATAGAGGTGCTAAGTGTGGACCTAAAGAGGCTGTTCCCAGACTACTGGACATCTCACATACGAGCTGACAGGACGCCCGCATGCCCGCTCTGCGGCAACAATATCCTACACACAAAGCTAAAGGACACACATGTATGACTGTCCCTTATAGCGAGGGGGTAGTCTGATGTGTGGACAGGGCCATGGCTTATTAGAAGATAACGTCCCAGCTATTTCATGCAGTTCAAAATCATTTCAGTCATGACCTATGGTGCAGCATGAACGCACTCGTCTGATGACCTCGAGTCCTAGCAAATCTCTCTAATAATAACAGTGCGGAATAAAATATATACTTTTAACATGTAGTACCGTGAAGAACTATCAAGCCTATTTCTATATATCCTACTTATGTTAATTGCCTCTATCAACATGCAAAATTTCAGTTTGATTGCTGTAATAGATTCGTAGATATTGAGGACCGTCTAAATATTTCGGGTGGTCGCCATGTTGGAATTTCCATATATGCAGGCCTTGTAGTTATGTGTGGTTAGATGAAGATTATTGTGTAGGTGTAGTATTCAAACTACAATCGCATGATTAGTACACAAGAAATAAAAACGAGATTTAAATTTCACACAGCTGCCATCTTGTGGCTATGAGAATAATTAAAATAAATTAGATGCCAATGGATTAAAATTTGTATACGCATTTACCGTACCAAGTTTCACTGCACTCGGATGGTTAAATCGCGAGAAACGTCATTTAAAGTACATGAAGACATGGAATTACTAAAAATCCCTGAAGACGACATTAATGACACAGAACAATTAAGAAATAAAATCAGAAACACGAAAATTTTACAAGTCACAAGGAAGGACACATCAGGGGAACAATGGACAGAGGAAAGGAAGAAAAAGCACAGTGATCTAATGAAGAGGTTTTGGGAAGAAAAGAAGAGAGGAAAAGGAAATGAAGCTCTGTTGGGCTCAAGTTCTCACGCTCTCCTGAAGGGGAATTATCGGAAATAATAATAAAATAAATAAATAAATAAATAAATAAATAAATAAATAAATAAATAAATAAATAAATAAATAAAGATAAATGAATAAATAAATAAATAAATAATTAAATAAATAAATGATAAAATAAATAAATAATTAAATAAATAAATAAGTAAATAAATATATGAATAAATAATTAAATAAATAAATGAATAAATAAATAAATAATTAAATAAATAAATATTAAATAAATAAATAAATAAATATATAAATAATTAAATAAATAAATAAATATTAAATAAATAAATACATAAATAAATAAATAAATGAATAAATAAATAAATAAGTAAATCAATAAATAATTAATTAATTAATTAATTAAATAAATAAATGAATAAATAAATAAATATTAAATAAATAAATAAGTAAATAAATACATACATAAATAAATAATTAAATAGATATTAAATAAATAAATAAATAAATAAATAAATAAATGAATAAATAAATAAGTAAATAAATAAATAAATAAATAAGTAAACAAATAAATAAATAATTAAATACATAAATAAGTAAATACATTAAAAATAATTAAAAAAAAATATTATATAAATAAGTAAATACATAAATATATAAATAAATAAATACATAAATAAATAAATAATTAAATAAATAAATATTAAATAAATAAATAATATATTGGAGCTTTTTCCTGGACACCCTGTATACATTGAACGAAACTGACCATAACAGTGCTGAAAACCTTCCAATGAACGGCTCGACTGTACATGAAGACAATGAACGAAAGGGAAGACATTTAGCTCTGATAGAGATTATAAAAGAGGATGGAGACAACAGTATATTCAAGGAAATCTCTGGCTTGGACACTTTTATAACACGAACTGTTGGCCATTGACATGACACTGAGATAGTCCGCTATTGTCCGCTTGCCAGCCTCTGCATGTACAAACTTCTTTCTTAAAGAAGTCAAGAGAGAGGGAAAAATTGTAAGGACTGTGAAAGACGGAAATGTGAGATGCGGAGATAAGAAACGCATTTAAAGCATATAATAATTTAGAGGCTGGGGATGTGTATGCTAAGATAAGGAGCGTGCGAGATGAACAACATGCACAAAAGAAATGAAAGTTTCTATATGAGGAAGAAGTGGGGAGCAGCAAGAAGGGGAAGAGAGAGAGAGGCACTATTTAAAATTCGTGCCTTGTTAGAAGGGGACAGGGGGTGATAACGGGAGAAGGGTTCTAGCTGCAAATTAATATAACATCACAAGATGAAGTCACCGGCGAGCAGGCAGAAGGCATATGTGTGTGTACATTCTTCTTTTATCAATATTTCTAGTTTCATAATACTCTTTGCTCTCGAACCCTTCAAACCTTTATAGGCTATGCAAAAGGTGTTGATGGTTGAATCTTTCAGCTATAATGTCAACGAATTTTCTTTTGGAAGTGTTAATTTTCATAAAACCAAATCATATTTTTCTATCTTCTTGACTGGAGATGATGAATTTTTTTTTAACAAAAAACAATTGAAACCTGGAGAAAGCCGAAAGACGTATCCTCAGGAAAAACCATGGCCCGAGATTGCTCCCAGATGGAACCTACCGTTTGAAATCTAATTCTGACCTGTATCGACAGTTAAAATCAGACAATACCAGTATGCGACGTAGGAGGCTGAAGTTCTAGGGGTACCTATAACGAATGAACAGCAACAGGCAGGGCCGTATTTCTAAATAGGCTAAGTAGGCTGCAGCCTAGAGCGGCAAATTTTCAGGGGCGGCAGTTTGACAATTCATTCAAAAGGTAAAGTGAAGTATTTCAGGCGGTAATGATATTTTCCGTACGAATTTAAGAATACATGTTACTTAAAACTATGTTTTAGTCCTTCTACAGTTTTTCCTGCCTTAGAAGATTTAAGAACTATCTGAGAACTAGTATTTCTGAAATAAGGTTAACTCACTTTCATTACTTTGTATTGAGGCAAATACAACAAAAACACTTTCATATAAGGATTATTAACAAGTTTGCCATTAAGAAATCTCGCAAGAAAGCTATGTAAATTTGATCATCAAGATTACGTAGGATGAGTTGTTTTAGAGAAGTTTGCATATTTTTTTAAACAAATGAACCAGTAATTGACTTCCTTTTGTGTAATTTCATTCCACCATACAATTGAACACAATTCTTCAATTACGCAAAAGATAGTCATTAGCATTAAACTATAAAAATATGTGTAAAATCGTGATCACCAATCTCCAAGAACAAATTAATTAATTAAGTTCGAAACCCATTTCATTTTTTAATGAATCATAAAAGAAATAAGTAAAAAAGACACGTATATAACTACCTTCAGTATAACATTTAATATGTAATCCATTAAAATTGTAATTTTATCTAAACTAAATGAACTTTGTGTTTAAAAAAAGATGACAACGCCAATGTAATCTATCCTTTTGTTGTATAAAACAAAATGTATTAAGCAAATATGAACTCTAGAGGGGGCGGCAAATGGACTTAAGCCTATAGGCGGCAAACTCTTAAATCCGGCCCTGGCAACAGGTTTACCAAGAAGATCTTCCCCATGGTTAAAAGCTACAAGACTGGAAGCCTGTGGCTTAATTAAGTACTAAAGGACTTGGATTCGGCTGGAATTGCTGACCTTGATGTAGAAGATTGTTCTAAATGTTGTGCTATGGTAGAGTCTTGGACCCCATCACCTAAATGTCGGAAGCCCCTTTCGCAGGAGAGAAAGGAGAAATTATCAGCAGGGCTCAAGAGATATTGGGAACGGAAAAGAGCATCGAAGAAGAACTAGTCATAAGCGCTCCGTAGTGGGCTTAAATCAATAATAATAAATAAAACGTAAATGGGTCTAATAAAATATGAAAAAAATTGAATTGAGAGTAAATAAATAAATAAATTATACAAATTGCTAAACGTATAAATTATCATTAATATTTTATGTTCGACCCTAACTATTATGTGTCAGAAAACTATATCATTATGAGGCTCATTATAACACTATTTTTAGCCTACTTTTCACATTTTGCAAAAATGAGGAAAAAGTAGACTTAATAGATCGGGCAAATGTGTGTCTGTCTGTCTGTCCTTCTGCAGGTCTGTCTGTCTGGCTGTGTGTGTGTGTCCCCCCCCCCCCCTATCAACTCCTAAACGGCTGGAGCAATCGAAACAAAATTTGGTAGGAGTAAAGATATATGCTTGAATATCTCACGGCCATATTTGAAAATGATGTCAGTGCTACCAACTGCTGAAAAATCGCAATTGAAATTTGAGCTCCATTTTGGATATCTTGGAAGGTATAAAAGGAAGCTATTTTAAAATTGGCACACGTATAGATAATAATATTTCAGTTTAATTTCCAGGAGGCCATACATGGCACTGTTGCCAAAATGATTATAAGCCTGTTGATAAGTCCAATTTTTAAATGCATATAACTTCTACACTATCAATTGGAATTCAACCAAATATCGTATGTTGTATGTGTACATAACCAGATATGAATATGCGTATTCTTAAGAGCAACCAGGGCTGCCAACTGTTAATATGTGCTGTCTCTATTTTTGTTACCCCAATATCAATATATCAGTAAGTATGCAAGCCAATAGCTCTAAACTTTGTACACGTATAGTACCTGGCATTCTAGATGAATTTGGAGTGACTAATATACGTCAGTGCTGCCAACATTACTCTAAGCCTGCTGACAGGTCCAATTTTAAAATATATGTAACTTCTATACTAACAAATGGATTTAATCCAAAATTGGCACAACAAGAGATCATAATATTTCAGATTATTTCTGACCAAAACATGCATGACATTGTTGCCAACATGATTTTACGCGCGCTGATAGATCTAATGTCTAACTGCATGTAACGTCCATCAACCAAATTTTGTATTCTGTATCTTAAGAGATGGAACTAACAATATATTCAGTCACCAGGGCTCAATGAGGCCACATTATACCAGGTATATTTCGAACTAATTAGAAATTTCGATATTACCAACTTAATTTCGTTATTATTTTAGATAGGTCCATATAGATTGGCATGAATCTTACATTTTAAGAAAAGTAGGCTCTTTAGTTGTTCACAGAACTTCTTGTTCATTATGAAACAGTTTCTCCCACCAATCAGAGCTCAAGAAACAGTTGTGTGACCAATTAGATAAGGATAACTTCGCGCATGCGCTCAAAATCCAACATGTCTATATAAATTACCGAATGTGCACCGTCCATATGTTCGCGTAAATAAACTGGTGAATATGAGACAAGAAATAGCACTGTACCTTAGTATCCCCAAAACCAATTTCTACACAGCGCGTGGTTTTGAAACAACTTCGGTGACAGTTTTACAGAATAACGGTGCACAATCTGAACATATGGCATTGAAGCACACAGAGCGCATGCGTCGGTTGTCCAGAGAGCTTTTAAAACAGAGATATACTACCCACCACAGCACCCGATCACAACATTCTGGTGACTGAACAGATATTTATGAATATTTATGTTAAAACATGTAATAAAGTTATAATTATCGTCGAACATAAACAGTCGTATGCAACTCGCCTATAATGGTAATTAGACACTCGTATGGAAATTATAAAACTCGCATACGCTCGTTTTATAAAAATACTCGTGTCCTAATTATAGCCATTATAGGCTAGTTGCATAATGTACTAAAATAGCTGATACAATAATTATTCATGGTTTTTGGGCTAATTCCGTGTGAACATGAAATGAAATACCAGCAGACGTTTCGAAGGAACCTTGCCTCCTTTACTTGCAATTGAAATGAAATAAGCTTAGGGTAAACTGTACAGTTATTGGCACTTTAAGGACACTAAGCAATTAAATGAATAATTTGGAACAGAAAATCTGCTGTCGTTTGTCTCATTATATTTGTCTCATGTTCTGAACATTATGAATATTGATTATAAATATTATTCAGAAACTAAATAGAGAGCCTTAACATATTATAAATCGGTTATGTAATATTAAGTGAGAACACAGGCAGTACTTGGCACCTATATTTAGTTGTTGGCACCTTGGTCAGGTACAGTTCTTGGCACCATTCTTTCCTTTGGTGTGCCTCCTGCTTTTAATGCAAACATCTAGAACAATATTCTTTCCCACTTGAAATGCGTTGCTCAAGACCTCAGACATGGAACAGGACTGTGCAAACCAAAATCACAGTTATTGGCACAGGGTGGCATCTACTGCATTTTATCGTTATTTTTAATACAGTAATTGGCACCCCCATTACACAGAATAATTATAGGTTAGATTGCTTCATAAACACAGAACAAATACATTAAGGCGTATTCAACATGTTTTCACACTTAACTTAAAATATAGTTTTATTCTGAGCTCCGAACATCGAAGTTTGGAACTAATGACCTTAACCAAACTGTAAGATGTCAACAAAATACCAGCAGTGATGAACAACACCAACTTGATCCAACATTCACTTCAAAACTGTTCACCTGGTGGCAGTAAGAGGAAGTATAGGGGCCAGGGAGTAATAGAATGGAATGATAAAACACTCTGTGGCAATGTTATTGTTGTAAAAATACTATTATATTCAAATAAATGCAAGCAGTGCCAATAACTGTCAGAGTGCCAATGACTGTACAGTTTACCCTATATAATTAAAGTTATTCACGCTTATAAAATAGAATTAGAACAAGTAGTTCCGTGAAGAACTATACAGCTTATTTTCATATATCCTACTTATGTTAATTGCCACTATCAACATACAAAATTTCAATTTGATTGCTGTAATAGATTCGTAGATATTGAGGACCGACTAAATATTTCGGATGGTCGCCATGTTTGATTTTTATATATGTAGGTCTTAGAGTTATGTACTCTTACATGAAGATTATTGTGTATGTGTAGCATTCAAACTTCAATCGCATGATTAGGACACAAGAAGTAAAAACGAGATTTTAAAATTTCACACAGCTGCCATCTTGTAGTTATGGAAACAATTGAAATAAATCAGATGCCAGTGGATTAACATTTGTATAAGGGTTTACTGTACCAAGTTTCACTGCACTCGGATGGTTAAATTGCGAGAAACGTCCATGTGAACATTTATAGTTCGCGTCGCCGCCATGTTCGATTTGTGATTACCAGGTATTGAAAGTCCTATAGGTGCACATATGTTCATATCCCCTATGATCTTAAAAAAAATCAGTTTAATTGCTATAATAGATTCGTAGATAATCAGAGCCGTCTAAATATTTCAGATGGTCGCCATACTTGATTGTCCATAGGCCATAGAGTCATGTACCATTAAAGGAAAATTATTGCGTAGGTTCATTATTCAAACTTTCACTTCGATCGCACGATACGACACAAGAAATAAAAACCTAATTTTAAAATTTGCACAGCCGCCATCTTGAGGTTTTGCAAAGTATTGAACTAAATTAGATGCCAGTGCATTACAATGTGTATAAACATTTCCTGTACCAAGTTTCATTGCGTTTCGAACATTAAATCGCGGGAAAGGTCTATTTAAAATTTTCAAATTTGCTTGGCCGCCATATTCGTTTTGTAGTTAACCGGTTTTTAAAAGTCTTATAGATGAACTTCCAGTAGTAGCCTTTATCTCCGTACAAAATTTCATGGTGATACCGCTAATAGTTTCGGAATATATAGAATGCCGGTGAAATATTTCGCATAGCCGCCATCTTGTGGTAATGTAAACAATTCAACGAAGTTAGATGTCGGTGCATTACATAAACAGTACATAAACATATACTGTACCAAGTTTTATTATGTTTGGATGGTTAAATCGCGAGAAACTTCTATTAAAAAGTCGCAACTTCGCTTGGCCGCCATGTTGGTTCTGTAGTTACCAGTTTTTCAAAAGTCGCATAGGTGAACTTCCAGTAGTGCCCTTTATCACCGTACAAAATTCCAGGGTGATATAGGTAATAGTTTCGGAGATATTGAATGCTGGTAAAATAATTCGCACAGCCGCCATGTTGGATTGGTGACACGTAACAAAATTTGAAGGGCAAGGTCGAGGTCGTCCGAATAGTGCTATGAACTTACCGAGTTTCATTGAAATCACTCCAGCCGTTTAGAAGTTATTAGGAGGGGACATACACACACACTCCTCACACACACACACACACACACGCACACACTCACGGACAAACGGTGATCTCATAAGCCTATTTTTTGAAAATTGAAAATAGGCTAATAATAATCACACAAATAATATAAAAAATGAAATTATAAGAACATTTAAACATAAGTATTAACACGATAACACAAAATAAAATTAATAAATTAAAATTTGGCTAAAACAATTAAATTTAAATACATATAGTGTGTGTGTAGTGACGCAAAGTGTTGGATAAATACACATTTTCTTGTCATGGGAATACAGCGTGAGTACAATACGCCTCATGGTGTAGGGTAGTGGTTAGAAAGCCCCGAGGTCCGGTTTACGTTATAGAAACAGCCATGAACATTATTTATGGTTGAAGGCACTGAGAGGTTGTCGCTAGCTTCCAGCTAGCCCGTGCGTTACCGTACAATGCTTCCAGCAGTCCAGTGCGTTACCGTACAATGCTTCAAGCAGTCCAGTGCGTTACCGTACAATGCTTCCAGCAGTCCAGTGCGTTACCGTACAATGCTTCCAGCTAGCCCGTGCGTTACCGTACAATGCTTCCAGCAGTCCAGTGCGTTACCGTACAATGCTTCCAGCAGTCCAGTGCGTTACCGTACAATGCTTCCAGCAGTCCAGTGCGTTACCGTACAATGCTTCCAGCTAGCCCGTGCGTTACCGTACAATGCTTCCAGCAGTCCAGTGCGTTACCGTACAATGCTTCCAGCAGTCCAGTGCGTTACCGTACAATGTTTCCAGCAGTCCAGTGCGTTACCGTACAATGCTTCCAGCAGGCCAGTGCGTTACCGTACAATGCTTCCAGCAGTCCAGTGCGTTACCGTACAATGCTTCCAGCAGTCCAGTGCGTTACCGTACAATGCTTCGAGCAGTCCAGTGCGTTACCGTACAATGCTTCAAGCAGTCCAGTGCGTTACCGTACAATGCATCCAGCAGGACAGTGCGTTACCATACAATGCTTCCTGCAGGCCAGTGCGTTACCGTACAATGCTTCCAGCAGAACAGAGCGTTACCCAACAATGCTTCCAGCAGTCCAGTGCGTTACCATACAATGCTTCCTGCAGGCCAGTGCGTTACCGTACAATGCTTCGAGCAGTCCAGTGCGTTACCGTACAATGCTTCCAGCAGTCCAGTGCGTTACCGTACAATGCTTCCAGCAGTCCAGTGCGATACCGTACAATGTTTCAAGCAGTCCAGTGCGTTACTGTACAATGCTTCCAGCAGAACAGAGCGTTACCCAACAATGCTTCCAGCAGTCCAGTGCGATACCGTACAATGTTTCCAGCAGTCCAGTGCGTTACCGTACAATGCTTCCAGCAGTCCAGTGCGTTACCGTACAATGCTTCCAGCAGTCCAGTGCGTTACCGTACAATGCTTCCAGCAGTCCAGTGCGTTACCGTACAATGCTTCGAGCAGTCCAGTGCGTTACCGTACAATGCTTCAAGCAGTCCAGTGCGTTACCGTACAATGCATCCAGCAGGACAGTGCGTTACCATACAATGCTTCCTGCAGGCCAGTGCGTTACCGTACAATGCTTCCAGCAGAACAGAGCGTTACCCAACAATGCTTCCAGCAGTCCAGTGCGTTACCATACAATGCTTCCTGCAGGCCAGTGCGTTACCGTACAATGCTTCCAGCAGAACAGAGCGTTACCCAACAATGCTTCCAGCAGTCCAGTGCGTTACCGTACAATGCTTCCAGCAGTCCAGTGCGTTACCCAACAATGCATCCAGCAGGACAGTGCGTTACCATACAATGCTTCCTGCAGGCCAGTGCGTTACCCAACAATACTTCCTGCAGGCCAGTGCGTTACCCAACAATGCATCCTGCAGGCCAGTGCGTTACCCAACAATGCTTCCTGCAGGCCAGTGCGTTACCCAACAATGCTTCCTGCAGGCCAGTGCGTCACACAACAATGCTTCCTGCAGGCCAGTGCGTCACCCAACAATGCTTCCTGCAGGCCAGTGCGTTAAACAACAATGCTTCCTGCAGGCCAGTGCGTTACCCAACAATACTTCCAGCAGGCCAGTCCGTTACCCACCAATGCTTCCTGCAGGCCAGTGCGTAACCCAACAATGCTTTCTGCAGGCCAGTGCGTTACCCAACAATACTTCCAGAAGTCCAGTGCGTTACCCAACAATGCTTCTTCCATGCCAGTGCGTTACCCAACAATGCTTCCCGCAGGCCAGTGCGTTACCCAACAATGCTTCCTGCAGGCCAGTGCGTTACCCAACAATACTTCCAGCAGGCCAGTGCGTTACCGTAAAATGCTTCCAGCAGTCCAGTGCGTTACCGTACAATGCTTCCAGCAGTCCAGTGCGTTACCGTACAATGCTTCCAGCAGTCCAGTGCGTTACCGTACAATGCTTCCAGCAGGCCAGTGCGTTACCGTACAATGCTTCCAGCAGTCCAGTGCGTTACCGTACAATGCTTCCAGCAGTCCAGTGCGTTACCGTACAATGCTTCCAGCAGGCCAGTGCGTTACCGTACAATACTTCCAGCAGTCCAGTGCGTTACCGTACAATGCTTCCAGCAGGCCAGTGCGTTACCGTACAATGTTTCCAGCAGTCCAGAGCGTTACCCAACAATGCTTCCTGCAGGCCAGTGCGTTACCCAACAATGCTTCCTGCAGGCCAGTGCGTTACCCAACAATGCTTCCAGCAGTCCAGTGCGTTACCGTACAATGCTTCCAGCAGTCCAGTGCGTTACCATACAATGCTTCCAGCAGGCCAGTGCGTTGCCGTACAATGCTTCCAGCAGTCCAGTGCGTTACCGTACAATGCTTCCAGCAGTCCAGTGCGTTACCGTACAATGCTTCCAGCAGTCCAGTGCGTTACCGTACAATGCTCCCAGCAGTCCAGTGCGTTACCGTACAATGCTACCAGCAGTCCAGTGCGTTACCGTACAATGCTTCCAGCAGTCCAGTGCGTTACCGTACAATGCTACCAGCAGGCCAGTGCGTTACCCAACAATGCTTCCAGCAGTCCAGTGCGTTACCGTACAATGCTACCAGCAATCCAGTGCGTTACCGTACAATGCTTCCAGCAGTCCAGTGCGTTACCGTACAATGCTTCCAGCAGTCCAGTGCGTTACCGTACAATGCTTCCAGCAGTCCATTGCGTTACCTTACAATGCATCCAGCAGTCCAGTGCGTTACCGTACAATGCTTCCAGCAGTCAAGTGCGTTACCGTACAATGCTTCCAGCAGTCCATTGCGTTACCGTACAATGCATCCAGCAGTCCAGTGCGTTACCGTACAATGCTTCCAGCAGTCCAGTGCGTTACCGTACAATGCTTCCAGCAGTCCAGTGCGTTACCGTGCAATGCTTCCAGCAGTCCAGTGCGTTCCGTACAATGCTTCCAGCAGGCCAGTGCGTTACCGTACAATGCTTCCAGCAGGCCAGTGCGTTACCGTACAATGCTTCCAGCAGTCCAGTGCGTTACCGTGCAATGCTTTCAGCTGGCCAGTGCGTTACCCAACAATGCTTCCAGCAGTCCAGTGCGTTACCGTACAATGCTTCAAGCAGGACAGTGCGATACCCAACAATGCTTCCTGCAGGACAGTGCGATACCCAACAATGCTTTCAGCAGGCCAGTGCGTTACCCAACAATACATCCAGCAGGCCAGTCCGTTACCCAACACTGCTTCCAGCAGGACAGTGAGATACCCAACAATGCTTCCAGCAGGACAGTGTGATACCCAACAATGCTTTTAGCAGGACAGTGTGATACCCAACAATGCTTCCATCCGGACAGAGCGTTTCCCATC
This sequence comes from Meconema thalassinum, assembly GCA_946902985.2. Classification (NCBI taxonomy): domain Eukaryota; kingdom Metazoa; phylum Arthropoda; class Insecta; order Orthoptera; family Tettigoniidae; genus Meconema; species Meconema thalassinum. Next base: position 820,019,401 of record OX336388.2, on the reverse strand, counting down.
AATGCTTCCAGGTGGACAGTGCGTTACCCAACAATGCATCCAGCAGGACAGTGCGATACCCAACAATTCTTCCAGCTGGACAGTGCGACACCCATCAATGCTTCCAGCTGGACAGTGCGTTACCCAACAATGCTTCTAGGAGGACAGTGCGATACCCAACAATGCTTCCAGCAGGACAGTGCGATACCCATCAATGCTTCCAGCAGTCCAGTGCATTACCGAACAAAGCTTCAAGGTGGGCAGTGCGATACCCAACAATGCTTCCAGGAGGCCAGTGCGTTACCCAACAATGCTTCAAGGTGGGCAGTGCGATACCCATCAATGCTTCCAGCAGGCTAGTGCGTTACCCAACAATGCTTCAATGTGGGCAGTGCGATACCCAACAATGCTTCCAGAAGGACACTGCGATACCCAACAATGCATCCAGCAGGACAGTGCGTTACCCAACAATGCTTCCAGCAGGACAGTGCGTTACCCAACAATACATCCAGCAGGCCAGTGCGTTGCCCAACGATGCTTCAAGGTGGACAGTGCGATACCCAACAATGCTTCCATCAGGCCAGTGCGTTTCCCAACAATGCTTCCAGCAGGCCAGTGCGTTACCCAACAATGCTTCCAGCTGGCCAGGTTGCAATTTGAGATGAGCCTCGTGAACTTTCTGAACTATTTGGTGTGCTCTTATCAAAGTTTATCAGGTCTATTACTTCAGATTTACACAGATTTCATTGACTGATTATCCCTGGTATAGTTCGCTCCGCTAACTTCCTACCTTGGGTCGTTCTCAGTTTATGCATTTGGTTGCTGTTATTAATAATCAAGACTTTGTCTAACTTATCTAAATCATTTAATAGTACTTTTTCTTGTGGGGGATTTTAATTTTAATTTTCGAGCACAACAATCATATTTTTTCCAAAAGCTTCAAGTGTAACCATATTTAAAAATAACGTCATATATTGTAAATTGGCCAAGGGCCTCCTTTTCCCTCACACTACGGTGCTTTGGAAAGTTACTAACCTTTTAGATATCCGCCTTTTTTCCTATTGCCACTTGATACTCTTGTTACCAATACTTTGTTATATTTTTTGGGTTCATCCCCTTGAAACATTCTTGTCGTTTCACTCCCAGACCTTTCCCTCTCTCTGCCTCATGTCCCCTATGGTGGTGATTGGTGGCAGGATGATTGCACAAAGGTTGTCTTAGAATGTTATTTCTCTAGAAGAAGCTTCTTCTAGACCTTGATCGAGTGTTGGTGGCGGGTTGATTTTATAAGTGCTGTCTTCCAACCAACATATACAATTCTTGGACGTAGAGAAATAAAGTTGGGTTAGCCTGTATCAATACGTAAATCAACAACGTTTGATGGTATTTAGCGAGGCATTTGATATGCCAACACTCCGTTTGGCCAACCCTGTGTCACTAAGAAGCACACACACCCGTTTTACATCGAAAATCGTTAAACTTTAACGGGCCGTTAAAAGTTTGAAAGGAAGTAATTTGGGACTTATTTCAAAGTAATGACAGTGAATGTAAAGAAGTGCAGATTATTATCTGGCAGTGAAAATAATGTGGGCACCATTTGTAAACTATCGTTTACAGTTTAATTGTTATTTGTCTAAAAGCTGTTTGAGTGTCGCGATCGTAACTCGCGAGAGCACAAGGAAGCTGAGTACAGTCTGCTGTTCCTCACAGTGGGTGCAATATTCAGAGAGATTGGTACCCTTGCCATTAGGACTCGCAAGAGCACAAGGAAGCTGAGTACAGTCTGCTGCTCCTCGCAGTGGGTGCAATATTCAGAGAGGTTGGTACCCTTGCCATTAGGACTCGCGAGAGCACAAGGAAGCTGAGTACAGTCTGCTGCTCCTCGCAGTGGGTGCAATATTCAGAGAGGTTGGTACCCTTGCCATTAGGACTCGCGAGAACACAGGGAAGCTGAGTACAGTCTGCTGCTCCTCGCAGTGGGTGCAATATTCAGAGAGGTTGGTACCCTTGCCATTAGGACTCGCGAGACCACAGGGAAGCTGTGTACAGTCTGCTGCTCCTCACAGTGGGTGTTCAGTTAGGCTGGTACCCTTGTCATTAGGACTCGCGAGAACAGAGGGAAGCTGTGTATAGTCTGCTGCTCCTCACAGTGGGTACAATATTCAGTGGGGTTGGTACCCTTGTCATTAGGACTCGCGAGAACACAGGGAAGCTGTGTACAGTCTGCTGCTCCTCACAGTGGGTACAATATTCAGTGAGGTTGGTACCCTTGTCATTAGGGCTCGCGAGAACACAGGGAAGCTGTGATAGTAGAGAACAGTCTGCTGCTCCTCACAGTGGGTACAATATTCAGCGAGGTTGGTAGCCTTGTCATTAGGACTCGCGAGAACACAGAGAAGCTGTGTACAGTCTGCTGCTCCTCACAGTGGGTACAATATTCAGTAAGGTTGGTACCCTTGTCACTAGGACTCGCGAGAACACAGGGGAGCTGAGTACAGTCTGCTGCTCCTCACAGTGGGTACAATATTCAGTGAGTTTGGTACCCTTGTCATTAGGACTCGCGATAACACAGGGAAGCTGTGTACAGTCTGCTGCTCCTCACAGTGGGTACAATATTCAGCGAGGTTGGTAGCCTTGTCATTAGGACTCGCGAGAGCACAGGGAAGCTGAGTACAGTCTGCTGCTCCTCACAGTTGGTACAATATTCAGTGAGGTTGGTACCCTTGCACTAGGACTCGCGAGAGCACAGGGAAGCTGAGTAGAGTCTGCTGCTCCTCACAGTTGGTACAATATTCAGTGAGGTTGGTACCCTTGTCACTAGGACTCGCGAGAACACAGGGAAGCTGTGATAGTAGAGTACAGTCTGCTGCTCCTCACAATGGGTACAATATTCAGTGCGGTTGGTACCCATGTCATTAGGACTCGTGAGAGCACAGGGAAGCTGAGTACAGTCTGCTGCTCCTCACAGTAGGTACAATATTCAGTGAGGTTGGTACCCTTGTCACTAGGACTAGCGAGAACACAGGGAAGCTGTGTACAGTCTGCTGCTCCTCACAATGGGTACAATATTCAGTGAAGTTGGTACCCTTGTCATTAGGACTCGCGAGAACACGGGGAAGCTGTGATGGTAGAGTACAGTCTGCCTCTCCTCACAGTGGGTACAATATTCAGTGAGGTTGGTACCCTTGTCATTAGGACTCGGGAGAACACAGGGAAGCTGTGATGGTAGAGTACTGTCTGCTGCTCCACACAGTGGGTACAATATTCAGTGGGGTTGGTATCCTTGTCATTAGGACTCGCCAGAACACAGGGAAGCTGTGTAGCGTCTGCTGCTCCTCACAATGGGTACAATATTCAGTGAGGGTGGTACCCTTGTCATTAGGACTCGCGAGAACACAGGGAAGCTGTGTACAGTCTGCTGCTCCTCACAGTGGGTACAATATTCAGTGAGGTTGGTACCCTTGTCATTATTACTCGCGAGAACACAGGGAAGCTGTGTACAGTCTGCTGCTCCTCACAGTGGGTACAATATTCAGTGAGGTTGGTACCCTTGTCACTAGGACTCGCGAGAACACGGGGAAGCTGAGTACAGTCTGCTGCTCCTCACAGTTGGTACAATATTCAGTGAGGTTGGTACCCTTGTCACTAGGACTCGCGAGAGCACAGGGAAGCTGAGTACAGTCTGCTGCTCCTCACAGTTGGTACAATATTCAGTGAGGTTGGTACCCTTGTCACTAGGGCTCGCGAGAACACAGGGAAGCTGTGATAGTAGAGTACAGTCAGCTGCTCCTCACAATGGGTACAATATTCAGTGAGGTTGGTACCCTTGTCATTAGGACTCGCGAGAACACAGGGAAGCTGAGTACAGTCTGCTGCTCCTCACAGTAGGTACAATATTCAGTGAGGTTGGTACCCTTGTCACTAGGACTAGCGAGAACACAGGGAAGTTGTGTACAGTCTGCTGCTCCTCACAGTGGGTACAATATTCAGCGAGGTTGGTAGGCTTGTCATTAGGACTCGCGAGAGCACAGGGAAGCTGAGTACAGTCTTCTGCTCCTCACAGTTGGTACAATATTCAGTGAGGTTGGTACCCTTGTCACTAGGACTCGCGAGAGCACAGGGAAGCTGAGTACAGTCTGCTGCTCCTCACAGTTGGTACAATATTCAGTGAGGTTGGTACCCTTGTCACTAGGACTCGCGAGAACACAGGGAAGCTGTGATAGTAAAGTACAGTCTGCTGCTCCTCACAATGGGTACAATATTCAGTGAGGTTGGTACCCTTGTCATTAGGACTCGTGTGAGCACAGGGAAGCTGAGTACAGTCTGCTGCTCCTCACAGTAGGTACAATATTCAGTGAGGTTGGTACCCTTGTCATTAGGACTCGCGAGAACACGGGGAAGCTGTGATGGAAGAGTACAGTCTGCCTCTCCTCACAGTGGGTACAATATTCAGTGAGGTTGGTACCCTTGTCATTAGGACTCGGGAGAACACAGGGAAGCTGTGATGGTAGAGTACAGTCTGCTGCTCCACGCAGTGGGTACAATATTCAGTGGGGTTGGTATCCTTGTCATTAGGACTCGCCAGAACACAGGGAAGCTGTGTAGCGTCTGCTGCTCCTCACAATGGGTACAATATTCAGTGAGGTTGGTACCCTTGTCATTAGGACTCGCGAGAACACAGGGAAGCTGTGTACAGTCTGCTGCTCCTCACAGTGGGTACAATATTCAGTGAGGTTGGTACCCTTGTCATTAGGACTCGCGAGAACACAGGGAAGCTGTGTACAGTCTGCTGCTCCTCACAGTGGGTACAATATTCTGTGAGGTTGGTACCCTTGTCACTAGGACTCGCGAGAACACGGGGAAGCTGTGTACAGTCTGCTGCTCCTCACAGTTGGTACAATATTCAGTGAGGTTGGTACCCTTGTCACTGGGACTCGCGAGAGCACAGGGAAGCTGAGTACAGTCTGCTGCTCCTCACCGTTGGAACAATATTCAGTGAGGTTGGTACCCTTGTCACTAGGGCTCGCGAGAACACAGGGAAGCTGTGATAGTAGAGTACAGTCTGCTGCTCCTCACAATGGGTACAATATTCAGTGAGGTTGGTACCCTTGTCATTAGGACTCGCGAGAGCACAGGGAAGCTGAGTACAGTCTGCTGCTCCTCACAGTAGGTACAATATTCAGTGAGGTTGGTACCCTTGTCACTAGGACTAGCGAGAACACAGGGAAGCTGTGTACAGTCTGCTGCTCCTCACAGTGGGTACAATATTCAGTGAGGTTGGTACCCTTGTCATTAGGACTCGCGAGAACACGGGGAAGCTGTGATGGTAGAGTACAGTCTGCCTCTCCTCACAGTGGGTACAATATTCAGTGAGGTTGGTACCCTTGTCATTAGGACTCGGGAGAACACAGGGAAGCTGTGATGGTAGAGTACAGTCTGCTGCTCCACACAGTGGGTACAATATTCAGTGGGGTTGGTATCCTTGTCATTAGGACTCACGAGAACACAGGGAAGCTGTGTACAGTCTGCTGCTCCTCACAGTGGGTACAATATTCAGTGAGGTTGGTACCCTTGTCATTAGTACTCGCGAGAACACAGGGAAGCTGTGTACAGTCTGCTGCTCCTCACAGTGGGTACAATATTCAGTGAGGTTGGTACCCTTGTCACTAGGACTCGCGAGAACACAGGGAAGCTGTGTACAGTCTGCTGCTCCTCACAGTGGGTACAATATTCAGTGAGGTTGGTACCCTTGTCACTAGGACTCGCGAGAACACAGGGAAGCGGAGTACAGTCTGCTGCTCCTCACAGTGGGTACAATATTCAGTGAGGTTGGTACCCTTGTCACTAGGACTAGCGAGAACACAGGGAAGCTGTGTACATTCTGCTGCTCCTCACAGTGGGTACAATATTCAGTGAGGTTGGTATCCTTGTCATCAGGACTCGCGAGAACACAGGGAAGCTGTGTACAGTCTGCTGCTCCTCACAGTGGGTACAATATTCAGTGAGGTTGGTACCCTTGTCACTAGGACTCGCGAGAACACAGGGAAGCGGAGTACAGTCTGCTGCTCCTCACAGTGGGTACATTATTCAGTGAGGTTGGTACCCTTGTCACTAGGACTCGCGAGAACACAGGGAAGCTGAGTACAGTCTGCTGCTCCTCACAGTGGGTACAATATTCAGTGAGGTTGGTACCCTTGTCATTAGGACTCGCGAGAACACAGGGAAGCTGTGATGGTAGAGTACAGTCTGCCTAATCCTCACAGTGGGTACAATATTCAGTGAGGTTGGTACTGTGCCCTTGACCTACGTCTTAGGCCAAGGACACATTATGTCATTGGAGTACTTATATAGGGCAATGTCATGATGTTAATGAGAATGAAATCATCATTATGTAATGATTATAATGATAACTAGGATCTTTCTGCCGTGTTGAAGACCACATAAACTGTATGTGGCTTGGCAGTTCTGACAGGGAGAAATTTATGGTTTTCACACAATGGGCAGAGCAGGTGCGTCACAAGTCGCTTGCCTGCAAGTTTCAGAGCAGGAGCACTCCAGCGAATTCTGAGAATCTTGCCAAAACGCAGTAACTATCTCAAGTTAGCACGCAGTAGATGCTTGACTCCGCCCTCAGAGAGTACGCCTCGGTTGGTTACAAGAGATCAAGACATTACATGCATGATCTAAAACGCCCATGATGAATCTAATTATTATTAAGAATTTTGGGAATGCGGTAACGGATTAAATATCTCTGTGTTCATCGAATAGAAGTAGTCCCCGCGCAAGGAAATTTGACAACGTCGAGTGTGTGAGAGAGAGAACATAGCGTCCTTCAGCAAGAAATTAGTTCTACCCAAGCGCTGATGATATAAATTTAGCCTATGATCGAGTTTCGTCGTGAATCATATGATTAGCAAGGCCATATTTTTATGTATGAATTAAGGTACCCGATTACTGTAGCCTATGATTGTGAAGGGAGCATTTGGTGTCGTATGTGCAAAACTGTGAATTGGCAACCATTTTGTCATATATGTGGGTGAAGTCTGTGACAGGGGCATTGTTCATCATTCAGCCAACGTTAGCGGATGCTGGTCTATGTAGCACCACGCTAAGCATTAATGTACAAAACGCACAGTCTATTGTTCGGCTGATGCAAAATAATATTAAAAATGAATACTAAGTTGTGAATGTGTATAACAGAAAGGAAAGATGTGAAATTATATATATAATTCAAGTGAAAAATATGTAACAGAAAATGTGTCCGCGACAAGTGTGGAAATAGTGTGAGAATTTGTCATCTATGACACAAGTGTGTAGCCCACTAATGTGTAATTTTTAAAGTGGTGCATAATTTAATTAAATATGTGTGTGTACGCATTTTAAAAGGGTGCTGGCTTATAGCAACCTAGTGATAATGGAGGATTGCAGTGATATTATCGAGTGGTTTTACATCATCGTGATGGGATTCGAACTGGCCATGGAGGTCATGTGTTAAGTTATACTGTTGCGGGCATCTGGTCCAACTCTTGCAAATGATGAAGGAAGTCTTCAATGTGATAAGTACCTTTTGATTACATTTTACAGTGTCAAATAATTCATGGATTTCATCGCCATAATGTTAGCATGTTATTTGTTTTCTTTTGATTTGTTTTATCTTGTGTGTACAATGACTGTGTCAATGGCGACCATAGTTGTGCATCTGACGGAGCTGGGTACGCTCATAAGGATTAATGATCAGAATAATTATTTTAATGAATTAAAAGTGCCTAACTTAACGTAAGGATGTTGCTAGGTAATCGTATCCGTACATAAAACACATGGTAGAACTCCCTATTTTATTTATAAATGTGTGTTAGAAATATCCCCTGTGTTTTTCCCCCGAATAGGACGAACGAAGCATGGTATTTCGATAGATGCCCTTTCCAGGCAAAATCTCATTATTTCGTGTCAATGACCAGAGATAGTAATTTATGTATTTACATACCGGATGAATTAATATCCGAGGATTATTTTTTTTGGGACGATATTTAAAGGACCATGGTGTATTGTGATGGATGGTGATGCAGTATTATGGTGTAGCAATGAGTAAAGTTTATAGGACAGTTTACAAAGGCGTGAATTATGTCAGATGAGAGGTAGTATGATAAGTTTACAATGATATAAGTGACGGCTGACCCAGCCTCACTAATTGTTATATTAGTTTTTATTGAACGCGTGTGATATTTAAGGCCATACAGGTAAGATGTTGTAAGGAGGAATCTACGATGAAATAAGATAAAATAGATAATGATGCCAGGTAATAAGACCTGAGGGAAGATGACAGATGAGAGTTAGTATGATAAGTTTACAATGATATAAGTGACGGCTGACCCAGCCTCACTAATTGTTATATTAGTTTTTATTGAACGCGTGTGATATTTAAGGCCATACAGGTAAGATGTTGTAAGGAGGAATCTACGATGAAATAAGATAAAATAGATAATGATGCCAGGTAATAAGACCTGAGGGAAGATGACAGATGAGAGTTAGTATGATAAGTTTACAATGATATAAGTGAATTGTATGTGTAAAGTAGTGGCCATCAAGCGCAGATAAAATAATGCTATAATTAATCTATATCCAAATGAGAGCGTCCCGCTCCACATTTAGAATACTAAGATCCAGTCCGATCAGCTGGTGAGAATACAGTCAAATATTAGCCCGGGGGAAGGGGTGAAGACTTGCATTTCTACCTTTCACGGTCAAGGTCAGCCAGCAGGCGAGGCCAGTCCATTGTCACTTTCCACAAAGAGAAGGAGCCCATTCAGGACTCGGGTGCTTGTCGCGGCGATTCTTTTAAATTTTTGTTATGTTTGGTCCCAAGTTTAATATTCACGTAAGGGTATGTTAGGTCACTACCCTGATGCCTCCAATCGATAGCGTTTCTTTTACTGGTCATTTTGATATGAGGGACGGTTTTGTCTGCTGATCATACAGTCCCGGGTTCGATATCCTTTTGTTGTGCCTGGTCCAGAAACTATTTTAAACGGGTGCTAGGTAGGCAGTAACCTTGCGGTCCCGTGTTCGAAATCCTTTTGTTTATGCCTGGTCGATCAGTCTTTTTAAATGGGTACTAGCTAGACAGTGACCTTAGAGTCCTGTGTTCATGAATAATTATTTTCGGTCCTGGAAAATAATTATTATTAGTTTTTTTTTATAGTTAATATTGGTTCAAAATTATCTTGAGATTTCTTTTTCTCAATAATTGTTGAACGGACCATGCTTTGTTCTATTGTAACCTCGTTCTGCAGGATAAGGCATTCAAGGTAAGAAATGTATAGGTAGCGAATACCCCTAAATACATATTGATCCTGTTGAATAGGCCACTTAGAACATGTTTGTGCCATGCCTATCTTTTTCAGGGGTCGCGGCTTCAAATACATTCACCGTTGTTTAACATAACACTGATACAAGGTATTTCTTCTGTGCCATGTCTATCTTTTTCAGGGGTCGCGGCTTCAGATACATTCACCGTTGCCTAACGTGACTCTGACACGATACGATTACTTTAATAATGTTTGGTTGGAATTATTAATTGTTTTTCATGTTTATCCAACCCAAGTTTGAAAGGCAAATGATTAGTCATCATTTTTATGATGCTATTTTGTTGGTTTTTTTAAGGCATTTTTCCTAGTTTGTTTATTAAATATCCATGAATTATTTGACAAGGCATCGAGTGCTTGGTTCGAAAGTGTATCACGTCAAACGCAAGGGCCGAAGCCAGGCTTATCATATCGCTAATATGTTAATGCAATATGTGACAATTTGTAAGTGTGTTTCAAGGCTAAGGAAACTAAATGGCTTCATTGATTCAGCTATTTTGTTTTAAAGCTAAGACGTCCAAAGTAATGTCGGGATTGGACATTAAGATTCCGTACGGAAAGGCTTCCATAATTAATTTACAAGAGTATGTAAATAAGATGCATAAATCATATTCATGTTTGCAGATAGAAATACATAATTAATGCCATGAAGGTTAAGATTTGATATGAGGGTAAACTCTTATTTAACGGAGGGATTCTAGTAAATGTTAATTAAACGCCATTAATAATTAAATAAGCCAATGGCTAGGCTATAATGTATACTTCGGAATGGCCATGGATGTCTCTGATATTTGAACATACCATGTATCTGAAATGTAATTGGATGATATTAGACTCAATGATTATTATGTTTACTCAGATTAATGATTGATTAATTTCGTATAAATGGATTTCTTTTTCTTAATCCATACTGTTGTTACAGTTGACCGGACCCTCTTGATCCATCATCTCTTAATAACTTAACTTTCTGATGATATCTTATCATCGTAATTAATAAATTTGATTATGGCAATTAATGCTAATTGGTATTAACCAGATTTCATTTTTGATTCATTTTCTTTATTTTGCCATATGATTGGTTTTTATTTGTTAATAAATTTGATTGTAATCATACATCATAACTATTATGATAAGTATTAATTGATGCTGATTAGCATTTAATTGGTGGTTTTTGGACATTAATTAGTCCATTGTTTATATTTTTGATTTTGACTTAATTTTATTGATTCCGTATTTGATTTATTTTACCTTTGAGTTATTATTATTATTATTATTATTATTATTATTATTATTATTTTAAATTTCATTTCTACTATTTTGGTTTCATTTCATTTATTTGTTTTTGCTGTACTGGTGTTGGTGCATTAAATTTGTTTATTCTCATTCAGAATCTGTGTGTGATGAATTTTATTCAGCCCTAGTGATCTTCCTATAATATCCAGAACAGTTTCATATTCAAGCTAGTGTACCGTTCATGCCCCGACGACAGAGTCCTGTTCTGAAGGCCTTGTGCAAGGGTACAGTACCCTTGTCACTAGGACTCGCGAGAACACAGGGAAGCTGTGTACAGTCTGCTGCTCCTCACAGTAGGTACAATATTCAGTGAGATTGGTACCCTTGTCACTAGGACTCGCGAGAACACAGGGAAGCTGTGTACAGTCTCCTGCTCCTCACAGTGGGTACAATATTCAGTGAGGTTGGTACCCTTGTCATTAGGACTCGCGAGAACACAGGGAAGCTGTGTACAGTCTGCTGCTCCACACAGTGGGTACAATATACAGTGAGGTTGGTACCCTTGTCATCAGGACTCGCGAGAACACAGGGAAGCTGTGTACAGTCTGCTGCTCCACACAGTGGGTACAATATACAGTGGGGTTGGTACTCTTGTCATTAGGACTCGCGAGAACACATGGAAGCTCTGTACAGTCTGCTGCACCTCACAGTGGGTGCAATATTCGGTGAGGTCAGTACCCTTGTCTTTAGGACTCGCGCGAGAAGTAAGCTTCTGAATCCACTCTTAGTGTGTGAGAATTGCAGAAGACATACACGATATCTGGAATATTTAATAATAATAATAATAATAATAATATTAATGATTTTGAGGAATTACAGTATAGAGCAATCTCACTAGTCTCCTGCTAACAATACCTTGGAGAATTCCTATTTCTATCAAGGCAACATCGAAGGAATACCAAATTCCAGAGGGCATGCAGACTAACATTGAGTGACTAGAACATTTTTCGCAATGCTAATGCAATGGGTTTGCCGGATGCCTCAGGCATCATATCTTTGGGAGATTGCTCCTATATTGCAGTACTTGAGAAAAGAAAGATCCGAAAATATTTACTGGAATACATAATGATCGTGTTATTATTATTATTATTATTATTATTATTGTGAACAGTTTTGAAGTACGATTATATTCAGTGCAACTGCTCGCGGGATATGATACTCGTTCTTCAATCACATTCTCAGTTGCTTATTTTAAGGATCTGATAGTGCGCCCAGTCCCCATTTTTGGGAGCGAGTTAAGGGGACAACAATGGAAACATGTTATTGGATTAGTAAATACTTTGTACCTTATCTTCAATAAACCAAGGGCAGCATTAGAGAATCCAAGACATTCTTAATAGACCTGGTGCATTTTGAGAGGGCTGCTTAGGTTACGCGACGCGAGAATTTAAATTGGCCTTTAATAGTTTAAGATGTCCAGAATTCATTATCTTTCACCATGGTCTAGATTTGGCAGCACAACAAATGTTACATTGCGAGACGTTCATAGATAGTTCGGTATAAGGGGAATACAAGGGCCAACGAGGATAAGAGATAAGGAGACCACACAGCACAGTGGTTGGTGGCAGCTGCTCGAGACCGCACCGCATATCGCTCTAAGCTCACAATCCATCCTAACCTGACCATTTAATAACAATCACACAACACAAGGTCAATAAAATCTAACAATCTCGATAATTTGCGCTAGTTTATTACTATTATTATTAGTTACTTAAGCCCATTAAGGAGCGCTTACGACTAGAGCTTCTGCGATGCTTTCTTTGTTGTCCAATATCTACTCAGTCCAGCCAACAACTTGTCCTTCCTCTCCTGAGCGAGGGGAGGTCGGGTCTAAATCACTTTGGGTGGTGGGCACCAAGAGTTAACACTATCACAAGTTTGGAACGGTCAGGAATATCACAGTCTTAAATTCCAGCGTTATTCAAGTCGTGTTTCACTTCATTAAGCCACAAGCTGCCAGTTTTGTAGCCATTAACCAACTAAATAAGTTTTATTGAAAATACCATCACTCATACGTGTAGACATAGATAACTGCAAATGACCTGATGATGATCGCTTGACGATCGAAACCTGTCATCCAAGTGTATTTATTAATCTCATGTAAATGTGTTTCAGGATTAGGGAAGCACACATTACAGTTGGGTACACTCGTGTTGACCGACTGAAGAACATCAAACTTTACTTAGGCAGCAATGGCTTCCAAGACGATCTGGGCTCAGAGGATTGTTCCGCACCAAGTGTCGCGAGAGCTGGTGATGGATAACATGACACGACAGACTATTCAGAGCGTGGGCATGTGCGGGCATTCAGAGCGGAAAGCTGGTCAGGCCGAACTAAGTGCAATTACTGTACATATCGGTTACTTCCGCTCAACTGGACATCATCTTCCCCAATACTTACCGAGTGCTTCTCTTAGAGCTGCAAGTGCTATGTAATATTATTGGTGTGTAACATCTTTCCACTCAGTATCTGTATATTTTTTGTGGGGGTGATTTTGAAAAATGAAACGGAAATGGATGGGACGGGAACAATGAAACGGAAATGGATGGGACGGAAACAATGAGCGCGCGCGGTGCGGAGATTGATCCCACGACATACTGACGGCCATGTCGCTGTGTGAAATGTTTACTTCCAGGTTTGGAGGCCCCATTAAATATATTCCTACAATAAATCATCTTCAAATTGTCGTTCTTTGTGTGTGCTTTGTGGACTTCGAAAAAGCATTTGAAAAAGTCAGCTGGCACACGCTGTTTCCTCTTCTGAATCAAATAGGATGTCCCCATTGATTAATCGGATTAATATTTGATCTGTAAATAAATCAAACTGGTGTTGTTCGGCTTGGAAATGACGTATCAGAACCCGCTAAGATCCGCAATGGTGTGCGACAAGGTTGTTTGCTGTCCCCTGGACTGTTCAATGCCTTCGCTGAAGCTATAAAAAAGTGGTCTTTTAATGGTTGTAATATGGGAGTGAAAGTTGGTGGAAGACTTATCCAGAATATTAAATTTGCTGATGATCTGGCATTACTTGCACTAAATCCGCATACACTAACAAAAATGTTGCAATGTTTAAATGATACAGCTACAGAATACGGAATGAAAATCAATTTTAAGAAGACCAAGATTCTAGTGATAAGTAAGCATCAACACCAACTAAATATAAGCATGAATAAAGAACCAGTACAACAGGTCAGTCGATTTAAATACCTGGGTCAGATCTTCACAGAAGACCTACGATGTGAAGTTGAAATCAGGAGCCGTATAGCAATGGCTAAGCAGGCATTCCGTGAAAAGCATTCTCTAATTTGCCAACGCTCGATGTCCCTCAGCCTTAGAAAACAACTGGTTAAGACCTACATATGGGCAGTTGCAATGTACTGCAGTGAGACCTGGACAATGAATAGAGGTGACATTAAACGACTAGAAGCGTTTGAGATGTGGTTTGGCGCCGAATGGAAAAGATCAGCTGGGTAGAGAAAATGACCAACATAACGGTGCTGGATGGAATAAAGGAAAAACGGCAAATGATCCGCCAGATCAATAGAAGGAGATCCACCTGGCTTGGCCACAGGTTACGACATGGTGGCCTGATGATTGACATACTAGAAGGCAAAATACCTGGAAAACGCCCTCGCGGGAGGCCACGGAACACTTTCATGAGGTCCTTCCTAAATAGCTCTGGCCTACGAAGTTATGAAATGGTCAAAAGGACAGCACAAAACTCATTGTAGGGGCAGACCAGTCGCTTGACTGAAAAACATGATGATGATGATGATATCATATTTGCTGAAAACCGGTCAGGATTTGGCACATCAGTTTTACAAGTAGGCTAGTTATTTCAATGACCAACAGAGTTCACTGTTAACAAGCGATAACATGTCACATGTTACACATCATATGCGACTACTGCAAGGCTCGTAATTGTTTTTTCATTCTTTTAATTATTTAGGTATTCAATTCAATTATTTTTTATTTATTTGATTTCTTCCTAGATTACAAGGCTGCCAATAGTGAAAAAGCACAACAATGTTGGCATAGCGACATTTGAATGGCTGTTCAGTCGGTAATCATGATTGTACCCATTTATTGTAGTGGGTGTTAAACCCAATACCTAAAACAAATAACATGAGATTAATAAATCCACTATTAACCCTTGTAATATTAGTTTCGATCGTCGAGCGATAACCATCAGATCCTTTACCCTTTTAATCATTATCTGTGTGAATGAAACGGAATACTTAGACAAAATAACAGCATTTATGAATAGGAACGGAATCAATGAGATGGAAAAAGACACGACCAATATCTTTGGAAGTCAAATAGAAAGAGCTTTACACCAAGCAGAATATATTCTTACCAGAGCCAAAAATAGGAAACTGACAAACATGAACCTAAAATTGCCATCCTTAAGAACACTGCGAAATATGCATGAGAATGAATGCCCAATAAGAGCAATGTAGGAGCAACTACTACACACCACAACACACTAGTCTCATAACAAATGAAGGCTGATGTGTGAACATGTACACTAACATATGAGCATTGAGTACTTAAAAAATAAAACCAAAGAAAAAGTACTCATAAAGAAATAATCACAAGAGATCACGAAACAACTGATCGTGAGAGTCATCAGAATCAAAACGTGTTTCAATTCAACAACAAAACAAAACAAAAAATCCCTCTCGGCACTCCGCAAGGTGGAGGTAGATTTCACGGCGCAAACTAGGGGAAAGGCGAATATAGGCAAAATATGGAGACTTTCATAGAAGGACCAGACCTCATTTTACACCTCTCATTATGAGAGAGTATTTTACAATTAAAGCTTAAATAACATTATATTTCGAGTCTTTATGCATATTTTTAACATTTTATTGTCTTATGGGGATGGTAACCTTTCCGTCACTTCGGGTCTATTTCTATATTGGTGGCCACACTGATCTTATGCGAGGTTTCGACATTGATGTCTAACTATCTAACGGTGACGTAGTTGGTAGTATGCTGAGCTTCTATGCCCAAGGTCACGGGTTCAAACCCGACCGAAGTCGTCAAATTTTTTAAGAGCATTAAAAGTCCCTCAGTTTTCCTTCCTTCGGAGGGAAAGTAAAGCTGGCGGGCACATGTCATATATATTTATGACACGTAAAAGAACCTTCGACTATGTACATTTGTGGGAAGCGTTCGTCACGTTTGTCACCGGGCGCTGGTTACGATCGTATCAAGTAGTAGCCAAGTTCACACTTAGGTGTCGTGGACGGTAGCATTTGGTAGCGAAAGTAGGACCTACTTGAAATTACTGTCTGCAGTCCTTACTTGAATTAAAAACAGATAACACACACTGATACAGCCATCACAATATAACACCGGATATTAGACAGATTTTACACACATCCAAAGTACACGGGGCTATATGACTGCGTTGTCGCAGCCCCTAAACTGAGAAACCAACCAACCAATTATATAACGGTCTCTTACCTCTCCACGCAATATTTTGTCTCCCACCGACGCAGATGGAAAATTGAATGCGATCTGGTGCAGCGGCGTTGTCATGGTAACAAAATCAGAATGCTCTTCCCTCATCAATTTCGCAATTACTCATAATTTTGAAAATATTTTGCTCGTCCCTTGGCGTAATGGTGGGTCATAACAAAGATTCTTTCAGACAAAAGTTTAAGGTAATAATTAGAGGAGTATTGACCATTTTAAACGGTTTTCATATTGAGTCTATTAAGGGAGGTATGATTTTTGTTTCTCTAAAAACCCACTTTTCCCCACCCTTTTGGTTAACGGTCGGTGCCATCAAAAAAAAAAAAAAGTTACTAACATAATTTTGGCCCTTATCCGATAAATAGTATGAACTTTGAATGGATTCGATATTTTAAATATTAAGAGAGTTATAGCGATATTTCACCCTCAAGAAAGTGATAAATACATAAATTACACGAAAAGTCAAGACCTTGGCTCCATTTGTCCTTATTGACGAAGTTTAAAATATTGAGTAAATTAAAACTTTAAGTTGTACTTTAATCACAGTACATTGTGACCTTCTTTAGCGTTATCTAAAATACGTCACGAAGCAAGACTTACATACATCAATGTCCTTATCAAAATAATTACTTAAAATACCAATAGTCGAAAGGCTGAAAAACACTTTAATGTTTAGCCTACTTTACACATTTTGCAAAAATGAGGAAAAAGTAGAATTATGAGATCGATCCGGGCAAATGTGTGTCTGTCTTTCTGTCTGTCTGTCTGTCTGGCTGTTCTTCTGTCTGTCTGGCTGGCTGGCTGTGTGTGTGTCCCCTCCTGTCAACTCCTAAACGGCTGCAGCAATCGAAACAAAATTTGGTAGAAGTAAAGACCTATACCTGAATATCTCAATGCCGTATTTGAAAATGATGTCAGTGCTACCAACTGCTTAAAAATCGCAATTGAAATTTGAGCTCCATGTTGGATATCATGGAAGGTATGAATGGGAGCTATTTCAAAATTGGCACACGTATAGATAATAATATGCCAGTTTAATTTCCAGGAGGCCATACATGGAAGTGTTGCCAAAATGATTATAAGCCTGATGATAGGTACAATTTTTAAATGCATATAACTTCTACACTATCAATTGGAATTCAACCAAATTTCGTATGTTGTATGTGTACATGACCAGATATGACTGAGCGTATTCTTAAAAGCCACCAGGGCTGCCAACTGTCAATAAATGCTCTTAATTTCTTGTATCCAAATGCCAATATATCAGAAAGTATGCAATCCGAGAGCTTTAAACTATGCAAACGTATAGTACCTGACATTCTATATTAATTTGGAGTAAATTATATACGTCAGTGCTACCAATATGATTCTAAGCCTACTGAGATGTCCAACTTTAAATACATGTAACTTCTATACTATCATTTGGATTTCAACCAAATTTCGTATGTACTATGTGTACCACAACAGATATGACTATGCGTATTTGTAAGAGCAACCAGGGCTGCCAATTGTTAATAAATGCTGTCTCTATTTTAGTAACCCTAATATCAATATATCAGAAAGTATGCAAGCCAATAGCTCTAAACTTTTCACACGTATAGTACTTGTCATTCTAGATTAATTTGGAGTAACTAATATACGTCAGTGCTGCCAACATGATTCTAAGCCTGCTGATAGGTTCAATTTTAAATTGCATGTAACTTCTATACTAACTAATGGATTTCATTCAAAATTGGCACAATGATAGATCATATTATTTCAGATTATTTCTGACCAATACATGCATGACATTGCTACCAACATGATTTTACGCGCGCTGTTAGATCCAATGTTTAACTGCATGTAACGTCCGTGCTATCCATTGGACTTCAACCAAATTTTGTATTCTGTACCTTAAGAGATGGAACTAATAATATATTCAATTTCCAGGGCTGTAGTGCTATATTAGGCTATATTATGCCAGGTATATTTCGAACTAATTAGAAATGTCGATATTACCAACTTTATTTCGTCATTATTCTAGATAGGCCCATATAGATTAATCATTGGCATGAATCTTAAATTTTAAGAAAAGTAGGCTCTTTAGTTCGTCACGGAACTTCTTGTTTTTTTATCAAATCTGTTACAATGTGTTATAAAATTATTATTGATATTATCGTATCAGAAATACCATTTACACAGTTCAATTATGCATAGTTAACTACTTAACATAACACAAATAAATTGCAAAGCCCTTCACACCAATCTCGACCAGAACCTAGCAACATCAAGTACATTTTGTGTTGCATAAAGAAGATCATCCTCGGTGCAGGAAGATGGGCACAATGGACACTGGAGCATATGCTGTATAGTTTGATCTTCACCACATTCACATATCGATACAGCCCCATCTTGATAGGTTTACTTTGGATCTTCCCATTGCTGTCCTCAATCTGTTCACAGACCAGTCTTCATGACAGCCAGGTGGCAAACGTTCTGCAAGTGTCATTTGTCCTGGGATGACTGGGGGGACCTTGGCTTTCCAAACCGTACTCTCAATGTAGTAGGTGATCCAGTTTGTTCCTCAGACGTTCGTAGGAAGCTTTTTCTTGACTTTAGTGTCTGAACTGGAGATGTTTGGTCATATAAGGGAAGAGCACTTTGTTGCTCCACTCTACGCCTCTCTTTGTCCGCAGCTGTTTTCCTTCGAATACAAGATGGAGCAATTCCTGCAAGACAATAGAGTTTGTCAACTGGAGTAGACTTTAAACAGCCAGTCACTAGCCTGCACCTGTCGGGAATAGGATGAAGAATTCCAAACAGGACATGCATATTCTCCGACGGAATAACAATGTGCCATTGAGATGTGGTTGACTACCCCACTGTGAACCAGCCAGTTTGCGGTGTAGTATATTCCTTGCCGACACTTGGAGTTTGCAGTTCATACAGTGTTATAAAATGAAGGATATAAATATTGATAAAAACAACTTGACGTTGAAGCAGTGATGTGGTTATTATATTATTGATTCTAATGTTTACGTTTCACTCCTCTTTCTGACTTCTTATGATGTGTTTCTCATTTCTATCGTATTCTTCTTTTTAGATCACTGTTTCAACGTCAAGATGTTTTTAACAAGATTCATCTTTCATTTTATAACACATTGTACCAGATCTGATTTCTAAGATTTTTAAAGTGTTATTCTAGCCTTTAGACTGTTGGTGTTTAAAGTAATTATTTTGATAACAACTTTTGATAAGGAAATCGTAGTAACGTCAGAATGTGGTCAAAACCTGTGCTGTGATTAAAGTACAACTTGATGTTGACTTAAGGTTTCATTTTATTGAATAACATAAATTATGTATAAACTTTCGATCTGACCGTGATTTTGGGATCTGGGGGATGTGAAACACGAAAATATGTAGAAACTTTCCGTAAATCGAAACATGGTACTCATTGCAATCTACGTTATCTACCTAAATATACGTACAGACAGAGCAACCACTAAGCCGACATTATATCAGAGCATGAGTTTTTAGAAATAAAGACTCGGCAAAGGGAGTAGTGCAATGGAAAAGATACACAACTCGGAGTAATATTCTCGGCAAGGCTCTACGAGCTATGATAAACCTCAGCTTCTTTAAGTTGCAAACGAGACGTAGCGGCAACAAGTGGTTGTGCTTGGCAAAGTAATGCGGTAGCAGCGCTTCCTTTCGGCTTTCTTATGAACTGTTCCCCTGCCGGCAGAGGGGAGGTGACTTCCTGGAGTCAGAACCTGGGCTTGCTGGGAAACAATACAAATCCTTCAAATAAATCGTTGGATTATAAAATTAAGTTAAATAAATTTGTTTTTTAATTTGATGCTACGTATTTTATTACATTGGATTTGTTATTGCGGAGTTTGATTGCCTATGTTCCATTTGTCCAGCGCTGATATAGTAAATGGTAATCTGTCCGTTAGGTTGGCAACCCGTGCACTGGTGGTCAGATCATTAGAAACAATTAGGCGTAGGCTCTTTGCTCGAGCCTGTGCATCAGCTACTTGAACATGAGGCATGCGCTTACATTGAGGCAAATGAACAAATAGATTCTAAATTTATCCCGAGAATACTGACATTATCCAATAGATGCTTACTAGTAATAATACGTTAAATTTACGTACATTACGAACTTTGAGCTAAAGCACCAATTAGTTAAATGATAATATATATTTCGTATGTAACACTGTTTATATACAGTGAACCCTCTGTGGTCTTTGAAGTTTAATACGTTAAGTTCCATCTTAAATACAACAAGTAGTTCCGTGAAGAACTATACAGCCTATTTTCATATATCCTACTTATGTTAATTGCCACTATTTAACATACACAATTTCAGTTTGATTGCTGTAATAGATTCGTAGATATTGAGAACCGACTAAATATTTCGGATGGTCGCCATGTTGGATTTTATATATGTAGGTCCTAGAGTTATGTACTGTTACATGAATATTATTGTGTACGTGTAGCATTCAAACTTCAATCGCATAATTAGGACACAAGAAACAACAAGGAGATTTAAAAATTTTTCACAGCTGCCATCTTGAGGTTATGGAAACAATTGAAATAAATTGGATGCCAGTGGATTAACATTCGGATAAAGATTTACTGTACCAAGTTTCACTGCACGCGGATGGTTAAATTGCGAGAAACGTCCATGTGAATATTTATAATTCGCGTCACCGCCATGTTGGATTTGTGATCACCAGGTTATTTAAAGTCCTATAGGTGAACTTAAGTTCATAGCCCCTATGAACATTAAAAAATGCAGTTTGATTGCTAAAATAGATTCGTAGATATTCAGTATCGTCTAAATATTTCGGATGGTCGCCATGTTGGATTGTTAAATGTATAGGCCATAGAGTCATGTACCATTAAAGGAAAATTATTGCGTAGGTTCATTATTCAAACTTTCACTTCGATCGCATGACTACATCACAAGAAATAAAAACTTAATTTTAAAATTCGCACTGCCGCCATCTTGAGGTTATGTAAACAATTGAACTAAATTAGATACCAGTGGATTACAATGTGTATAAATATTTCCTGTACCAGGTTTCAGTGCGCTTGGAACATTAAATCGCGAGAAAGGTCTATTTAAAATGTTCAAATTCGCTTGGCCGCCATGTTCGTTTTGTAGTTAACCGGTTTTTGAAAATCTTATAGATGGACTTCCAGTAGTGCCCTTTATCTCAGTACAAAATTTTAGGGAGATACCGCTAATAGTTTCAGAGATATAGAATGCCGGTGAAATATTTCGCACATCCGCCATCTTGTGATTATGTAAACAATTGAACGAAGTTATATGTCGGTGCATTACAATGTATATAAACATATACTGTACCAAGTTTCATTGCGTTTGGTTGGTCAAATCGCGAGAAACGTCTATTTAAAAGTCGAAAATTCGCTTGGCCGCCATGTTCGTTTTGTAGTCACCAGGTTTTCAAAAGTCACATAAGTGAACTTATAGTAGTTCCCTCTATCACCATAGAAAATGTCAGGGTAATATCGGTAATAGTTTCGGAGATATTGAATGCTGGTGAAATATTTCGCACAGCCGCCATGTTAGATTGGTGAGTCGTAACAAAATTTGAAGGGCACGGTCGAGGTCGCCGGGAATAGTGCTATGAACTTTCCGAGTTTCATTGAAATCGCTCCTGCCGTTTAGATTTTATTAGGGGGACACACACACACGAATCACACACACACACACACACACACACGCACACACACACGGACAAAAGGTGATCTCATAAGCCTATTTTTAGCCTATTTTCAATTTTGAAAAAATAGGCTTATGAGATCACCTTTTGTCCGTGTGTGTGTGCGTGTGTGTGTGTGTGTGTGTGTGTGTGATTCGTGTGTGTCCCCCCCCCTAATAAAATCTAAACGGCTGGAGCGATTTCAATGAAACTCGGTATGTTCATAGCACTATTCCCGGCGACCTCGACCGTGCCCTTCAAATTTTGTTACGTCTCACCAATGCAAAATGGCGGCTGTGCGAAATATTTCACTAGCATTCAATATCTCCGAAACTATTACAGATATCGCCCTGAAATTGTGTACGGTGATAAAGGGTACTACTAGAAGTTCAACTATGAGACTTTCAAAAACCTGGTGACTACAAAACCAACATGGCGGTCAAGCGAAGTTGAGACTTTTATATAGATTTTTCTCGCGATTTAACTATTCACACGTAATGAAACTTGGTACAGCAAATGTTTATACACATTGTAATGCACTGGAGTCTAATTTAGTTCAATTGTTTACATAACTTCAAAATGGCGGCTGTGCGAAATATTTCACTGATATTCTATATCTCCGAAACTATTACAGATATCACCCTGCAATTTAGTACAGTGATAAAGGGTACTGATACAAGTTTACCTATGTATATTTCATAAACTTGTAAAGTAGAAAACGAACATGGCGACCAAGCGAAGTTGAGACTTTTAAATAGACTTTTCTCACGATTTAACCATCCAAACGTAATGAAACTAGGTACAGCAAGTGTTTATACACATAGTAATGCACTGGAGTCTAATTTAGTTCAATTGTTTACATAACCTCAAAATGGCGGCTGTGCGAAATATTTCACTGACATTCTATATCTCCGAAACTATAACAGATATTACCCTGCAATTTTGTACGGTGATAAAGGGTACTGGTACAAGTTTATCTATGTATACTTCATAAACTTGTAAAGTAAAAAACGAACATGGCGACCAAGCGAATTTGAAATATTTTAATAGACTTTTCTCGTGATTTAACTCTCTGAGCGAAGTGAAATGTGGTACAGTAAATGATTTTGCAGATTGTAATGCTCTGCCATCTAATTTAAATCAATTGTTTACATAACCTCAATATGGCGGCTGTGCGAAATTTTTAAATTAAGTTTTTATTTCTTGTGTCGTAATCATGCGATCGAAGTGAAAGTTTGAATAATGAACCTAGGCAATAATTGTCCTTGATTGGTACATAATTCTATGGCCTATACATATAACAATCCTAAATGGCGAGCTTCCGAAATATTTAGACGGTTCTCAATATCTATGAATCTTTTACAGCAACCAAACTGATTTTTTTTATGTTCATAGAGACTATGAACATATGTTCACCTATAGGACTTTCATTAACCTGGTGAGCACAAATCCAACATGGCGGCGACGCGAAGTATAAATATTTAAATGGACGATTCTCGCGAATTAACTATCCGAGTGCTGTGAAACGTTGCACGTTAAATGCTTATACAAATGTTGATCCACTGGCATCTAATTTATTTCAATTGTTTGCATAATCACAAGATGGCTGCTGTGCGTAATTTTAAAATTTCGTTTTTACTTCTTGTGTTCTAATCATGCGATTGAAGTTTGAATACCACACGTACACAATAATCTTAATGTAATAGTACAAAAATAAAAATCCAACCTGGCGACAATCTGAAATATTTAGACGGTTCTCAATATCTACGAATCTGTTACAGCAATTAAACTGAAATTTTGTATGTTGTTAGAAGAAATTAACATGAGCAGGATATATGAAAATAGGCTGTATAGTTCTTTACCGAACTACTTGTTTCAAAATTGAAAATAGGCTAACAAATACAGAAGTCGTTTACTTTGACGTAAATAGCAGTACGTAATCTCTCCAGCCTCTTATATTGTCTCTGGTTCTTATGAGGTTGCTTTATAATCCTTCTGAAGGGATGTGACATATCTACATCAAATTCCCCACCTTTTTGTTATTGCCATGGAGAAACCAGTATGTTGTTCAATTCAAGGATTGTTTCCAGGCAATTCTTTGCTGCATGATTATGCCTCTAGAACTGATTGCCATCAATACCAAAAGCATTGACATCACCACCATCACCAGTAGAAGCACTGCTGGAAGTTGGTGAGGTAGGGACAGATATAGAGGGAATTCTAAGCGGTGAAATTATTCATACACGAAAATTTTACGTACGATAGCATTTCAGGGTTAATGTTTTTCAGTCGGTCAACAAGATTGTACCCAATTGTAATGGGCGTTTCCCTAATGTTGAAAGAGTTTAAATGAGATGATTAAATACACTTGGATGACCGGTTTCGATCGTCAAGAGAGCATCATCAGTTCCCTTACACAATACAACTTATTTAGTTGCAGCAGTTATTATAAACTAGCGCCACTTATCAAGCTTTGTTGGTTATACGTGTTTTATCATTTAAATGATCTTGTCGACTTTGTCGTTACGCTGGGGTCTGGCGTTACGTTACGGTGACGGGACGAAATGTACCCAGATGCACTGACGTGTGTGACGTCATAGTACCGCTTGGTGCACGTGTTCCCCGACAATCTCTACTTCGTTGGTATAAGAAAAAAATCCCCGATTCTTGGATGTCACGGGTAATCTCGAGAACCACTGGGTGGATTTTGATGCGGGTTTCACCATTCTTTAAAGGATATCGTGAGGAAAGATTCTGTAGAAAATAATTTATGTATGATCAAAGGAAGCCAAGCAGTAACGATTTCAGTGAAAAAGTAGAAAACAAACTTGGCGTCCATGCGCTTCTTAAACTTACGCTGAGCAAACCGTTAAAAATATCAATATACTATGAGCGTAAGAATTGGTCAGCATGAAAAGTTTTGCAAAAAAGTACGCGAGAGCATATCTCTATCTTCAATACATCGCCCACTATAAGTGTTTTAGACTGGATGGAAGGGGCACGTATCCGCGCGCTCTGGTGAGCATGACGGCATCCCGTGTGCTTGACCTTGCTTTGCCCTTGGTTTGCACTTGCCGCTCGCGAGTAGTTTGAAACAAGATAAGCAAGATAAGTATTATGCAGATAATTTTCTAACATGTCAAGAGTCTTTGGCTTCGAGCGAAGCGAGAAGCCTCCAGCCTTTCTAGCATTTTTCATCATTTGTAGCATTTAAATTGATACAAAGTCTAGTCTCTCAGACTGACTGTCACTTTTTTGTTACGTTATTGTTCGTGGTGATTGACCGTGTGTAGTGTGATTGTAATTAAATGGTCAGGTTGGAGTGGATTGTGTACTTAGCTGATTGTGAGGTGTGGTCTGGTCCCGCGCGGCTCCTCTCACCACTCTCTGTGGAGGACTGGGAATCCTTCAGGTTCGAATAATTTTCAACAAACAGATTTCTGATTTGAGAAAATATCTCCACGATAAATCTAAGGAGAATCACCTTATGTAAATGATATGCTGGACCGAGTCTCCAATGATCACTCCATCGAAACAGACATTGCAAAGTGGAAAGATAAAACTTCCCTTGGCGACCAACCAGCCCCATCGGTTGGATCAAGATGGAATTGATAAAGATTCTTCTATTTAATGGCTACAACGTGGGATCTTTCACGGGGAAACATGACCTTATCGCTACACAGAACCATCAGAGATACATCCTGAACCTGGATAATAAATGCCCAAAATGTGGAGCCGTAAATGAGACAATCAATCATGTGGTTGGAGAGTAGACACAATAACTTCTTGCACTACCCGCACAATTGGCCAACAAATTGAGAAATTTAAACTTACTGAAAGTACACACCTGCCTCTGTTTGGAAAACGAGTACTGCGATACGCCCTTTATCACTAACAGGGTCAGATCTGATTGATATTCCAGTCCCCTCAATGGAAATGTCCTAAGCCATAAAGATCACTAAATATATAGATTTAGCTGAGGAAATTAAGCTAATGTGGAAATGCCATCATAATGTCGGCTACTACAATTTAAGGACTGCGATATTCTGGTCTCGTGGAATATTTGTGTCTTTTGCTGCAGCGAGGTTCTTTCTCAAATCTAAATAAAAAAATAATTAATAATAAGAATTTGGAATGAAACACTAGAAGAACATAAGCATTTACAGATGATTTTTCCATACTTTCTGAAAATCTGGCAAACGCAGCGATACAGGTCAATCTCTCAGAAGAGATAGCCAACAAAGCAGGTTTAAGAAATTCTGTTGAATAAACCAAACTTATGACAAACATAAAAATAAAAAATGCTCCAGAAATCCTAGTAACAGAAATTGGTCAAATAAAGAGGGTAAGGAATTTCAAATATTTGGGGAAAATTATTCAAAAAAATGGTTTGGAAAAATCTGCTGTAGAAAAAAGAATACGAAAGATGGAAAGAGCGTATGGCATAACTAGGAATACCTCCAACAAAAAGGGTTTGTATAAAGATCTTAAAATACAGCCCTACAACATCGTAGTCAAACCGGATTGCCTGAATGTCTCGAACTGAACTACAAATTGGATAAACTAGAAGTAGTAGAAAGATGAATTATACGCAAAATACTCGATCCTTTAATAACTGCAGAATTCTGGAAATTAAGAAGTAATGATGAAATATATCGAAACATAGAAATCATATGAGAAACAATACGGAAGAGGAGATTGCTATACTTTGGACATTTGTACAGGATGGATGAGAGTCTTCACATTCCTGTGGAACAAGAAGTCAAAAATAACGTGGTTACAAGAAGTCATAAAGGATTTGGAAAGAAACAATATCAGAGAAGAAGATACACCACAGATATATATTTTTAGGCAAAAAGTGCTAAAACTGGAAGGATTCCAAGGGTGGAAGGGAAATAAAACCGGCTCGAAATGGTTCGAGGAAAGGAAGAGAGATGTTCAAGGAATACTGGAGGAAGAAGAAGGAACAGCAAAGCACAAAGCATTGAAATAGGCTCGAGATCCCCAGACGACCGAAACGATAATAACAATAATTTATCCGAGCAAGAAACTGTCGTTGTCAAGATCTTTTTTTTTTGTCGTGTGGCCTCCTCAGAGGCCGACTGCAGATCTTTGTAGTCGACGCCCGTTGGCGACCTGCCGTCGGGACGAGAGATGGAATGGATGAAGTTGAAAGAAACTGGGCAAGAATGTGTAAGGAAGCGGCCGTGGCCTGTCAGAAGGTACCGTCCCAGCACTTGCCTGGTGTTGATAATGGGAAACCACGGAAAACCATTTCAAGGACAGCCGACGGTGGGGATCGAACCCACGCGTCTACCGAGTCAGCAGCGAGCTTGGGCCTATGACCTAACGCTGCACTTTAGCCAGCGTAGCCATTGCTGTCGGTGTTGTCAAGATGCGCCCATCAGTTGAACGCCTCAACTACCTGAGCAGAGCAAATCATCCACCCAAAGTTAAGGGCTGAACGCTGACCGCAGTGTAGAAATAATGGGAAATACGAGTGTTCTTTGATTCCGTGGTATAGATAATTGTATAAGGTGCGTTCAAAAAGTAACGAGCTGGAGGCATAATTACAGAAACCAGTACCTGTATGTTAGAAGTATTGGCCTTGGCTGTTGAGGCACTGTGACACGAGGCGGTGAATGGCTGTCTCATAAAATTCCCTGGGCTGCGACGTGAACGAGTTCCGCCCATACAGCTGGACGTTAGCGTCCGAGGTGAATCGTTGGCCCCGCAGAGACCGAAGAGCAAAGAGGTGTTTTTCGGTTTCCGACCGAGGAAGGAGTAGGGGGAACGGACATCAATCGCCAAATGTCACAAGTGTACGGCGAATACTGAAGTTCCCTTGCAAGGGTCAAGGCGTGGCACAAGCGCTTCAGGGAAGGACGCGTGTCGTTAGCCGATAATGCCCAGTCTGGGGCACCCCCCTGCGTTACCGATGACAACGTCCAGCTGGTTGATGCACACACTACCCAGGACCGCCGAGTGACAGTGAACGCATAACCGCCGTGGTCGCTCCACGACAATGCACGACCTCATACGGCCAACACAGTCGCGGCACTCCTGCAGAAATTCAAATGGGAGGTTCTCGGCCACCCTCCGTACAGTCCAGACCTCTCTGCCTGTGATTACGTCATGTTTGGTCCCCTGAAAAGGGCTCTGCGGGGCCAACGATTCACCTCGGACGCCGACGTCCAGTTGTACGTGCGGAACTGGTTCACATCGCAGCCCATGGAGTTTTATGAGACAGCCATTCACCGCATCGTGTCACAGTGGGACAAGTGCCTCAATAGCCAGGACCAATACCTCTAACATACAGGTAGCCTACTGGTTTCTGTAATTATGCCTCCGGCTCGTTACTTTTTGAACGCACCTTATAATAGTGTTCAGTATCGTTTGCAGGTTATGTATGCAGTGCATCAGCGCCATACGGGATGCAAGCAAAGGAATATCGACTTTCCTGACAACACGCGTTAGTTGGGTTGCGTGAATCAATATTATTAGGGGCAGCTGAGTCACCTGTTAAGCAAACGAGATTAATTGGAACCACTTTTAGTAACTTGAGAAACAGTTCTGAACTACTGCACTAGAATGTACAAGCCTGTCTTGTTGCCATAGGAAACTCCGGACATCCGTTTGGGATTCTTATCAACACTACCCAGCCCATGTCAGAACATACCAAACCTGGATTAGTCGGGGG